>CANSZD010002940.1:0-655000 GCA_947648045.1 Beta corolliflora | reverse complement strand
TTTATAGACGCCCATAATAAGTCGGAATGGCCTGAATCACACACTTCAGCAAGACTTCTTTCCCTGCTTGAAATTTTTCCTTCCAACCTTGGAGTTTCTTCCAAATTCTATCAAAGAGAGAATCAACAATAGCTTTCTTTGATCTATTAGAGATAGAGGGGATACCAAGGTATTTTTCATGCCTATCCACCTGCCTCATGTTCAAGATATTCTTCAATTCTTCCCTTTGTGTGATGCTGACTCCTCTACTAAGAGAAACCTCTGACTTCTCATAGTTAATTTTCTGCCCGAATGCTAGTTCATAGTGGTTGAGAATATCAACAATAATAGTGCATTCCTGACGAAAGGCTCTGGCGAAAAGTAAATTGTCATCTGCATAGAAAAGGTGAGAAATATCTTGACCACTACGGCTGGCTTTAGCACCATGAATATGTTTCTCCTGAACTTTCTTCTGAATCATTTTAGAGAAGGCATCAGCAATCAGAATAAAAAGATACGGAGAAAGCGGGTCACCTTGCCGGAGGGTTGTAACGTTTTGCTACATATAGTATTGAAAAACGAACACAGCTGTGTTATGGTGTGTCTCACGTGTTTCGGCAATATCCCTCGAATTGCAATCGGAAAGAATACTTGCATCATTACATGACGATCGTGAGACTTCATACTCGATAATTTCAACTCACTGTCTAAGGTAACAAATCTTTTCATGTTCGATGAGTACCCTGATGGAACCTTAATGTTTTACAAACACTCGCAAAAAAGCCGCTTCTCAGCTCTAGATAGAGTGTAGCAAGCCGGAGGCAAATAGTTCCTATCATCATCCTTCACCGTTTTCTTTCCTTTTCCTTCAATTCCTACAGGCGACCCTTCTTCATATTCCTTTTCTTTTCCGTTTCCTTTTCCTTTGCCAGACACTTTCTCTTTTTTCTTTCTTTTCTTAGTGTCCCTCTTTTGAGCCCATAGTTCTGGTCGAAGCCCCTCACTTTCCAGAAACAGTCGCACCCCTTTGCTATCCTTTGTCTTATGTCGAATATTCATAAGTGTCCCCAGAATGGCGTCACATACATTTTTCTCTATGTGCATGACGTCGAGACAATGTCTAACCTTGATCAAAAGTCTAGCCCACTTAAAGGCTCTTTGGTTCATGAACCGGTTGCACTTGTTTTAGAAGCTCTTGGCTTTTCTCCATTTGTTCATAAGCCCGAGTTTGTTACTTGTTTAACTTGGATGGTGGATTGAGGCGTGCATCACATTTAGAAGAGCCCAAGTTCTGTTTGGGTCGCAAGCAAGGATGTAAAGGAAGCCCAAGTTCTGTTTGGGTTCCTTTTTTTTGTGTTGTTTTATTTTCAAGCTTAAAATAAAGCCTAGTGATTACTTATTACACTAAGGCAAGTAGGTGTGTGTTTTGTGGCTGATTAGGCGTGTAATTAGGGGTTATTTACAGCTCCATAGTTGCTGATTGCCTCCTTTTGTAACAGCCCCTTAAATGATGCTTAATTAGGGCTTGAATCAAGGAGTTTTGTAACTCCTCAAAACCTTTCCTCTTGGACGGTTTTTAGGGATGTTTTTAGCTCCTCCTTTCTGCTCCTTACCTCTATATAAGGAGAACAAATGATAATAGAAATCAGTTTGAGTTTGAATAAAAAAACCTTTGTGTTTTCAGTTTTTAGCTTTGAGTTTGTCTCAAGTTTGAAACTAACCTTTTTTTCTTTGAGTGAGTCTTGAGTGATAAAATTAGGGGAGATTGAGTGAGTCTTGTCTCTGGCCTAAGATCCCAAATCATTGAGTTTTTCTTGTGATTTGGTCATTTATCCTAAAATCGTGAGCTACAAAGTATTCTTGTGAGTGTTCTTGTTCTTGAGTTTAACAACATTGTCCAACTCTTGGAAAGGAGTTTTTAGATTCACATCATCTGGTATTAGAGCCTTAGTCGAGAGATTCATCTGAAAAATCGAGTTTTGTAGAAGACACGAAACTGCCAGAATTCAACCACTTTTTTATCCGACTTTGAAGGACGATTTCTCAACCTTCAGTAGTCCAAATTGGTTGATTATTTTTTTATTCTGCATAACTTTATGTCTAGAATACTCACAGAATTTTTCATATTTTTGTGAATTTTTTAGATATTAAACTGGGCACGTTTTTCGCAACTGCGCCAAAACGGAGCAAATCTAGCACACAGAACTTCAAACGACGATTACTCCTTCATCCGGAAAGCATTTTAAGAGTTTCTTTTTTTGATTCTGCTTTAAATTTCCTGAATTTTATTAATATGCAAGCCTTTGAGAGTCTCAAGGCCATTTACAGTATCGTTTTGTTGTTCAAGTTTACGGCAGTTTGCATCTTGTATTTGTAATATTCTAGCAAAAATAGTGAAATCATGGCTGATGGTGATCTTGCTAGGATGTTACAAGTAAAAGGTCAGAAGTTTGAAAATTTTAAAAAGAAATCAGAAGAAAATGAAGAAGATAAGGCCCAACAAAAGACTAGGCTTGATGCTATGTTTAGTATGTTGTTGCAAGCTAATCGAAAACTAAATTTTCTTGAAACTGAGGATGGTGATAGGGGTTTGAAAATTAAGATGCCCGGATTTGATGAGCGGCATGATAATGAGACTTTTCTTGATTGGATGAGGTAAATTGAAACTGTTTTTAACTATAAGGGGTATGATGATAGAAAAAGGTTTAAACTTGCTGTCCTAAAACTCACTAAACTTGCTGCCTTGTGGTATGAAAACCTCAAGTCAAATAGAAGGAGAGAGGGAAAAGAGAAGGTAGACTCATGGGATAAGTTGAAGAAAAAGATGAAGGATAAATGGGTTAGTAAGGAGTATGAGCAAGAACAGTACCTAAAACTTACCCACCTTTCCCAAGAAAATGACATGAGTGTAGAAGAGTACATGAAAGAGTTTGAAAAATTGTGCTTGATTTGTGATTTTCAAGAAAAGGAAACCTTTAAAATTGCTCGATTTGTTAAAGGTTTGTCCAAAGAGATAAGTAAGAAAGTGAGAGTGACTCATTATGCCACTTTTAGCGATGTATGTAAGCTTGCCTAAGCTAAGGAGGAAAAGGAGAAAGAGAAGCCTAAAACTTCTTCTTCCTCTTTCAAGGGTACTTTGAAATTTACTCCTTTCAACACTAAGGGGAGTACTTTTCAAAGTAGAGCCTTCCCATCTGGTTCATCTGGTCCTAAAAACGATAAGGGGAAAGAAAAATAAGTGATTTCACCTAGTGAGCTTGCAACTAGGAGAAAATGTTTCAAATGCCATGGGAGGGGTCATATTGCTAGTGAATGTCCTAGTAAGGCTGTTTTGACCGCCACTCAATGTGCTATAATGGATGAAGAAGAACAAATGTATAACTTTGTAGTGCAAGAAGATGGCTTTGTTGAGGATGAATATATGATGAGGAGATTCCTCCGGAAAATGAGTACAACATGATGGTTGTACGAAAAGTGTTGTTAGTGAGCCTTATGTTGATGAGAGGCAAAGAAACAACTTGTTTCACACTAGATGCAGGATTGGAGAGAAGACTTGCAATGTGATAGTGGATGGTGGTGCTCAAACGAATGTTATTTCATCCGAAGGGATGAGTAAGTTGAAACTTACCACTAGAGATCATGATGAGCCTTATAAGCTCAATTGGTTGAATGATGGCAATGGCATTAGGGTGAACAAGCAAGCTTTGGTTTCTTACTCTATTGGCAAGTTTGAAGGTGAGAGATGGTGTGACATTCTTCCTATGGATGCTTGTCTCTTGTTGCTTGGAAGGCCATGGCAATTTTACCATGATACGGAGCACAAAGGCAAATCTAATGTTTATCTTGTAAATACAAAAGATGGAAGAAAAGTTAAATTGCTTCCCCTACCCCCTAAAGTTGCTAAGAAAGACAAAGAAAAGAGCAACTACCTTGTATCTTGTAATGAGTTCAAGAAAATAGTGGAAGAAAATGGTGGGGGGTATGCTTTGGTCGTGAGAACCAAAGATGAGAATGAGACTACTTGTAATAATTCACCACTTTTGGATGAGTTATTGGAAGAGTTCAAAGATGTGTTCCCTAATGACTTGCCCAGGGGCCTCCCTCCAATAAGGGGCATTGAGCATGCCATTGACTTAATTCCAGGATCACCTTTGCCCAACAAGGCTGCCTATAGGTGTAATCCGGAAGAGAATTAGGAACTTGAAAGGCAAGTGGATGAATTAATTGAAAGAGGCTAAGTGAGAGAAAGTCTTAGTCCTTTCGCCGTGCCTGCCCTCTTAGTACCAAAGAAAGATGGTACTTGGAGAATGTGTGTTGATAGCCATTAAATTAACAACATAACCATCAAGTTTGACAACTTCGAGGAATGCCATGAAGTTTGACAACTTAATTCCTTGCAGTACAATTCCGCCACTTTTACAGCTTAAAGGCTTGTTGGTACCAAGTTGCTATTTAGCACCTCTCATCATCCCCAAACTGATGGGCAAACGGAGGTGACCAATAGAACTTTGGGTACATTGTTGAGAGGACTTGTAAGCAAAATGCAAAAAGGTTGGGACATGAAACTAGCCCATGCGGAGTTTGCTTATAATCGAGCTCATTCCTTAACTACTTCTCGCTCCCCATTTGAATTAGTTTATGGAGTGAATCCCTTTGTGCCTATTGATCTTGTTCCTTTGGTTAAAGGGGATATTGTGGAGAAATATGCTAAAAAGAGGGTGGAAGCCTTTCAAAAAACTTGTGAGCAAGTGAAGAAAAGAATTGAGGAGATGAATAAGAAATACCAAGAGAGAGTAAACAAACGACGAAAACAACCCATCTTTCACCCTGGGGTTTTGGTTTGGCTTCATTTGAGGAAAGAGAGATTTCCCAAACTTCACAAAAACAAACTCATGCCTCGTTCTGATGGTCCGTTTAGAGTGCTTGAAAAGGTGAATGATAGTGCTTACAAAATTGAGCTTCCTGATGAGTTGATGGGTGTTAGTGCTACTTTCAATTTGGGGGATTTGTCACCATACTTAGATGATTCAAGTTTGAGGGCAAACTCTTCAAAAGAAGGGGAGAATGATCCAAAGTCTAGCCCACTTAAAGGCTCTTTGGTTCATGAACAGGTTGCACTTGTTTTAGAAGCTCTTGGCTTTTCTCCATTTGTTCATAAGCCCGAGTTTGTTACTTGTTTAACTTGGATGGTGGATTGAGGCGTGCATCACATTTTGAAAAGCCCAAGTTCTGTTTGGGTCGCAAGCAAGGATGTAAAGGAAGCCCAAATTCTATTTGGGTTCCTATTTTTATTGTTTTATTTTCAAGCTTAAAATAAAGCCTAGTGATTACTTATTACACTAAGGCAAGTAGGTGTGTGTTTTGTGGCTGATTAGGCGTGTAATTAGGGGTTATTTACAGCTCCATAGTTGCTGATTGCCTCCTTTTGTAACAGCCCTTTAAATAATGCTTAATTAGGGCTTGAATCAAGGAGTTTTGTAACTCCTCAAAACCTTTCCTCTTGGACGGTTTTTAGGGATGTTTTTAGCTCATCCTTGCTGCTCCTTACCTCTATATAAGGAGAGCAAATGATAATAGAAATCAGTTTTGAATTTGAATTAAAAAACCTTTTTGTTTTCAGTTTTTAGCTTAGAGTTTGTCTCAAGTTTGAAACTAACCCTTTTTGCTTTGAGTGAGTCTTGTGTGATAAGATTAGGGGAGATTGAGTGAGTCTTGTCTCTGGCCTAAGATCGCAAATCATTGAGTTTGTCTTGTGATTTGGTCATTTATCCTAAAATCGTGAGCTAAAAAGTGTTCTTGTGAGTGTTCTTATTCTTGAGTTTAAAAACATTGTCCAACTCTTGGAAAGGTGTTTTTAGATTCACATCAAACCTCTAGATCTCTCCAATATGGAAGTTTCCACATAATAGACTGCTTTTTCCGAAGTCCCTTAGCACCATCACTCGCTCCTTTGCCGAATATCGTTTCAATACCCTTGACATGATCAAAAACCTCAATACCAGTCAATGGCCTACGAGCAACCCCTTCCTCAACTGTTCCATCGAATGCCTTCTTCTTATTACGATAAGGATGGTCGCGTCGAAGGAACCTTCGGGTCCGCATATAAACATCTTTGTGACAAGTAGTAATGTATTTAGATGTTGTGTCGTCCATGCAAATCGGGCATGCTTTCTTCCATTTGTTCTTGTACCCGGATAAGTTCCCATAAACAGGATAATCATTAAGAGTGCATAAAAGCATGGCACGCAATGTGAATACCTCATCAGCATGTGTGTCATACACAGAAACTCCTTCATCCCACATTTTTCTCAAATCATCAACAAGTGGTTGGAGGTAGACATCAATGTCGTTTCCGGGCTGTTTCAGCCCTTAAAGAAGAATCGACAACATGATGTACTTGCGTTTCATGCACAACCAAGGAGGCAAGTTGTATATAACTAGAAGAACCGGCCACGTACTATGTTGAGAACTAAGAGTGCCAAATGGGTTCATTCCATCCGTGCATAGGCCAAACCTCAAATTTATGTCCTCGGCACCAAAGGTCTTATGAAAATGATTGATACCTTTCCACTCAGTAGAATCGGCCGGATGTTTGAGAAAATCGTCCTTTTTCCTTCGTTCTGCATGCCACCTCAAGTTCTTAGCATCTTTTTTGATTGAAAACATGCGCTTGAATCGTGGTATAATCGGAAGATACCACATCATCTTTGCTGGAGGACCTTTCTTATCACTAACCCCTGCGCGCCTGTAATGCGACTTCCCACATCGAGGACACTCATCCATATTTTCATATTCATTTCGATATAGCAGACAATCGTTTGGACAAGCATGTATCCTGTGGTACTCTAAACCGAAGGGACACATCAGTTTCTTAGCATAGTAGTTTGACTTGGGTAGTTCATGGTCGTCCGACAACATATCACCAAATGCTTGCAACAAGGAAGTGAAACAAGAGTCACTTATACCGGCTTTCGTCTTGATGTTAAAGAGTGTTATCACGGCCGTCAGCTTGGTGTACCTTGTGCAACCGGGATACAACGGTTTCCGAGATGCCTCGTCCATGCACTTAAAAATACGAGGCCGTTTGCCCGAATGATCATCCACCCCCTCCATCATCTCCTCGATATTGGTCCCCTTCATCGTCATCATCCTCTACTTCAATATCCTCATATTCATCCTCAATGTTGTCATTCTCAATGACATCAAACTCACCTCCTTCATGCACATCGTTAACAATGGCATTCCCACCATCATATATACCCTCCTCACCGGGCCAAACCCATACATGGTAGTCTTGCCTAAACCCGCGACGAAAGGTATGCTCCCTAAGCGACTCAATGCTTACTAACCATGCTCACATTACCACAATCAACACAAGGACAATAAAACCCCTCGGTTCCCTTTGCAGCCTGATGACTTAATGCAGCATCACAAAATTCAAAGACCCAATCCACGAATTCACACGTGTCACGACTACCATACATCCATGCACGATTCATTTCAACCAAACCTCTAATTAAACACAAGCAACAAGTACCCCATGTCAATGACGAACTTCACTACATTATTAGAGTTTATACACGATATATATTTAATGAAATTAGGCATGCTTTCCAAGGGTCCTTATCACTCCAACCTAACCCATCCTTATATGTCTAATCTCACTAGTGAATGTATGCCTTCTGTTCGATTCTACGGAAAATCCGGCAGCATTTCCCTACAGTTCTCCAAGTACACGATGTAGATATATAGTTACTTATATCTACATATGTACCCAGAGAACAAAAGTAAGGAAACGACGAGCCAAGATTTTCCTCTAGAATCGAAATAAAGACATACATTCACCACCTAAGTGAGATTAAACATCTAAGAACATTCCTAAACCGGGGACTAGTCAAGACTTACTCCTAATGAGTAAGTCTCAAATGGGTATCTAGGCATATGATATTATGATGCACACATAGGTTTTTAAACAACAAAACATTTTACATCTAATCTCAATTCAACGATAAATATATACATATTTGCACATATAAACCAATTTACTATGAAAGAAAGTTAAATATGAGTGATAACATACCAATATCAAGGTTGTGAATAGGAAAAACGAGCTCAACACTCCGTCACTAGCTAGCTTCAATAATCAACAACAAAGTTTAAAGATAACATTAGTATAAATTAGCAAATCAAACAAAACTAAACTATACTAAGCTAAACTAAACTAAATAGCTAAACCTATAATCAACAACAACATTTAAAGTTCAAACCTAACTAGTTACTAAGTACTACAACAACAACAACAACAACAACAACAACAACAACAACAACAACAACAACAACAACAACAACAACAACAACAACAACAACAACAACAACAACAACAACAACAACAACAACAACAACAACAACAACAACAACAATAACTACTATTACTACTACAACTACAACAACAACCACAAAAAATAGCAACCACAACAAAGCCCTAGTTTTTTTAACCTAAAAATCAAACTAACTACTTTAAATAAAATCAAATTAACTCAAATCAATCAAATTTACACCCTTTAACTATTATACAACCTAATTTCACTAACAATTATTCATAAAACTACAATTAATTATAAACTTGAAACTTCAAATATAAGATTACAATAAAAGTTGTGAAATTTTAGGTACCTAAGAATAGGTGGAGGAGGAATGTAGGTGTTTAGGAAGGGTGGAGGTGCGGCGGTGGTGGTGCAGCGGCGGTAGAGCTGCTAGGGCACGGTGCAGCCGCGGAGGAGAACGCACGGTGCAGCTGCTAGGGCACTGATTGTTGATGAAACCCACCGAATTGGAGAGGAGGACGCAGCAGCGGTGGGGTTTGTTGGCGGTAGCTGGTGGCCGTCAGGGGAAGGTTAATCCTATTGGCACGCAATTGCTTGAACCCTAGTGAAATGTCGAAGGAAGGAGGGAGCTTTTTTTAAAAAAAAAAAGGAAGGAAGGAGGGAGCTAGAGTGGAATGAGAGGGAGCCAGACTTAATTTCACGCGGGCTGTTGGAAAAAAAAAACATAATTAACCGTTGCGGTTCACAAAACCGAAACGGCTAACGGAGAACCGCAGCGGTATTCTGTTAACCGTTTCGGTTTTCTGAAGACCGCAGCGGTTTATGTTCCCACTTTTCGCACCCAAAATTTCGAGGATTTCCAGCTTTAGGGTTGTTATATTTTCAAAGGAAACTCTGTCGAAGTTTGCAGAGGAATTTATTAAGATAGAGTTTGAGAATCACAGCGTTGTTGTAATACTTGGTTTCCATATTCTCTGATATAGTTCAGTGAGTGTGATGGTAGCAGTTGGTCAGCTCGACCGGATTCTTTATTTAATTCCGATGTGCATTAATCCTCAATAACCTGGTCGGAAATGACCGTCTGTTACATCTGACTTTAGGATTAGCAAATTGTTTGACTTTCTTTTGATAAGTCATATGCTTCTTCTTCTATCATCCCTATCCTTCCTTGGGATTTAAGAACAGTTCTCAAATTCTTATTTCAATCGAAATTCCATTCATTTTCCTTCTAGAGGATTGAACTTAAAATAAAATCGAGTATAATCTGTGTACTACGATTGAAGAACATTGCAAGAAGTAATATTATGTTTATAAATATGCTATTCAGGATTAAACTATTTAAACATATAAGAGCAAACAAGTATCAATTTCATGCAAATTATTTGTCCCTTTGATAAGAATCAATAATTCTAAGATCCCATTTCATGCAATCTTATGCAGATGTGGGGCCCTACTATTAAAATTCAGTGATTTAGGTAAGTAAACTCTTAACTAATAATAACATTATAACTCTTAGTCGATATATAACATCCTATGTTTAAATTCTATCTCTTTGCCTCAAAATTCAAAATGGAACTTTTGATCTTTTGTTGAGCTAAACCAAATAACATGTAATCCCTTTCGTTGACATTACCCGTACCATGCTTCCTACGAATCAAAGCAACACTCTACTAGGGCAGGGAACATTATTCTAATAGGTGTTAATTTGGAAATGTAATACTCAATATTACTTTTAAGAGTAACTATGTTGGTTCAATTAAAAGTGAACTCATGCATAAGTTAAGCAACATGTAAACTTCGTAAGCATTTTAAATAATAATAAAATGCATAAATAAATTTGAACCTAGTATGGCTGATGTGTTCAAGTTTATCGGAGTTTTTACGGTGTTTTAGACGCTTTTGGATGGAAGGTTTGGTCGTAGTCATGGACATTAGCGCACTTTTAGGCTTTAGTGGAAGTTTAAGGTTGAAGTTGTAAGAGTGTTAAGATGCGACGTTTTAAGCATTTGGAATCGTCGTGTTGTTGTTGGGTGTGAGTGTTTGGAGTTGTGGGAGGCAGGGAGGCTTGGGTTGTATAGTCTCTTTGAGCATCATCAGCATCAACGCAAGCATCGCATCAACATCATTGGACAGCATAGACACCATCATCATTCTCGCCAGCCAAGCAGCAAGCAAGTTCATGGCAAGCCCAGGTTGCACCTCGCGACCTGTACCGCACCTCGCGACCTAGGCGTTTTGTGTTTTGTTCGTGGCAGACGCAAAATACGGGGTGCGACCCATTTCGTACCTCGCGATTAGCCTATGTCGCATCCGGCGACCTTTACCGCACCTCGCGACCCCTGGCGCTGGGCAGTGTCAGTTTAGTTACCGACTTAGGCAACTCGTAACTTTTTCCCCTTTTTGTTTATGTTTTCTTTGGGGAGTATAAAAAGGCTGATTTTCATAACCCTAGGGAGTTGGCCACTTTTAGAAAGAACTCATTTTAGTTTTAGCTTCTAGTTTTCATCTTGCACTTAGCTCTATGTACTTCTCATTGGTATTTTTGAAAAGAATCATGGAACTTGTAGCTTAAACTCTCTTGGGAATGGTTGATAGAAGCTTTTGACGGTTTATTGTAAGATCTACTCTTTCTCTTACTCTCTATCTTGTTTATTGTCTAGCTTTCAATATTAATGCTTATGGTCATGACTTGGATTATCTAGGAGTACTACTAGTTGATGTTAGTTATTGACTTAATGCTAGGTTTTGGATATAATCTGATGTTATATGCTTAACCATGTTGTAGTAAGCTAGGTTCTTTTGATTTATGCTGATCATTGTTGATTGAATCTAGTTAAGCTAAGCAAGTTATTGAATGTTTAGCGCTTGCATAAATATCGGCAATATTATCGGTTCTCTATTCTTAATGCGATTCTTAGTTTGAATCTCGATGCTGATAGGAGAGGTTGATTGAGAATCAGGATTTTGTAATGCGCAAATCGTAGTTACTTAACTAAAACTTAGGAGAATGGAGGAGTCGGTCCTTAACGATAATTAACCAAGAATTGAGTGGGTTTGTAGTAAATCAGTAAATAGATTCGTTGAAGTGGACCTCAACGGGACCCTAGATTTATTACTATTGACTTGCACTAATTAATTTTCATCTTGTTTGCTTGCCTAGACTTTGATTTCATTAAAAATTCCCCATTGCCTCGATTGTTTACCACGTAGAGATATCTAGGTGATCGATTGCATTAAATACACTCGCTTCCCCCATTCCCCTGTGGATAGGAACCCTACTTCCCATCTATATTTATTTGTGAAAGAGAGTAGGAGAAATTTATATTTGGTGACTCTCACGACTAGAGCACGCCAATGGCCCCTAAACCTAAGAATACTACTCCTCTTGGGCCACCATCTTTAGCAACTGGATTACTCTTCTCACGGGCTTCCTTCTTGGGCAATTGAAACTCTATCCTTGGTTCTTCATCAATCAATTGATTACAAGGAATTTTAATTAAACTATTTTAAAGTAAATTACAAAAATATTTAACGATAAAGAATTAATAACGTTACACAAATAAATAAATAATAAAAAATATTCAAAGAAATAAATTTAACACCAATAATTTTGGGTCATATATACCACCCTAGCCATTTGTCCCTTGCCATGCCTATGTGGGCTATTCCTTTGTAATCCCTAACGAGAAGGCAACCATTCTAAGCGCTCCTCAGGCTCAATTTGCCGTTTATAAATTGGCCTTGGACGCTGGGTTGAGATTTCTCCTTCATGATTTCATCGAGGTTGTGCTAAGGATGAGATCGTCCATAAGTTTTTGTACGTATCGTAGTTTTCGACGTTCTCTTTGGACGGGCTTCTTCTAACTTGTAATTTTTCTCTTTTTGCAGAAGAATGCCCCAACATCAAAGACGTTAGCTGGGAAATCAGCTCCGTCCAAGAAGAGGCCTTCCACAATGGGATCCCCCCTCCCCGCCAAGAAATCCAAAGGCTTTATGGCCATGAAGAAGACAGAACGGACGAGCTCTTCCGTTCAGAAAGCTACTCCCGTCAGTTAGAGGATGGGAGACAGGTGTCGCCCACCCCTGGTGGACAAATCTCTAAAGGTGGTGGATGTCTCGTCCACCATCCTCCTCTTTTGGGAGAGTAAGGTCACATCTCCACCCTCCTCCCTGTGGATCTGCCGGACGCAGCTTTCCAGACTGAAAAACAACCTGAAATGGCTGGAATTACAAAGATTGAGCCGGACGCGGCTGACAAGGATGGACCGGCCTTCAGCGGGTCGGTTTCTCAGCTGGTGGCTCAAATGCCACCATCTTATAGATCTGCGTCCTTATCTTCGGGTGAGTCATACTACTCAAATGTAGTTCGGACGCTGCGAGTTGGTGGACGTCCAATGAGTCCGTCCAACAGAGTTGCAGTCGTTTTTACCGTCAAGAGAACTAACCCCTCCACCTTTTCAGATAAGGGCAAAGGACCCTCTGCAGAGCCTACTGCTTTAATTGCAGACTCATTCGATGAGTCCTCCCAAGCCTTCGCCAAGATGTCTAGGGCTGAAAGGGAGAAACTCAAGCAGGAGTTCTTCAAATGCTACCCTGAGTCCTACATCAAGGGCATAAGGGGGGACTCGTCTGGCCACGTAGGATATATGTCCCAACTTGCTGCCGAGGTAAATTCTTTTAGCTTTGTTGTTCTAATTCAGTACTTGTACTGTTTTCATTATTTTTAACATCGTCCACTGACTATGTTTTTACCCTTTGTCCATGTAGCCTTTTTCTCGCAGCATGATCACTGAAGACTATGCGAGGGAGCTGAGGAAAAAAAAATAAGCACCTCGTCCACCAAGCTACAATGGTTGGGGACAAGGCCATACAGGATTGTGAGATGCTAAGGACCCTTCATCGTAAATCCCAGGAGGCTTGGGAGATTTGTCTGGCCACCATGGAGTCCAGCAACCAGCAGTACCTCATTAAGATTAATGAGCTACTCAAAGAAAAGAAAGAGTGGAAGCTGGCCATGGACACCTGTCAGACGATCTCAATGGGGAGAAGAACACCGGTCTTTTGGCTGCTGCTGAACTCAGGAGAGAAAACCTTAAGCTAAACGAGGATAATGCTCGTCTGAAGGAGGAGGTAGCCCAATCGTTTACTGATGCCAAAGAGTCCCTGGTCGACGTTGTCGAGACCTCCAAGGGCTGGGCTCTAAAAGCCTTCGAAATGATGGCTGAGCCTGAGGAGGTTTCTCGCTTCGAGCGTGGTTTGCTCTTTCGGCAAGATCTGCACAGGGCTCAATTAGCTGGTGAAACTCCCCCAACCTTCTCCGATTCTGACGAAGAAGTGGAAGATGATGAAGAGAATCCTGAGGGTCAGGCGGACGACAAGGAAGCTACTAAAGACCCAGCCAACAACCAAGATACTCCACCATCCGAATAGAATGAATAGGTTTTTGCTACCATTGTTGTTGTATCTTGGCTGATTTCCCTCCTTGCAGTCAGGCTAGTTTCGATCTTCTTTGTATTCTGTTTCGTTTTTAGACAAGTTTTGTAATCTTGCCTTATTTTTGGCAATGAATTATGGAAGAATATTTTGTTACTAAATTGCTTTCGTCCAACGTAATTCGTCTTTTATCACTTGCCTTAAGACTACATTGACCAATTGCAATGACCCTGGTAGTAGGCGTTTGTCGTGTACACCTAACGAAAGATAAATTTCTCCTACTCTCATGCACACTAAGCAAGTATAATGGAAGTAGGGGTCGTATCCACAGGGAAACAGGGACGAGCTTTATATTTAGCGGGATCCAATACCTAGATTAAGCTAAGGGCCGAGAAACCTAATAACAAGGGAGGGGGGGTTTCAAATAGATTTACGAATAAACTACAACTAACTAGCATATGAATAAAATGAGAAATCAATATGGGAAGATCTTGAATCCGATTAACATCCACTTCAATTCATTATCGATCATTGAACCTCAACTCTAATTATTTCCATAATTATCTATTGTTGAGAATTAATCTCGTATTCTCCTTATTCTTAGTTGAATAGCACGATTAGCGTGACTATAAAACCTTAACTAAAGGATAACCTAGTCCGATCAGCGTCTAAGTTCAATCCAATAGCAGCAATTAACACAGAGAACCAATAGACCTGCTAATGTCATACACGCGATAAACATTCAACAGTTGATTCAATTTCCCCAAGAAATAACCAAGACGATCTGCATCTAAGTTATTCCCTAGTTTGCTACCAATTGATAAAAGAATAAAACAATCCGGTTCTATTCTTAAACCTATCATTAGATTAATTACACAATCAAACTAGTAACGCTCCTAGCATAATTATGCAATAATCATAGATCACAAGCATAGAGATTGAACCATAATCAAGGAAAATAGATAGAGAGGAAAGATCTCACAATAACGGTTGAAGCTTCATGTTAATTTCTTCAAGAACAGTTCAAGCTACAATCCGATAGCAAAAACCAAATCCAACATTGAAATCTCTAAGAAAACTAAGAAAGATAACAAAAGTGAGGAAGGAGAATTAATAGAGGAGTGTTGGAGACTCTCTCTCCTCAAGTGTGCTGCTCCTCCTCTCCTTCCTTCCTTAAAATATTAGGTTTTAGGAAGCTTTTAAACCCCGCACAAAACGTGGCCCCAAGCCGACTTAAGCATCGCGAGTCGCGATACTGATCGCGAGTCGCGATACTGATCGCGAGTCGCGACGAGTACTCTGTCTTCCCGCACAAAATGGGTGGGCAAAGGGTCGCGAGTCGCGACAGGCCTCGCGAGTCGCGAGGGCAGGGTGATCGCGAGAAACCTCGCGGGTCGCGAGCTGCTGGGCTTCGAGCGCTGCTGGGCGATGAGCGCTGCTGGGCGATGAGCGCTGCTGGGCGATGAGCTGCTGGGCGCTGATGCTGCTGGGCGATGATGCCGCTGGGCGATGATGCTGCTGGGTAGGCTTGGTGCTATGCTCGGCTACGGCTTGCGGCGATGCTTGGTAGTGCAACGATGTTGTGGAGTTGTTCCAACCACTCATGCTTCTAGGAGCTCGGAACTTACAACCTTAACTATAATTAATATACAAAATTCCGAACTTCCTCTAAGAGTTAAATAAAACGCAAACGTTAACAATTATGATCGAACTCCTTAGCAAAGTGCACCCAAAATACCATATAAGCACCGTATAACTTGAGCGCATCAAATACCCCCACACTTGAACTTTACTCGACCTCGAGTAAACTCAAAATGAGGATCACCAAATAAATCTTCACCTAAATTTTCGACACCAAACTACACTCTCCGTCAACTACATCATCATCATCACATCTTAACAACATCCGCTCAAAACCTAAACGTAAGGGACGATGATTCCCCCACACTTAGATTCGAGCTCACCTGAAAAATACAAAGACGCGACAACAATAATAACCAGCAACACCAACAAGAATCAAAATGTCAGCTCACGACACACTAAACTATCAGCTCTCCCAAACCTCAAAAGATGACCTACTACTACTGTAACTAACTTAGAATAGCAAGCCATGGAACAAAGACAAAAAGGGATAAATTCCATGCTTACTCCCAAAAACAATCAATTAACCAATGGAAGTTTAAATCCCTATTTGCAAAGGACTCAAACTTCAACAATGACCTCCAATTTACCAAAAATCATCAAAAGAATGTGAAAGCCAACTTTAAATAGATCTTCACAAAACAAAGGATGAATTCACTAACCCAACCCGAAGACACCTTCCGCCTTATGACACCAACTCCGGCAAATGAGTTTTCAAAATACATAGTTCTCTCTTTAATCTCTCATTTTGCCTAGGAGCCCTTTCGGGTTTTCATCCTAGCTTCTCACATTTTTTTTTTCATCTCACCATCTTACCCGCTCAACTAGCCCTTTTTTGCATAGGCCGCCTTTTCGGGTTTTCGACCTATCCGAGCCCCCAATTTTGCCCGAGTCGCCCGCCCTTGCGGGTTTTCAACTCAGCGGGATTCATTTTATCACTTTTTTTTTTTTAATATTTTTTTCATTTTTTTTTTCATTTTTTCAAATTGAAAGTAATAAATACAACATAGATACATGAGAATGAGAATACCCTCCCCCCTACTTAAACTACACATTGTCCTCAATGTGACGACAATTAGAAGAAAAAGTAAACTGAAAATGGGGGGAGAAAATCGAAAATCGGGTAAATCGAAGATCGAATGCTCAAAACTCATGACAAACAATCCGTCAAACTCAAATTTCTTAACAACACCAACTCAAATCTCATAATTCAACTCACAACCCTCTCCCTCGAATCACTCAAACAAATGACAAATTCAAATTTTTAAATTTTTGAGATTTGCACCTAGCTTAAGAGATCGAAAAGATTCATTAACAATCTCAACCCTCTAGTTGTACCAACTCCTAGCTATTGAACTCCTCCCAACGGGTTTTCTTTTGTGGATTTTGGTTCCAAGTGGATTAAGATTGGTTGTGGATCTTTTTAGTGGGTGGGCGGTAGGTGAAAGAAAATTTGTTGTGGTGGTAGAAATTTGATGAGAAATAAAGGAAAAGAAAGAAAATAAAGAGGGGTCTCAGGTTGCCTCCCGAGAAGCGCTGTTGTTTAAAGTCGTTAGCTCGACTTAGTACCTTAAGCTTAATCATTGGGCTTGTGCTCCATGTGTGACAATGGTGGTTCCATGTCAATATCCACTTCAAGTACCTGCAAAATTGATTGAGAAGAACTCTTGCAATGCATTGTTAGCGCTATGAGTGTCAACCAAAAACAAAGAGCACAAGCAATACCATCCAAAAATCACGCTAAATACAAACAAGTAACATCGTTTCCCCGGCAACGGCGCCAAAATTTGGTAGTAGGCGTTTGTCGTGTACACCTAACCAAAGATAAATTTCTCCTACTCTCATACACACTAAGCAAGTATAATGGAAGTAGGGGTCGTATCCACAGGGAAACAGGGACGAGCTTTATATTTAGCGGGATCCAATACCTAGATTAAGCTAAGGGCCGAGAAACCTAATAACAAGGGGGAGGGGGGTTTCAAATAGATTTACAAATAAACTACAACTAACTAGCATATAAATAAAATGAGAAATCAATATGGGAAGATCTTGAATCCGATTAACATCCACTTCAATTCATTATCGATCATTGAACCTCAACTCTAATTATTTCCATAATTATCTATTATTGAGAATTAATCTCGTATTCTCCTTATTCTTAGTTGAATAGGACGATCAGTGTGACAATAAAACCCTAACTGAAGGATAACCTAGTCCGATCA
Organism: Beta corolliflora; assembly: GCA_947648045.1. Classification (NCBI taxonomy): domain Eukaryota; kingdom Viridiplantae; phylum Streptophyta; class Magnoliopsida; order Caryophyllales; family Amaranthaceae; genus Beta; species Beta corolliflora. Next base: position 637,401 of record CANSZD010002940.1, on the reverse strand, counting down.
GTGTCTAAGTTCAATCCAATAGCAGCAATAAACACAGAGAACCAATAGACCTACTAATGTCATACACGCGATAAACATTCAACAGTTGATTCAACTTCCCCAAGAAATAACCAAGACAGTCTGCATTTAAGTTATTCCCTAGTTTGCTACCAATTGATAAAAGAATAAAACAATCCGGTTCAATTCTTAAACCTAGCATTAGATTAATTACACAATCAAACTAGTAACGTTCCTAGCATAATTATGCAATAATCATAGATCACAAGCATAGAAATTGAACCATAATCAAGGAAAATAGATAGAGAGGAAAGATCTCACAATAACGGTTGAAGCTTCATGTTAATTTCTACAAGAACAGTTCAAGCTACATTCCGATAGCAAAAACCAAATCCAACATTGAAATCTCAAAGAAAACTAAGAAAGATAACAAAAGTGAGGAAGGAGAATTATGAGAGGAGTGTTGGAGACTCTCTCTCCTCAAGTGTGCTGCTCCTCCTCTCCTTCCTTCCTTAAAATATTAGGTTTTAGGAAGCTTTTAAACCCCGCACAAAACGTGGCCCTAAGTCGACTTAAGCATCGCGAGTCGCGATACTGATCGCGAGTCGCGACGAGTACTCTGTCTTCCTGCACAAAATGGCTGGGCAAAGGGTCGCGAGTCGAGATAGGCCTCGCGAGTCGCGAGGGCAGGGTGATCGCGAGTCGCGAGAAACCTCGCGGGTCGCGAGCTATTGGGCTTCGAGCGCTGCTGGGCGATGAGCTGCTGGGCGATGGTGCTGCTGGGCGATGATGCCGCTGGGCGATGATGCTGCTGGGTAGGCTTGGTGCTATGCTTGGCTACGGCTTGCGGCGATGCTTGGTAGTGCAACGATGTTGTGGAGTTGTTCCAACCACTCATGCTTCTAGGAGCTCGGAACTTACAACCTTAACTATAATTAATATACAAAATTCCGAACTTCCGCTAAGAGTTAAATAAAACGCAAACGTTAACAATTATGATCGAACTCCTTAGCAAAGTGCACCCAAAATACCATATAAGCACCGTATAACTTGAGCGCATCAAATACCCCCACACTTGAACTTTACTCGACCTCGAGTAAACTCAAAATGAGGATCACCAAATAAATCTTCACCCAAATTTACACCAAACTACACTCTCCATCAACTACATCATCATCATCACATCTTAACAACATCCGCTCAAAACCTAAACGTAAGGGACGATGATTCCCCCACACTTAGATTCGAGCTCACCTGAAAAATACAAAGACGCGACAACAATAATAACCAGCAACACCAACAAGAATCAAAATGTTAGCTCACGACACACTAAACTATCAGCTCTCCCAAACCTCAAAAGATGACCTACTACTACTACAACTAACTTAGAATAGCAAGCCATGGAACAAAGACAAAAAGGGATTAATTCCATGCTTACTCCCGAAAACAATCAATTAACCAATGGAAGTTCAAATCCCTATTTGCTAAGGACTCAAACTTCAACAATGACCTCCAATTTACCACACATCATCAAAAGAATGTGAAAGCCAACTTTAAATAGATCTTCACAAAACACAGGATGAATTCACTAACCCAACCCGAAGACACCTTCCGCCTTATGACACCAACTCCGGCAAATGAGTTTTCAAAATACATAATTCTCTCTTTAATCTCTCATTTTGCCTAGGAGCCCTTTCGGGTTTTCATCCTAGCTTCTCACATTTTTTTTTTCATCTCACCATCTTACCCGCTCAACTAGCTCTTTTTTGCATAGGCTGCCCTTTCGGGGTTTCGACCTATCCGAGCCCCCAATTTTGCCCGAGTCGCCCGCCCTTGCGGGTCTTCAACTCAGCGGGATTCATTTCATCACTTTTTTTTTTAAATATTTTTTTCATTTTTTTTTTCATTTTTTCAAATTGAAAGTAATAAATACAACATAGATACATGAGAATGAGAATACCCTCCCCCCCTACTTAAACTACACATTGTCCTCAATGTGACGACAATTAGAAGAAAAAGTAAACTGAAAATGGGGGGAGAAAATCGAAAATCGGGTAAATCGAAGATCGAATGCTCAAAACTCATGACAAACAATCCGTCAAAATCAAATTTCTTAACAACACCAACTCAAATCTCATAACTCAACTCACAACCCTCTCCCTCGAATCACTCAAACACATGACAAATTCAAATTTTTAAATTTTTGAGATTTGCACCTAGCTTAAGAGATCGAAAAGATTCATTAACAATCTCAACCCTCTAGTTGTACCAACTCCTAGCTATTGAACTCCTCCCAACGGGTTTTCTTTTGTGGATTTTGGTTCCAAGTGGATTAAGATTGGTTGTGGATCTTTTTAGTGGGTGGGCGGTGGGTGAAAGAAAATTTGTTGTGGTGGTGGAAATTTGATGAGAAATAAAGGAAAAGAAAGAAAATAAAGAGGGGTCTTGGGTTGCCTCTCGAGAAGCGTTGTTGTTTAAAGTCGTTAGCTCGACTTAGTACCTTAAGCTTAATCATTGGGCATGTGCTCCATGTGTGACAATGGTGGTTCCATGTCAATCTCCACTTCAAGTACCTGCAAAATTGATTGAGAAGAACTCTTGCAATGCATTGTTAGCGCTATGAGTGTCAACCAAAAACAAAGAGCACAAGCAATACCATCCAAAAATCACGCTAAATACAAGCAAGTAACACCGTTTCCCCGGCAACGGCGCCAAACTTTGGTAGTAGGCGTTTGTCGTGTACACCTAACCAAAGATAAATTTCTCCTACTCTCATGCACACTAAGCAAGTATAATGGAAGTAGGGGTCATATCCACAGGGAAACAGGGACGAGCTTTATATTTAGCGGGATCCAATACCTAGATTAAGCTAAGGGCCGAGAAACCTAATAACAAGGGGGGGTTTCAAATAGATTTACGGATAAACTACAACTAACTACCATATAAATAAAATGAGAAATCAATATGGAAAGATCTTGAATCCGATTAACATTGACTTCAATTCATTATCGATCATTGAACTTCAACTCTAATTATTTCCATAATTATCGTATTCTCCTTATTCTTAGTTGAATAGCACGATCAACGTGACTATAAAACCCTAACTAAAGGATAACCTAGTCCGATCAGCGTCTAAGTTCAATCCAATAGCAGCAATAAACACAGAGAACCAATAGACCTGCTAATGTCATACACGTGATAAACATTCAACAGTTAATTCAATTTCCCCAAGAAATAACCAAGACGATCTGCATCTAAGTTATTCCCTACTTTGCTACCAATTGATAAAAGAATAAAACAATCCGGTTCTATTCTTAAACCTAGCATTAGATTAATTACACAATCAAACTAGTAACGTTCCTAGCATAATTATGCAATAATCATAGATCACAAGCATAGAAACTGAACCATAATCAACGAAAATAGATAGAAAGGAAAGATCTCACAATAACAGTTGAAGCTTCATGATAATTTCTTTAAGAATAGTTCAAGCTACAATCCGATAGCAACAACCAAATCCAACATTGAAATCTCTAAGAAAACTCAGAAAACTAAGAAAGATAACAAAAGTGAGGAAGGAGAATTAAAAGAGGAGTGTTGGAGACTCTCTCTCCTCAAGTGTGCTGCTCCTCCTCTCCTTCCTTCCTTAAAATATTAGGTTTTAGGAAGCTTTTAAACCCCGCACAAAATGTAGCCCCAAGCCGACTTAAGCATCGCGAGTCGCGACGAGTACTCTGTCTTCCCGCACAAAATGGCTGGGCATAGGGTCGCGAGTCGCGAGGGCAGGGTGATCGCGAGTCGCGAGAAACCTCGCGGGTCGCGAGCTGCTGGGCTTCGAGCGCTGCTGGGCGATGAGCGCTGCTGGGCGATGATGCTGCTGGGCGATGATGCTGTTGGGCGATGATGCTGCTGGGCGATGATGCCGTTGGGCGATGATGCTGCTGGGTAGGCTTGGTGCTATGCTCGGCTACGGCTTGCGGCGGTGCTTGGGCTAGTGCAACGATGTTGTGGAGTTGTTCCAACCACTCATGCTTCTAGGAGCTCGGAACTTACAACCTTAACTATAATTAATATACAAAATTCCGAACTTCCGCTAAGAGTTAAATAAAACGCAAACGTTAACAATTATGATCGAACTCCTTAGCAAAGTGCACCCAAAATACCATATAAGCACCGTATAACTTGAGCGCATCAGACCCTCGTCTGAGATTATGGATGATTAATCATCTTGAATAAATATGCTAAGTTAAAAAGAACTCGTCTTAAAAGCTGAACGATTAATGATCTTTCAACAAATATGCCCATGTTAAAAGAACTCGTCCTAAAAGCTGGACGATTAATGAACTTTGAACAAATATGCCCAAGTTTAATGAGAACTCGTCCTAAAAGCTGGACGATTAATGAACTTTGAACAAATATGCCCAAGTTCAAAGAGAACTCGTCCTAAAATCTGGACGATTAATGAACTTTGAACAAATATGCCCAAGTTCAAAGCAACTCGTCTTAAAAGCTGGACGATTAATGAACTTTGAACTAATATCCCAAGTTCAAAGGAACTCATCCTAAAAGCTAGACGGTTAATGAACTTTGAACAAATTTGCCCAAGTTCAAAGGAACTCGTCCTAAAAGCTGGACGATTAATGAACTTTGAACAAATATGCCCGAGTTCAAAGGGACTCGTCCTAAATGGTGGACGACTATTGAACTTTGAACAAATATACACAAGTTCAAAGGAACTCGTCTAATATTGGATGACTATTTGAACTATAATTCGCTCGTCCTGACTGAGTATGTCTTAGAAGTTCTAAGGATTGGTTACTTACCTCCCCTTCATGGGACTGGGCTCGTCCTGACTTTCCAGACGAGCTTTGTGCCAAGAAGGAAACCGACCAATGCAGGCTGAACTTCTTATGACTCTTAACTGTACGAGCTTAAATAGTTTGTCTATTATTATAGTCTCACTTGCCAACCTTATTGGATATGATTGCTTTAATGAGCTTATCATTTCTTGGTTGGCTTCCTTTAGAAGGTAGTGTTCGTTTTGTAGTAATGGTCCCCTTACTAGGGTTATTACTACTTGGTCGACCTTACTTTTGAAAGTAAGACACCTTTACTAAGGTGTACTTATTTCAGGTTGGCTTCCTTTAGGATACAATAATGTTTTCCTTACTAGGGAGTATTACAATTTGGTTGACCATGTATGTAATCCACCTTTCATATGGTTTATTACTCTTTGGCCGACCTCCTTTAGGAAGCAATGTGCGTCATAAAAATGATTATCCCTTGCTGGGGTGATTCATTCTTTTAGTTTAATTCTTTTTGGTCGTTGCTGGTTTCTTTAGTTTTTAGCTAAGTTAAGGTACTTTAAGACCATTGGGTTAACTAGTGGTAAAAATGCCCTAAAGTGAATGACTTAAGTAAAAATAGAGAGACAATCATTAGAAAGGAAGTAGAAATTATATTATGTGAATTTTGCTTGGCAAACCACCAAGGTATGCATGCATACATTCCTAATTCTCTATTTGTGCCGTGACACTTTTTTAGATTACAGACTACTACCGTTATTGTTTAGTATCGATATAAGTCAGACGTCGTACTTCTTTAGAGTGTCTGAATTCCAAGTGCGCTGTATTGGTCGTCCATCAATGTCTTGTAGACGGAATGTTACACTTCTTACTTCTTCCACAACCAGATAAGGATCTTCCTAGTTTGTTGCCAGCTTACCCTGTTCTTTAGCTCGTCCTACAGCTTCCATCTTCCTCAGAACCAAATCCCCCACTTTCAGTGGTCATCTAGCGACTCTCTTGTTAAAGTCCCGAGCCATTCGAAGCTTTTACAATTGCATTCTTAACAGTGTGTTGCCCCTTACCTCTGGTAACTCATCCAAGGCAGTGTGCAAGGCGGCCCGGTTGGCCTCTTTTCTGTACAACGTGACTCTTAGGGTGGGCTCTTCAATCTCAATGGGCAAGACAGCCTCGGTTCCATATACTAACATGAAAGGTGTCTCGCCTGTAGAATTCTTAGCCGTGGTTCTAATTGACCATAATACCAGCTGTAGTTCTTCAACCCATAATCCCTTAGCATTTTCCAGCTTCCTTTTTATGTTGTTTGACAATATCTTGTTGAAAGACTCTATTTGCCAATTAGCATGTGGGTGGGCTACTGCAGCAAAATGAGCCTTGATCTCTCTTTCTGACAGCTAATCTTTCAGCTTTGGCGTTTCAAATTGTGGACCATTATCGAAGACGATTGACTGTGGCATGCCGAACCGAGTTATGATGTTCTTCAAATAAAGCTCTTGACATCATTGGTAGTTATGCCTCGTACTGCCTCCGCTTCTACCCACTTAGTAAAGTAGTCAATAGCCACAATCACAAATTTTGTTAGTCCAGCAGCCACAAGAAAAGGTCCCAGAATATCCATGCCCCATTGGCAAAAGGCAGCGGGAACAAAATGGGAGTTAGAAAATTGGACGGCTTCTGGTGCAAGTTATCATGCTTCTGACAACTATCACATTTTTTAGCATAAGCGAGAGCATCTTCTTTTAGGGTAGACCAATAATACCCAGTTCTCAAGGCCTTTTCTCCCAAGGCTCTTCCCCCAATATGAGACGCACATGCCCCTTCATGGAGTTCCTTCAACAGCTCCAGTCCATCCTCCCGAGTAATACACTTCAACAGAGGACGATTGAAAGACTTCTTATACAAAGTTTCATCCCATAGCTCAAACCACTTGTCCCTGGCCTTGACGTACTTAGCCTCCATAGGGTCTGAAGGTAACTGGCCCGTCTTCTTGAAGTTGATAATGGGCTCCATCCATACTGTCCCTCAGCTTAAAAACATGAGTTCTACTTGAACAATACTTTTCTTTGGCTTAACTTCCCAGAACATTATCCTTAGTATATCACAAACAGTTGAGCTGGCCAGTTTTAAAAGAGTAGCTGCCTAATGGTTTTCTGATCTTGGTACTTGTTCCAGCACAAAGCGCTTTCAGGGCTCAATCTCGTCTTTGATCAGACGCATGTACTTGCTCATAGATGCTTCTTTGCATTCATAATCTCCATTGACTTGGCTGACGACTAAGAGAGAGTACGATTTGGCCTCAATCTCCAAAGCCCCAGCCGCTCTACACATCTTGATTCCAGTCAGCATGGCCTCATACTCAGCCTCACTGTTGGATGCCTACAACTGGAATCCTAGCGCATATTCAAACTTATCTCCCTCATGAGATTGACAAATGATTCCTGCTCCACATCCATTGGCGGTTGACGATCCATCTACCATGAGCGTCCAATGCTTCCTGCTTTCACTGGATAAGCTATTGGATTTATAGTTGGCCGAGTGAGCTCTACTATGAAATCTGCTAAGGCCTGGCCTTGGATTGCCTTCCTTGGCTCAAAGGCTATGTCAAACATGTTCAACTCAACAACCCATTTTAACATACGTCCAGCGGCCTCCATCTTTTGTAAAACTTGCTTTATAGACCAGTATACTATGGGCCAAGAAATAAGGCCTCAATTTCGGCTGGCCATGACTAATGCAAATCCAAACTTCTTGACTGAGGTGTATCTACATTCTGCGTCATTGAGTACATGACTCGCAAAGTATATTTGTATTTGCACTGATTCTCTCTCGGCCAGCAGGACAACACTTACAGCCTGAAGGGTTACAACTAAGTATACAAACAACCTATCCCCCTCGGCTGGACTGACCAACCTCGGTAACTGATGACATATATTATCTTTGACTTGCTGAAGCGCTTACTCTGCTACCACAGTCCATTCAAACTTTGCTTTTTTCTTGATTGTAGTGAAGACATGGTGACATTTGTCAGCCGACTTAGAAAGGAAACGGCCAAGAGCCGCAAGGCAGCCAGTCAAACGCTGCACTTCCGATCACAACAACATCCATTCATTTCTTCTAAAGTAAATGACCCAATTTCATATTTAATAAAGCAAGCATCAAATGCTACTACTGTCGTAGTTTTTAGACGTTATCAATATAATCTATAGCAACATTGTGTAATGAGTATACAATTTGACTATTTAATTATAACTTCTATGTAAAAAGTCAGAAGAGATAATATGATGGGGAAAAACATAGCAATAAATAATCTAAAATATTCAAATAAAGAAATTTAACACCAATAATTAAAATTTTTTTTTACTAGTAATACTCTATAATGAAGTATCAAATTAGTAATTGGAGGTTCCAAATATATTGAAACCCAGTAAAATTTCTCACATTGCACATATCAAGCTTCATCGTGACCTCAGACAACCTCTATGGCCAGTGACCCTATTTATTCATAAAGTCCATTAGCAAAGTGATTGTGCGCCTATCCGAGCCCATTCAAGTGTTTGATGGACCACGTTCACAATAATTTATTGTGAAGCGAACTGATTATATCATACGAAAACTAATTTTATCAGATAAAAACGGCTATATCATACAAAAACTGACTATATTAAAAAGCCCGACTATATCATACAAAATATGATTATATCAGTTAAAAACTGATATATCATACAACAACTGACTATATCAAATAAAAACTGACTATAATAGATAAAAACTAACTACATCAAATGATACATGATGCGCATTAAGTTAATATGCACCGGTTCTATTGAAGTTTTTTTTTAAAAAAAAAGATTAATTGACAGTAATAATCCCACTTTTGCGCGATCTTCTGAAAGTGGTCTAACCTTTTAATAATCTGATAATAATCCTATATTTTCACCTTATCTTCTAAAAATAGGCGTTTATTTAGGGTTACCGATTCTACCGGTTAAATAAGAATCAAAAGAAACCTTTCCTCCCAAACCATCCATTTAATGTCATAAGTCATAACTGACAACATGTAACCCTAACAACACTAGCCCTCCACCCCTAAAACCACCCTTTGCCCTCCCCTTCCACCATCCCGCCCCTACACGCCATATCAGCTAGTCGATTCTGTCACCAGTCCCCACTCCCAAGTCCTCTCCCACCCCCATCTTCTCTCTCCCCCGTTGATGATAACAACTCTCTCTCCTCCATTGACGATAACAACTCTCTGTCCTCCTCCTCCTCCTTCGACCCCATCTTCTTTCTCTTCTTCTCAATGTCCTTCTCCACCCACTTTTCCTGCATTTAAACAAACAACAAGCTCGAGTGATTTAAGCTGATGAACTGAAATAGGGATGGTTGCCGGGGGGGAGCTGTTTTCTGGGGCGGTTGTGATGATTTATAGGGGTGGTTTTGCGTGTGGGTAAGATTCTTTGGGAGGTTACAATGAATTGTGGTGGTGGTTTTGTGTGAGGGTGAGGCTGATTTCAGTGGGGGTGGGGCTGATTTCGAGGGATGTTTTTGTGTAAGGGTAAGGCTGTTTGGGGGACATGATGAATTGGGGGTGGTTTTATGTGGGGGTGAGGCTGATTTCGGTGGTGGTTGGGGGGGTATTGTTTCGAGGGTAGGGGTTAGAAGGGATGGTGGTTTGGGGGTCGAGGTTGGTAGAAGGGAGGGGGTGGGTGTTTTGGGGGTGGAGGCTAGTGGTTTAGATTTTTAAATTTTTTTAAGTGAATTTGTAATTATATAATTTAATTTAGGTGTTTGATTAAGAATACTTTATTAACGTATATATTAAATTAGTTTTAATTTACACAGTTATACATTTATAGGTTACCAATAGGTAATGGCCCATTTTGGACAGACGTACTTTAAAGGTGGGATTATTCCTACAATTTCTAAAGATGGGACTATTTTAAGCCGATCACACAAATGTGGTATTATTCATTTATTCCAATCAATAAATCCTTTAAAAAAACTCCAACAATAATGATTCACGCGAGTTTTTTGGAAATTCAAGCGTTACCCTCACACTTTTGAAAATACACGTGGTACCCCTTAGTTTTATGATAATACACCGAAATGCCCTGAATGACTAACGGCGGTTAACTTCGTTTGTTATTAACCCTAATTTTTTGTTTTAAACCCTAAGTAACCTCTAATCCTAACCCCTACCTCTATCCCTAACCCTAAACCTAACCCTAACCACCATTCCACCACCCCTCCCCCACCCTCCCACCACCCCCGCAGCCCCGCCACCCCCCAACATCGCCCCCAATGCGGCCACCTACCCATCCCCCCCACCTCCGCAACCCCCGCTCCAACGTAGCCCCAACCCTCCCTCCCCCACCCCCGTCGAATTTCCGCAGCCCCCGCCACGCCCCTATCCTTCCCCACCCCCTCGCAGCCCCCCACCCCCCTTCGACTTTGTGCGGCTCCCCCCCACCCCTTCGAATTTTGCAGCTTCCCCCACCCCCTTCCGATTTGCAAATACGGCAGCTCCCCCCAATTGATTTTGTAATTTCGATGCGGGATAAGGATTTTCGGGAGTTCGGTAGAGTGGGGGGAGGGAGGGATGGGGCTGCGGGGGGGTGGGGGAAGGAGGGGGGGGTGCGGGGGGGAGGGGGGGGAGCTGGGGCGGGCGGGGGGGCGTGGAGGGGGGGGGGGGGCTGCGTTGGGTGGGGCTATGGGGGTGGGGGAGGGGGGCCGCTATGGTCTGCAGGAGTGGGGGTTCGGTGGTGGTTGGGTGGTGGTAGGTTAGGGTTGGGGTTAGGGTTAGGGGTTAGGGTTTGAATTTAGGGTTTAGTTAAGTTAATTAGGGCTAATTAGGGTTTAATTGGGGTTAAGACTAACGGAGTTAACCGCCGTTAGTCATTAAGGACATTTGGGTGTATTATCATGAAACTGAGAGGTACCCCGTGTATTTTCAAAAGTGCGAGGGTAACTCGTGAATTTCCTGAAAACTCGAGGTACTTGGTGAAGTAAATCTAACCCCAAATTGTTAGTGAACCTTTTTCCTCTCACGCGCCCCAAAAAAATCAAAAGGAGTTCTACTAGAGTAGTGAACCTAATTACCTTCCCTCAGCGTCTGATTCAAAGTTGCGCAAAAAGACAGTTCCAAACCAAATCACTCAACGACGACAATGGTACACTCTGTGCTCCATTTTTTTTTTCCCAATTTTCATTTCGATTTTTTATCTAGGGTTTCGCTGTGATTCGATTCAACTTATTTGCGCAGATTTGTTGATAAATTGTGAATTTATGAACATTTCTTTGCATATCGTTTGTGATAATTACAATTCTGCCATCAAAGTTTGTATTTTGCTAGTCGAAGAGCTTGCTATATGAGCATTGATAATTGATGTTCGAATTTATAATTTCTGAACAATTATTGTCAAATTGTGGGTTGTTTTTGAAGAAGGCGTCGATTTGGACATTATCAATTACTTTGTTGCAATTTTTGTAGCTTCTAATGTCAATCGATGAACCAACACATGCTTAGATCAACTGGTAAGGGAGTTGTTCTAGCTTAACCAGAGGTCTCGGGTTCGAGCCCTGGGAACGCAGCAGAGTGTGTTGGGAGAGCTTTCCCCCAATTGGGGCTTGACCCGGCTCGAATCCGGATTAGTCGGGATCCAAAAAAAAATGGATTTCGGAAACCGGGTATGGTTCACCAAAAAAAAAAAAAAAAAAAATGTCAATCGATGAAGTTACTTTTTGCTGATTTGTAATCTGCGTGATCGAATTACCAAGAAAAAAATGTTAAATTATGTGATTTGTCAAAAACATTTGGTGGAAATTCAATTTTTTTTTCAGTAAGTCAAGAACTAGTGCTTCATTTCTAAAAAATAAATAAATTATGTGCTTTATTGAAAAGATCGCTGTTAGATCTTGGGAGGAAGATGACTTACACAAACGACCTGCTGTGGCGTCTGTACGACTATGTTATGTGATGTGTAATTGTCTACTTGTGAGGTATAAAAAGATACTAGATGGAATGAGGTGCTCGGTGTTTCCTTATATGCAAGTATCAAGTGAATGCAACTGGGGTTTTGCTAGTTGTTGGAAATTTGTAGTTGTGAGGTTTGTAAAAAGGACTCCTTAGATATCATCGTTATGGGGTTTAAACTTAAATATGTTGTGAAGAGGAAGTTTGTTTTGTGTTAGCGTAGAGCCTGCACTGTACATCTCGGTGCACGTGTGTAGGGGCGTATGTCTTCCACAGACAGCCCTAAAATCGTATGGTACACTTGGATGTACGATACCATTTGTGGTGTTACCTGCCTCTGATGGAATATCTCAAGCTTCAATATTAGAAGTCATTAAAAAACTAATGTCATCTAGAGTCTAGTGGCTGTTTCGAGAGATGGCAAAGCTATATTATGTGGAATCGTATGTTTAGTTTACTGAATTTCCTGCAGGATGTCTGTATTAACCATTTCAACATGATAGCTGGATGTCTGATGTTGAACTGACTACATTACATATGTCCATTGAGTTATGTGGAGTAGGTCATCTTTTAATTCTGATTAATACAATGACTCTTTAATCCTCCTTGTGAAAAAGAAAGAATCCGTGTTTGCTTTATGTCTTCCACATTTATCATGTTGATTTGTCGAGCTTTGTGTTTCTTAGTGTTGGCAAGTGAGTCACTTTTATATTGGCCTTATGATAAGTGTCGTGCCATCTATAATCTTGGTACATATATTGTCAAGTAGCTTGTTGGTGGCATTGTATTATGGTTTTCTATGTAGCATGACGATATGCCTCACAAACTCAGTGTTATATTTGAATTTCGAAATATCACAAGTGAGGTGGATGGTAATGCCTTTATGTAGGATTGCCTCCTTTGATGTTATGGCTTTCAAGTTGAACTTCTATATTGAGTATAAAGGTCATGAGATTTTAGCAGTGTTTGTTATATTGCTGTGTGTCTATGACTCTCATGTCTAGTAACGAAGTGATACTATCTGCTTGGTTATTTACACTTATGTCAAACTTTTAAAGTGGCTTATTGGACTATGTTTTGCTGATCTTTTGGCAGGATGGACATGATTCAGATGATCCGAAGCAAAATACCACTGATATGACTGTGTTCGTGAGTTGCTTGACTCCCTTTTATATTTTAATTTAAGATGTCAGCACTTCATAACTCAATTGGTATATAATATATATGACTTGGATGTATTTTGGCAAGTGAAGATTTGTCCATATTTTTCCTTTCACGTCAATTATACCTTGTTTGCTATCAATTTTGTGCTATATTTTTCCTGTTGCCCCTCAGATGTGACCTCTCGTGACAAATCATCATTGTTAAGTACACATCTATTTTTTGGCCTACCGTCAATCTTTCACAAGAAAATTAAATCTTGATTCATCTCAGTGAATATAACGTGATTGGATGCTTTTTCCTGACTGCCAATAAGAAACATACCATATGACCATCAACTTATTTACTGACCACATGTTTTTTGTATGCCAGGTACAAAACCTTCTTCAGCAAATGGTAAGTGATGCTCTATACCCCTCTTTATCAGATATACGTAAATACGTTGATGCACTTGCTGACATTAACATTTCATTTGCAGCAAACCAGGTTTCAAGCTATGTCTGAGAGTATTGTTACTAAGAATATCCTTTTCTCTCCGTTTCGTATGCATTGACTAAACGTGTTTGGTACCTCACTAGGATATATGCTATAAAAGAGAAAAATCCTTCCTTCCTTGGCATACTTTTTTCTGGGCATGTCAAAATATTAGTTGACTTTGCTTACCACCTTAATATATTTCTGTTGAAACTGTGTTACGTTAATTTTGCTGGGGGCTATGAAAGAGAATAATTCCTGTTCTTGGACCGCTCGTTCTTCTCCAAATTTTTGCTTTTGCTTACCAACTGAATTAAGTCACCCAGGAGCATGTATATGTTTAAGTTTTATTTTGCTAATTTATTTATCGAGCTATCTATTTCACTTGCAAAGCGGGATGGAGTACTATTTTTCAGACTGTTGTTTACTTAACTGCAATTGCACTAGATGAGATGGGTAACCGTATTGATGAACTGGAGGAGAGCATTAAGGACCTGAAAGCAGAAATGGGACCTGAGGACTCTCCCTCGCCAGTGCCGTTATCAAAATCTAACCCAGATGAGGACAAACCAGAGGAAGCTTCTGATATACCTACTGCATGAAGTCAAACGAGGTGCTTACTTTCTGATGGATATTCTTAGCCTCTTTCACGTTCAGAGATCAACACTAAATAGTCCTTTTTCATGTGTGTTTTAGTGGAGATTTCCTGTGTGTAGATGAGTTGGGTTTTTTTACAGAATGTGTGAAGACTTGACGGTAAATGACTTTGCATACCTATAAGGAGTTAGCAATTCTTGATATCCACTTATCTATGATTACTGGAGTATATTTTGCGGGCACTAGCAGGCTCCTGTGCTTTGGTAACCTTTTTCACGGTCTTTTTTTTTATGGTTAAGGCCTTACCAATTTCATGGCCATTAATGTTTGTGATGCTGGTGAATCGAACTCTATTGCTGTTGCCTGCAACTCTAATGGAATTGATGGAAGTTAATTGAATTTGTTGGTCACTTGGAGGAAACTCATGTACTTAGCTGGTGAATGAACTTCGCCCAAAATTTCTGCCCTAGATGGCAAGATTGTTGGTGAAGATTTGTTATTTTCCGGACCCCACTCCCTATAGCTTGGGCATGGTCTAACCCTCAAACTTGTGGTTTTTTGAGGCTTTTAATTCATTTATATTTTGTAGTATGCCAGACAAATTAGTATACATTGATTTTCATTTTTATTTTTTTGACACCACAGAAGAAAGCAAGAAAAAATAATAAAACTAATCACTAATATAAGGCCATCGGCGGTGGCGGCAGACAGTGGTATTGTATGCTTGTTAAACTTGTGAACGTGATACCTTTGTAATGGTGCACCAATGTATTGCCTGTCCTAGTGATCGAGTATCCTCGATAGTCCAATGCACCGAGATGTATGCGGAGTCTGGGTTTTGTAGCGATTTGACGACTAACTCTAAATCCTTGTGCATTGAAATACGCTGATAGCCTTGCTCCTGAACCCACTGTAGTGCATGAAAGCAAGCTCCTGCTTCCATCGAGAGAGTCCAGGTTGCATAGAGAGCCCTACCCTGTTGTGTGTGGCGTTGGCCATCGGCTGCTGGCTACCTGGCAATGCTCCTTTTAGTTGCACGCTATGTGAGCGTGTTATATTAACGTTTTTTTTCTCAATTAGTTGTTCATCACTGCTACAAAAAAAATTGATTCGACAGACATTTATAATTATTTTTAATTTTTTAATTATATTTTTTCTTAAATTAATGTTCCGTTGGTTTTTTTTAGTTATTTGTTCATCATTATTCAAATATAGTATTGAGAGAAAGAACTATAAAGTAGAAGAAAGCTTGTGCTCAAATAAAGTGGAAGAATTTGTGTATCAGGTTCAATCGTTGAATACTAATTAATTGAAAAAGTTTGATTGATACAATAAAGATTACCGAATAATAATCAACATTTAGGTTTTAAAATATTATCAGTATACTTATTGATATGAATTTTTTTTTTTCTTCTTATTGTGTCAATCAAGTTATATTGTCAATTTAATTTTTTATTAGAGTTTTTCACACATATGTAATAAGAGGAAATCATTTTCGTTAATTTAACATTTAATTGAAATTTCAAATTCATTTCATTTAACATATATATTTGTTCATTTAATGAAATTTCACACATTTAATTTGTTCAATATATATGGCAAGTAGGAAGAAGAAAAGATTATTTAATATATATATGGCAATTTAAATTCATTAAGGTAGCGTTTGGGAACCTGGATTTCATTTTAATTGTAGTATTTTAATTCTAAAATTTGAAATCATGTATTTAAATCCCAATTCCAATTTCTCAAACTTGTTTGGGAAACATGGGAATTGAATTCCAATATTTCAAATCTATGTATTTGTTTGGAAAACATTGGAATTGAATTCTCGAATTCTAATTCCATGCTATTGTTTGGATAATCTTGTAATTGCATTCAACAAAAAATATTAAATCCTTAGTAACTAAAAGGCATTTGACATTCCAACAATCCAAAATTGTTATAACAAAAGTTATCTCAACATAGAGAGCAACATTTAAGAGTAGTATTTGATAAAAGTAACGCAAAAAACCTGCAATGACATACGAAAGTGAGTCAAACTACTCAGCAAGGCACAAGAGTATCCAATCAAGTTTCTCATCCTCCGGTAGCTCTTTCAACATTAGAAACTCGTCTGGTTTACCATTCGTAAACCTTTTTACTGCCCTCATAATCTGATTCCTAGATATGTCATATACTTCAGACACAACAATATGTATCTCTTGACAAGTTGGTTTCAGAGTGTCGTTCAATTTGCTTTGCACATATTCTCTGAAGGACTTGGCAAAACCGTTGACCACATCAGCTACACTATCTTTTTTGCGATTGCGAGAGCCCGAAACAGTTGGATCCTTGGATGAGCTCTTTCCTTCACTTATAAGTTCCTCCTCCATGGCGTCTGCTGCGTCATCATGTTGTTCTGAATCATCCCCAACAGCTCTATCGGCACCAAATAAAGTGCATATATCTTCCCAATTCTCTATGCACTTGTTGCGATAAGGGACTGCATTTTTGTTCTCCTGAAAAAGAGAGCAGAACATGATATATTTTAGCATAAACATCACATGTAATATATGGAATTAAATGTTAGTCATGCCACTCATTTTTGCTACATTACTTAAACAGTTGAAGACGCCACTGATTTTTGCTACATTACTTTAAACAGTTAAACATGCCACTGATTTTTGCATGATAAACACCAGATTAGTGACATCATATTTTGCCACAGTCAAAACATCACCAACAATTTCAAGCATTTATAAATAGTATAACACATGGACTCAAAGACTGCTAATTGTAAGTAAAATATGTGACATGCTCATGCTATATTGTAAGTTTGCAACCAGGCGTGGCATCAGCTCTTCAAAGAACTAAATAAACCAAGTTTATTCTCTAGGATTACACCAAGTAGATATAAACCAGAAGTCTTCATAAATCCAATTGAGTGTCAAAGATTATACCAGCCTAATCAATGATCAAGAGCAAAATTTAAAATTAAATCCGTCAAACTGAACACACATTAACAACAAAGTCCGTAATCAACCCTCTCCTCAGATTTCTGATTCTTTTTTGGGTTTGGATCACGAAGCACAAACAATCCAACTTCTGTTTACAAAGTCCCTATCACAATACTGTAAAAACAACTCTAAACAATTTAGGAATTACAAAAAAGGTAGAATCTTTCACGGTTAATCAAATTACTAGACGGAAAACAATCTTAAGTAAAAATGACCAAAAAGCTTGTAATTTTGGAATATGTAAAACAACGTATATATAAACATCAAATGTAGCTTCTTCAAGTGTTCATTCCGTACCTTCAATCAAAAAACATAAAACCTAATTACAGAAGTAGGAAGAAGATTTCGAAAAAAACATGAAGAATAATTCTGGATATCTTGCTGTCAAACAAAATAATAATATTAAATAATACTCAATCATCAAATAATTACACGGATGCCCTTAAGACCTTACACCAAATCAGCTGAAATCTGGGATCGCAACCAAATAATTTCAATTCAAAATAGCATTCTTCTCAAAATAATAATAGTAATAATAATTACTCACAAAAATATAATTTAACTCAAACCATCATAAAATAATACCACGTACATGATATAAGCAACCACGATGTTCAACAACTTACAATGTCATTTAAATAAATAATAATAACCCCTTCATCTAAATAATAATACACTAGTCATGATAATATAGATTATGACCAAATTATAAATAAATGCTAACATAAACCCACATTATAAAGATCATGGTCATAAACATAACATGAAACATCACTGGGCAAGGTACATAAATAACATCACCTACTAATAACAACTAACAAATTAAAAAAAAACAAGAAGCATCGTCTTGTAGCTGAGTTCCTGTACTTCAGTGTTGGCGCTCAACAAGTGCTGCTCGAAAAAAAAAACACAAGCTAACAACAAAGAAACCAAGCCAATTAACTAAACATCCTAATCATCCTTTAACCTACCCTCCAACATCATACAACAAACTACTGCTCATGATCATGGTTCCAACTCCAAAATACTCGCAAAAAAAAGATCATAGCAACTATCTTCAATAACATCAAAGATAACTAAATAACCGATCAAGTCATAGTTGAAAGAAATACATGAAATCAACACAAATACCTCACACGACAATAACCCAAAACTTAAAACAATCATACACTTAACCATATAACAACAACAACAACAACAACAACAACAACAATAAGGAATTCACGCACTATAATGAACATATAAACATGAAAATTTTGCCACCCAAAGTCCTAGCATAAAACTAGCCCAAAACTTAACTATTAAAACTAATATAATTTTTTTGCAAATTATAGCCGTTCTAGGAAAAACTGATAATTACCTTTGAAGACCTCCAATTGCTTGCATTTCCATTATGTACTGTTCTGCTCCGACCACGATTCCCGACGATCTGAAGCTCGATGCTAAATCACTTCAGTCAAAGTAACCTTCCATACGTCCTCAACGTGCTGTCCAAATTTCAGGACGATCCAACGGTTAGATCTCCAGATATAGTTATATTCATGAAGCTGTGGCAGGAAAAATCCGGATGAACTTTCCTCTCTCTTTCCCTCTTCAAATGGTCGAATAAAATAGAAAGTTGGACTGATTTTTTTTGATTAGTTTTCTAGCAGCAAACATGTTATAAAAGTAGGCTAAAAGAGCTCGAATAATGGGACTTAAATTTGGAATTAAAGTGGGGGTTACAAGGGGGTTACAAGGTGTTCAAAAGCCTCTACATTGCTTCCGATATTATGCTTTTGTGGAGAGCTTTTAGGAGCTCAAAACTTCACATTAGAAAGTCGTGCGCACGGTCCAATCGCGTTCAAATCGAATAAATTAAAATACTAGCTCAAACGCGTATTTCAAAATACTAGAAAATCTATAATTTCTAATCAAATAAGTAATATAAATATAACATTTTAAAAGTTGAAAACCAAATAATATAAGATATAATATTTTTAAGAAGTAAAATATTGTAATTTTAACGGAAAATAATAATTAAGGGAAACATAAGTCGAAGAAATTATGAGTGAAAATATGTGGTGTTACAATCAGTCCCCCTTAAGAAAGTTTCGTCCTCAAAACTTGAAACGGCACAAAGATACGCTATACGACGACTACATATATACAACTTTGTTTTGGGCATCTAATTAACGCCTTGGAGGTACTCTGTAAAAACGAAAACGTTAGTCCTTGCTAAACCTCACTAACTAACACATAAGAAAAATATATAGCACATCTGTTAACAAAAATAACTCCCAAGGCATTCTTCCTACCCAAGTAACTCTCACTAAATGCTTTTCTTGAAGCCTAAGATACTAATAATCCTAGATGCAACAAATACACATTTCCCATGGAATATGTAGAAACTCAATGAGAGTTTTTGGATCAGTTGCTCTGGTACCAACTGTAACACTCTGTCATTTTATAAACATATTATAATCAAAATAAAACATTTTATTTAAGAAATGGCGATAGCGGAAATATCGCTTGACGGAAATGTCATTCTAAACAAAGGTTAAATTGAATTAAGTAAAAATAAAACCCAATTAAGATAACCCAAAATATCCATAAAGAGGTAAAACAACCTTATAAACCCAATGTAGTAAATATAAATAAAATAAGTGTCTCAAACAAAAATCCTAAATAGTCTTTCTTTCATTTCCCATAACACGAAATAAGCACCTACAAAATATATCAACAAACATCCACAATCAGTGGGGAGTAACTAAGAGCTCTTCTAGCACAATTATGATCCATATAAGAGTTATAAAAGTTTTAATAATCAAGTCACACAAAAACACCTCAATAGTAAACTTAAGATAATCAAATAAAACACTTAAACAAGGATAATACATCATGATTAATATAAATAGGGTAAAGCTATCAGGATAGAAAAAATGGATAAATAACTACACATATAAACTCAAGTGCCAACAACATAAACCATCAGAGTTTAAAGTAATAAAATAATATAATTAGTTTGAGAGAGAACTGAATGCTAGTGGATCGCAACCCACTTCCTATGGTAATGTCAGATCGCAACCTGTAGGACATCCTATGGGTTACGTTCCTACTGCCTATGTGTAAGAATGGTCATACTCCCGATGCGGTGTAGGATTCCGTCCTCACCGACCTCTCGGACGACAACAAAACCAAGGTATACCTAGGATTCCGTCTTATGGTTTGCATGTTCTTCACCTTGGGATTCCGTCCCTCCGCAAATCTTGCTCTCAAACAAAATAGTAATAATAAAATAATACTCAATCATCAACTTACACGGATGCCCTTAAGGCCTTACACCAAATCAGAAATTTAGGATCGCAACCCAAGAATTTCAATTCAAAATAGCATTATTCTCAAAATATTAATAGTAATAATAATTACTCACAAAAATATAATTTAACTCAAACCATCATAAAATAATACCACGTACATGATATAAGCAACCACGATGTTCAACAACTTACAATGCCATCTAAGCAAATAATGATAACCCCTTCATCTAAATAATAATACACTAGTCATGATAATAAAGATTATGACCAAATTATAAATAGATGCTAACATACACTATTACGGAATCATTGATTTGCGTCAGACACCAGACCCCCATTTGCGTCGCACATGGGTCCGACACCACAGGTCTCAGCGCAAATTTGCGAGACATGATATGCTAAGGACACGACGCAGATTAAAGTTATTTGCATCGGATGGCAAGCGGAGTGCGACGCACATGTCCCTTGAGCCCCAGCATCACCAGCACCATTTGCGTCACATGTAACACAAAGTCTGACGCAAATCAACCATTTTTTTTAAAAAAAAGTCTATTTGCATCGGACTTTGTCTTACATCTGACGCAAATTGATATTTTTTGTTAAAAAAAAAAAATTCACGTATCCAGGAATACAGGAATGAAATACAAAAATAAAATCTGAATCGAACTAACATACAAATCTGAAATCTGAATTGAACCTAAACAAAATTGAACTATCTATATAAAATTAAAAAACGAAATTAGATCGAACTAACATACAAAAAATTTAACCTAATTCTTCTAACATGCAAAAAAAACAGAATTAGATCAAACATACAAAAAATCATATCGAACTAATTCTAAAAAAATTGAACCTAAAAAAAATAAAATCAGATCTAACATACAAAAAAATGAACCTAATTCTTCTTCCTCATTCTTCTTCCTCCTGCAAATCAGATCGAACTTCAATCGAATATTTATTCAACTACATTTACATAAAACAAGAGAAAAATGATATTAATTCATTGCATATCAATCAAATTGATCGAAAAGATACAGTTTCATCTTCGAGCTCAAAGAGAAAAAACTGAACAGATGCACTTAATTATACAAAAATTGCAAGCTTAAACTGAGATAAAGTTTTAGAAACAATCACATGTTAAAGAAAAATGAAGGAAACATTAGGGAAGAGAGGTAGGAGAAACGTACCACGAACAAAAGAAAGGGGCTCAACGTTTGGAGTTAGGATCGAAAATCAGATCGAAAATCGTTTGGAGAAACGTACTACGAACAATTATGTAGATGGAACCCAAAAAAATGGAACCAAAGTCAGATCTCTCCCACAACTCGCTCACTCGACTCGTTCTCTCCCACAACTCGCTCTCACAATTTCACAAAGAGATTACAGGAAAAAAAAACCAGCCAAGATTCCACCTTCAACATAGAGAGATTGTTGTTGTTGTGATTTATTTTAAATTTTTGTGTTTTTTTTTGGGGTTGAAGGCTTGAAGCAATTGGAGAGAGAGAGAGAGTGATCCAACACGTCGCACGGACCAATTCTTGAGTGTGAAAATTAAAAGGGGAAGCAGGCCTATGTGCGTCGCACGGACCAACACGTCCGACGCAAATCAGATCCAAAATAAGGCCCTCGTGACATGCATGGAAAGGCCCTCAAACCTATTCGCGTCGGATGGGCTTATAGATCTGACGCAAATAGTTGGATACAACTATTTGCATCGCATTTAACTTACCTTCGACGCAAATTGGCCTTCATGTTTGCGGCAAACATTGACTGGGGTCCAACGAACATGAATCATGCACCCATTTGCTTTAGTTTTATGCGTCGAACCTCGGGTATGTCTAACGCAAATGACCCTTCTGCGTTGATTTACCTATTATACGACGCAATTGAGGAGACGCAAATCAACGTTTTTCTACTAGTGATAAACCCTCACTATAAAGATCATGGTTTTAAACATAATATGAAACATCACTGGGCAAGGTACATAAATAACATCACCTACTAATAACAACTAACAAATTACAAAAAAAAACAAGAACCATAGTCTTGTAGCTGAGTTCCTAAACTGCAATGTTGGTGCTCAATAAGTGCTGCTCGAAGAAAAAAAACACCATCTAACAACAAAGAAACCAAGCCAATTAACTAAACATCCTAATCATCCTTTAACCAACCCTCCAACATAATACAACAAACTAATGCTCATGATCATGCTTCCAACTCCAAAATACTCGATCACTAAAAAAAAGATCATAGCAACTATCTTCAATAACATCAAAGATAACTAACACAAATACCTCACACAATAATAACCCAAAACTTAACAGAATCATACACATAACCATATAACAACAACAACAACAACAACATCAACAACAACAATAAGGAATTCACGCACTATAATGAACATATAAACATGAAAATTTTGCCACCCAAAGTCCTAACATAAAACTAGCCCAAAACTTAATAATTAAAACTAATATAATTCTTATGTAAATTCTAGCCGTTCTAGGAAAATCCTATAGTTACCTTTGAAGAACTCCAATTGCTTGCATTTCCATTATGTACATTTCTGTTCCGACCACGATTTCCGACGATCTGAAGCTCGATGTCAAATTGCTCCAGTCAAAGTAACCTTCCATACGCCCTCAACGTGCTGTCCAAATTTCAGGACGATCCAACAGTTAGATATCTAGATATAGTCATTTTCGTGAAGCTGTGGCAGGAAAAACCGGGGTGAACTTTCCTCTCTTTCTCTCTTCAAATGGTCGAATAGAATCGAAAGTTAGATTGATTTTTTCTGATTAGTATTCCAGCAGCAAACAGGTTATAAAAGTAGGCTAAAAGAGCTAGAATAATAGGACTTAAATTTGGAATTAAAGTGGGGGTTACAAGGAGTTCAAAAGCCTCTCTATTGCTTCAGATATTATGCTTTTGTGGACAACTTTTAGGACCTCAAAACTTCACAGTAGAAAGTCGTGCGCACGGTCCAAACGTGTTCAAATCGAAAAAACTAAAATACTAGCTCATACGCGTATTTCTAAATACTAGAAAATCTATAATTTTTAACCAAATAAATAATATATATATATAACATTTTAAAAGTTGAAAAACAAATAATATAAGATATACTCCCACAGTCCCAAAAAGATCTGAACACTTGTTTGGACACGTAGTTTAAAGTGATAAGTTGTGGGGTGGTTATCAAATGTTATTTTATTTAAAAAGTAGATGTGATAGGAATTGGTGAGGTATTTTTTATTAGAGAAGAAAGAAAGTTGGGTAACTTTTTATTGATAAAATGTAGAGTGTGGGCCAAAGATGTGTAAAAGAAATAATATATTAATGGTGAGACCATGCCAAGAATAGAAGTGTTCAAACTAATTTGGTACAAACATAAAAGGAAAGTGTTCAAACTATTATGGGACGGAGGTAGTAGTATTTTTAAGAAGTAAAATATTCTAATTTTAACGGAAAATAATAATTAAGGGAAAAATAAGTCGAAGAAATTATGAGTGAAAATCTGTGGTGTTACAATCACTCCCCCTTAAGAAAGTTTCGTCCTCGAAACTTGACACGACACAAAGATACGCTATACGGCGACTACATATTTACAACTTTGTTTCGGGCAACTAATTAACGCCTTGGAGGTACTCTGCAAAAACGAAAACGTTAGCCCTTGCTAAACCTCACTAACTAACACATAAGAAAAACATATAGCACATCTGTTAACAAAAATAACTCCCAAGGCATTCTTCCTACCCAAGTAACTCTTAGTAAATACTTTTCTTAAAGCCTAAGATACTAATAATCCTAGATGCAACAACTACACATTTCCCATGGAATATGTAGCAACTCAATGAGAGTTTTTGGATCATTTGCTCTGGTACCAACTGTAACACTCCGTCCTTTTATAAACATTTATTAATCAAAATAAAATATTATATTTAAGAAATGGCGATAGCGGAAATATCGCCTGACGTAAATGTCACTCTAAACAAAGGTTAAATTGAATTAAAAAAAATTAAAACCCAATTAAGATAACCCAAAATATCCATAAAGAGGCAAAACAACCTCATAAACCCAATGTAGTAAATATAAAAAAAATAAGTGTCAAACAAAAATCCTAAATAGCCTTTCTCTTATTTCCCATAACACGAAATAATCACATGCAAAATATACCAACAAACATTCACAATCAGTGGGGAGTAACTAACAGCTCTCCCACCTCAATTATGATTCATATAAGAGTTACAAAAGTCTTAATAATCAACTCACACAAAAAAATCTCAATAGTAAACTTCAGATAATCAAATTAAATACTTAAACAAGGATAATACAGCATGCTTAATATAGATAGGGTAAAGCTATCATAATAAACAAAATGGATAAATAACTACACATACAAACTCAAGTATTAACAACATAAACCATCAAAGTTTAAAGTAATAAAATAATATAGTTAGTTTGAGAGAAAACTGAACGCAAGTGGATCGCAACCCACTTCCTATGGTAATGTCATATCACACCCTTGAGGACAGCCTATGGGTTACGTTCCTACTGCCTATGTCTAAGAATGGCCATACTCCCGATGCGGTGGAGAATTCCGTCCTCACCGACCTCTCGGACGACAACAAAACCAAGGTATACCTAGGATTCCGTCCTATGGTTTACATGTTCTTCACCTTGGGATTCCGTCCTTCCGGATATCTTGCTCTCAAACAAAATAGTAATAATAAAATAATACTCAATCATCAAATTACACGGATTCCCTTATGGCCTTACACCAAATCAGCAGAAATCTAGGATCGCAATCCAAGAATTTCAATTCAAAATAACATTATTCTCAAAATAATAATAGTAATAGTAATGACTCACAAAAATAAAATTTAACTCAAACCATCATAAAATAATACCACGTACATGATATAAGCGACCACGATGTTCAACAACTTACAATGTCATTTAAACAAATAATAATAACCCCTTCATCTAAATAATATTACACTAGTCATGATAATAAAGATTATGACCAAATTATAAATAGATGCTAACATAAACCCACATTATAAAGATCATGGTCATAAACATAACATAAAACATCACTGGGCAAGGTACATAAATGACATCACCTACAAATAACAACTAACAAATTAATAAAAACAAGAAGCCTAGTCTTGTAGCTGAATATTGGCGCTCAACAAGTGTTGTTCGAAGAAAAAAAAACATCATCTAACAACAAAGAAACCAAGCCAATTAACTAAATATCCTAATTATCCTTTAACCTACCCTCCAACATCATACAACAAACAACTGCTCATGATCATGCTTCCAACTCCAAAATACTCGCTAAAAAAAGATCATAACAACTATCTTCAATAACATCAAAGATAACTAAATTACCCACCAAGTCATAGTTTAAGAAAATACATGAAATCAACAAAAATACCTCACACAATAATTACCCAAAACTTAAAACAAACTTACACATAACCATATAACAAAAACAACAACACCACTACCACCAACAACAAGAACAATAAGGAATTCACGCACTATAATGAACATATAAACATGAAAAATTAGCCACCCAAAGTCCTTGCATAAAGCTAGCCCAAAACTTAACTATTAAAACTAATATAATTCCTATGCAAATTCTAGCCGTTCTAGGAAAAATCGATAGTTACCTTTGAAGACCTCCAATTGCTTGCATTTCCATTATGTACTATTCTGTTCCGTCCACGATTACCGACGATCTGAAGCTCGATGCCAAATCGCTCCAGTCAAAGTAACCTTCCGTACGTCCTCAACGTGCTGTCCATATTTCAGGACGATCCAACGGTTAGATCTCCAGATATAGTCATTTTCGTGAAGCTGTGGCAGGAAAAATCAGGATGAAATTTCCTCTCTCTTTCTCTCTTCAAATGGTCGAATAGAATAGAATGTTGGACTGATTTTTTCTGATTAGTTTTCCAGCAGCAAACAGGTTATAAAAGTAGGCTAAAAGAGCTAGAATAATGGGACTTAAATTTGGAATTAAAGTGGGGGGTTAAAAGGGGGTTACAAGGTGTTCAAAAGCCTCTCCATTGCTTCCGATATTATGCTTTTGTGGAAATCTTTTAGCAGCTCAAAACATCATGTTAGAAAGTCGTGCTCACGATCCAAATGCGTTCAAATCGAATAAATTAAAATACTAGCTCAAACGCGTATTTCTAAATACTAGAAAATCTATAATTTCTAATCAAATAAATAATATAAATATAACATTTTAAAAGTTGACAAACAAATAATATAAGATATAATATTTTTAAGAAGTACAATATTCTAATTTTAACGAAAAATAAAAATTAAGGGAAAAATTAGTCGAAGAAATTATGAGCAAAAATCCGTGGTGTTACAAAAACGGATTTCCATACTTTAACACTTGACTTTTACATACGTCGACGACATACTTTACGAACCTCTCTTCAAAATATCTCTATAAAACTCATGCTTACAAGCACAAAATACATACTTTTATACAAGTTCATATTTTTAGGCTTCAGGATTGCTCGTCCCGAAGGTTGTCAATATCTCATGCCTAAGCCACGTTATAATCCTGAGGCTCCTTGAATAAATTATTTCTATATTGAAGTTACTAACTATTTCTTTGGTGATGTAGATCTTTCATATAAAAAGCGCTCTTTTGTAAATTCTAATTCTCTTTCTTTTTTATTTATTTTTATGGTTTTTTCACCGTATACCCCTGACAAATTTTTTTTTGCACCATATAGCCTTGCGAGTTTCCAAATTCACCATATACCATCCACTTGCCCTTAATGACTAACGGCGTTAACGTCTGTTAGTCATTAACCCCTAATCCCCCCTCTAATCCTAAATAACTACCCTAAACCCTAACCCCCTCTAGCCCTAATCCCTAATCTAATACCCTAACCCTAGCCACCCACCACCACCCCTCCCCTACCCCACCCCCTTCCCCCACCACCACCACAATCCCCCTTTCCCCCACCACACCCCAAGCCCTCCCTCCCACCACGCCCGCAACCCCCCCTTCCCCCACCCCCGCAGCCCCTCCCCTCCCTCCTCTCCCCGCATCCCTCCTCCCCCCTCCCCTTTCCCCGAGCCCCGCGAAGCCGCAATCCCCGCGACGTCGCCGAAGCGGATAAATGTGGGTTCGCGGTTTTTGTAGGGTTCGGGGTTCGTGGATTTGTGGTTCGCAAGTACGGGGGAGGTTGTGGGTTTGTGGTTCACGACTTTAGGGAGGTGGTGGTGGCGATTTTCGTGGTAATGTGTGAGTTCGTGGTGGTTTCAGGGGTTCTCCGAGGATGGTGCGACATTTTATGGGGTGCTGCGAGGGTGGTGCGACGGTTTCGGGGGACAACAAGAGTGGTGCGACGACTGCGGGGAAGGTGAGGAGGAGGGGATTGGGGACTCTGGGGAAGGGGAGGGGGAGGAAGGGTTACGGGGGAGGGGGGAAGGGGGGTTGCGGGGGGTGGTGGGGGAAGGGTGAGGGGTGGTGGGGGAAGGGGTAGGGGTGGGGGTGGGGGGGAGGGGTGGTGGTTTGGTGGTTAGGGTTAATTAGGAGTTAGGGTTAGGGTTAGGGTTAGAGAGGGTTTGGTTTAGTTGATTTAATTAGAGAGGGTTTCATCTTCAAGCTTAAAGAGAAAAAACTGAACAGAAACACTTAATTATACAAATATTGCAAGCTTAAACTGAGATAAGTTTAAGAAACAATCGCATGTTAAAAAAAATGAAGGAAACATTTGGAAAGAGAGGTAGGAGAAACGTACCACGAACAAAAGAAAGGGGCTCAACGTTTGGAGTTAGGATCGAAAATCAGATCGAAAATCGTTTGGAGAAACGTACCACGAACAATTATGTTGATAGAACCCAAAAAAATGGAACCAAAATCAGATCTCTCACACAACTCGCTCACTCGACTCGTTCTCTCCCACAACTCGCTCTCACAATTTCACAAAGAGATTACAGGAAAAAAAACCAGCCAAGATTCCATCTTTAACACAGAGAGATTGTTGTGGTTGTGATTTATTTTGAATTTTTGTGTTTTTTTTTGGGGTTGAAGGCTTGAAGCAATTGGAGAGAGAGAGAGAGAGAGAGAGGGAAGGATTGAGAAAACGGATGCAGAGAAGAAATGAAAGAGTGAGAAAAAAACCTAATTCTTGAGTTTGAAAATTAAAAGGGGAAGTAGGCCTATGTGCGTCGCACGGACCAACACGTCCGACGCAAATCAGATCCAAAATAATGCCCTCGTGACACGCATGGATAGGCCCTCAAACCTATTCGCGTCGGATGGGCTTATAGATCTAACGCAAATAGTTGGATACAACTATTTGCATCGCATTTAACTTACCTTCGACGCAAATTGGCCTTCATGTTTGCGGCAAACATTGACTGGGGTCCAACGAACATGAATCATGCACCCATTTGCTTTAGTTTTATGCGTCGAACGTGTGATACATCAGACGCATATAAAGCATAATTTGCGTCGAACCCCGGGTATGTCTGACGCAAATGACCCTTCTGCGTCGATTTACCTATTATACGACGCAATTGAGGAGACGCAAATCAACGTTTTTCTACTAGTGATAAACCCTCATTATAAAGATCATGGTTATAAACATAACATGAAACATCACTGGGCAAGGTACATAAATAACATCACCTACTAATAACAACTAACAAATAAAAAAAAAAACAAGAACCATAGTCTTGTAGCTGAGTTCCTAAACTGCAGTGTTGGCGCTCAATAAGTGCTGCTCGAAGAAAAAAAACACCATCTAACAACAAAGAAACCAAGCCAATTAACTAAACATCCTAATCATCCTTTAACCAACCCTCCAACATAATACAACAAACTAATGCTCATGATCATGTTTCCAACTCCAAAATAC
Source organism: Beta corolliflora (assembly GCA_947648045.1). Taxonomy (NCBI): domain Eukaryota; kingdom Viridiplantae; phylum Streptophyta; class Magnoliopsida; order Caryophyllales; family Amaranthaceae; genus Beta; species Beta corolliflora. Next base: position 608,190 of record CANSZD010002940.1, on the reverse strand, counting down.
TCGATCACTAAAAAAAAGATCATAGCAACTATCTTCAATAACATCAAAGATAACTAACACAAATACCTCCCACAATAATAACCCAAAACGTAACACAATCATACACATAACCATATAACAACAACAACAACAACAACAACAACAACAACAACATCAACAACAACAATAAGGAATTAACGCACTATAATGAACATATAAACATGAACACTTTGCCACCCAAAGTCCTAACATAAAACTAGCCCAAAACTTAATAATTAAAACTAATATAATTCTTATGCAAATTCTAGCCGTTCTAGGAAAATCCTATAGTTACCTTTGAAGAACTCCAATTACTTGCATTTCCATATGTACTTTTCTGTTCCGACAACGATTTTCGACGATCTGAAGCTCGATGTCAAATCGCTCCAGTCAAAGTAACCTTCCATACGCCCTCAACGTGCTGTCCAAAGTTCAGGACGATCCAACGGTTAGATATCTAGATATAGTCATTTTCGTGAAGTTGTGGCAGGAAAAACCGGGGTGAACTTTCCTCTCTTTCTCTCTTCAAATGGTCGAATAGAATCGAAAGTTAGACTGATTTTTTCTGATTAGTATTCCAGCAGCAAACAGGTTATAAAAGTAGGCTAAAAGAGCTAGAATAATAGGACTTAAATTTGTAATTAAAGTGGGGGTTACAAGGAGTTCAAAAGCCTCTCCATTGCTTCATATATTATGCTTTTGTGGACAACTTTTAGGACCTCAAAACTTCACAGTAGAAAGTCGTGCGCACAGTCCAAACACGTTCAAATCGAAAAAACTAAAATACTAGCTCATACGCGTATTTCTAAATACTAGAAAATCTATAATTTTTAACCAAATAAATAATATAAATATAACATTTTTAAAGTTGAAAAACAAATAATATAAGATATACTCCCTCAGTCCCAGAAAGATTCGAACACTTGTTTGGACACGTAGTTTAAGGTGATAAGTTGTGGGGTGGTTATCAAATGTTATTTTATTTAAAAAGTAGATGTGATAGGAATTGGTGGGGTATTTTTTATTAGAGGAGAGAGAAAGTTGGGTAACTTTTTATTGATAAAATGTAGAGTGTGGGCCAAAGATGTGTAAAAGAAATAATATATTAATGGTGAGACTATGCCAAGAATAGAAGTGTTCAAACTAATTTGGTACAAACATAAAAGGAAAGTGTTCAAACTATTCTGGGACGGAGGTAGTAATATTTTTAAGAAGTAAAATATTCTAATTTTAACGGAAATAAGGGAAAAATAAGTCGAAGAAATTATGAGTGAAAATCTGTGGTGTTACAATCACTCCCCCTTTAGAAAGTTTCGTCCTCGAAACTTGACACGACACAAAGATACGCTATACGGCGACTACATATTTACAACTTTGTTTCGGGCAACTAATTAACGCCTTGGAGGTACTCTGCAAAAACGAAAACGTTAGCCCTTGCTAAACCTCACTAACTAACACATAAGAAAAACATATAGCACATCTGTTAACAAAAATAACTCCCAAGGCATTCTTCCTACCCAAGTAACTCTCAGTAAATACTTTTCTTGAAGCCTAAGATACTAATAATCCTAGATGCAACAACTACACATTTCCCATGGAATATGTAGCAACTCAATGAGAGTTTTTGGATCATTTGCTCTGGTACCAACTGTAACACTCCGTCCTTTTATAAACATTTATTAATCAAAATAAAATATTTTATTTAAGAAATGGCGATAGCGGAAATATCGCCTTATGGAAATGTCACTCTAAACAAAGGTTAAATTGAATTAAAAAAAAATTAAAACCCAATTAAGATAACCCAAAATATCCATAAAGAGGCAAAACTACCTCATAAACCCAATGTAGTAAATATAAATAAAATAAGTGTCTCAACCAAAAATCCTAAATAGCCGTTCTCTTATTTCCCATAACACGATATAATCACATGCAAAATATACCAACAAACATTCACAATCAGTGGGGAGTAACTAACAGCTCTCCCACCTCAATTATGATCCAAATAAAAGTTACAAAAGTCTTAATAATCAACTCACACAAAAAATCTCAATAGTAAACTTCAGATAATCAAATAAAATACTTAAACAAGGATAATACAACATGCTTAATATAGATAGGGTAAAGCTATCATAATAAACAAAATGGATAAATAACTACACATACAAACTCAAGTATCAACAACATAAACCATCAAAGTTTAAAGTAATAAAATAATATAGTTAGTTTGAGAGAAAACTGAACGCTATTGGATCGCAACCCACTTCCTATGGTAATGTCATATCGCACCCTTGAGGACATCCTATGGGTTACGTTCCTACTGCCAATGTCTAAGAATGGCCATACTCCCAATGCGGTGGAGAATTCCGTCCTCACCGACCTCTCGGACGACAACAAAACCAAGGTATACCTAGGATTCCGTCCTATGGTTTACATGTTCTTCACCTTGGGATTCCGTCCTTCCGGATATCTTGCTCTCAAACAAAATAGTAATAATAAAATAATACTCAATCATCAAATTACACGGATTCCCTTATGGCCTTACACCAAATCAGCAGAAATCTAGGATCGCAATCCAAGAATTTCAATTCAAAATAGCATTATTCTCAAAATAATAATAGTAATAGTAATGTCTCACAAAAATATAATTTAACTCAAACCATCATAAAATAATACCACGTACATGATATAAGCAACCACGATGTTCAACAACTTACAATGTCATTTAAACAAATAATAATAACCCCTTCATCTAAATAATAATACATTAGTCATGATAATAAAGATTATGACCAAATTATAAATCCACATTATAAAGATCATGGTCATAAACATAACATGAAACATCACTGGGCAAGGTACATAAATAACATCACCTACAAATAACAACTAACAAATTAAAAAAAACAAGAATCCTAGTCTTGTAGCTGAATATTGGCGCTCAACAAGTATTGTTCGAAGAAAAAAAAAACATCAGCTAACAACAAAGAAACCAAGCCAATTAACTAAATATCCTAATTATCCTTTAACCTACCCTCCAACATCATACAACAAACAACTGCTCATGATCATGCTTCCAACTCCAAAATACTCGCTAAAAAAAGATCATAACAACTATCTTCAATAACATCAAAGATAACTAAATTACCCACCAAGTCATAGTTTAAAAAAATACATGAAATTAACAAAAATACCTCACACAATAATAACACAAAACTTAAAACAAACATAAACATAACCATATAACAAAAACAACAACACCACCACCACCAACAACAAGAACAATAAGGAATCCACGCACTATAATGAACATATAAACATGAAAAATTTGCCACCCAAAGTCCTTGCGTAAAGCTAGCCCAAAACTTAACTATTAAAATTAATATAATTCCTATGCAAATTCTAGCCATTCTAGGAAAAATCGATAGATACCTTTGAAGACCTCCAATTGCTTGCATTTCCATTATGTATTATTCTGTTCTGACCACGATTACCGACGATCTGAAGCTCGATGCCAAATCGCTCCGGTCAAAGTAACCTTCCATACGTCCTCAACGTGCTGTCCATATTTCAGGACGATCCAACGGTTAGATCTCCAGATATCGTCATTTTCGTGAAGTTGTGCCAGGAAAAATCGGGATGAACTTTCCTCTCTCTTTCTCCCTTCAAATGGTCGAATAGAATAGAATGTTGGACTGATTTTTTCTGATTAGTTTTCCAGCAGCAAACAGGTTATAAAGTAGGCTAAAAGAGCTAGAATAATGGGACTTAAATTTGGAATTAAAGTGGGGGGTTACAAGGGGGTTACAAGGTGTTCAAAAGCCTCTCCATTGCTTCCGATATTATGCTTTTGTGGAAATCTTTTAGCAGCTCAAAACATCATGTTAGAAAGTCGTGCTCACGGTCCAAACGCGTTCAAATCGAATAAATTAAAATACTAGCTCAAACGCGTATTTCTAAATACTAGAAAATCTATAATTTCTAATCAAATAAATAATATAAATATAACATTTTAAAAGTTGACAAACAAATAATATAAGATATAATATTTTTAAGAAGTACAATATTCTAATTTTAACGGAAAATAAAAATTAAGGGAAAAATAAGTCGAAGAAATTATGAGCAAAAATCCGTGGTGTTACAAAAACGGATTTCCATACTTTAACACTTGACTTTTACATACGTCGACGACATACTTTACGAACCTCTCTTCAAAATTTCACTGTAAAACTCATGCTTACAAGCACAAAATACATACTTTCATACAAGTTCATATTTTCAGGCTTCAGGATTGCTCGTCCCGAAGGTTGTCAATATCTCATGCCTAAGCCATGTTATAATCCTGAGGCTCCTTGAATAAATTATTTCTATATTGAAGTTACTAACTATTTCATTGGTGATGTAGATCTTTAATATAAAAAGCGCTCTTTTGTACATTCTAATTCTCTTTCTTTTTTATTTATTTTTATGGTTTTTTCACCGTATACCCCTGACTAATATGTTTTTGCACCATATAGCCTTGCGAGTTTCCAAATTCACCATATACCATCCACTTGCCCTTAATGACTAACGACGTTAACGTCTGTTAGTCATTAACCCCTAATCCCCCCTCTAACCCTAATTAACTACCCTAAACCCTAACCCCCTCTAGCCCTAATCCCTAATCTAATACCCTAACCCTAGCCACCCACCACCACCCCTCCCCTACCCACCCCTTCCCCCCACCACCCCCACAGTCCCCCTTTCCCCCACCACCCCCAAAGCCCTCCCTCCAACCATGCCCGCAACCCCCTTCCCCCACCCCCGCAGCCCCCTACCCCCCCCCTCCCGCAGCCCCTCCCCCTCCCCCTCTCCCGCATCCCCCTCCCCCTCCCCTTTCCCCGCACTCCCGCAGAGCCGCAATCCCCGCGACGTCGCCGAAGCGGATAAATGTGGGTTCGAGTTCGTGGATTTGTGGTTCGCAAGTACGGGGAGGTTGTGGGTTTGTGGTTCACGACTTTAGGGAGGTGGTGGTGGCGATTTTTAGGGTAATGTGTGAGTTCGTGGTGGTTTCGGGGGTTCTCCGGTGGGTGGTGCGACATTTTAAGGGGTGCTGCGAGGGTGGTGCGACGGTTTCGGGGGGCAACGAGAGTGGTGCGACGACTGGGGGGAAGGTAGGGAGGAGGGGGTTGGGGGGCTGCGGGGAAGGGGAGGGGGAGGAAGGGTTACGGGGGAAGGGGGGCTGCGGGGGTGGTGGGGGAAGGAGGATGGGTGGTGGGGGAAGGGGTAGGGGTGGGGGGGAGGGGTGGTGTTTTGGTGGTTAGGGTTAATTAGGAGTTAGGGTTAGGGTTAAGGTTAGAGAGGGTTTGGTTTAGATGATTTAATTAGGGTTAGAGGGGGGTTAGGGGTTAATGACTAACGGTGTCAGACTTCTGTGAGTCATAAGGGTAGTTTGATGTATTTTCTTAAACATTGGAGGTATATGGTGAATTTGGATACTCGCAAGGTTATATGGTGAATATTTCCTGAGGTACCCTTGAGGTTTGGCTTAATTCTCAAAATACCCTTATTGAATTTTGAAGTTCTAAGTTTAAGTTTCAAGGGTACCTTAGTAAATTAATACACTTGAATTTCGGTGTATGATAAGGGTATTTTGGGCCTTAGCACAAAGTTCAGGGGTATATGAGGAATTCCCCAAATGTGAGGGGTAATTTGAGAATTACGTCAAACCTCAGGGGTACTTGAGGAAATTTCCCTATTTTTTTCCAGGGGTATATGGTGATAAACCGTTATTTTTATATATTATTCTATGCTTGCCTGATTGTCTGACTTGCGTTTTTATCACCCACATATTATTCTTGCTAATCAAGACCTAAAGATCTGCTCTAATATTAATCACATAATTTGGACAACCTGTTAGGTTCCCTGTAATTTGATTGCCTAATAACATATCACTAAAAAATATTCTTTTATGTGTTTTTTGAACCGACCTAGACTAATATTTTTAAGGCGCATAAAAATATTATTTGATTATTCTATTGCATAAAACTTGACATGAATCTATATTTAGTAGAGGCCCTCAATGGGTGAATGTGAAGGAATTATGTCCTCGACTCTAATGCAATTACTAATTATGATATGAATCATATTATGGAGATAATAAATTCATTTCATTGGGTCGTCTTTACGTCTTGCTAGAGAATGCTATAGAACGTTGGGTTAGCAAATAATAAACCCAAAGCCCACTTAAATGGATCCTACAAGATCACACTTTAGTAAATTTGGATCAATAAAAGAAAAACCTAGAGCCCACATGGGACTCTAGGGTGGCCGTGTAATACTCCGTATTTTTAGTAAGCTATTAGTTATAATTTTTTTTAAAGGGTTTTATATACTAAAAAGGCTTTTTATTAATTATAAAGGTTTAAATAGGCTTTTATAATATATGATGGGTTTTTAATATAGACTCTAGCCCAAATTAAGTATTGGGCCTAAGTTCCCAATTTAATCCAAGTAGTTGGTTAATAAAATCAAAAATATTTTAAAAGGAAAATTCAAAAAAAAAAAAAAAAAGATTTACAAAGGATTTAAAAACAAAAAAAAAGAAAAAAAAAATCAAAACTTGGCCGACGGCAATTCACCGCCAGCAACCAAAATCATGATTATCAAAATTTAGTTAACTTTATCTTTTGATTTTAAGCATCTAGATTATTTATCCTATGGAATATTCCCCGATGCTAGTGTATCTTAGCTAAAATTAATTATCTTTTCTCAAAAATACATCTTTTAGTTTCCTAGTCCTAGTACGACTCTACCTATCCAACTAGTATAAATAGGGGCCTCCATCCCCCAGATTCTTCACACCAAATTTGAGGAATACATCTCTTTTCTCAAGTTTAAACTTTCTCTCCCTCTTAGCCTACCTTCTCTCTCTTCTTCTCCTTAGTAGTTATTAATTTTCAAGGTGCGTGTATATGTAGATCTTTAAATATTGTTCAACATGTGTAGTATCATGTTTTTAGGGTTGTTATTTTGAATTGAAATGCATGTTTATATGAGTTTTATTATGAACTTTATGAGTTTTATTATGAATATTATGAGTTTACATGAGCATATGAATTTTTGAATTAATTATGACATGTGAGTAATCTAAAGTAAATATTCTATTTGATCTGTAGAACTAATGACGCATAGTTTTTTTCTCACGTTTAATAAAAGCGCCTAATACAAAATTAGGTCTTAAGTAGTGAAGTTAGTACCTTATCCTTAACTATATTATTGTCATTTGTCCATAGTATCACCTTTAGTGTGTAACTTGCGTCAAGTCTTCATGAGCTACTACTGTAGCAAGGGTATGACAAAATTGTTTCAGTAGCATCTCTAGTATTATCACGATTAATATTATTACTATCTTATTTTATCAAGTATCATTGCTATAGTTTTATTGTTATTATTATGAGTTTTCAAGAGCAAGATTTTAATTATGCCACTATTTGGCTAAGTTTATAAGAATTATTATTTTTTTTAGGAGGATTATTTCCGAAAGATTTTTATTAGTTATATGATCTTTTATGACCGCAATTATTAAATAGGCAACGGCTTGTTATTTATTAGCAAGAACGGTAGCCATTATATTATATTTTACCCATGTACTTTTTGTATAAGTCATGTGGACAAGGTAGTTCCCCTCGTCATAGACTCATTAAGGAATACTAAACTTGGGGGGTGTGCACACTTTAGGAAAGGTACCTAGGCAAGGAAAGGAGTTTTTATTAAAGTTATATACTTTATATTATATAAGTATTACAAGTATCCAAGGAAGGTTTATAAAAATATTTTGAATGTTTAATAAAGTGTTTAAATTTCCGCATATACATGTACTCAGTATTTTTACTGACACGCGTTTTGTTTGTTTGTTTTATGGCTTTGTCCCTGTGATGACCCTTTTGGTGAGCAGAATTTACAGGTTGATTTGATGCATACTTCGCATGGGGGAGCTAGTGAGGAATAATACATAGCTTAGTTTAGTAGTTGTTATTTTTATAATTCCCATTGTTATAGTATCAACAATAAAGTTTTATTTATCAATAAAGAGAAGTTATTATTATTAGTTTCCGCTGCATTGTTAAATTAGTAGTTAGTAGTTTTAACCTTTAACGTTATCACGTGGCAGTAATACTCTCAAGTTTCTCAAGTATTTTATATTAAAATATATTTTTCAAAAAGAGAGAAATTTGGGGGTGTTAAATTAGTAGTCTGTAATACTCCGTATTTTTAGTAAGCTATTAGTTATAATTTTTTTAAAAAGGTTTTATATACTAAAAGGGCTTTTTATTAATTATAAAGGTTTAAATAGGCTTTTATAATATATGATGGGTTTTTAATATAGACTCTAGCCCAAATTAAGTATTGGGCCTAAGTTCACAATTTAATCCAAGTAGTTGGTTAATAAAATCAAAAATATTTTAAAAAGAAAATTCAAAAAAAAAAAAAAAGATTTACATATGATTTTAAAAAAAAAAGAAAAAAAAATCAAAACTTGGCCGACGGTAATTCACCGCCAGCAACCAAAATCATGATTATCAAAATTTAGTTAACTTTATCTTTTGATTTTAAGCATCTAGATTATTTATCCTATGGAATATTCCCCGATGCTAGTGTATCTTAGCTAAAATTAATTATCTTTTCTCAAAAATACATCTTTTAGTTTCCTAGTCCTAGTACGACTCTATCTATCCAACTAGTATAAATAGGGGCCTCCATCCCTCATATTCTTCACACCAAATTTGAGGAATACATCTATTTTCTCAAGTTTAAACTCTCTCTCCCTCTTAGCCTACCTTCTCTCTCTTCTTCTCCTTAGTAGTTATTAATTTTCAAGGTGCGTGTATATGTAGATCTTTAAATATTGTTCAACATGTGTAGTATCATGTTTTTAGGGTTGTTATTTTGAATTGAAATGCATGTTTATATGAGTTTTATTATGAATTTTATGAGTTTTATTATGAATATTATGAGTTTACATGAGCATATGAATTTTTGAATTAATTATGACATGTGAGTAATCTAAAGTAAATATTCTATTTGATCTCTAGAACTAATGACGCATAGTTTTTTTCTCACGTTTAATAAAAGCGCCTAATACAAAATTAGGTCTTAAGTAGTGAAGTTAGTACCTTATCCTTAACTATATTATTGTCATTTGTCCATAGTATCACCTTTAGTGTGTAACTTGCGTCAAGTCTTCATGAGCTACTACTGTAGCAAGGGTATGACAAAATTGTTTCAGTAGCATCTCTAGTATTATCACGATTAATATTATTACTATCTTGTTTTATCAAGTATCATTGCTATAGTTTTATTGTTATTATTAAGAGTTTTCAAGAGCAAGATTTTAATTATGCCACTATTTGGCTAAGTTTATAAGAATTATTATTTTTTTTAGGAGGATTATTTCCGAAAGATTTTTATTAGTTATATGATCTTTTATGATCACAATTATTAAATAGACAACGGCTTGTTATTTATTAGCAAGAACGGTAGCCATTATATTATATTTTACCCATGTACTTTTTGTATAAGTCATGTGGACAAGGTAGTTCCCCTCGTCATAGACTCATTAAGGAATACTAAACTTGGGGGGTGTGCACACTTTAGGAAAGGTACCTAGGCAAGGAAAGGAGTTTTTATTAAAGTTATATACTTTATATTATATAAGTATTACAAGTATCCAAGGAAGGTTTATAAAAATATTTTGAATGTTTAATAAAGTGTTTAAATTTCCGCATATACATGTACTCAGTATTTTTACTAACACGCGTTTTGTTTGTTTGTTTTATGGCTTTGTCCCTGTGATGACCCTTTTGGTGAGCAGAATTTACAGGTTGATTTGATGCATACTTCGCATGGGGGAGCTAGTGAGGAATAATACATAGCTTAGTTTAGTAGTTGGTATTTTTATAATTCCCATTGTTATAGTATCAACAATAAAGTTTTATTTATCAATAAAGAGAAGTTATTATTATTAGTTTCCGCTGCATTGTTAAATTAGTAGTTAGTAGTTTTAACCTTTAACGTTATCACGTGGCAGTAATACTCTCAAGTTTCTCAAGTATTTTATATTAAAATATATTTTTCAAAATGAGAGAAATTTGGGGGTGTTACAAAGTGGTATCAGTTTAAAAGCCTAGGGATATGAAACTGGAATCTAACATTAATGGGTAGACTTAAGGATGGGCATATAGGTTAGAGAGTTTCGCATTTCTTTTCATATTTATATTAAATATGCATAAAAATTTATTTTATTATTTGAGGAAAAACGATTGATTTGGATAAGTTGGGTTGGCAATGTTTCTGGCAAGGAAAGGCTTGGGCTCTCACCAACGTTGCGTGTAACCAACCCTTTCCTGGGAAATTCATTGGCCCGACTATTCATTGTCATGAATCAAGTACTCATTACAAAACATATTTGGAAAAACAAAAGGTTGAAAAAAAAAAATTTTTGGCAAGAAAAGTTTTAGCATTTTATGTGCATCGCATTAATAGTTTGAATTTTTGTTTTCTTATTTACACTCGCATTATTATTATGAATAATTATATGACATTTTTGTCTAGCTAAATGTGAGAATGTTATTAAATTTTCATAAGGAAGGAGATTTAATTGTCTTGATGACAATATATGTGGTACTTACTATTTATACTTTTTACCACAGATTTATTATGGCAAGTCATAGTCCATTTTTCGTACCCATTCTAGTCAAAAGAGATGCAGAAACTGTGACTGATTATGTGCGTGCTATTCTGAAGTATGCAAACTTTCTAATAGAGCAAGGATACCAACAATTTTTCTATCATGGACCAACAATAGCTCTGCTTTTTGAACACTTACCCTACATTGAAGCTTATCATTGGTTATTCAATAAGTATTATAATGTATTGCAATTATCGGATGGAATGCCCAACATGAGGGATCATTACCAAGAAGGAATTTGGCTAGCTACCGTACCTTATTTCATATTTGACCTCCGATATGCTGAATTGTGGAAAGAGCAACAAGAAGCACAAGACATGATTAATGCATATCAAACTCCAAGCCACTCCTATCATGAATCTACTACCAGTCCTGAACACCCCAATATTCAGAGCAACCTGCCAAGCTCAGAGGGTAGTTCATCATCTCCGGAATATCACCCTATGTCTGAAGATGAATGGTCGAGACACCAAGCTAACGTTGAAGCACAAGATCCAAATGACTCCGACTTCGATTCATCTGATTTTTACTATTTATAGATTTTTAGGAAAGTGTTTAGATATTTTAGTAGTTGTTAATAATTAGTAGTTCTGAAATTAGACTACTACTCTTTAAATATGTTAGCATTCCTTTTTAAGGAAGTTTAATAAATGAAATTTTAGTTTCCTTTTTCATGTTATGTGCTTGATGTCAATCATATTATGAATCATGATTGTTGTATGATTTACAAATTTAGTAGGATGACTTAATAAGTAGTACCTATTTGTTTCTTACCCAGGAAGAAATGGCAAGTAGACCCGGAGGTAGATCTAAGACTCGAGCAACTCTTAAGGAGTTGACTTCTCTGACCAAGAATTTGGCTAAGGCTATGACTACTCAGCTGAACCGTCAACAAGAACCTGACCTAGCTGGTGATGTGTTTAAGAAAGTAGCCTCTAGGAATCCACCTGTCTATGATGGAAAAGAGGACCCAGCCAGTCTTGAGAACTGGATTAGGGAGTTTGATAAGTTGTTTACTGCTGTCCAGTGCACCGATGAGTTAAAGATCAACAATGCTACATACTACCTAAGAGAGGAAGCTGATTTATGGTGGTCTCAAAGGAAGGAGTCTTTAACGACTCAAGGAGATTTTGGATGGGAACAATTTAAGGAAGCTTTGAGAACTAAGTTTTACCCACCTCACTTAAGGAAAAAGAAGTGCCTAGAGTTTACAAACCTTAGGATGGGAGTACTACTCTAAGTTCATAGAGTTAATGAGATTTGCACCTGAAGTGGTTCCAACTGAAGTTTTGAAGGCTCAACGATTTGAGCAAGGGTTGACCTTGTCCATTCAAGGGAAATTAGGAGGGGCTAACTTTGATAGCCTAGATGAAGTGTATGGGAGAGCTACCCATCTATTCGGGATCGAAGGAAGAGAGATAGAAGCAAATCCTGGAGATAAAAGGAAAGGGTCTAGTAATGGGTTCCAAGGTGGAGACAAGCGACAAAAGACTAATGGGGGATTCAAGTAAGGAAAAGATGACAAAAGTAATGGGAATAACAACAATCGTAGTCAGTCTGAAAATGGAAAGTCCAAGAGAGTCTACTACTGTAAAAGATGCCCAAGAAACCACCCAGGGAAGGACTGTGAAGGAAATCTGGTAACGTGTAGGATCTGCAGCAAGTTAGGCCATAGAGAATATGAGTGCTTCCAGAAAGACTCAACATCAGCAAATCCTAAGCCAACCCAGAATCAGGGAGGTAATGGGAGCAAAGGACCCCAGCAGCAGTCAATGACCAATCACCGTGTTCCTCCTAAGAATGGGAATGGAGGAGACAATCAGGCTAAGGCGAACAATCAAGGTCGAGTGTTTGTCATGAGCAATCGTGAGGCTGAAACAACTGCAGGCGTAGTGACTGGTACTTTCTTCATCTCTTCTATTCCAGTTAAGATTTTATTTGACTCAGGAGCTTCTCACTCTTTTATTTCCAAAACCTTAGTGGAAAAACTTAAGTTGGGAAAACCCGAACCTATAATCATGGATATAGTTATACCTTCTGGAGAAGTCATTGATGTTTCTAAATTATATAGAGATGTTTTAGTGACCATAGTAGGGGCAAATTTTCCTTCAGACTTAATTGAATTTGAATTAGATGACCTAGATGTTGTTCTGGGAATGGATTGGTTAGGGAAATTCAAAGCCCAAATAGACTGCAGAGCCCAAAAAGTGACCTTGAAAGGTCCAAAAGGAGTCAAAATAATCTACAGAAAAATCAGTCAGAAGCCCAGTCCATGGATGATTTCCGCTATGCAACTCAAGAACTGTATAAGAAAAGGGTATCCATTGTATTTGTGTAGTGTACAGAAGTTGGAGGTAGAGGAAGAGAAGATGGAGAATATTCCTATAGTTAATGAATTTCGGGATGTCTTTCCGTAAGAAATCCCCTGGAATGCCTCCAATAAGAGAAGTGGAGTTCACTATAGACTTAATGCCCGGAACCGGCCCAATATCCAAAGCCCCATATCGTATGGCTCCGGCGAGAAATGAATGAGCTTAAGACCCAATTGGAAGAGTTATTAGAAAAGGGTTATATAAGGCCCAGTGTATCCCCATGGGGTGCGCCTGTCTTGTTTGTAAAGAAGAAGGATGGTAGTCTAAGGTTGTGTATTGACTATCGTGAGTTAAACCAAGTGACCATCAAGAATAAGTATCCTCTTCCAAGGATCGATGATTTGTTTGACCAACTGAAGGGGGCCGGAATTTTCTCAAAGATTGACTTAAGGTCAGGGTATCATCAGTTAAGAATTGCTGATAAGGACATTGCTAAGACCGCTTTTAGGACGCGTTATGGTCATTATGAGTTTACAGTGATGCCTTTTGGATTGACTAACGCGCCAGCAGTATTTATGGATCTCATGCACCGAATTTTTAAGCCATACTTAGACCAATTCGTGGTGGTATTTATAGATGATATATTGGTTTACTCTAAGAATAGAGAAGAGCATGAGAACCATCTCCGAATAATTCTGACAACACTCCAACAGAAGAAATTGTATGCAAAGTTTTCGAAGTGCGAGTTTTGGTTGGAAAAAGTGGCATTTCTGGGCCATGTCATTTCTAAGGAAGGTGTTGCCGTTGATCCAGCGAAGATTGAAGCCGTCAGTGAATGGCCTACTCCAAAGAATGTAACTGATATAAGAAGTTTCCTAGGCCTGGCAGGTTACTACAAACGTTTTGTTAAGGATTCTCCAAAATAGCCCGACCCATGACCAACCTTATGAAGAAAGAGTCCAAGTTTATTTGGAGCCCGGAATGTGAAAAGGCCTTCACCATCCTAAAAGAAAGACTAACCTCAGCCCCTGTGTTATCCTTACCTGATGGGAGCGATACTTATGAAGTATATAGTGATGCATCTAAACATGGTCTAGTGTGCGTCCTAATGCAAAATAGGAAAGTCATTGCTTATGCGTCAAGGCAACTGAAGCCATATGAAGTCAACTACCCTACTCATGACCTAGAGTTGGCCGCAATAGTCTTTGCTTTGAAGATTTGGCGTCATTATTTGTATGGGGTGACATGTAAGATATATACAGATCACAAGAGTTTGAAATACATTTTCACCCAAAAGGACTTGAATATGAGGCAAAGAAGATGGTTAGAATTCATAAAAGACTACGATTTGGATATCCAATACCATGAAGGGAAAGCCAATGTAGTGGCAGATGCCTTGAGTAGGAAGACAAGTCATACCTTAAGTACTATGGTGGTGGCAGATCAACTGTGTTTAGACTTTCAGAAGATGAATCTTGAAGTCATGCAATATGGAGAAGTAGAGAAAATGTTTAGTGCAATGACCATTCGACCCTCTATGTTTGATCAAATTAAACAAGCTCAATTGAAAGATGAGAAAATGGAAAAGATAAAAGAGAAAGTGAGGGAGGATCATGCTGGAGATTTCGAAATCCATGAAGATGGAAGTTTAAGAGTGGAAGGAAGGTGGTGTATACCTGAAGCTTGCGAAGATTTGAAATTGAAAATCATGAAAGAAGGCCATAATTCTCCATATTCGATGCACCCAGGGGGTGATAAGTTGTATAAGGACTTAAAGAAGAATTTCTGGTGGGCTCGTATGAAGTTGGATATAGTTGAATTTGTTTCCAAGTGTTTAACGTGTCAGAAGGTGAAGAGTGAACATAAAAGACCCCAAGGAAAAGTCCAACCCTTAGATGTGCCAGGATGGAAGTGGGATTCTATTTCGATGGATTTTGTTGTTGCTTTACCTAGGGGTAAATCTGGGAATGATACGATCTGGGTAATTGTCGATAGATTGACCAAGTCTGCAGTGTTCATACCTATGAAGGCAACATGGTCTATGGATCAATTAGCTAAGGCTTACATCAAGCATGTGTTGAGACTACATGGAGTACCGAAGGATATTGTGTCTGATCGAGATTCTAGATTTTTGTCTAACTTTTGGCAGAAGCTACAGCAAGCCTTTGGTTCGAAGCTATTAATGAGTACTGCTTTTCACCCAGCCACTGATGGTCAGACTGAAAGGACCATCCAAACCTTAGAAGATATGTTAAGAGCTTGTGTCATGGAGTATCAGGGTTCATGGGAAGATCATCTAGATTTGATAGAGTTCTCCTACAACAACAGTTATCATTCAAGTATAGGCATGGCACCATTCGAGGCTTTGTATGGTAGGAAATGTAGAAGCCCACTATGTTGGAACGATATAAGTGAAACAATTGTACTTGGACCTCAATTGATTGAAGAAACCGTACAACAAGTCAAGATGATCCAAGGAAAGATTAAGGCAGCCCAAGATCGTCAGAAAAGCTACGCTGATCTGAAGCGTAGGGAAGAAGAATATGAAGTGGGAGAAAAAGTGCTTTTGAAAGTTTCACCAATGAAGGGTGTGATGCGGTTTGGAAAGAAAGGGAAGCTTAGCCCTAAGTTTATAGGCCCATATGAGATCTTGGATAGAGTTGGAAAGGTGGCCTATAGACTAGCCCCCTACCCACCGAATTAAGCCGTGTTCATAATGTGTTCCATATATCTCGGTTGAGACAAGATATCCCGATAAATCACATGTATTGCAACCTGAAGCAGTCCAAATTGATGAGAACTTGTCTTATGAAGAAAGGCCGATTAAGATTTTAGACAGTAAGGTTAGAAGCACCCGGAATAAGGATGTTAAAATCGTTAAGGTGCTCTGGTCTAATCAGAAGTCTGAAGAAGCAACATGGGAAGCAGAGGCTGAGATGCGAAAGAAATATCTAGAGTTGTTTGCAGAGGTTAGTAGTAGAGTTACGGGGGCGTAACTCCTTTTAAGGGGGGTAGAATGCGTTAGAGTTTCGCGCGTTTAACTTAGAACCCTATTTTGACCTAATTTTGACTTATTTATGAGTTATTATGTGAGCCAACTTACTTTTATAGGAAGTTGGTGGTATATATGAGGTACTTGCTTTGTCTCTTGCATTGCTTGCTTTAAGTTTCGAGGACGAAACTTCTTTTAAGGGGGGTAGTCTGTAATACTCCGTATTTTTAGTAAGCTATTAGTTATAATTTTTTTAAAGGGTTTTATATACTAAAAAGGCTTTTTATTAATTATAAAGGTTTAAATAGGCTTTTATAATATATGATGGGTTTTTAATATAGACTCTAGCCCAAATTAAGTATTGGGCCTAAGTTCACAATTTAATCCAAGTAGTTGGTTAATAAAATCAAAAATATTTTAAAAGGAAAATTCAAAAAAAAAAAAAAGATTTACAAAGGATTTGAAAAAAAAAAAAAAAAAAAAAAAAATCAAAACTTGGCCGACGGCAATTCACCGCCAGCAACCAAAATCATGATTATCAAAATTTAGTTAACTTTATCTTTTGATTTTAAGCATCTAGATTATTTATCCTATGGAATATTCCCCGATGCTAGTGTATCTTAGCTAAAATTAATTATCTTTTCTCAAAAATACATCTTTTAGTTTCCTAGTCCTAGTACGACTCTACCTATCCAACTAGTATAAATAGGGGCCTCCATCCCTCATATTCTTCACACCAAATTTGAGGAATACATCTCTTTTCTCAAGTTTAAACTCTCTCTCCCTTAGCCTACCTTCTCTCTCTTCTTCTCCTTAGTAGTTATTAATTTTCAAGGTGCGTGTATATGTAGATCTTTAAATATTGTTCAACATGTGTAGTATCATGTTTTTAGGGTTGTTATTTTGAATTGAAATGCATGTTTATATGAGTTTTATTATGAATATTATGAGTTTACATGAGCATATGAATTTTTGAATTAATTATGACATGTGAGTAATCTAAAGTAAATATTCTATTTGATCTCTAGAACTAATGACGCATAGTTTTTTTCTCACGTTTAATAAAAGCGCCTAATACAAAATTAGGTCTTAAGTAGTGAAGTTAGTACCTTATCCTTAACTATATTATTGTCATTTGTCCATAGTATCACCTTTAGTGTGTAACTTGCGTCAAGTCTTCATGAGCTACTATTGTAGCAAGGGTATGACAAAATTGTTTCAGTAGCATCTCTAGTATTATCACGATTAATATTATTACTATCTTGTTTTATCAAGTATCATTGCTATAGTTTTATTGTTATTATTAAGAGTTTTCAAGAGCAAGATTTTAATTATGCCACTATTTGGCTAAGTTTATAAGAATTATTATTTTTTTTAGGAGGATTATTTCCGAAAGATTTTTATTAGTTATATGATCTTTTATGATCGCAATTATTAAATAGGCAACGGCTTGTTATTTATTAGCAAGAACGGTAGCCATTATATTATATTTTACCCATGTACTTTTTGTATAAGTCATGTGGACAAGGTAGTTCCCCTCGTCATAGACTCATTAAGGAATACTAAACTTGGGGGTGTGCACACTTTAGGAAAGGTACCTAGGCAAGGAAAGGAGTTTTTATTAAAGTTATATACTTTATATTATATAAGTATTACAAGTATCCAAGGAAGGTTTATAAAAATATTTTGAATGTTTAATAAAGTGTTTAAATTTCCGCATATACATGTACTCAGTATTTTTACTGACACGCGTTTTGTTTGTTTGTTTTATGGCTTTGTCCCTGTGATGACCCTTTTGGTGAGCAGAATTTACAGGTTGATTTGATGCATACTTCGCATGGGGGAGCTAGTGAGGAATAATACATAGCTTAGTTTAGTAGTTGTTATTTTTATAATTCCCATTGTTATAGTATCAACAATAAAGTTTTATTTATCAATAAAGAGAAGTTATTATTATTAGTTTCCGCTGCATTGTTAAATTAGTAGTTAGTAGTTTTAACCTTTAACGTTATCACGTGGCAGTAATACTCTCAAGTTTCTCAAGTATTTTATATTAAAATATATTTTTCAAAAAGAGAGAAATTTGGGGGTGTTACAGGCCGTCCAAAGAGGAGTAAAGGGGAGGGTTTCCTCACCTAATTAATCCTATAATTAGTTGAGGAAACTAGAAAATAAGGAATACAGTATCTCTCAATATTTTCTCTCTCCTCTTTGTCTCTCTTTCAAAAGTCACGTAACATTGTACTCCAAGAAAAGAAGAGTTCTTCTTCCTTCCAACTAGCATTGGTGGAGTGTTGATCCGGATTGGTGGACCAAGTAGAGGAATCACAACTGAGGTTCTTTCTCCGGGATCTTGACGAGCTTTGTGGAATTCATGCATCAAAGGTTAATTCTAAACTATTATGTGATCCTTAATTGTATTTGCATGAGATCCTGTTAATTCCGCTTTGAGTACTTATAATCCTATAGTGGTATCAGAGCTAAAATTAAATTTTGAATTTCAAAAATTAGGGTTTTAATTTTTAAAATTTCGGGCCATCCTTTATTTTATTTTCGAATTTTGAGAAATTAGGTCGAAATTATGCAAGATATTTTCCGCCACTTAAGTTAATTTTCGAATTTCGAAAAACATTAGGTCGAAATAAAAAAAATTAAAGAGGGGAGGAGGGAGCAGCCACAGTGGCTGCTCCGGTGGTCGCTGGGGCGGGGTAGTCGGCCCGGTTTAGCTGCGGCAGCAGCAGCAGCCTAGCTGTGGAAGTAGTAGCATGGTTGCGGCAGCAGCAGCGTGGCTGTGCAGCCACGGTTTTGCTGCTGCCCAGCTGCGGTTTTTTCAAAAAAAAAAAAAAAATTTTTTTTGAAAATTGTAAAAAACAGATTTTCAGAATATTAAGAAAAATTTCCAGTTAAATTATTTTGACTAGGTCTAAAATAATTCCATAATTTGATTCTTTAATCTAATTAAAATTAGTTGGCTAGGTTTACTAGGATAAAATCTTTAGGTAGTTAGGTTTACTAGCTTAAATATTTTATCCTCTTGCTTTAATTAAGAATATTTGATATTTTAATTATTGGCAAGTATAATATGTGATATTATTATGTGGCATTTTATATTTGATATAATTGCTATGAATGGCTAGTATGGCCCAAATTTAAGTTAGAAAATACGATCTGCGAATCGTGATGTATTTTTGTAATTTAAATACGATCTGCGTATCGTTAAGTATTTTTGTAATTTATTTAATTTAGAGATTATTTAAATTATTTTGATGCTTATGTAATCCAAAGACGAGCCCAAGAAGAGAAGGCACGTGACTAAGTGGACGGAGATCCATGAAGAGTCCAAGGAGGTGCCCAATCAAGATGCTTAGTTCTTAGGATTAGGGGCCATACTAGCTCATATTTAATTTTGCATTTTATTATTGTTATTTAAAATGCTTATAAGTTTATTGTATGTTGGTTATCAATGCGCTAGAGTTCACTAATTCATAGCAACATAATAAACTTAATTAGGTCTAGCAAATATTAAGGTAAGCTTTTCCAAACTTCAAGTACTTATTAACCCTTAATTAATAGTAATAGGTCATGCCTCCGCAGGGTATTATCATTAACTTTGGGAGATAAGGTGAAATTGTGAATTTTACTACTTAGTTTGGTTATTCTTAACAAAATCATCAAAAGCATTTTGGATTTTGAAGCAAGAGATAGTTAAGCATGCGATGTTTTCCTATCTAAACAAGAATTATAAGATGTTATAATTAGAAAAAGAGTTTACTTACCTTGAGAATGTAACTTCAAGATAAGGCCTCCATCTAGTAGCAAGGCCAACAAGATTATTCCTTTCATCGAAGGAGTTTGAGAAGGAAGTAGAAGAGGAGGGTTATGGTTATGGTTATGCTTTGGTGATAAGGCACGCTGCCACAAGTCACAAAACCCCTTGTAATGAGAAATTGGAAGCTTTGATGAGGGAGTTTAGTGATGCTTTTCCGGAGGAGTTGCCACAAGGCTTACCACCCCTGAGAGGAATAGAGCATGCTATAAGCTTGGTTCCTAGAGCTCCATTGCCAAACTAGCCTGCTTATAGGTGTGATCTTGTGGCATCTAGAGAGTTACAACGCCAAATAGAGGAGTTGATTGAGAGGGGATACGTGAGTGATGCAAGTCCAAGGTCCAAAAGAAAAGCCCGTGCATTATATGACGAATTAGAATTGTCAGTGTTGATACTTATATTTCTAACAGCCATAATTCGGTCAATTTGGCTCATTTCGTGGACTTTGATAGGTCCATCAATAAGTTCACATTCTGAAATTACGGAAAAAGTGGTCAAACACTTAATTTGGATAAGTTTTTTGGCCGAATTCAAGTGTTGCATGTCATGAATGAAGCTCAACCCAAAATTTGCAGCAACAACATCAAGTGGAACGTGAGTTGGACGTGTAAATTGAAGGCCCAAGTTCTGTTTAGGTTTTATTTGCTTTTGTTGTTATTTTTTAGCATGTAATAAAGCCTTGAGTATAGTCTTTAAGTAACTCAATTAGGCCAGCTTTTTAGAGCTGATTAGGTGTGTGATTTGAAGTTGAATGAAAAAAAGTGTTTCTTTATGAAACTTTCTTTTGAGTGTGTCTCAAAAACCCCTATTACAACTTGAGTGTGTCTTGGTTGTTTAGGATTCATAGACTAAAGTGAGTGTGTCTTGTTTAGTTGTATTAAGATCCTATAGTTCTTTGAGTGTGTCTTGAGAGCTATAGTTAAAAATTTCAGTTTTCCTCTATCCGTTCCAATTCATCAAAAGGAGCAAAATTGTTAAAACTAATTCAACCTAAATTAAGTGAGAAAGTGAGGGTGGCATTTGGATCATTTGGTATCAGATCTTTGGTAGAGAGAATCATCGGAAAAATCGAGTTTTGGAGAAGAAACGACACTGCTAGAATTCAACTAGTTTTTCATCCGATTTTGAAGGACAATTTCTCAAGCTTCAGGTTTCCAAATTGGTTGATTCTTTTTTTATTCTGCTTAAATTTTTGTCTACAATATTCACAGAAATTTTCAGAATTTTGTAAATTTTTTAGATATTAAACTGGGCACGTTTTTCGCAACTGCGCCAAAACGGAGCAAATCCAGCACATAGAACTTCAAACGACGATTACCCCTTCATCCGGAAAGCTTTTCAAGAGTTTCTTTTTTTGATTCTGCTTGAAATTTCCTGAATTGTATTAATCTGTAAGCCTTTGAGAGTCTCAAGGCCATTTACAGTTTCGTTTGTTGTTCAAAGTTTACGGCAGATTCATCATTGTAACTGTAATAGTCTAGCAAAATAGTGAGAAAAAAATGGCTCGTGATGATATTGCTAAGATGTTACAGGTTATAACTCAAAAATTGGAGAACATGGAGAAAAAATCAGTGGAAAAAGAAGAGAGGAAAAAAGAAAGAATGTGGGAAGATATTTTGTTTGAAATTGGGAAGGTTGATGGTGCAAGATGTTCAAAATGCCATGGTTAAGTTTTATGTGTCTATGGATGATTATCAAAGTTAAGAAGAAGAAGACGAAAAAAATAGGGTAATAATTCAAGACATTAAAGAAGAACAAGGGAAAGAAAAATGTTTTCATGAACTTGCTTTTAAAGGAACTTTTTTTCAAAAGAGATCTCTTATCAGCTCATATGATGTCACAAATTTTGATCCTTTTGAAGAAGATTTTGCCGAGCAAGGTTCTAGCGATGACGATGATGAAAGTATCACAAGTTCAATCATGGTTGCTTCAATGTATCCAAGTGATGTGGAAAGTGGACTTACTTTATCTTTACCATTTCTTGTAAAAGTAATTACAAAAAAAAAGGAGCAAAGCACCTCTCTTGTAATTTGTAATTCATATGAAAATCTAGTGGAATCAAATGGGGAGGGTTTGGTTGTGAACCAAAAACAAGCAAGGGGTACTTCTTGTGATAACTCATCTCTAAATGAGTTATTAGGAGAATACCAAGATGAAAGAAATAAAAATAAGAGAGGGGGAGTATCTCAAAATTCTTAGGAGAAAATGAGAGATGAAATTGAAAAGGTTAACAAAAGGAATCTTAAAAGGGTAAACAACAAAAGAAAACTCTTCAAACCTGGTCCAATATTCAATATAATAGATCCCTTTTCATACTTTCAACAACCAAGTTTGAGGGCAAACTTTTTTGAATAAAGGGAGAATGATGCAAGTCCAAGGTCCAAAAGAAAAGCCCATGCATTATATGACGAATTAGAATTGTCAGTGTTGATACTTATATTTCTAGCAGCCATAATTCGGTCAATTTGGCTCATTTCGTGGACTTTGATAGGTCCATCAATAAGTTCACATTCTGAACTTACGGAAAAAGTGGTCAAACACTTAATTTGGATAAGTTTTTAGGCCAAATTCAAGTGTTGCATGTCATGAATGAAGCTCAACCCAAAATTTACAGCAACAACATCAAGTGGGATGTAAGTTGGACATGTAAATTGAAGGCCCAAGTTCTGTTTAGGTTTTATTTGCTTTTGTTGTTATTTTTTAGCATGTAATAAAGCCTTGAGTATAGTCTTTAAGTAACTCAATTAGGCCAGCTTTTTAGGGCTGATTAGGTGTGTCATTTAAAGTTGAATGAAAAAAGTGTTTCTTTGTAAAACTTTTTTTTGAGTGTGTCTCAAAAACCCCTATTACAACTTGAGTGTGTCTTGGTTGTTTAGGATTGATAGACTAAATTGAGTGTGTCTTGTTTAGTTGTATCAAGATCCTATAGGTCTTTGAGTGTGTCTTGAGAGCTATAGTTAAAAATTTCAGTTTTCCTCTATCCGTTCCAATTCATCAAAAGGAGCAAAATTGTTAAAACCAATTCAACCTAAATTAAGTGAGAAAGTGACGGTGGCATTTGGATCAGTGAGGGAAAGCATGAGTCCATGTGATGTGCCAGCTTTGCTAATCCCTAAGAAAGAAGGAACATGGAGAATGTGTATAGATTGTAGGGTAGTGAACAATATAACCGTGAAATATAGGTTTCCTATGCCTAGGTTGGAGGATATGTTGGATGAATTTCATGGAGCCTCGGTGTTTTCCAAAAAATTTATTGGCCGAAGATGATTAGGGATGTTCACTTGGTGGTTACTCGATGTGCTACATGCCAAAAGGCCAAGAGTACGTTCCATAAGGGCCTTTACATACCTTTACATGTGCCTGATCAATCTTGGGATAGTGTGAGCATAGATTTTATAGTAGGGTTGCCTCGAACTCAAAGGGGAAAGGATGCCATAATGGTGGTGGTAGATCGTTTCTCTAAAATGGCACATTTTGTTCCTATGCATAAAACTGATGATGCATCTCATGTGGCGGATTTATACTTTTGGGAGATCATAAGGTTACATGGTGTACCTAGGAGCATTGTATTTGATAGAGACTCTAAGTTCCTAAGTCACTTTAGAGGTGTCTTTGGCGCATGGTAGGTACTAAGTTGCTGTTTAGTACAAGCCATCATCCCTAAACTGATGGTCAAACGGAGATTACTAATAGGACCTTAGGTTCTTTGTAGCGTGGTTTAGTGAGTAAGACACAAAAGGGCGCATTCATCTACTACTTCTCGTTCTCCATTTGAGGTAGTGTATGGTTTGAATCCTTTGTTACCTATTGATTTTGTTATTCTGCCTAAACATGAGATACATACGGATGCAAAGAAGAGGCTAGAAGCATTCACTAAGACTTGTGAGCAAGTGAAAGCAAGGATAGAAAAGATGAACAGCCAATACAAGAAACGAGCTAACACTAGTGGAAAAAAGTTCATCCGATCCGGTCCAAAACCGGGCTTACAGATATGGTTTTGGTCCGGATCGGGTGGAATCGCAGCAATTAATCAAACTCAACTGATCCGGTTCAAACAGGATCAGTTGAGGACTAACGGATCCGGTTATGCGTTAAAACTGGACCAGTTAAGTTGATTAACTGATCCGGTTTTAACGAATAACCGGATCAGTTATGCTTCATTTTGAGTAGAAAAAAAGGTCGCAATGAGCAGCCAATAAACAACACTCTTTACAAACAGACAACAAATTTTAGTCAAATATACACAAAGTTAATACAACTATTTACAAAAAATTAAAAACACAATTTTATACAAAAATTCTCATATATAATATTTTCAACAATTTTACATAAATATATAATACAACAAAAAAACTTATACAGAAATTGAAAATAAAAAAAATCTGACTTACAAACTGAAAATTTAAAAACATTGAAAATTAAACTTATGCAGAAACTAATACAGTAAATTGTACTGAAGAAAAAAAAATCTGACTTACTTTGTACTGAAAACTAAAAACTTAGAAAATGAAACTTATACAGAAAATTACGAGCTTACAAACTGAAACTTATACACATAATTTAAAAACGATAATCCGAAACCGAAAACCTAGATCTAAAAATCTCCAGAATTACAAACTAGATCAATTACCCAAAAACTCAAACCGTAGATGGTGGCTGGTGTTCGTTGATGGCGAGGTTGGTGAGTGAGTGATCGGTCCCCTAGGTGTCGTTACTTCCTATGGTTCCGGGTCAAGAATAAAATCTCCCTAGTCTAACTAACTAGCCTAATAAGGTAGTATAGCGTAGTAAGGGGTCGTATCCACGGAGAAGCAAGGAGTTTTACACTTAGTTCGAGATGCACTCAATTGACGGGAGTAAAAGAAAAGGGGTTTGAGTTATCAACTAGACTACCTAAGGAAGATAAAATAAGAGTGATTAATCAATAAGACAAACACTAGGGAGAGGGGGAATCATGGAACTCACAACAACGATTTCGACAACATTTGGTGGGCAATGGATCAAATCTATTGAGGGTCTTGGTCCAACATCAAGAGGTCACTCTCGCACACCCCTTAACACCGCCTACCCAACCCCGCCTTTGAGGTCGTGGTCTACCCATCATCAAGTCATCACCAATATCAAGCTTGCTCTCACATAACCCAACATTAGCACAAGATTTAAACATAAAGGTGATGAAGTTTCATGCTTTAACAATAAAATACCTTGATTCGAGCATCAAAAGAACGATCACCAAAGCCAACCAAACATCATTCAAAACCATCACAAAGTCCCATTATCCCCCTTCCCTAGCTAGAAATCTAGCCTAGGAAGGAGGAGAACATAGTAAGACTAATAAAAGCAACAATAAAAGGAGCAAACATACTAAAACTACTAAGCATGATTAGTGAAAACGAGAAAGATTGAACCTTTAAGCAATAGACTACTAAGACTAGTCAAGGCAAGCATAAACTAATTTAAACAAGCATAAAACTAAACAAATAACCAAAAATAAACTAAGAAATAAGGATTAGGGACTAGAAATTACCAAAAGATTGATGCTTTGATTGAATAAAATGAAGAACAAATGTTGAGTTACAACTTTCTCTCTCCTAAAAATGTGTTTTTCTCTCTCTAATTAACCTAGAATAGTGTGTTCTTTTCTTTGAATCCTCCTTTCTGGAATTAAAAGCTTACCCTAAAGTGTCTTAAGAGAGGGTATTTATACCCCTCACAAATACAGCTTAGAGTAAGGGCAAACAGCGAAAAAAATCGGGAGCTGACCATTCAGAGCTCCCGCTCCATATGTGGAGCGCGAGCTCTGAACTTAATGAGAGAGATTTCAACAGCAGGTCGAAGCTCCCGCTCCACGAGGTTGGAGCGCCAGCTCTGAGCCTAATGTGAGTTCTGCCGCGGATCGAAGCTCCCGCTCCGAAGGTTGGAGCGCCAGCTTTGATTTCTCGGCAAACCTTCTCGTATGCAAGGGATTTTGGAGCTCCCGCTCCATGAGGTTGGAGCGCGAGCTTTGGCTCTGCTTCTACTCTTCTTTGCAATTTGAAACTCCCTCTCTTCATCCAAAGGTTCCCTTTTCCAATTCCAAGCTTCGACAACCTTGATTAGGCCGCTACGGAACCTAAAAGAAGTTAAGAGCAAGTCATAGCACTAGGTGTTCACAACATTCATTCTTGACATGAAGAGAAAACAACCTATAACTCCCAAAAGACTCGAAATGCATGAAACTAGTAGAATCACTAACATTGAACATAGCTAAGCTAAATAAGCATAAAAATGGACTAAAGAAGGGCTTAATTAGGGTGGAAAGAGGCCATAAAAGCGGCCTTAAAAACCACTTATCAAACTCCCCCAGACTAAGTCCTTTGTTCGTCCTCGAATAAAAATAAAGCATTAAAGTCTGTACACTAACTCACTTTCGTAGGAATCACGGTCAATTTTAGCGTAAATGACAAGCCCTTTAAACCTCAAAGTTGCCAAGGAGGACGAGTGTGCTCTCGTAAGGGTTTTCTAAGAGTTTGACCCATAACTCTAGATCTTAGAATCCAAGGCAAATCAAAAATAAATAAACCAAAGAAAATAAAATGGTGCTCTTAAGTGAGATTTTGACGAGAAGCAAGCGCAAATGGATGCAAGAATTTCTAGACATTAAAAGTAAGCATGCTCAAAGATGTCCATAGGTTGATTAAAACATACCATACACTAAGCATAGAGAACTAGACAGAGCACATTTCCTCAAATTCTACAACCATACATACCGCGTTCTCTCAACTAGTTTCAAATTCGCCATTCAAGGTAGCTTCTCTAAACTCCGGAGAATGGAGCCGATAAATGTAATAAGAAATAGAATAGGAGAAGGTTACTCGACATCTCGACATAGCACACTCGCTCAATAGGCTTGATTCCAATCTTCCACCACCGACAATGACTCAACCCTCTAAGGTCAAAAGGACTTTTTAAGGGTGGAAACGTAGGCTAGGGGTAAAGGGTGTGAATAAATTTGGATAGTGGTGCTCAATCCTAATATAGTGAAGCCTTAGTAGGAGCGAAAGAGCTAAATAACCATGAATCACAAATCATATTCAACTATTTAGGGATAAGTTTCCCCCAAACTTATTTGAAAACATAACAATAAAAGAACTATTTTGGATTTTCTTTCTTTTTCTCCCCTTTTTTTTTGTTTCTTTTTTTTTGATTTTTTTTTTTCTTTCTTTGACTTTGGGTGGCTTTTTCTAAGAAGTTGCAATTGCATGTATTCAAGAATATACACAAAATTTCCACTATACCATCATTTTCTTTTCCCCTTATTTGTTTCAAATGTCACTCAAGACAATCGCTCTAACCTCACTATTCACTACAAGGGTGAAAAATAAAACAAGGAGGCAATTGGCTTGTATTGAGGTAATCAAAGAAAGGATAAGGCTGAAAGGGTTGAGAGGAAGGGCATATGCAAACAAAAATAAAACCAAGAAAAAGAGAAAAATAAGAATAAAAGGCCTAAAACTATAAAAGCGAAAGTAGTCACCGAAATGAACGCCTTTATCTTTCCCTAGAGTGGCTCGGTCGCGAACTAAGATAGATTAGAGTCAAGTTCTCGATAGAAGTATGCGATGTCGAGGATCCATGCACTCAAAATGGATGTTGGGGCTTTTTTGAAAGTCCTCACATGGGGTTATCAAGCAAATGCTACCTTTAAGGTTTCAAATCACTAGAGAAAGCAACACCATCGTACCACAATCCATGAATTAAGGTCTTGTGCTCTCAAAAAGTTCTAACCGCTACCTTAACATAGCGTATACTAAAATCAACCATAAACATCTCTAAGTATGCGGGCTTCTAACGTCTAGGAATAAAAGCATTCAAAAGAGTGGAGCTTCAATGATATTGTTCTCAACTCAAGAGCAAAAGAAATAATTAAAAGAAAAATTTGCCTTGATTTGTACGTATTTTTTTGATTTTTGTTTTTTTTCTCAAGGGATGAAAGTAAGTAGGCAATGGCACATAACCAACACTATCAATCAAATTTTGCACTTAAACCCAGGTGGTGTTCATAACAACTAATGTAAAATTAAAGCCAAGCAAACTCGAACGATCATCATCTTTCCTATACTATCCTAAAACTAAGCAAACAAGTAACTAAAAGGGAGTTGGAACGATCTCACCCATCATTGAAGCAATAAAGGCCAAATGCAATATCCGAAGCAAATGCTCTTCTCACCTTGACTTCATCCTCGGATGCTTGCTATGAAAGGTCATCAACTCAAAAGAAAGATTGTTCCAACAAAAGTATATACAAAGGGCAAAGAAAAACAAATCTAGCTTAACACATAGCTCAACAATTCCTTAAGATTGCAATTCCCCGAGCCATGACCCCTAAAATTGTGCCCCTACATCAAAAACAATGCAAAGTACACCCCCCAACTTGAATGGAAAACCGACCTCGGTGAGACCAAGGAATAGAGCAAAAGAGGGGATGAGGGGCGATTCATGGAGCGATCTAAGATCCACTTGGCCCGCCCTCATCGGGGCGGCGCCAATCATAAGCAAGATCAATCGGGGTCCCATCCTCACGCAAGGGGGGACCATGGGGTTCCCAACCGCCGTTAAAGTTAGGAGGGAAACCCGAGTACCCCGTAAAGGATGGGTCATGGCTATGTTCCGGTGGGATGTATCTATAGGAGGGGTCGCCGAAATAGTCACACCCCCCGGGCTGGGTATAATCATATGGGGGAAAAGTGCGCCGCTCCCTAATTTGGGAGGATGGACCCTGCCAATAGGGGTAGACTGGCTCACGAGGAGTGCCATCAATGTGCTCCTCTCCCCAACTTGGCACTGGCCCTAGCTGTGGAGGCCAATAGGGATGGTTAACTGGCGGGGCGATTTGCCCTTGCTCCACAAAATGGTTGAAAAGCAAAGAATTTTGGAGCGCCATCCCCTGGTTGTTGGCCTCCAATTGGCCCACTTGCAAACTTAAGTTATGAAAAGCATGTTCGATGTTTAAACTAGAAGGGTGAGAGTGGCTCATACCTCCCTCCTCAAGGGAGGGGTGACGTTCGTGCTCCACTCGTTGCGGCCTTGGTTGGTGTTGTTGTTGTTGTTGATGTTGCTGCTGATGTTGTTGCCTTGCTCGGTTTCTTCTTTCAATCTCATTCGGATCAAGCTCCGAAGCATCAATCTCCTCAAATGGGACTCTCCATGGATTTGGGGTGTTTGCTGGGGGTTCGGTCATGAATCTATTTGGGATCTTGCACCATATTGCACCCTTGATCAACCAGAAGGTTGCTCTAGATGTCTCTTTGGTGAATTTCATGTTCTTGAGGTGATCAAGTTTTAGAACCGACCCATAGCTCTCCGGCTCCATCTTGACAAGTTGCTCTTTGTACCCGAGCCTATAAGCAATCCATGTCACCATCCCTCCCAATTGGATGGGCCCTTTCATTCTTGTATCTTGCTTGATGGTGAGCATCCTTGTGGCAAGCAAGAAAACCAAGTTAACTTTGTCGGCCGGGTTATTTTGATCTAGCAACCTTCTTCCTTCACTTGCTCTCCATAGCAAATGAAGTTCTTGGTCGCTCATTTTTCCAAGATCTTGTCGGGAGAAGAAACAATACACCAACATCCTATGGAAATACCTCAATGCGCCATGATGGATTTCTGAGGCTTTGGATGAGTTAGAGAGGAAGTCCCTAGACCCATCGGTTATCCTCTTCCACCAGGCTTGCATATCATAGCCTTCAATACCATCCCCAGAACAATCATACACCTCTGCTCTTGGATCCCAACAAAAACACTCATTAAACTCTGCGAGGCTCATGGTGTGTTGGTGGTTGAACAACCTGAATTTAATCTCAAAGGCATCCCCTGCCTCCGTAGATGTTCTCTTGAATTCAAAGCTAGCTAAGAATTCTAGAGTTAGAGTGCGGTAGGTGAGGGGAGGTTGTGCGGGGTGGTTGTAGGTCTTATCTGTGGTAATCCAATCATTTGGGATTTGGTTTTTAAGGAACGGGGCAAAACCGAGTGTACGGGCAAGGTCGCACACTTTATCATCAATCCCGAGGTGGAAACAAGTTATATGAACATAGAAAAGGGTTTGTTTCACCTCCCTCTTCTCAAGCTCACGAAACTTGGCTTTGTGTTCGGGTTTGGTAAGGTTGACACTGTAGGAAGGTGAGGTGCTAGTGCGAGGTCTCTTTGAACCCATTACAACAGTATCAATAATCACCAACAACAACAATATCAACCAACAAAAATGACCAACAATACCCAAGGGTTGTAGAATCCAAGGATTTTCCTACAACCACAAAAACTCCACAGTGTCTCCAAAAATTTGCACAAATAATCAACAATAACACCACCACAATCACCAATTAATCAATTTCAAGCACAAACTCAAACCAAAACACCTAATTTCATCTAAACACAAAAATTCCAATGGAAACCCTAACAAAATTAAGCACAAATACTCGAAAATAAGCAATATGAACTTAATTAGGAGAGATTTTACCACAATTAGAACCAAATCCTTCTTCTTATTGTGCAAAGTAGAGTAAACTCGAGTGAAATCCGAAGTGGCCCAAGCAAAAACCCGAATTGATGCTAAGAGTTGAACTTGAAGTGGGAAATTGGGAATAGAAGTGAGAATGTTGAGTTGTTGGGTGTTTTTGAGAGGGATTTAAGTAGTATTGATGAGTAAAAGTGGTAATTTTTGGAGGTTTTGTGTGGAATGTGGGTGGTTTGAAGAGAGAGAGAGAGGGTTTGAGTGAGAGAATGAGAGAAAAAGGAGGTTTGGGCGTGCTTATTGATTTCAGAACAAACGCTCGAAGCTCCCGCTCCAACCCCAAAGCGGGCGCTCTGACAGGCGCTGAGAATTTTTTTTCAAAAAAATTGCTCGAAGCTCCCGCTCCACCATTCAGAGCGGGCGCTTTGACCAGAGCGGGCGCTCCAATTGTGTGGAGCGGGAGCTCTGAATCCCACACTTGAGCACTTTTTTTTTCCTTTCCGATAGAGCGGGCGCTCCAAGGTTTGGAGCGGGAGCTCTAAATTCTCGGCATTTTGTGTGTAGAATCTGAGCGGGCGCTCCAAATGTTTGGAGCGGGAGCTCTGAATCCTCCCCTTAACCAAATTTTTTCCCTTTCCAATAGAGCGGGCGCTCCATGATGTTGGAGCGGGGGCTCTAAATTTTCGGCATTCTTCATCATTTAGAGCGGGCGCTCCAAAATATTGGAGCGGGAGCTCTGATCCCACTACTTAGCCGATTTCTTTTTCTCTTTTCCTGCACACATACACAACAAACCACACCCTATGGGGGTTTAAAGTAGCCCAAATTGAGATGTAAGACTTAGCTTAAAACTCAACTCAACTATTAGTTAGATGAGCCGAGAAGCCGTGCCTCGTATTTCTCAATCAAACTAATATCCACCCCCTCCCGTGGGAAAAATCCTCCGGATTTTACAATCCAGCAAAATAAAATCAAAATCAAAGTTCAACAATAACAAAATATAAACAATATATACAAAAGTGCTTGATTTATGGTCTTAAGCTCGACCTCTTCATCCTTCTCAAATGGCTTCGGGGGACGAATCGGTTGGGACCGACTCGAGCATCAAACAACCAAGTTTTCCAATTTGTTCCTTATCGAAATATTTCTTGATTCTTTGGCCATATACCATGAACCTAGCTCCATCTTCACCTTCCAATTCAAACGAGCCATAGGGAGTGACCTTGATGATAGAGAATGGGCCGGACCACTTAGACTTCAACTTCCCGGGGAAAAGACGGAGGCGTGAGTTGAATAAGAGAACTTTGTCGCCAACCTTGAAGTCACAATCTTTTCCCAACAACTTAGTAGGAGGTTTAGAACTCTCCCCCTTGGCCATGGTTTGGATCAATGGGAGCTCGTGTTTGCTTTCTTAGGCATCCGTATGAGCTTCATCAAGTTGGGTTTCAATCTCCATGGCCTCTCTTGATTTGTCCACCCCCTCATAATTAACAATCTCCGGCTCCACCAAGTCTACTCTCCACACCTTCTCCACCATAGGCTGCTTCAAGGTTTTCGAAAACTCAAACATAACTCTTTCATCGGCCACCTCACAAGTGATCGTGTTGTTCTTGCAGTTAATCACGGCTCCCATTGTTTTAAGAGCCTCTTTACCAAGGATAAGAGGAGTATGAGGGTCCTCCTCCATATCCATTACAACAAAATCACAAGGCACAAAGATATTACCAACTAGAATTGGTATGTCTTCAAGTTCTCCACAAGGTAGCTTAATCGAGCGGTTGGCCAATTGAATTGTTTTCCTTGAAGGCACCATCTCAAACTTGAGCAACTTTGCAATGGACAAGGGCATCAAGCTCACACTTGCACCCAAGTCGGCCAATGCTCCCTTGGTCTCAAGATCTCCCAATGTCACCGGAAGAGTAAAGCTACCCAGATCTCGTTGCTTGGGTGGCAAGTGGCGTTGCACAAGCGCACTCACTTGGTGAGGAAGAGTGATGCATTGTTCATTGAGCTTTTTCTTGTTGGAAAGAAGTTCCTTGAGGAATTTTGCATAGGATGGCATTTGTGACATAGCCTCAAGGAAGGGAATGTTGATTTGAAGACCCTTCAACATGTTCATGAACTTGTTGTACTTGTCATTCAACTTTCTCTCAACTATCCTTTCCGGAAATGGTGGGGGAGGATCGAATCTTGATGGTTGGAGATTTGTTGATGCTTGCTTTTCTACCTCAACCTCTTTCTCCTTCTCAACACCCTCTTTTTGGATTTCATATTCTCCTTTCTCCACAACTTGTCCTTCTTTCTCCTTATCCTTCTCTTGTTGCACCTCTTTAGGTCCTTTATATGATCTTCCGACCTTAGGGAGATGGCATTCACATGGTGGTGGTTTGCGGGATTCGGAGTAGGTTGACCGGGAAGCTTCTCATTTGAGAGTTGAGAAACCCTCTCGGCTAGTTGGGCAACTTGATTGTCAAGGATCTTTTGGTGAGATGTGGTTTCTTGGAATTTTTGATCTACTTTTCGCTCAAGATTGCTCAACTTTTGTTCAAATTGTTGAGAGATGTTTTTGATGTTGTCAAGGATAAGAAGGGTGTCCTGGAGATGGGCCACCTTGGGGGTTTGAAGTGTTTGGGAAGGTGGTTGGGGGTTGGTTTGAGAATTGATTTTGTGGAAGGGGCTTGTTGAAGTTGTTTCTAGCATTTGGATGTAGATAGGGAGTTCCTTGGTTCGCTTGATTTTGGAAATTGGTTGGTCCACCATAGTCATTGAACCTCGGATTAACATTGGAGTTAGGGCCTCTCCAATTATCCCTTTGATCTCTTTGATTATTGAGATAACCCATAGCCGCTACATGCTCGGGGTCCTTACCACCACAATAAGAGGTGTCGTGGTTGGTACCCCCCACAAATTTCACATGAGAATGAGTTTACTTGCCGAGATGAGGAAGAAGAAGCTTGTTCTTTCCCTAGCTTCTTGTCAAGAAGTTGCTCCATGAAGGCCTTGAGAGACTCTTGGTCAAGCTCGAATTTCCCATTAGCTTTTCCTTGACTTCTTCTCTTACCACCCCATGAATAGTTGCGAACCACATCCTCAATTGTATCTTTAAGTTGAGCTTGGGGAACTTTCCTTAATTGGCCTCCGGCTCCCGCATCAAGATTGGCTCTACTAATGGGATCAAGAGCATCATAGAAGAATCTAATAAGTAGAGGCTCGCTATACTCATGATGGGGGCAAGCTCTAACATACTCGTTGAATCGTTCCCAAGCTTCACCTAGAGACTCATCCGCTTCTTGTTGGAAGTTGGATATCTTCCTTCTCATTTCCGCGGTCTTCTCCTCCGATATAAACTTCTTTAGGAAGGCTTTGGCCACCGCCCTCCAAGTAGTCAAGGAGTTTGGTTTAAGATTCTTAAGCCACCTATAAGCTTTTCCCGCTAAGGATTGCCGGAAGAGATGCCTGCGGATGTATTCTTGAGTGACTTGATTCGTTTGGACCATGGCGCACAACTCAAGGAATCTATCAAGATGCTCAATGGGATTCTCATGCGCGGCTCCGGAAAATTGCTCCCTAAGCACCATTTGTGTATCTTGTGGATGAATAGTGAAGTTCGTAGTGGTGGTGGGGAGCAAAATGCCACCGGTGAGCTCATAGTCTTCCGGATTACCAAAGTCTTGAAATAGAGGGTTGTCATCTTCGGCCATGGCTTCACTTGCCTCACTTGAAGAGTCAAAAAATATTTCCTCCTCCTCGGTTTGATGTTCAAATAACCTCCGAACTTGCCTCAAAGTACGGTCGATTTCCGGGTCAAGAGGAGTGGTAGGAATACCTTGAGATCTCCTTATCATTCAACAAAGCTAAGCACACGGTTAAAATTGACAACACAATAACAAAAATGAAAATAAAAAGCAATTGATGGGCAATAAACAAAGTTCAAACAACACGTTGCTTCCCCGGCAACGGCGCCAAAACTTGATCGGTCCCCTAGGTGTCGTTACTTCCTATGGTTCCGGGTCAAGAATAAAATCTCCCTAGTCTAACTAACTAGCCTAATAAGGTAGTATAGCGTAGTAAGGGGTCGTATCCACGGAGAAGCAAGGAGTTTTACACTTGGTTCGAGATGCACTCAATTAACGGGAGTAAAAGAAAAGGGGTTTGAGTTATCAACTAGACTACCTAAGGAAGATAAAATAAGAGTGATTAATCAATAAGACAAACACTAGGGAGAGGGGGAATCATGGAACTCACAACAATGATTTCGACAACATTTGGTGGGCAATGGATCAAATCTATTGAGGGTCTTGGTCCAACATCAAGAGGTCACTCTCGCACACCCCTTAACACCGCCTACCCAACCCCGCCTTTGAGGTCGTAGTCTACCCATCATCAAGTCATCACCAATATCAAGCTTGCTCTCACATAACCCAACATTAGCACAATATTTAAACATAAAGGTGATGAAGTTTCATGCTTTAACAATAAAATACCTTGATTCGAGCATCAAAAGAACGATCACCAAAGCCAACCAAACATCATTCAAAACCATCACAAAGTCCCATTATCCCCCTTCCCTAGCTAGAAATCTAGCCTAGGAAGGAGGAGAACATAGTAAGACTAATAAAAGCAACAATAACAGGAGCAAACATATACTAAAACTACAAAGCATGATTAGTGAAAACGAGAAAGATTGAACCTTTAAGCAATAGACTACTAAGACTAGTCAAGGCAAGCATAAACTAATTTAAACAAGCATAAAACTAAACAAATAACCAAAAATAAACTAAGAAATAAGGATTAGGGACTAGAAATTACCAAAAGATTGATGCTTTGATTGAATAAAATGAAGAACAAATGTTGAGTTACAACTTTCTCTCTCCTAAAAATGTGTTTTTCTCTCTCTAATTAACCTAGAATAGTGTGTTGTTTTCTTTGAATCCTCCTTTCTGGAATTAAAAGCTTACCCTAAAGTATCTTAAGAGAGGGTATTTATACCCCTCACAAATACAGCTTAGAGTAAGGGCAAACAGCGAAAAAAATCGGGAGCTGACCATTCAGAGCTCCCGCTCCATACGTGGAGCGCGAGCTCTGAACTTAATGAGAGAGATTTCAACAGCAGGTCGAAGCTCCCGCTCCACGAGGTTGGAGCGCCAGCTCTGAGCCTAATGTGAGTTCTGCCGCGGATCGAAGCTCCCGCTCCGAAGGTTGGAGCGCCAGCTTTGATTTCTCGGCAAACCTTCTCGTATGCAAGGGATTTTGGAGCTCCCGCTCCATGAGGTTGGAGCGCGAGCTTTGGCTTCTCGGCAAATCTTCTCGTATGCACGGGATTTTGGAGCTCCCGCTCCATGAGGTTGGAGCGCGAGCTTTGGCTCTGCTTCTACTCTTCTTTGCAATTTGAAACTCCCTCTCTTCATCCAAAGGTTCCCTTTTCCAATTCCAAGCTTCGACAACCTTGATTAGGCCGCTACGGAAACTAAAAGAAGTTAAGAGCAAGTCATAGCACAGGGTGTTCACAACATTCATTCTTCACATGAAGAGAAAACAACCTATAACTCCCAAAAAGACTCGAAATGCATGAAACTAGTAGAATCACTAACATTGAACATAGCTAAGCTAAATAAGCATAAAAATGGACTAAACAAGGGCTTAATTAGGGTGGAAAGAGGCCATAAAAGCGGCCTTAAAAACCACTTATCAGTGAGAAGACGTCGAGTGCGAGGTGAGGAAAGCCGAATGAGATGCCAGCAAGGACGAGTGAGAGCCGAGAGAAAACCCAACTCGTCATGTCGGTTGTTCGATTGTGGTTTGGACGATGTTGGTTGTGGTGGTGGTGGTACATTTTTGTTTTTGTTGTTGAGGGTGGTGGCATTGGTCTTCGTGGCTGAGGAGAGAAGAAAAATTATTCGTGGTGGTGGTGGTGTGACTTTGATCTTCTTCTCCTTCCTCTTCCACAAAACCAAACCTAGAAAAATTTAAATAAAAATAAAAGTTAAAACAAAACCCAGCTCCTTATGGTTTACACGATTTTAAACAATCAATCAAAATTTTCCCCAAATTGATTGGAAAAAACGATGATGAATATGAACAGAGATTTGTTCGATCCAAGAACAGTGATGGATTCAGAATATGATAGGTCACCAAAAGAGGGGAATTTCGATTTCGCTTTTAATGATAGCAATTTTTCAGATCGTTATTGGCTTAGTAATCACATCAGTGCACCAAGCGCATTAAGTTGTGCTAGACACACCACTCCCGCGCTAGACGCACGGCTGTGCACCGCGCGCAGCAATGCTGCGTGGCACGCAGTTTGTGCATCGCATGTTTTTGTCGATTAAGTCGTTGTGGTAGTCGATCCTATATTCGGTCCGTCTGCATTCGCGTAAAAGAATGGTAATTCAAGGCGTCTCACCGAATTCAAACATAAAAATCAGTCTTTTCATGCAAGGTCGAGTCTCTAAAAAAAATGCATCTAGAAAAGTGGTCATGGTAGAGTTAGAATCATCATGCATGTCTACCTTCTCCATGCTATCCAACTAATTTTCCCTATCAATTCTACCCAATCCTATCCAACCAATTAAAAAAAACATATATTTTTCAAAATCAATCCTACACCCATGTCTATTCTACCTTTTTTTAAAAAGCATTTACTGATCATCATCATACAAGACATTTACAAAAATATTTTCAAAATCAATCCATTATCTTTTCCTAATAAAAGATAAAAACAAGGGGTTCCTTTCAAAAACGAATTTCGAAAATTCTAAGCCCAGTCCAAACACCTTCATTGAATACAATCTAATCAATCCAATCCAATCCAATCCATTCACATTCATTTTAGACCCATATGCGTTAGAGTCCATTTTGCATTCATCTTAGGTCCTTCATCATTTGAGTCCATACATTCGCTAGCATTAGAGTCGATCTTAGGCCCATATATGTCTAGTTCATGTCAAAATTTAGGCCCATTTGCATCTTTATGTCAAACCTAGTCCAAGTCTATTCAATCCAATCTAAGTTTAATTCTAATCCAATACAAAACATAGGTCCATTTTGGCCCAATTCATTCCCTAGGTCTAGTTTGCATCTCTATGTAAACCGTAGTCAAGTCTTCGGACTATAAAAGTTAAGTCTTAGGACTATAAAAGTTCCCTACGTCTAGTTTGTATCTCTAGGTAAACCCTAGTCAAGTCTTCGGACTATAAAAGTTAAGTCTTAGGACTATAAAAGTTCCCTAGGTCTATTTTGCATCTCTATGTAAACCCTAGTCAAGTCTTCGGACTATAAAAGTTAAGTCTTAGGTTTATAAAAATTCCCTAAGTCTAGTTTCCATTTTTATTTAAACCCTAGTCAAGTCTTCGGACTATAAAAGTTCCCTAGGTCTAGTTTGCAATTTATGTAAACCCTAGTCAAGTCTTTGGACTATAAAAGTTAAAGTCAGAAGACTATAAAAGTTCCCTAGGTCTAGTTTGCATTTCTATGTTATCCCTAGTCAAGTGTTCGGACTATAAAAGCTAAGTCTTATGAGTATAAAAGTTCCCTAGGTCTAGTTTGCATTTTTATGTAAACCCTAATTAAGTCTTCGGACTATAAAGTTCTTTTCCTAGTCTAGTTTGCATCTCTATGTGAACCCTAGTCAAATCTTTGGACTATAAAAGCCCAATCCTAGGTCTAGTTTGCATCTCCATGTAAGCCCTAGTCAAGTCATCGGACTATAAAAGATCAGTTCATACCCTTAGGCCTAGTCTGCTTGCTCTCCTGTAAGTTCAAAGTATAGTCCAGTTTGCTTGAATAGTCCAGTCCATATCTGCATATGCATATAGTTATGACATGTCAGCATCATGGTCAAGCCCATACTAGTCCAAAACCCATAATCATTTCTAATCCTCCATTTCAAATGCATTTCCCATTTCCATTTTCATTCCCTATTCCCCATTTCCATTTCCATTTCTCATCTCCCATTTCCTATTTCTCATTTCTCCATCGCCCATTTCCATTTCTCATTTCGAAATTCATTTCTTAAAACTTACAAGCGCGGTCCACTCGATTCTGTTCATAACTTGTCGAGAAATTACAACTTAGGAATGCTTATAGGAGGAACAAAATGTGAGACTACTCTAAGCTCACCACCCCATCATCATTTAGAGTCATGAAAATTACTTTTGATAGCCTTCACAATAGAGGCGAGATCACTTCCATAGGGTCTACCGCCTTCACAATAGAGGCGCGATCACTTATATAGGGTCTACTCCGAACCCTGCACCTAAACGAAAATTCAAAAGGTGTAACCTATATTTCTACTGCTAATTCCAACAGAACAATGAACATCTGACATCAGTGCGCTGCGAAACATGATTGATGACAATAAACTTCTAATACTTGCTACAACGAGAATCAGCATCACCATCAACCCTTTTTTGCGTAGTGCATCAACAATTCAAACGGGCATAGTCTTTTATTTCTGTGAGTCAGAAAGTCCTTACCCTAATCCATTTATGTCTTTTCCCATTGAGTCTATGTCATTATAGAACTTCATCTATTATAGCTTTCCATTTTCATTCCATTTTATTTTTATTTTTCAATGGCCTTTCACCATCATACATGCTTTGAATTCGATGATAAAACTCGAATCAGATTGTCTCTAAATGACCTTGATATAAAAAAATACAAAAAAAATCAAAAAAATCGAAAAAAAGATGGACATACTTTGGATTAAGAGTTAGCTCCCTCTTCCTTCCATCATTCCAATAAGCCATCACCTTCAATAAACCATCCATCTCCATGCAACCAAACATAATCCCTTCAAAATCAAAGCTCAACAAATATCATGCAAACCTTCCAATACCCAAAACCATAAAACCTTGTGTGCAAGCCTCACTACAAAAATAAATAAATTCAATGCCTGGCAAAAATAAAATAAAAAAAGTGAATAAAGATCAAAGTGCGAAAAAAAGCAAAAGTAAAAGAAAACGCATAGGACAAAAAGAAAAAAATGCAAAAAAGAAAAAGGCAAAGGCAAAGAAATAAAAGTCAAGGTAGCGGGCTTACACACAAGTTCTACCCCTCATTCAATTCCTTCAAAACTTTAGCCCATATAATCCAAATCCATGATCCTTACCTTATCCCAACAAATTGAACCTTCATCAAAGCCTTAAAACCTCAACCCTTCGGCCTTTCATATCCAACCCTAACTCCTCTTTCAAGGTATGTCAAAGCCCGCTAGGTTGAAAACCTGAAAGGACGGCCTATGCAAAAGTTAGGGCACAAAAAAAAATATCAGATCCAGAACTACGAATGGTCTGATTCCTCAAGGATACGTAGGAATCCTCACCTCGAGGTCCAGCCGCTTAAAAAAAAAAAAAAATCAAGGTATAATGATTTGACTTTCTAGAATTCAGGAGCATTCTCTTTCTAGATCCCGACATAGACTCGAGTCTGAACCTTGCTACGTCAAAGCCTTTTCCCACCTACATATATATATGGGTCACAAAATTTCAACCTTTTTATTTTTCAATCCCAAGCTCTCCTTTTCCCTGAAGTACTCTCCGACAATTCCATGATTTTTGGCGATATTTGACTTTGCCTGTGTTAACTCCTCAAAGAAGAATCCCCAATGATGAACTCTGAATGCTCAAGACAGATCAAGTACATTCCAATCAAGGCTAATAGTGCCTAATTTAAGACAAGCTTACCCAAAGTGGGGGATTCCTATATGTGTGGTGGTTCCTCCAAATCAAATGAAACTCCTGAAAAGCCGTAATATGCGGACCTCGTTCACGCACCCCGATTATTTACTAAAAAACAGTTTTCGAAAATCATTCTATCTAAATTTGATCATTACATCATTCTACATATCCAGATCTTCTAACTTTGCAAAACCCTAACCTTTCATTTCATTTCATACATCCTAGACTTGTATAGCCCTGACCTTGCATGACGTGTCATCTTCCTTAGCTCTACATCACCTTAATCCTTGCATAGCGTCTCATGCATATTTAGAGAGTTTAAGTTTGCATTTTTGTATCATTAAGTGCATTATCTGAGTTGTTTGCACCTATCTGCTAACATCTTCTTCTATAGGTAATCAGACTGCATGTAGTTATTGCCCTGCATACTTTGTTTTGCCGAGACCGATGTATATAGATCAGTTCTAAACTGCAGATCATTTAGAATCGTTCTTCATCCCGACACCGTATACTTTGACTATCGGTTTCCTGAACCTCAGTCAAAGTGGGGGCTCATGTAGACACATAATCATGTCTCCCCATTTAAGGGCCCAATGATGCAACATAATGCGGTCTTAATTGGTCTGACCCAAGGGCAGAGCAATCGGAAGAGCCAAACTAAAAAGTGCTAAAGCGTATTTTAGTGATCCAAAATCGTATTTTAAAGCCCACTTAATTATTCATGATAATTAATTATATTTTGAGCCCAACTCTTTGATAAAGCCCAATTAATTATTTAATAATAATTATTAAATAAAATAAATATGTTCAAAGATATTTTATAGTTAAAATCAGATTTTATCCCAGTAAAATCAGATTTTCGGAGTTAAAAGATAAGAACAAATCGTTAAAACATGTTTTTTTTAAAAAGAGCTGTTAAATCATGTTAAAGGCAAGGCGGTGCGCTTAGATAAGAACTCTCTGTGCGACACGCATCCTGTCTTTTCTATCTTTTTAAAAACGCGTACCACGTGTACGCTGTTTATTAGTCATGCCGCGTCAGGCGCGTCAATGTGCGCCTGACACGTGTCATTGTGCGTCACACAGCCACTTGCATGCGCCTAGCGCAGCTGGCGCATGATGCGCAATTTCGTTTTCCCTATAAATTGGCTTCAATTTTCCGAATTAAAAACGAATTTTTATACTTTAACACTTGACTTTTACATACTTCGACGACATACTTTACGAACCTCTCTTCAAAATTTCTCTATAAAACTCATACTTACAAACACAAAATACATACTTTTATACAAGTTCATATTTTCAGGCTTCACGATTGCTCGTCCCAAAGGTTGTCAATCTCTCAAGCCTAAGCCATGGTATACTCCTGAGGGTCCTTTAATTAATTATTTTTATATTGAAGTTACTAACTATTTCTTTCATGATGTAGATCTTTAATTTCAAAAGCGATCTTTTGTACATTCTAATCCTCTTTCTTTTTTATTTATTTTTATGTATTATTATATGCTTGCCTGATTGTCCGGCTTGCCTTTTTATCTCCCACGTGTTATTTTTGCTAATCAAGACCTAAAAAAATGTTCTAATATTAATTAGATAATTTGGACAACCTGTTAGGTTCCCTGTAATTTTATTAATTGCCTAATAACATATCACTAAAAAATATTCTTTTATGTGTTTCTTGAACCAACCTAGACTAATATTTTCAGGACGGAAAAATCTACTTTGGATAAGTCCCTAAGTTGTCCCTACAATTTCCCAATATCCAATTAGGTTTATGAGTCTTTCTTTAAAGACTTGTTGACGACTTCAAAATGTTTTCAATAAAACCTTTACAATGAGGTAGTCAAATATGCGCTCACACCGCGTAGGCGAAATAAAAACACGCCTACACACACCCTAATTATTTTAACTCTCTTGTCCACTTCAAGGTGTGTCAGGAAGAAATGACATTAGTAATAATATCATAATGTAAACTCTTTGTAATTTACTACAAAGTGCAATGCCAAGTCCATGCAAGCTAAGTTGATTTTATGTACAAGTCAAGGTTGCAGTGATTAGATTGCACTCAGCAAAGCATCTGGGAAAGGATTTAGCTCACATGACATCCCATCTGCATCTTGATGTACTTTGTTTTCTCATGTGACTTGTTATCATGAGTGTATGTTCGTGTTAGTGTGTGCATCTGTATACCTGAACTTTTGGGTTTCGACATCTATTGGCACCCGCATTTTATCTTGGCCATCCTCACATTTTAGCTGATAATTGTTCGTGTTTAACTGATGTTGCAGGCAAGGTAGTGCACACACCCAACCCTGTTGATCATGCAGGAAATTGAACTTTTATTGGTATATATCTGACACACCCAACCCCATTGATCATGCAGCAGGAACTTGAAACAGAGGTTTGTTCTAGCATGCTTGATGCGCTTAATGAGTGTTTACATGTATATCCCCTAGTTTTTTTATTAGATAATGTTTTCGACATGTATGATGTTGGAGGAGTAAGGACTTGCTTAGAAACAGATCCTGAACTTGATGAATTCATGGTCATGGTCCCCTACTTACTATGATCATGAACCTGAAACTGGGCCAATTTGGCCATTACTGGTTGAATCTTGTAAATTATACTTCTGAATTTTGTGTTTTGCGTGTAATATTCAATTTGAGATATTGTAAATTATACTCCTGAATCCTTATATAACATTATGTTCCGGTCCTGCTTTAGTTTTCCATCTCTCCTCCTTATCTGTATTTTTATTTCAGATTTCTCCTGTTTTTTGTGTTCTTCTATTTGTGTTCTCACCCATGTCATTTGCTATAATTCGAGACAGGCTCTCGAGCTGTCATATAACCGAATCAATAATCGAAATAAAACAATTAGCCGCAAAGACTTTTGAAAATAGTTGCCATTTCTAGCTCTCAAATGGATCTTGTTCATTGGTGAGACACGGTCGCACGCACTACCAAAGATAAA
The DNA here is from genome assembly GCA_947648045.1 of Beta corolliflora. Classification (NCBI taxonomy): domain Eukaryota; kingdom Viridiplantae; phylum Streptophyta; class Magnoliopsida; order Caryophyllales; family Amaranthaceae; genus Beta; species Beta corolliflora. Next base: position 565,177 of record CANSZD010002940.1, on the reverse strand, counting down.
ATTATATTTTCCTTCTTTCCAATACAAGTGAATGTAAGTGGCACGTAGGGTCGTATCCACAGAGACTTGGGGACTAACTCGTGTTTATAATAGATCAATTGGGGGTTTTGTGATTAAAGAAATGAATAACTAAGTAACTAAAGAATAATAAAGAAGTAAGGTAATCAATAAGAGTCTTGAGTTCGGTTAATGGCCACTTCAATTCATTCTATTGATCATTGTTTCTCAAACATGTACTTTAACTCTTAATTACTCGAAGTTGGAAATCAAGTCCAATACCCACAAAAGAACCGTTGGACAGTCATAATCAAATGATCATAAAACTTGAACTATAAATTAACCTAACCTATTCAGAGATTAGATTCAAATCGATAGAACGTCAAGGAACTAGGAATCAATGAGCCAATCAACAATTTGCTAGCACAAAGTATTCAAATTGGAAATTATGATTTCCCTAGTGATTAATCAAGAATAATCAGATCCATTAATCAAACCCTAGGTTGCTACTCATGAACACATAAATCGGTATCAATTCTAAATCCTAGCAAAAGATAGATTGAATGTAAAAACTAGTAGTACTCCTAGCCATACACACAATAATCATAAATTAAAGTCAAGAAATCACAATTATAATTAAGAAGTAGTTAACAAAGAGAAACCTCACAATAATCGAACGAAGGTTGATTAACCGTTCTCAAGATTAGATTTAGGCTACGATCGACATAACATCCATCAAAGAAATCTTCAAAGTAATAATGATCTTAAAACTCAAAGGGAAAAAATTGGGATTAAGGTTCTTCCTCTCTATTTTCTCTAATTAAGTATGGGATTCATAACCTAAAACAAAACAATGTTTTTCTCATAATAAAATAAAACCTACGGAAGATCGACAACTGCCAAAGAAACCTAATAGGTCCGAAGTGCGCGACCCGGACGCAAGAAACGCGCGACCCGGGTTCTCGCTGCTGCCATATTCTCACTTTGCTCGATATGCGCGGCTCGGGCATTTATGATGCGCGGCCCGGGCATTTACTACTGCCGGGGTTCTTTGGTCTTCATAAAACGCTCGAGGTGGGCTCTTCAACGCCTAGGGTGGGAAAAGCAGACTAAGAGGGTGCACTTTGACATCAACCATCAAACTCTACACTTCAAGGGACTTTGTGAGCTTTTATGTTGAATGGATCGCAAACACGGGACGAAAATCTCACCTGTAAATGATCATAAGCATATAGAACCACAACATGTCCTTATATCTTCTCTAATACATCAAATTAATCATAACTCCCTCTTCTACACACTAAGGTTTAGATGAGTAAAACTATCCTTCTTAAGACTTAAACCTTAGTGAAATGGACTTCTCAACGCTCTATAATCGCACATAACTTGGTCACATCAAATACCTCCACACTTGAACTTTACTCGACCTCGAGTAAACTCAGTATAAAGGTCAATGAGATATCCCTTCCAAGCTATTGCTCACCTTTCACTACTCCCCTTATCTCTTCATCCTAGTGTATGGTAAAGGTTGCTATTCTCCCCAAGTCGCACAAAGTCAAGTATAAGGGTAAGAGTTACCCCCACACTTGTGCTAAAAGCTCGCCTGAAATAATGTATATAGCATTCCCACACTATGCTTAACACCAAGAGATTAAAAATGTATGACTTTGAATCCCAAAAGATTTCAAAAGAATCAAAACCATTCTAATCTGCACAACACGATAACCATCCTTATGTCATGAAATGATAAAAGCAAGTTTGAATCCTGAAAAATCTCAAAGGACTCGAACTTGGACCATCTAAACACAATCACAACAATCAAACTCCTTATTCCTCCAATGATGAGTGAGCTCTAACCTATTTACCTCTAACTCAAAACACCAAGATGAAAAACCTACACGAGACACTCCTTATATCACCAATCCTCTTTATGACACCAACTCCGGCAAATGATTTCAAATTTTCTCTCTTTTATATCTCATTTTGCCAAGGAGCCCTTTCGGGTTTTCATCCTAGCATCATATTTTTTTTCATTATGAACTCACCATCTCACCCGCTCTAATTAGCCACTTTTTTGCATAGATTGTGATGTGATTGCGGAAGCTTTAAAACACGAATAATACTTTGATTAATGAAGCTCACTCGAATTATGTTAAAAGGTCCGAAATTTTATGTAATGATAGGTATAAAGATGGAATCTTTATATGGATAGGCTCTATATGTTCCCTCGAGAACTAGAGGATCTCTCACTAACCTCAATTAGGAGATGCACACAAACCTCAATCTATGTGTTTGGTTCAAACAAAACCTTTCAATGCTCATGCACTCGAAAATCATAAACTCAAAATCAGCTCCCCTTTATTGATGGCCGAAATAGCCTATTTATAATGAACAAATTATCCTAAACCTAGTAGAACTATTAAAACATAATAACCTAAACCTATTAGAACTAGTAAAGCATAAAAGATAAACAAAAACACTAACAATAACACAACTATCTAATCACACGGCTATGTGATTAGACTCCTACTAGGACTAGGATATCCTAATCCTAACAGAACTAGGATCGTCATGATTTTGATGCTCACATCCGCATCATACTCTCCCCCTTAGAATAAAACTTGTCCTCAAGTTTGATCATCAAAGTAATCCATGAAATCATCCAAATCAAGCGGACATCAATATACTCAACTATCATGTTCATTCGATCAAGGTCATCCTTTGTTCCACGAAAATTTAATCTTTCCAAACTCCATGTCAACATTAGATGTAGATTTATGACGTTTGGAACAATTTCATCATCAACCCTAGGAACCAAAGCAAAAGAAACATTAACAAGAGGCACAATTTCCTTTATGTCAACGTTAGGGATCACTTCTTCAGCATTTGGAACTGTAAAAATCACATCTTTGTCCTTGGAGCAAGATAAAGTGTCAATCTTTTCTTCATCTTCAACAATCAAAAGTTGCTGTGAATTTTCTACCATTTTGTTCTTGCTAGAATCCAAATCTGCTTTGAATTCGAGTACCAACTCACGCACATAACATAGACCTTCGATTTGTTCCCGTGCTAATCGTCGTCTTTCTCGTGCTATTTGTATTTCTTCTTGTACTAGTTGTCTCATTATATCCAAACAATCACGAAGCAATGAAACATCCATGGAAACATGAAAACAGTAATTTCCAGTTTTCTGACGTTGTATAGTTGCGACGACTGAGAACTCGTTTCTTCTTCAAATCTAATGAAATTTTAACACACCAAACTTAAATATGTTAGCAATACACAGAAACAAAAATCATCAAGATCCATTACTACACGCGCTGTCACGAGTCCCCGCAAGATACTGGTGTCAAACAGATCTGGCAGAATATTGACGCAAATCTTTCTGGTCACTGCGACTTTGTTACTAATTGGATTGGCCTGAAATTTTGACACAAAATAAATCTACTTGTTAGCTTTCCAACGCAACAAACAAATCCAAATTCCAACTTCAAACGCGCCCTCACGCTCCGTTTTACCGGAGTAGCTCTGATACCACTTGATGTGATTGCGGAAGCTTTAAAACACGAATAATACTTTGATTAATGAAGCTCACTCGAATTATGTTAAAAGGTCCGAAATTTTATGTAATGATAGGTATAAAGATGGAATCTTTATATGGATAGGCTCTATATGTTCCCTCGAGAACTAGAGGATCTCTCACTAACCTCAATTAGGAGATGCACACAAACCTCAATCTATGTGTTTGGTTCAAACAAAACCTTTCAATGCTCATGCACTCGAAAATCATAAACTCAAAATCAGCTCCCCTTTATTGATGGCCGAAATAGCCTATTTATAATGAACAAATTATCCTAAACCTAAGTAGAACTATTAAAACATAATAACCTAAACCTATTAGAACTAGTAAAGCATAAAAGATAAACAAAAACACTAACAATAACACAACTATCTAATCACACGGCTATGTGATTAGACTCCTACTAGGACTAGGATATCCTAATCCTAACAGAACTAGGATCGTCATGATTTTGATGCTCACATCCGCATCAGATTGCCCTTTCGGGTTTTCAACCTATCCGGGCCCCCATTTTTGCCTGAGTTTTCAACATAGCGGGTTTTCGTATTTTATTGAATTTTTTCATTTTTTTGTTCTTTTCGTTTGTTTCTTTTCATTTTTTTTAATAAAGAAAAACAAACAATATACAACATGAAGCTAAGCTATCCCTCCCCCACAGATGAAACATTTATTGCCCTCAATGGAAGAAAGGACAAACACTAAATTAAAGGGAAAGGGAAAAAACTTATAATCTAAGACCTAGAAGGTCCTCCGGGATGTCGGCTAGACGATCCCCTCGCAGCTCGCCTGCGAGTCAACTCATCATCGATCTCAGTCGTGGGGTCAACATACCCCGTCCCATCAACAACCTCAGATTTTGTGTTGCAAGAGGAAGATGAAGGATGAAGATGATGATGTATGGTAGTGAGAGAGACGGAGAAGAGAGTTTGAGAATGATGAGAGAGTGGCATGGAGATTTGAGAATGGTGAGGCCAAGAGGAAAAGAGAGTGAGAGAGAATGGTGTGAAAAATGAAAAAAAACGAAAGGTTGTTGGTTTTCGACAGTCCGAAACGCGTGACCAAGGCGCTTTAGATGCGTGAGTCGGGCATCTGCTGCTAAGACAGTTTCCAGAAATTCTCGATTTGCACGCGTCGGGCACAAATGGGGCGCGGGCCGCGCAAGAGCTGATGTAACATCTATCTCTTTAGCACTAAATGCGCACCTCATGCACTTTCGGCGCCCATGCCGCGCACGAGGTTCTGCCTTCCTTCACCAAAATGTACCCTTCACCAAAATTGGAGAAATCCGCTCATCTCCCTCAACATTTTACCTCAGCTTCCCCTTATAACACCATTCATCCTCCAACACATTTCTGTACAATTTTTTTTCGTTTTTTTTCACCCTAAATATTCATTTTTCTTCAAAAATCTTCCACTCCTTCCCTCCTTTACCTCTTTTATACACACTTCTTTGCTAAGGATACTTGCAAAACACGATGCAAAGCACACCAAGCGTAAAATTCTAATAAAGAGAAAGAAAAACAAAATAAAAAGAAAAGAAAACAAAGGGAAAAAAAGAAAGTAAGAAAGATATACAAGGCACGGGTTGCCTCCCGAGTAGCGCTAAGTTTAAAGTCATTAGCTCGACCTTATACCTCCCACAATCAGTCCGGGGATGGTTCAACTCCTTGTTCCAACACTTGTACCTGTAATTCTGATGAGACAACATCCTGCACAACTAGCGTTAGTGATAACAGTGTAAAACTATGCGGTAAATTAGATGGTCTCTCATGTTTTTGCAACCTCACTAGCTCCCTTTGCAAGTCACTTTGTGAATCATGGCTTATGACTTCTTTGACATTGACTTTTTCACTCTCCAATGACTCATGCCTCTCACTGGTATCATATGTATCACATTCTATGGACTGAATAGTACCCACAAAGCAAGAGGACTGATCATTCGCTAGGGAATTCCTAGACTCATGAATACCAAATGCTTCTATAAGTCCCCGAAACTCCACAGTTAATGACCCAGCACCAACATCAATTTTTGTACTGGACGTTTTTAAAAACGGCCTCCCTAAAACAATGGGAGAAACATGACTATCAGACTCCATTTCCAGTACATAAAAGTCAGTAGGGAACTGAAGTTTACCAACATGAACTAACACATCCTCTACTTTACCCTTGGGGTAAGAGTGGGATCTGTCAGCTAATTGCACTATGACATTTGTTGTATGCAACGGGCTAAGCTCTAAAGACTTATATAGTGAAAATGGAATCACATTAATTGAAGCACCTAAGTTTAACATAGCTTTAGGAATATTAATGTCATTAACAGTGCAAGGGATGGTAACCATGCCTGGGTCATCATACTTGGGAGGAAGTGTATTATGAGAAATAGCAGAAACATGCTCGCTAGTTTTCTCTACTTTGGGTAAAACAGGGGAACTTACCTCACATTCACGAACGGCCTCGTATATACCTTTGTTGCTTTCATACCTTATATCGGCCCGCAAATCTTCTGGAAAAGGTGGGGGATGCCTATGTTTTGGAAGTAAGGTGACTTCCTTGTCTCTGGTAACCATGTTTTCCCCCTGTCACAGCTGTGTGTCACCCCTTATCATGATAGCATTCAAATTCTTCTTTGGGTTTACTTCTGTTTGGGAGGGTAATTTCCCAAACTCACGAGCCTCTAGTCTGCTCACTACACTCGAAACGTGCCTCATTTGTATTTCCAAACTCGTTATACTAGAGCGGGTTTCCTCCTGGAACTGTACCATATTCCCTTGCATATTCACCACATTTTTCGTCAAGGGATTCAACATTTCTTCCGTGGAGACGTTGGAGTTTTGCCTCTGACCAAAACTTTGACCTTGTTGTTAACCTTGAACGAGACCTTGGGGTCGCATGTATGACTGTGGTTGAGCATATTATGGAGGTGGTGGGTTTCCTTTATCATTCTCATATCTAAGCCTTGGGTTATCCTTCCAACCTGGATTGAATGTGTTGGAGTAGGGATCATACTTCCTTTGATTTCCTGCACCTTGGCAACCAAGAGCATTGACTTCCTTGCTCGGTCCCTCTTGAGGTTGTGGGCAATAATCAGTGGGGTGATCTGAAGCATATATCCCACACGCCTTAACTTGTTGTGTAAGTCCCTTAACAATGAGCTCTCTTACTAGTGAGGTAAGAGCTTGAACCTATTCTTCAAGTTTGGGATTTTGCGCATTTGAGCTACTCACATTCATCTTCTTATGGGTGGATCGCCTACTAAAGTGTCTGGAGTTTATCAAAGCTCTAGCGTTCGCTGGAGTCTTATTTATGATCGATCCACCACTAGCTGCATTAATCATCAACACATCATCATCAGAAAGCCCGTTATAGAAGTATAAGATCAAGTCTTCCTCACTATATCCATGATACGAACAGCTTGCACATAACCTCTTAAAACGCTCCCAATTTTCATACAAAGGTTCATCATATCGCTGCTCTATGTTACTAATCTCTGATGTGAAATCAGATGCAAACCAAGAGGTATTACTAAGTACTAATCTTAATTACAGCAAAGGAGAGATTCATGGCTTAAAGATTAATACTAATGTAATCATGCTAAGCAACAAAAGAGGAGAAGCTAAGTAGGTGATACACATGCGACAAGGCCACTCAAAATATTGAAATTAGATGATCTTTTCAATTATTGGATTTGGCTTATCTTACAATTGATTTGCTCTCAAGCCCAAGTTTGTTACATGCGTTACATAGTTACATGGATTGTTCATTAAAAAACATTTGGAGCTGCTGCTAGGCGTGCATATGTTTGGGTATGCGTGTGTTCATGTAATCATCCAATATGTAGTTCGGGCCATATGTTTTATGCTTTTGTTTTATTTTCAAGCTTAAAATAAAGCCTAGTGATTACTTATGACACTAAGGGAAGTAGGCGTGTGTAGCATCAGTTTTAGGCTTATCATTTGCTGGTTTAACAAAGCATGTAACATCAAAATAATTGAAGCATTAAGAGGAGGCGTGAATCAAGGAGCCTTTCTAGCTCCTAATACGTAACTCCTTTTGGACGGTATTTGTAACTGATTTGTGAAGTCTCTTGGCTTCTTTTGCTGCTTCTAACTCTATTTAAGGAGAGCTAATGTTCAATAGAAAGCAGTTTTGAGTTTGATTAAAAAAAACCATTGTGTTTATAGTTTTTACTTTGAGTTTGTCTCAAGTATTGGCTAACCCTTATTACTTTGAGTGAGTCTTGAGTGATAAGCCTAGGGGAGATTGAGTAATTCTTATCTCTGGCCTAGAACCCCAAAACTTTGAGTGTGTTCTTGAGTTTTGGCTTCTATCCTTGTTTGGAGTGATTTCTTGTCAAAGTGAGTGTTCTATTGTCCCTAAGTTTAGAATCATCATCCAATCCTTTGAAAGGTTTTTTTAGACTTACATCATTTGGTGTCAGAGCTTTGGTGGAAATATTCGAAGATTTGACGCACTTTTGCAGAAGGAAACAAACTGCTGGAATTCGAACAGTTTTTCTGTCGACTTTGAGGAACGATTTCTCAGCCTACAAACGTCTGATCTGGGTGTTTCTTTTGGATTCTGCATATCTTTTTGTCTAGAATACTCACAATTTTTTTTCATATTTTTGTTAATTTTTCTGATATTAAACTGGGCGCGTTTTTGTGGACTGCGTCAGAATCGGAGGAAATCAGCACACTGGATTTCAATTGAAGATTTCTCCCTCATCCGGAAAGCTTTTAAGGAGTTTCTTTTTGAAATTGCTTAAAATTTGTTGAATTTTCTAAATCTGTAAGCCTTTGAGAGTTTCATGGCTTTTTACATTTCGTTCAGTTTCTTGAAGTTTCGGACAGATTCACTCTTGTACATGTAATAATCTAGCAAAATAGTGGAAAAACATGGTGATGGGGATCTTGCTAGAATATTACAGGTTATCACTCAAAAACTAGAGAATTTGGGGAAAAAATCAGTGGAGAATGAGGTGGATAAAAAAGACAAAATAAAAGATGGGATGCTATGGCGAAAATGGCTTTGCAAGTAACTCAAAAAATGAATTCTCTAAAAAATGATGACACTCCAATCCAAAGGCAATCTGAAGATATTCGGTCTACTTTTCGTGAAATAAAAGAAGCCGTGAGAATTTGTCAACAACTAGTTCTCGATGCTTCTCCTCAAACCAATATCACACAAAAAATTGAGGATGATTCTGGTTTTGTAGAGCATCCTATGGAGGAGGACATTATTGTTGATCAAAGCCAAGAAACAACAAAAAAAGAGGAGATGAAGGAAAATTTGGTGGTTCCTAATTTAGTGACCGATGTTGGTACGGAATCAACCAATAACCCTAGTGCTTGCAACTTACTAGAGAATGTTTTTGTGAAACATTTTGATACTATTTTTGAAACCCCTCCGGAATGGTTAGCTCATACTTTTGGAGTGGATGAGAGTCTACTTGATCATAATTATGATTGTCATGTTAAGCCTCAAGACGATAATCAAGATGGTGTTCCAAGAATTTCTTTTGACACGTTTATGGGTTCCATGATGCACCATACAATGTTTGATAAGGTTGTCGTTTCATTTGATCACTTTCTAAGAATCGTCAAAATTCGTGGTCGGATTTTTTTCAAAGAAAGAGAGAATGATACACATGCAACAGGGCCACTCAAAATATTGAAATTAGATTATCTTTTCAATTATTGGATTTGGCTTATCTTACAATTGATTTGCTCTCAAGCCCAAGTTTGTTACATGCCTTACATAGTTACATGGGTTGTTCATTAAAAAACATTTGGAGCTGCTACTAGGCATGCATATGATTGGGTATGCTTGTGTTCATGTAATCAGCCCATATGTAGTTTGGGCCATATGTCTTTTGCTTTTGTTTTATTTTCAAGCTTAAAATAAAGCCTAGTGATTACTTATGACACTAAGGCAAGTAGGCGTGTGTAGCATCAGTTTTAGGCTTATCATTTGTTGGTTTAACAAAGCTTGTGACAGCAAAATGATTGAAGCATTAAGAGGAGGCGTGAATCAAGGAGCCTTTATAGCTCCTAATACGTAACTCCTTTTGGACGGTTTTTGAATCTGATTTGTGAAGTCTCATGGCTTCTTTTGCTGCTCCTAAATCTATTTAAGGAGAGGTAATGTTCAATAGAAAGCAGTTTTCAGTTTGATTAAAATAAACCTTTGTGTTTATTGTTTTTACTTTGAGTTTGTCTCAAGTATTGGCTAACCCTTATTACTTTGAGTGAGTCTTGTGATAAGCCTAGGGGAGATTGAGTGAGTCTTATCTCGGGCCTAGAACCCCAAAACTTTGAGTGTGTTCTTGAGTTTTGGCTTCTATCCTTGTTTGGAGTGATTTCTTGTCAAAGTGAGTGTTCTATTGTCCTTAAGTTTAGAATCATCATCCAATCCTTTGTAAGGTGTTTTTAGACTTACATCATTTGGTGTCAGAGCTTTGGTGGAAAGATTCGAAGATTTGACGCACTTTTGGAGAAGGAAACAAACTACAGGAATTTGAACAGTTTTTCAGTCGACTTTGAGGAACGATTTCTCAGCCTACAAACGTCTGATTTCGTTGTTTCTTTTTTGATTATGCATATATTTTTGTCTAGAATGCTCACAAAAGTTTTCAGATTTTTGTAAATTTTTATGATATTAAACTGGGTGCGTTTTTGTGGACTGCGTCAGAATCGGAGGAAATCAGCACACCGGATTTCAATTGAAGATTTCTCCCTCGTCCGGAAAGCTTTTCAGGAGTTTCTTTTTTTAAAATTGCTTAAAATTTCTTGAATTTCCTGAGTCTGTAAGCCTTTGAGATTTTCAAGGCCTTTTACATTTTCGTTCAGTTTCTTGAAGTTTCGGACAGATTCACTCTTGTACATGTAACAATCTAGCAAAATAGTGGAAAAACATGGCTGATGGGGATCTTGCTAGAATATTACTGGTTATCACTCAAAAACTAGAGAATTTGGAGAAAAAATCAGTGGAGAATGAGGTGGATAAAAAAAGACAAAATAAAAGATGGGATGCTATGGCGGAAATGGCTTTGCAAGTAACTCAAAAACTGAATTCTCTAAAAAATGATGACACTCCAATCCAAAGGCAATCTGAAGATATTCGGTCTACTTATCGTGAAATAAAAGAAGCAGTGAGAATTTGTCAACAACTAGTTCTCGATGCTTCTCCTCAAACCAATATCACAAAAAAAATTGAGGATGATTCTGGTTTTGTAGAGCATCCTATGGAGGAGGATATTATTGTTGATCAAAGCCAAGAAACAACAAAAAAAGAGCTGAAGGAAAATTTGGTGGTTCCTAATTTGATGACCGATGTTGGTACGGAATCAACTAATAACCCTAGTGCTTGCAACTTACTAAAGAATGTTTTTGTGAAACATTTTGATACTATTTTTGAAACCCCTCCGGAATGGTTAGCTCACACTTTTGGAGTGGATGAGAGTCTTCTTGATCATAATTATGATTGTCATTTTGAGGCTCAAGACGATAATCAAGATGGTGTTCCAAGAATTTCTTTTGACACATGGGTTCCATGATGCACCATACAATGTTTGATAAGGTTGTCGTTTCATTTGATCACTTTCCAAGAATCGGCAAAATTCGTGGTCGAATTTTTTTCAAAGAAAGAGAGAATGATACACATGCGACAAGGCCACTCACAATATTGAAATAGATGATCTTTTCAATTATTGGATTTGGCTTATCTTACAATTGATTTGCTCTGACGCCCAAGTTTGTTACATGCGTTACATAGTTACATCGGTTGTTCATTAAAAAACATTTGGAGCTGCTGCTAGGCGTGCATATGATTGGGTATGCGTGTGTTCATGTAATCAGCCAATATGTAGCTCGGGCCATATGTTTTATGCTTTTGTTTTATTTTCAAGCTTAAAATAAAGCTTAGTGATTACTTATGACACTAAGGCAAGTAGGCGTGTGTAGGATCAGTTTTAGGCTTATCATTTGCTGGTTTAGCAAAGCTTGTAACAGCAAAATGATTGAAGCATTAAGAGGAGGCGTGAATCAAGGAGCCTTTCTAGCTCCTAATACGTAACTCCTTTTGGACATTTTTTGTAACTGATTTGTGAAGTCTCTTGGCTTCCTTTGCTGCTCCTAAATCTATTTAAGGAGAGCTAATGTTCAATACAAAGCAGTTTTGAGTTTGATTAAAAAAAACCTCTGTGTTTATAGTTTTTACTTTGAGTTTGTCTCAAGTATTGGCTAACCCTTATTACTTTGAGTGAGTCTTGAGTGATAAGCCTAGGGGAGATTGAGTAATTCTTATCTCTGGCCTAGAACCCCAAAACTTTGAGTGTGTTCTTGAGTTTTGGCTTCTATCCTTGTTTGGAGTGATTTCTTGTCAAAGTGAGTGTTCTATTGTCCCTAAGTTTAGAATCATCATCCAATCCTTTGAAAGGTTTTTTTAGACTTACATCATTTGGTGTCAGAGCTTTGGTGGAAATATTCGAAGATTTGACGCACTTTTGCAGAAGGAAACAAACTGCCGGGAATTCGAACGGTTTTTCGTCGACTTTGAGGAACGATTTCTCAGCCTACAAACGTCTGATCTGGGTGTTTCTTTTGGATTCTGCATATCTTTTTGTCTAGAATACTCACAATTTTTTTTCATATTTTTGTTAATTTTTCTGATATTAAACTGGGCGCGTTTTTGTGGACTGCGTCAGAATCGGAGGAAATCAGCACACTGGATTTCAATTGAAGATTTCTCCCTCATCCGGAAAGCTTTTAAGGAGTTTCTTTTTGAAATTGCTTAAAATTTGTTGAATTTTCTAAATCTGTAAGCCTTTGAGAGTTTCATGGCTTTTTACATTTCGTTCAGTTTCTTGAAGTTTCGGACAGATTCACTCTTGTACATGTAATAATCTAGCAAAATAGTGGAAAAACATGGTGATGGGGATCTTGCTAGAATATTACAGGTTATCACTCAAAAACTAGAGAATTTGGAGAAAAAATCAGTGGAGAATGAGGTGGATAAAAAAGACAAAATAAAAGATGGGATGCTATGGCGAAAATGGCTTTGCAAGTAACTCAAAAAATGAATTCTCTAAAAAATGATGACACTCCAATCCAAAGGCAATCTGAAGATATTCGGTCTACTTATCGTGAAATAAAAGAAGCAGTGAGAATTTGTCAACAACTAGTTCTCGATGCTTCTCCTCAAACCAATATCACAAAAAAAATTGAGGATGATTCTGGTTTTGTAGAGCATCCTATGGAGGAGGATATTATTGTTGATCAAAGCCAAGAAACAACAAAAAAAGAGCTGAAGGAAAATTTGGTGGTTCCTAATTTGATGACCGATGTTGGTACGGAATCAACTAATAACCCTAGTGCTTGCAACTTACTAAAGAATGTTTTTGTGAAACATTTTGATACTATTTTTGAAACCCCTCCGGAATGGTTAGCTCACACTTTTGGAGTGGATGAGAGTCTTCTTGATCATAATTATGATTGTCATTTTGAGGCTCAAGACGATAATCAAGATGGTGTTCCAAGAATTTCTTTTGACACATGGGTTCCATGATGCACCATACAATGTTTGATAAGGTTGTCGTTTCATTTGATCACTTTCCAAGAATCGGCAAAATTCGTGGTCGAATTTTTTTCAAAGAAAGAGAGAATGATACACATGCGACAAGGCCACTCACAATATTGAAATAGATGATCTTTTCAATTATTGGATTTGGCTTATCTTACAATTGATTTGCTCTTGACGCCCAAGTTTGTTACATGCGTTACATAGTTACATCGGTTGTTCATTAAAAAACATTTGGAGCTGCTGCTAGGCGTGCATATGATTGGGTATGCGTGTGTTCATGTAATCAGCCAATATGTAGCTCGGGCCATATGTTTTATGCTTTTGTTTTATTTTCAAGCTTAAAATAAAGCTTAGTGATTACTTATGACACTAAGGCAAGTAGGCGTGTGTAGGATCAGTTTTAGGCTTATCATTTGCTGGTTTAGCAAAGCTTGTAACAGCAAAATGATTGAAGCATTAAGAGGAGGCGTGAATCAAGGAGCCTTTCTAGCTCCTAATACGTAACTCCTTTTGGACATTTTTTGTAACTGATTTGTGAAGTCTCTTGGCTTCCTTTGCTGCTCCTAAATCTATTTAAGGAGAGCTAATGTTCAATACAAAGCAGTTTTGAGTTTGATTAAAAAAAACCTCTGTGTTTATAGTTTTTACTTTGAGTTTGTCTCAAGTATTGGCTAACCCTTATTACTTTGAGTGAGTCTTGAGTGATAAGCCTAGGGGAGATTGAGTGAGTCTTATCTCTGGCCGAGAACCCCAAAACTTTGAGTGTGTTCTTGAGTTTTGGCTTCTATCCTTGTTTGGAGTGATTTCTTGTCAAAGTGAGTGTTCTATTGTTCCTAAGTTTAGAATCATCATCCAATCCTTTGGAAGGTGTTTTTAGACTTGCATCAGTAGGACAAGCAAGCAGCTGCCCATGGGTGTTGGTGAGGTGTGTGCTTAATGTCAATTAGTGTTAATTATGTCTTGAACATGCTTTACATTCACTAATTATACTAATTAGCTACTTAGCTCTTAAAACAGTTTTTTGTAATTTCGGTTTTGCAAAACCGGTTTTATTTTGCTTTGCTTAGGATGTAATGGGACGTGTGATACATGTTGTAATAAGCTCTTAGCTTAGTCATAGAGGTACTTAAGTCTACTTGTAGCAATGGAGCCAATGACAAGCTTTCCTTCCTAGCTAGGAAAGCCTCTTATTTGCTTAAAGCTTCTAAATAGGCGTTTAAGAGCAGCCCCTTTGTGCTGATGTGAGCAAGGGTATTTTGCAGCCAAATGATGAGCTGCTTGCTTAGGTGGATCTATCTTCATCTGAAGGAAAGGTTCTCATTGGTTTTCTTCCCTTAAACCACGTTCCAAGAAGTGACGCAGCAAAGCTAGTGCAAGATGTGTTGATTTAGCTAGCTTTAGGAGATATTTTGTAGTTTATTTGCTTTGTTTAATCTCCATAGTGTATTAGGCTTAGTTGCTGCAACAAGATGTCAAGAAGGTTAACTGACTTAATATACGGAAGAAGACAAAAGCAAATTTGGGGCATTTGATGCAAAAAGAAATAATGATCATAAATAAGAAACGACAAAAAAAGAAAGAGGTTGATTCACATACATTATATGCATACTATCAAGTTTATTGCATACAACAACTAGTACAAGTGGAAGATTCATGGTTCTACACTATTTAGGCTTCGAGCTAGTCCATTTAAGATTAATGGCATAACTTCTCTAGTAAAACCCGCATTGTCAGTTTCCGTCACAATGCCGTAAAACACCAAGTAGCTCATTGACCATAAGGATAATAATAGAGGATGCATTTACATGAATCATGGACCAATTATTGGGTATGGCAAAATCCTCAACTCAAGAGATAGCACCCAGGCAGAAAGGTACTTGATTAGTAATAAGTTGTTCAAGGGTCGAATCGAAACAATACGTCATGCTAGACAGAAGAGAGCATTAAACCATATGAACATGGAATACTTGATTATTTAGTGATGTTGTGTGTTTACAGGTATCGCGACTACAAGACCTTTAATTTTACACCTATACAAGATAGAGCAAGGAGAAGAGGAGTATGCATAGTTTGAATAACTTTTTTTACCAGGAATATAATTGTGAATCCAAACTCCAAAGTAATATTCTCATTTTTCTTTCATAACATGATATACAACTAACATTTTATTCCAGCCTATTTCCACAAGTGGGATTATATTTTGACAGTATGAAAACATGCTTAACAAAATTCTAAGATATATTGATATTTTTCATAAAGTTCTTTCTAAATCACAAAGTAATAGAATAAAAAACAATAATCCTTGATTAACAAATTTATAAGTGTATCAAATAAGCTTTATTGACGAATTTACCTGCAAAAGTTCAGCAATAGTTCCAAAAGAATTCAACAGCAACGAAGCCAAATCTGAAAACAACTTCCTTTTATGAAAGTAAAACAGAAATTATCAACACCAATATCAACTAAACCAAAAAAAAGTTTCAAACTTGAACAAAAAATCAAACTTCAACTCAGTCGACTGCATTTTTTCGGTCGATGTAGGTTTCGCTCGAGAGTTCGTTGATGCTAGTACTGGCCCGTTAGTAGCTGCATGATACAGACGAACATGAAGCAAACCTCAACTCAAGTTCGACACAAAATTCAAAGGAAAGTACAGAAATTAAAAGCCTAAATTTAATAATTAGGTTCTAAGTGTTGCACAACATGAGGAATTAACGAAACAAACTTAGATCTAAAACCGATAATGAAGAACCAAGAACGAGATAGAATAAACAAGGAAGAAATTACAAAAAAAATCGAACCTCCTCACCCGTAACTTTGCCAAAAATTCTCCCTAATTTTCAATTTGAAAGAGGAGCGAGAAGGATTAGGGAATTAGGGAGTAAGGAGGAGGGAGAAGGGATTAGGGATTTGCTGCTGGAACAAGGGAATTGATGGGGAGAAGGGTGGAAGGGGAGGAGAGAGAAGAGGAGTGAGGAGGGGTTAGGGTAATAAAGAGAAGTGGCGGGGTTAAGTGAGGATCTTGTCGCTGGGCCTTTGTATTCTTGGGTCATTAGCTGATCCGGTTTGGTGAAGCTGATCAGTTAACAGAAAACCGGATCCTTTTTCTGTTAACTAGATCCGGTTCACTAATGGATCCGATTAGTTACTCAGCCCAGAAAACTGGATCTTTGTATTCTTGGGACATATAACGTTTTTTCCACTAGTGAATAGATATTTGCAAGCTAATGAGAACAGTTGTTATTTGCAAAAATTGACGCTGTGGAGTTTAACAATAAGCGGTTCACTTTAATAGGTCTTAACTATCAATAATCCAGTGAAGGGCCTAACTTGGGGGGGCATTGTCTTTAATTGGACCCAGATGACTTATGACCTGCTAGATAGGTAAACTGATATTATTTTATTTTATTTTTCATAAATCTTTATTCTCTCTCCCCTTCCAACTATCACTCTTCTTTCACTCTCCACCCATGGCTAACTAGACGTCCTCCTACAGTCCTACCCCACTGTGAAACCACCAATCCACCCATTTTCTTGATTTTGGCGAAAAAACTCGAATTCGGTAACTCGCTTTTTCTCTTATCCATGCCAAATTCTTGGCTCTTTTGTTTTTTGCGCTGATTACTACACGCAATTTCAATACTTACAAATAGTAATTTTCCTCTTCAATTTCACCTAAATTTAAATAAATTTTTTCTAATTCTTCCGATCACAAGTCGTCGTTGTCAACTATAGCTTCTTCATTGTTGTCTGGAATCTTTATTTCTGCTTTCTTGATGAATTATTGAGCAACATAAATAACACCAAAAAATTGAAAAAGAAAAGTGGGAAAGAATAGAACATAAATTAAAATTGAGCAAAATAAATTGCTATTTTTCACAACAATAATGGCAAATTTGATTAATATTCACTTTTGATCCAATTGCAACCCTCACTTCCACACTTAATTTAGGTTGATTTGGTTTTAATAATATTGCTCCTTTTGCTGGATTAGAACGGATAGAGAAAACTGAAAATTTAACTATAGCTCTCAAGATACACTCAAAGAACTATAGGATCTTGATACAACTAAACAAGACACACTCAATTTAGTCTATCAATCCTAAACAACCAAGACACACTCAAGTTGTAAAAGAGGTTTTGAGACACACTCAAAAGAAAGTTTCACAAAGAAACATTTGTTTTCATTCAACTTCAAAACTGTCTTTCACTTATCATTTGCTCTCCATATATAGAGGAATGAGCAGCAAGAAGGAAGCCAAAAGACTTCAAAAACTCCCCCTACAAACCTTCTAAAGTGGATCAGTTTTGAGGAGTTACAAAACTCCTTGATTATAGCCTCTTGATAAGCTCCATTAAATGAGTTATTACAAGGCTTAAATCAGCACACTAAGCATGTCTTAAACATCAGCAATTTCACAAGCCTCACTCCCTAATCATACGCCTAACTTGCCTAAGTATAACAAGTAATCACTAGGCTTTATTTAAAGCTTGAAATAAAACAACAAAAATAAATAGGAACCCAAACAGAACTTGGGCTTCCTTTACAACCATGCTTGAAACCCAAACAGTTCTTGGGCCTTGTCACGTCCATCTTCAATCACCCAACCAGAACTTGGGCCTTCTCACGTTGTATTCATGTAATGCATGTCACACACTTGGGCTTTTGCGGCATCAAATTGTAAGATGAACCAAATCCAATAATTGAAAAGATCATCTAATTTTAATATTTTGAGTCGTCTTGATGCACTTGTATCAGGTTATAATCAACACACAAGGATCTTAAACACACGCCTAATCATCCTACTTAGCTGCCCTAATTGAGTTTACTTAAAGAGGATACTCAAGGCTTTATTACATGCTTAAAAATAACAACAAAAGCAAATAAAAACCCAAACATAACTTGGGCCTTCAATTTACACGTCCAACTCATGTCCCACTTGATGTTGTTGTTGCAAATTTTGGGTTGAGCTTCATTCATGACATGCAACACTAGAATTCGGCCTAAAACTTATCCAAATTAAGTGTTTAACCACTTTTTTCGTAAGTTCAGAATGTGAACTTATTGATGGACCTATTAAAGTCCACAAAATGAGCCAAATTGACCAAATTACGGTTGTTAGAAATATAAGTATCAACACTGATAGTTCTAATTCCTCATGTAATGCACGGTCTATTCTTTTGGACCTTGGACTTGCATCATTCTCTGTTTCTTCAAAAAAGTTTGCCCTCAAACTTGGTTTTTCAAAGTATGAAAATGGATCTCTTATATTGAAGATTGGACCAGGATTGAAGACTTTCCTTTTGTTATTTACCCTCTCATGATTCTTTTTGTTCACCTTTTCAGCTTCGTCTCTCATTTTCTCCCAAGAATTTTGAAACACTCCCACTCTCTTATTTTCATTTCCTTCATCTTGGTATTCTCCTAATAACTCATTTAGAGATAAGTTATCACAAGAAGTACCCCTTGCTTGTTTTTCATTCACAACCAAACCCTCCCCATTTGATTCCACTAGATTTTCATATGAATTACAAATTACAAGAGAGGTGCTTTGCTCCTTTTCTTTTGTAGCTACTTTTGCAAGCAATGGTAAAGATAAAGTAAGTTCACTTTCCACATTACTTGGATACGTTGAAGCAACCATGTTTGAACTTGTGAGACTTTCACCACCAACACTAGAACCTTTCTCGGGAAAATCTTCTTCAAAGGGATCAAAATTTGTGACATCATATGAGCTGATAAGAGATCTCTTTTGAAAAAAAGTTCCTTTAAAAGCAAGTTCATGAAAATATTTTTCTTTCCCTTGTTCTTCTTCAAAGTCTTGAACTATTTCTTTCTTTTCAAGAGCAACTTTAAAATTGTTTTCCATGACTTCAATTGCAAGTGTTCGATCCATTACCCTATTTCTTTCATCTTCTTCTTCAAAACATTGGTACTCATCCATGGACACATAAAACTTATTAGGACATGAATGGTATGTATGCCCATAACCATGGCATTTTGAACATCTTGCACCATCAACCATTCCAGTTTTAAAGAAAATTTCCTCCCACTTAGTATCCATTCTAGTGCTTTGTTGAACTTTCTCTACACCACTTTCTTCTGTTTTTTTTCTCTAAATTTTCTACTTTTTGTGTTATTACTTGCAGCATCCTAGCAAGTTCACCATCCGCTATGATTTCCACAAGTTTTTGCTAGGCTATTACAAATACAAGAGCGAATCTGCCGCTACTTTCAACAACAAAAACGAAACTGTAAATGGCCTTGAGACTCTCAGAAGATTACAAATTATGAAAATTAAGGAAAAAATAAGCAGATTTAAAAAAAAGAAACTCCTTAAAAGCTTCTCGGACGAAGGAGAAATCTTCGTTTGAAATCCGGTATGTTGATTTGCTCTGATTCTGACGCAGTCCACAAAAACGTGCCTAGTTTAATATCTAAAAAATTCATAAAAATCTGAAAACTTTTGTGAGTATTCTAGACAAAAAGATATGCAGAATCAAAAAAAGAAACACCCAAATCAGACTCTTGTAGCCCAAGAAATCGCTCTCTAAAGTTGGACAGAAAATTGGATGAATACTGTCCGTTTTGTTTAGCCACCAAAACGCGATTTTTCTTCGATGATTCTTCACCAAAGCTCTGATACCAAATGATCCAATTGCAACCCTCACTTCCACACTTACTTTAGATTGAATGGTTTTAATAATTTTGTTCCTTTTGCTGGATTAGAACGGATAGAGAAAACTGAAAATTTAACTATAGCTCTCAAGACACACTCAAAAAACTATAGGATCTTGATACAACTAAAAGACACACTCAAGTTGTAATAGGGGTTTTTGAGACACACTCAAAAGAAAGTTTCATAAAGAAACACTTTTCATTCAACTTCAAATCTCCCTTTCATTGATCCTTTGCTCTCATTATATAGAAGAATGGAGCAGTAAAAGGGAAGGCAAAAGACTTCAAAACACACACAAAAAATAGGTCCAAAGTGGACATCCTTGGGGGTTACAATTCTCCTAAAATCACTCCCCTAATCAAGCACCCTAAATGTAGCTGTTACAAAACGGGTTATAATCAGCACACAAGGATCGTTAACACATGCCTAATCATTCTACTTAGCTGCCCTAACTGAGTTCACTTAAAGAGTATACTCAAGGCTTTATTACATGCTTAAAAATAACAACAAAAGCAAATAAAACGCAAACAGAACTTGGGCCTTCAATTTACACGTCCAACTCACGTCCCACTTGATGTTGTTGCTGTAAATTTTGGGTTGAGCTCATTCATGACATGCAACACTTGAATTCGACCTAAAACTTATCCAAATTAAGTATTTGGTCACTTTTTCCGTAAGTTCAGAATGTGAACTTATTGATGGACTTATTCAAGTCCACGAAATGAGCCAAATTGACCGAATTATGGTTGTTAGAAATATAAGTATCAACACTGATAGTTCTAATTCCTCATGTAATGCATGGGCTTTTCTTTTGGACCTTGGACTTGCATCAACTTCATAAATGTTAAATTTAAGAGTGACCAAGCATGAAAGAGCTGAAATTATGAAGTGGGTATAACACCAAAAAAATCAGAAGATGAATAATTAAGTGTAGATATGAGAGAGAAGACAATAGGGGTTGTGTTTGAAATTGAAACTAATGGTATACCCATATGTCTACAATTCCTACCTGATTTTGAAGAGAGAGAAAGAAGGGCAGTATTAAGCTTGTCCTTGACTTTAAAGCCATTCCTTCACAACCACCACAGCAGCGCCCATGAACACATAAGAGAGGGAAATGGAAAAGCTTTGTTGTTATTGAATTTGATTTTTTTTTTTACAGTAGGGATTTTCGAGTTTGAGATTACAAAGAATGGGTGGGGGTACATTTCTGGGTAAAGGATGAATGAGAGTGATAGAGGAAGAAGATGGAGGAGCTACGACCTAGGGGTGGATTTTTAAGTCACGTGACCTCGTTAACCTGAAGTAGCACGTTAAGTGACTTGTTAGGCCCATAAAAAAATGGGTGATGACATAGTTGGGTCACCCACTGGATTATTAATAGTTGGTACCTATTAAAGGAATCGCTTATAGTTGAGCCCCATAGTGTCAATTTTTCCTTATTATTTCGGAGGGTAAAAATATCGAAATCTTTATATTCTTTAAGCCTTGAACTAGAAATTACGAGCTTTATATAAGAGCAATAAGTGCAAACTGAATTGCAAACAAATCTGAAATTTAAGCAGCAATCCTCAAAATTTAGCAATCATAATTTCACATCAAAGAGTCAACAATTAGAGAAGAAAATCAAACCTAGAAATCATGGCTTCCTTCTTTTTCAAGCCATCGTGTTTACTTTCTCTCTGATTTGCTACAGCACAGAGGAAACAATCTTAATATCGATAAAATTAAACCGAATTTCCCTTAAAAAGGTAACAATATGAAAAATCATATTATTTGCTCATCTGTAACAAATTAATTAGCAAATCCCACCCATTTCCTCGTTCCAGAACTGACATACCTCTCAACTATGTCGGGGAAATGGCATTTTCTTTGCGCATCTCTAATGGATTGGCAAACTCAACCCTTTTTTTCTGCTCATCTATTGCCTCTTCTTCGGGGAAATAACATATTTTTCGCTCATCTTCAACAGATTGCCATACTCCAACCTTTTTCACAGCTCACCTATTGCGTCCTCTTTAGAGAGATTGCATTTTCTTTGCCCATCTCTAACAATGTAACAATAGTGAAGAAGACAAAGAGATAGAGGAAAAGAAGAAGAGAATGTAGGACTACCTTTCGTAGAAGGCTGGTTGAACTAATTAACCCTAAACAAGAAAAATAAACCGCGAATAAAACATAGAAGAGGAGAGAAGAGAGAAAATAAAGGGGAATTATCTATGATGCAAGATCGAACCATCTTTATTTGCTTTCTTAGGGTCGTTGCATAGTTTTATTTTACTCTTAAAGTGAAGGTTTTATACGTAACCAAAAATATGTCTTTTTTGTAATTGTTTGTTAAAGTAGCTTAATCTAATAAAAGTCCTAAAAACAACTTGTATTTCGTTTACTTAAGCTCGAAGTAGATGAGTTGTAATGAATTGTAATAAAGAAAGTAGGGAAAGGGAGGAACCCTAGCTTAGCCGTGTGTTTTTGTAAGGATTTATGGAAACTATTGATGTAGGTTCGAACTATCAAGTTGGAACATACACGTTACAATTATAGATAAAACAACTAAGTGTTAAAGAACACAAAGTTGGGCGTGAAATCTATTTACTTACAGATACAAATACACCACTCTAAATACTTAGACCTTCCTAAGATCACAAACTAGCTTGCCATGGCTAATTAAGCAAAGGACAAGTTCACTTAATTCCAATCCAAGAATTAAAGTTAACTCAATTTCAAATCAGACAATGTGTTGGTCATAAACTTCGATGCTTTTCATTTCATTTCGTTCAGTTTAAATACAACAAGTTTATGTCCAGATTTTCTAATTTACAATAATTAAATAAATTAAGAAAATAAATCACTAATTAGATCATGGAGTAATGGAAGGACATGGCTGAAGCAACTCTCCATTTGCGGTTTTAACGTGACTGATCATGGGAATAAGGCATCAAAGAAATGTTCAAATTCATACGCCAACTTCCCTTGCTTTGAGGAGCTAACTCAGCTTGTGTGGCATTGTCCTAATGCTTACTTGTCCACGCTTTGCAACAGCTACAATAGTTGGGCGCACAAAGAGAGGAAGTGGTTCCTATAATTGTGGCGCCTTCCCATGAACGCCATGATGCTTGCAACTACTTCTGTTTGAATCTCCACACGCATCTCCACTTCTATACATGATCTAGTAGTGCTAGGACTCTTACAACTTAATATTAAAACGCACGCACAAGTGGCATGCTTACACTAGGACTTTAACACTTAGAATCATAACAACACTATGACTCTTAGCTTTAGGGAATTGAAATACAACTCAAATAAAACTGGAAATTAAACCAACATACTCGATTCAATCTATGAATTAAAAATGCAACTAAATTAATTACATAGAAAAGATAAGATATTTGACAAATGAATTAAGCAACCAAGTTAACAACTTAATCACTATGAACATTCATCAATAGACTGAAGTTTAAAACTTCATCAATGGATGCAACTACCAAGTTGATAAGCTTGGTGTCCTTGACCAATGAATGAGGGGTAGAAGGTGTAGATGGTCCTCCATCATCCTCCCCTTCTTTGGAGGAGCTTCAACTCAAGCTAGGAAGCTCAACATCATCTCCATGGTAGGGACTTAAATCTGTCACATTGAAGGTGCTTGAAACACCATACTCTCCCGGAAGCTCCACTTGATACGCATTGTCATTTATCTTACCAACAATAGGAAATGGACCATCAGCTTTAGGATGCAATTTGGACTTCCTCTTAGAAGGAAAACGTTCCTTCCTAAGATGAATCCAAACTAAATCACCCTGTTGGAATTGCACATCTCTCCTCTTCTTGTCTACTCTTGCCTTTACTTTCTCATTTGCCTTGATGATTTTCTCACCTATATACTCATGGAGTTGCTTGATCTCTTTGGCTCTCACTTCAGCTTCATGGCTATACTTTTGTGGGGTAGGAAAAGGGGTTAGATCAAGAGGAGTGCTCGGATTTTGGCCATAGACAATATTGAAAGGAGTTTGGCTTGTGGTTTTGCTAGGCACCCTATTGTATGCAAATTCAGCATGAGGAAGCATGTCTTCCCATTGTTTAGGGCTCTTTGTGGCTAAGGCTCAAAGGAGAGTTCCCAAAGTCCTATTAGTGACTTCGGTTTGGTCATCGGTTTGTGGGTGACTTGAGGTACTAAATTTCAGCTTAGTCCCCATCTTCTTCCAAAGAGTAAGCCAAAAATGGCTCAAGAACTTTGAATCACGGCAACTCGCCATTGATTTAGGTACTCCATGTAAGTGCACAATGTCCCTGAAATAGAGGTTAGCAATCATAAGTAGTATGGCATGCCACAAGGCACAAAGTGTGCCATTTTGGAAAACCTATCAACAACCACCATAATTGAATCTTTTTGACGTTGATTTCTAGGTCATCCAGTTACAAAGTCCAAACTAACATCCTCCCATGGAGCTTGAGGAACCGGCAATGGAAGGTAAAGACCTTGAGGAAGCAAGTGACCCTTAGCCTTTTGACAAACAACACACCTCTTAACAATGAACTCCACATCTCTAGCCATGCGTGGCCAATAGAAGTGTTCACAAGTTAAAGCTAAGGTCTTTTCTATGCCAAAATGACCGGCTAATCCACCTTCATGAAACTCCTTAATGAGGGATTCTCTCACACTAGTTCTAGGAATACATAATTGATTTCCTTTAAAAAGAAAATCCTTAAGCAAGTAGTACTCCTTAACAGCATTCTGACATTTTTCGAACAATTCTTCAAAATCCCTATCATCTTTGTAACACTCTTTGAGCAACTATAATCCAACAACTTTAGGACTTAGAGTAGAAAGAAGTAAATACCTCCTTGAAAGAGCATCAACACCCTTATTCATGTTTCCGGCCTTGTGCTTGATTGTAAAGTGGAAAGTTTGAAGAAACTCCACCCACTTGGCATGTCGAGGCACGCACCAAGGCATAAAATTCCTTATCATATGTTGAGTACTTCCTCTTAGCTTCATTAAGTTTTTCACAATAATAAGCTATAGGTCTTCCATTTTGGGAAAGTACTCCTCCAATGCCCACACCTGAGGCATCACATTCCACTTCAAACACATCTTGGAACTTAGGAAGGGCCAATATAGGGGCAGTGGTAAGTTGGCGCTTGATCTCATCAAAGGCCACTTGAGCTTGTTGATTCCACTCAAACTTCTAGTGCTTTGTAAGTTCAGTTATGGGAGTCATAATAGAACTAAAATTGTGCACAAATCTTCGATAGAAAAAGGCCAATCTGTGAAAGCTTTGAACATCATGGATTGAAGTAAGAGTAGGCCAATCTCTAATAGCTTCTACCTTCTTTTCATCATCTTTAATCCCTTCACTTGAGACAATGAATCCCAAGAACACCACTTGACTCGAGAAGAATTGACACTTTTCAAGGTTCCAATACAAACGCTCCTTCCTTAGAACTTCAAACACTTGGTGTAAATGATCAACATGATATCTTTCACTCACACTATAGATGAGAATGTCATCAAAGTACACCACCACAAACTTGCCGAGAAATGGCTTCATAGTTTGGTTCATCAAGCGCATAAATGTGCTTGGTGCATTTGACAACCCAAATGGCATTACAAGCCATTCATACAAGCCCTCCTTAGTTTTGAAGGTTGTCTTCCACTCATCTCCTTCACATATGCGTATTTGGTGATAACCACTACACAAGTTAATCTTGGAAAACACCTTAGAACCATTTTGATCATCCAATAAATCGTTTAGTCTAGGAATGGGGAAACGATATTTGATGGTAATCTTGTTAATGGCCGTACTATCCACGCTCATCCTCCATTCACCATTCTTCTTTGGAACCAACAAGGTGGGGACAACACATGAACTAAGGGATTCCCTTATCATGCCCTTGGCGAAAAGTTCCTTCACTTATCTCATAATCTCCTCGGTTTCTATATGGTTAGTTTTATAGGATGGTTTGTTAGGCAACATGGCTCCAGGAATGAGGTCAATTTTGTGTCGGATTTCTCTTTTTGGAGGTAGGTCGTGGGGTATGGCTTGAGGGAAAACATCTTGATAGTTTTCAATAAGGGGTTTGAGAAGGGGATGGTCATGGTTAGGTTTGTCTTGATTTGATGTTTGTGGTTCATTGAGTAAGAATTCTCGGACAGGTTTGAATTCATGGTGAGAGGCTTGGAGTAGGGTGGTAAGAAAGTGATATTTTTCTTTTGTGGAGTGAGGCTTAGTATCTTGGATGGAAGGTATAGGGGTTAGGGTGATTCGTTTGTTGGTAGCCATCATGAATGACTCTCCTATCATACAACCATGGTCTTTCTAGAAGCACATGACATGCATCCATAGGAATTACATCACACCAAAGCTACTCTTTGTACGTGTTGCTAATACTAAATGTCAACAAGACACGCATGGTGACTTGTATACCCTTCCCTTGGTTTAGCCATTGAATGACATAAGGTCTAGGGGTGAGGTGTTGTGGGTAATTTGAGCTTATCAACCAAGGTTTGTGCAACCACATTTGTACAACTCCCTTCATCTATGATTATAGTACAAATTTTACCTCCAATGGTGCAACGGGTGTGAAAGATTGACTCTCATTGCTGCATTCCATCTTTATCCATGACTCCACTCAAAGCTCTTTTTACTACAAGGCACTCCCCATCATCTGGTCCGATTAATTCCTCCTCCTTTCCTTCAACAATCTCCTCCTCCTCTTCATCTTCATAATCTCCTTCATAAGCTTCATACTCCATAAGGCTGATGACTCTTTTGTTCGGACAATCCGAGGCTATATGGCCTAGTCCTTGGCATCTAAAACATCTTCGGCCAACTTTTGGAGTGGTGTTAGTTGTATTTGAGGTTTGAGGCTTGAAAGGGGTAGGTTGAGTGGTTTGAGTAGGCTTAGGGGTAGTGGTGTTTGGTTTTTGGTAGGGGGAAATTTGGAAAAGGGGCGTGAGGCCTCCGATTTTCCGTTGGATTTTTGTTGCTTATCTACCTTGTGTGCAAGGAGTATGAACTCTTCTATTGTAGAGTAGTGATGCAACTCCACCACATTAGCTATCTTGTGGTCTAAATCACCAAGAAATCTCACCAAGGTTTGGGGCTCATCATTTTGCACCTCACATTTCATGAGATAGGATTCGAACTCCCTGGCATACTCCACTGATTTGGTTCCTTGTTGAAGATGATGAAATCGTGCAAAGTTCTCTTGCACATAGTAAGTGGGAAAAAACTTCTTCTTCAATAATTTCTTCATTTTAGGCCAAGTTCTCACCTTGTCCTTGCCTTCTCGTTCCCTCTTAGCACAAATGCTAGCCCACCAAGTTGAAGCATATTTCCTCAACTTGAGAGCAACAAGCTTCACCCTCTTCTCTTCGGGTACTTGCTTGTAATCAAAAACTCTTTCGACTGTCCTCATCCATTTCATGAATTCATCCGCATCTAATCTCCCATCATAGTCTGGAATATCGACTTTGATGTCATTAGAAGGACGAAAATTGTTCCTTCTAGGTTGTAATATGACATCACTTGCTTCACCATCCAATTCATCATCGCCTCTTTGCATAGTGAGCCTAACTGAAAGTTCTCTCACTTGGTCTTGGAGTAATGACATTCTAGCATTGCTCTCACGCCTTTGTTCTTCTAAAAGTCTCATTGTTTCATGCCAATTAGTAGGAGGTTGATCTCCATCTTCCATGCCTAGGTTTCGAAGTGTAGAAAGTATTTTTGAAGGTTTTTGTGTTTACGGTTTAAGGGGATGGTTAGGGATGGTGTTTAAGCTTGTGTTTATGGATTAATGGTGGGTGAAATGGGTAGGATATAAGCTCAGCTCTGATACCAAGATGAGGTAGGTTCGAACTATCAAGTTGGAACATACACGTTGCAATTAAGGATAAAACAACCAAGTGTTGAAGAACACAAAGTTGGGCGTGAAATCTAATTACTTAGAGATACAAATACACCACTCTAAATACTTAGAACTTCCTAAGATCACAAACTAGCTTGCCACGGCTAATTAAGCAACAGACAAGTTCACTCAATTCCAAACCAAGAATTAAAGTTAACTCAATTTCAAATCACACAATGTGTTGGTCATAAACATCGATGCTTTTCATTTCGTTCGGTTTAAATACAACAAGTTTATGTCCAGATTTTCTAATTTCGAATAATTAAATAAATTAAGGAAATAAATCACTAATTAGATAATGGAGTAATGGAAGGACATGGCTGAAGCAACTCTCCATTTGCGGTTTGAACGTGGCTGATCATGGGAATAAGGCTTCAAAGAAATGTTCAAATTCATACGCCAACTTCCCTTGCTTACTTGTCCAACTTTGCAACAGCTACAATAGTTGGGCGCACAAAGAGAGGAAGTGGTTCCTATAATTGTGGCGCCTTCCCTTGAACGTGGCTGTGATGCTTGCAACTACTTCTGTTTGAATCTCGACACGCATCTCCACTCCTATACATGATCTACTAGTGCTAGGACTCTTACAACTTAATATTAAAACCCACGCACAAGAGGCATGCTTACACTAGGTATCTAACACTTAGAATCATAAGAACACTATGACTCTTAGCTTTAGGGAATTGAAATACAACTCAAATAAAACTGGAAATTAAACCAACATACTCGACTCAATCTATGAATTAAAAATGCAACTAAATTAATTACGTAGAAAAGATAAGATATTTGACAAATGAATTAAGCAACCAAGTTAACAACTTGATCACCATGAACATTCATCAATGGACTGAAGTTTAAAACTTCATCAATGGACGCAGCTACCAAGTTGATGAGCTTGGTGTCCTTGACCAATGAAAGAGGGGTAGAAGGTGTAGATGGTCCTCCATCAACTATTGCAAAACTTTCCTAAATTTTGTGTTTCATTAAGTTGTGCTAGATTCTCAGGTAGATTTAAGGGAAAACTTTCCTATTATTTCTGCCTTGTAATTCGGCTATGTTTATACTAGGGGAGCAAGGGTTATCTTGCTCATTCTCTATAAATGATACACTCCTAGCCTCCTAAAGAGCTAGAGTTGATTTTGATGTTTGTGAGTGTTGCTTATTTCAGTTACTAACTAAAACCAATACTTATTGCGACTTATGTTCATCTTCTAATTGCTATTAGAACAAACCCTCTAATTCTTGTTAGAATCAAGAGTACTATCCTTGTTTTTACTTCTTGTTTTTAGTTTCCATCACAAAAATTACATAAAAACGTTATTTAGAATCTAGAGTAAACTTTGTGAATTTTTCTAGAACTCAAATTCACATTAGCTTGGTATAAGAGCATTGTGATTGACGAGGCGCATCAGCTTGGATTGGGCTGAAATTTTGTGTAGTGAGACTAGATATCTTGAAGTTTGTTGTATCAAAATTTCATGTGAATCCTAGTTCTAAAGAATCCACGGTCATCAAAACAATCCGGCGTATTGTGTAACCACAATGGCAGACTACGAGACAAAAGTATTGGATAATTTTACCCGACTTTATGAGGAGATTGCTCGTCTCCATGGCACAGTCAAGTCCTTGGAGGCCAAGACTACTGGAAACTGTCCAAACTCCTTTGGAAATGACTTCAATGGTGCTTGAAGAGAGGATGATCTTAAACTTGGAGACTTACTCGAGTTTGATGGTACTCAAGATGCGGATGCTTTTCTTGATTGGGAGCGACATATGAATCGACTCTTTGATAACAAGAACTTGGGAGAAGGTGAAAGATTTTCTTATGCTACTCTAAAACTAATGAAATATGCTATTCTTTGGTTGGAGAGTCTTCAAGCTCAATGAGAAAGAGAGAACAAGGCACTCATTGAAACTTGGACAGATCTAAAGGCTAAGATGAGAAAGAGGTTTGTTACCCGTTCCTATAAACAACATTTATTCTATAAGCTTAATACTTGGCAACAAAGTCATCTAAGTGTAGAACAATATACTCAAGAGTTTGAACGACTAAGTTTGGCAGGATATTGATGAACAAAAATCGGCTAAATGTAACTAGTGGAAAAAAACGCAAGGGCTGCGATGCAAGGGCTGCGGTTTATTGCAAAACGCAGCCCTTAATAGTGAAGGGTTGCGGTTAGACAAAGACCGCAGCCTTTAGTAATTAAGGGCTGCAGTTTTTGGGCTAACCGCAGCCCTTAATAGTGAAGGGTTGCGGTTTGCCCTTAACCGCAGCCCTTTATAATTAATTCTCGCGTGGGCTGATGGGCTATACTTTAGAATGACAAAATTCAGCGCTACCTCACTCTTTCTCTCTCATTCGTCCCTCTCCTCTCTCATTCTCGGTGACTAGGGTTTACTCCCAGACCACCACAAAATCTTCATTCATCTATCTCCTCTCTAAAGTTAGGCACCGCACATCCTCAAATCTTCATTCTCCTCTCTTCCTCTCTCGCTCCTTCACTTCAAAACCTCATCATCGCCGCTATTAATGGCGTTTTCGAGCTCTGTTAAGGAGAGAGACGTTTCAAAAAGCCGAAAATTGATTTCGCAATTTCCGACAACAAACTTCGTAATTCTAGGGTTTTGATTTTAGGCGGTACTAGTAGAGTTGGCGGTTCGTCTACTGTCGCTCCTTCGACACTTTCTCCCGACCTTCGTATCTTCATCGGCGGACGAAATCGGTACTCTCTCTCTCCTCTTTTTTTTTGTGATTGAAGTTGGAATTTCAAATTTTGATTTTATTTTGGCTCTTTGTAAGGTTGATTTCGATTGTGAATGTCTCCAGAATTTATAGTTTATGTGAATCAATCAATGAGGACATCTGTAGTATAATCTCGGCTCGCCGGAGCCTCGGCGCTGCTATTCCTGCTCATCTCTCTCTTTCCTCTATTGGTTGTGCTGCTGTGTTGTGGCGGTGTTGCGCTGCTATTCACTCATCAGGTAAACTAATTATCTTTCTCTCTCCTCTTTTCTTTGCCCTAATTTTTGTGGTCCTCTATTTTCGTTACAAATTTACCTCCAATTTTAGTTCGCTGTTTTGCGATTTAGTGAATTCGCTGTTATTTTGCCTTTTTTATAAATTTTTTTGTTCGTTTTTTACTTGTGTTAAAGCTAATTGAGAGGAGATAATTGGTAATTCGAAGGAAGAATTCGTATTAAGTTGACCTATCATTGGTTTGATTTAGATGAGAGTTGGAGGAGGAGGATAATTAGCGTGGAGAAAATTTATTGGACTGATAGGTTGATAGTTCATGTAGCTTAGGCTAGAAAAAGATGAATTTGCATGTTCTAGTGTTTAGTATGGGATTATGTACTTTGCTGATTGCATACGAATGACAGGTAGAAAAGGTTTATCGAATCGGAACTTTGGTATATAGGTAATCTAGGTGGATGAGTGGCTTGATATGGATGTGAATTATGAATTATTCAAGTGTTGTTGACCTTATGTTGCAGGAGTTTAGTTGCTGCCTCAATGTGGGCTACTTGTGTAATGGCTTCTGTATCAAGTCAGCAGCAGTTCCGTTACACCCAACCTCCATCGAAGGTGCTTCATTTGAGAAACTTCTTTAAATGAACCACAACATCACCAGCATGTCATTTTGGTGTTCGTAGCAAGACAATGACACATACAACTCTATACTTCAGGTTCGTCTTGATCCTTCCACTTCTATTTCATATTTTGATCTTGTAGTTGACTATCTCCACTGGTGTTTTGGTTTCCTTTGAACTCCAGTTGGTCTCGTTGTCAGCTGGCTTGCTCATTCTTACTTTTACGAGTTGTATGTGTCATATTGTGTGTCCTTGCAATCATTGACAGGACAGTGGTGACATGGATGTTCGAACTCTTTCCTCCTCCCATCTCCTCTCTTCATCTTCGTCTTCTTCACTCATGATCATAATCGCTCTAATTTATTGGGATTTCTGGGTCTGGTTGTTCGACATTCACAAGAGGTCATCAAATGTTCGATTTTTTGGTAATTACTTCCATGTTTATTCTATTTAGTTCTTATTTCTTCTTTTCGTTCTTGTTTCTTCTATTTTGTTTTCATATCTAAGTTTATTTCGTTAATTTTTTCATGTTGTTCAACACTTTTTGGGGTGGTTTTCATCAATGGTGCGTAATGTTGCTCATTTTTTTTGTGCTGATTTTAATTGATTTATTTCTTTTTCTTGGTGTATCTGTGGTATACATGCTGAAATTGCTCTACTTTGGTATATTTGTGATGTTTTAGTTATTGGATTTTATTGTTGTAGTTCCGAAAGATTTTAATTTGTAATTATATGTCATTATGTTATGGATGTTCTATTTATTGCATTGCTTTGTAACTCTTTAGGCTCGAGGAGTACATGAATCTATCTTCCATAACAAGTGAGCTAGTATGATGTTGAGTAGCTTGCGATAGGTGAATAAAGGAGTGGTGGTAGTAAAACAAGGAAAGCTATAGAGAGACTAAGGGAGGGTACAATAAGAGTTAGAGACGAGACAGTGGAGGATGGGCAGGGGGAGAGAGACAAAGAAGGGTGGTTATTCAATCAAGCTTATTCTTGTCCTTCACTCCTTCTTTTACACTTGTTTCATATTCTAGGGGTCTACTTGATCTCATATGCAAGCGTTGTATATTTACCTGATTAGATTTTTGATTTTTTTGTATATCAATTTATCCGTTAACTAAAATATATAGAAAACTTCAAATTTTATCTGTAATATGGTACTCCATATACTTGAGTTGGAAATCTGATATATTGATTTCTGTATCTGTGGAGGTGGAGGGACGCTGGATATGAATTGAAGAGGAGAGAGTTGTTACATATTGACTTGTAATGTATCTTTGGAGTATGAGAAAAGGTATGTTTTATTCTAACGCTTTTTTGGTGTGCTCTTTTTTCGAGTTATGTTTTAGAAATTAGAACCCTTTTACCCAGAAGTTGATTGTTCGAGGATGAACTTTATTTATCCCCATTTTCCCGTTAGTTGAAGATGATTGTTCGAGGAATTAGTATGGGCATTGTAGCCCCCTTTGGGATCATGGTACTGGTTTGGTTGAATTGTGTTTTGCCTTTATTGCTTGCTTCATTCTTAAAGTTGGTGAATCTAATTAGTTATTGATTTTGTGGGATTTCTCAGCCTAATATGTATTAAGTGGTTGTTTTTAGGGCTTTAATTGATTGATCTATGGCTAAATATATGGTATTGTTGTTTTTTGGGCTTTAATTAATTTTGTGGGATTTCTTAGCCTAATATGTATTGTTGTTTTTTACCTTTTTGTATATAATTTGTTTGCTTTTTACGGTGAATTGTTCTGTTATAAAAAATTAAGGTTCGTTAGCATCAAACTAAACATCGATGTATATTTGTGCTGCTATTATGATAACTCCTTTGAATGTTAGGAATTATATTTGTGCTGGTGCTGCTGTTATTGTTATTGATTTGGTGCGTGCCTTCTTCTCTATTTTGTGAATCTGATTTCTTCTTGGTGTTGGTAAATGTTTAACTAGTTTAATTTTGTTTCTATGTATTTGATAAATTAGTCTCTTATGGAATGACTAAGATTTCCGAACTTGGCTATAGCTGCGGCCATTTTTAGTTCGGCGAGGATTAATTGTTCTTTGGACTTAGTGGTTTGTCCATTTGAGTGCTGATTTTTGTTGGTAAGTGAGTGTTTGATTTATTTTTTTTTTGTTTTTTTTTGTTACAGGGAGCAAAGTGTTTGATTTCTTTCTTTTTGATTTTTGGGTCTCGTAATAATTTTACTTACTGTCCATTGCGAGAACATGCAGAAAACACAAATAATTGATGTCGAATATGCCTTTTGTTTGTTATTGATTGGTTAATTTAGATAGAATTTGTTTAGTCCCCGTACTTCAATGGATGTCGGTTCCGTAAGAATGTTTAAGCTTTTGATGTGTTTTTACATCCTCATTGTTACCCGTTTCTTGGTTGGTATAGGAATAGTGTTTTGTTTATTGTTTTAGTTATTGTGGGTGGATGATGTCTCTGGTGAGACGAGCGAGTGTTTGCTATGGTGGGGTGAGGATGAGGGTTAGCAAGTGTAGTATGGTGGGATTTCATAATACAGTCACTAGGGGTTGGAGAATGTGAGCTATGTAAGCTCAGTAGCTGGTGCGTCATTGCTTGATATGCAGCAGGTTCTCATACTGTATTTTACTTGTATTTCTTGTTCTTTCCAGCGTACATATATATATATATCTCTCTCTCTCTCTCTCTTGTCTGTGTTTGTTTGTAGCATTAAAGTTTTACGGTTTTGAGGTGATCTGAGTACCTTGCCTTTCTTGTTCTAAGCCTTTGTCTGCAATGCGCAAAATGTGTAAATCGTTGATTCACATCATTCGTCCAATTTATGTCAATTTTATGAACCGCCTTATGCTTTAACAAGATACTATTGCATGATATATACACTTTTAATTCTTCATGTTTATTCATTTTACACTCTTAGGGGTACGAAAACCTTTCGAAGCTATAGTTGTCTCCCCAAGTACGCCGAAGGACACTTGTAATCCATTGATTTTAGTTCTTTGTGGAGGTCCTCTTGATGTCGCAACATCTAAGTTTTCAACAACATTGGCATTTTTGGCATCAACTGGATATAATCTACTGATTGTTAATTATCGGTAATTAAATTAGATAAATTCCTACTCTTTTTTCCTGCATCTACATATATGTTGATCTGGTTTTATTAGTGCCGCTACCCAAAAACTAAGAATCCCATAGTGTTGAAGATTAAGTTATGTGAACTTAAAAAGAGTATGAGAGTTGGGGTAATGATTAACAATGACAATTAGCAACACCCACTGCAATGCCCAGCTGCACTCCCCCACCCTTCCCAGCCTCCCCCCCCCCGGCCCTCCCCCGCTGCACTCCCCCTGCACACCCCCAACCCTCCCCCCATTGCTTGCTCCCCCCGTTGCACTCCCCCCCCCTGACCTTCCCAACCCCCGATGCACTCCCCCCGCATTTCCCCCGCCCAGCCTTCCCAACCCCTGCTACACTCCCCCCTGCACACCCCCCCATTTCACTCTTTTGTTTTAAAAAATCTGTTTCATCTCTGAAAAATGTAAGAAGGCATCAATCTCAATGGACGCTTTATTGTTCTATCTTCCTAAAAATAACACAGGCCCCAGTTTTGTCAAAATCAAAATGTCAACCAACCTATTTTGGTTTGCCTAACCCTGTTGTGAAAACAATAGGAGATGGAGGGAGTAATATTTTGCCATATGCTACTTGTAGCTTGTACTCTGCATCTTTTCCATAATGGCTGCCAATCTTTGCACGAACGTTACCTGCAGAAGATCCTTGAAGAACAGCAGAGGGCTCAAAATGCCTTGGTATCTGCATCACCCTCTAATCTCAGTCCTGGTTCTGGTTCACCACGGCTAAATTCAAAACAGATTCCTCATCTGCATTGCCATCAAAGCACACAAATGAGTGGTATCAATTTGAAGATTACAAGTGAAGGAACTCTCTATCTTTTGTTACACTAGTTTTGATACTAAAATGTAACTCAGTCAATATTTTCTTTATATGTGTATAAATAACATGAATTGCAATGAGAAGTGATACTTTTATATATATGTAATTGATTTTGGATCATTTAGGACTAAAAAAATGCAAAAAAAAAAAAAAAAAAATCACAAGGGCTGCGGTCAGGGCAAAAACCGCAGCCCTTGGTGGGTTAAGGGCTGCGGTTAACGGCAAAAATCGCAGCCCTTTACTTACCAAGGGCTGCGGTTTTTGCCCTGAACCGCAGCCCTTAACCCACTAAGGGCTGCGGTTTTTGCCCTAACCGCAGCCCTTAACGTGCTAAGGGCTGCGGCTAAAAACCGCAGCCCTTCCTAAATGCCAAGGGCTGCTAGTCCAATGGCTGCGGTCAAAAAACGCAGCCCTTGGGCCCCTTTTGACCGCAGCCCTTGGGCTTTTTTCCTCTAGTGTGTATAGAAGGTTGAACAAACCTATTGCTAATCAAGTGGAGTTACAACAATATTACACCTTTGATGAGCTTTTCACATTAGCTATTAAGGTTGAAAGGTAGTAACGTGAAGCAAAAGGAAAGGGTTTTCGTCCAAAGCAAGAGGAGTCTAAGCCTATTATTGTTTCAGATGGTCAAGCAAAGGGTATAAAGTCTTCTTCTACATCTGATTTTGTGAAAAAGCCTACACCTTTTTCCAATGGACACCTTGCTGTGAAAACAAATATGTGTTTTAGGTGCAAAGGAAGTGGTCATATTCAATCATAATGTCCTAGCAAGATGTTGGTTACATTAGCCGAACAACATGCACTTTTGACTTCACTTTTAGCTAAAGAAAAGGCAAAGGTTAGTGATGATGATCTTGACATGGACGCTAGGGACTTTAATGGTCCTTTGGTGCAACTGATGCCTGACCACAATACTTTGGTGCTTAAGAGCATGCTACATGTGACGCCAACTACGGAAGTGAAGCATATAGAACAACAAGAGAACCTTTGTCACTCTAGATGTTTGGTGAAGGGACGACCTTGTTCCTTGATCATAGATGGTGGCTCTTGTACGAGCGTGGCTTCAAAGAATATGGTGGAAACCTTGGGGTTGGAGCAACGATATCATCCAAGACAATACAATCTAAGTTGGGTTAATAATATTGAGGGGATATAATGTTAAGAAGCAAGCCTTGGTTACTTTTAAAATTGGCGAATTCAAGGATGAACACTATGATGTGATGTGCAACATATGGATGCTTGTTCCTTGTTGTTAGGGTGTCCGTGGCATTAGGATAGGGATGTTGTTCATCATTGCAAACAAAACATATATATTGTGGCTTTTGTAGATAAATAAATTGGATTGCTGCCCCTACCTCCAAAGTATTCGAATACAATTGAAACAAAGGGTGAAGAGGTAGATTCTTCTCCTAGTGCATGCTATATATCGTCTTTTGATTCTAGGAAGATGACCAATAAAGGAAGGAGAGCTTAGAATCAAGATCAACTACTTTAAATTTGGCAAAAGGCTCCTATTAATGTTGGTGATTATGTATGGCTTTCACTTGCAGCTCAAAAGCTTTACCATAACTCCAAGAGTGACCAACCACCGGTGGAGGAAGGTATGTTGCAAGTTGTTCACCAGGATAATTGGGATACTTCCCAAGTGCTTCTTGGCAAGGAAATGTGTGTGTCCTTCAATATTTGTGATCTAGTCCCATGTTTGGTCAAGTTTCTTTCAGGAGAAGGAGAATCATGCAAGATCGAACCATCTTTATTTGCTTTCTTGGGGTCATTGCTTGGTTTTACTTTACTCTTGTATTGTTATTGTTAGTTAAGTTAGTTAGTTTGAATAAAAGTCCGAAAAACAACTTGTTATTCGTTTACTTAAGCTCCAAGTAGATGAATTATCATGAGTTGTAAAAAGGATAGTAAGGAAAGGGAGTAGACTTAACTTAGCCGTGTGTTTTTGTATGGATTTATGAGAAGTGTTGCAAAGCTTTCCTAAATTTTATGTTTCCTTAAGTTGTGCTAGATTCTCGGCTAATTTTAAGGGAAAATTTTCCTATTATTTCTCTCGTGTAATTCGGCTATATTGATGCTTGGGGAGCAAGGGTTTTCTTGCTCATCCTCTATAAATAATACACGCCTAGCCTCCTAAACAACTAGATTTGATTTTGATAATTGTG
Source organism: Beta corolliflora (assembly GCA_947648045.1). Taxonomy (NCBI): domain Eukaryota; kingdom Viridiplantae; phylum Streptophyta; class Magnoliopsida; order Caryophyllales; family Amaranthaceae; genus Beta; species Beta corolliflora. The sequence continues at coordinate 527,731 of CANSZD010002940.1, read as the reverse complement.
AGCGTTGCTTATTTCGGTTGCTAATGAAGACATACTTGTTGCGACTTGTATTCATCTTCTAATTGTGATTAGGAAGAGACCCGCTAATTCTTCTATAATGAAGAGTATTATCCTTGTTTTTACTTCTTATTTTCAGTTTTCCTTCACAAACATAACATACAAACGTCACTTAGATTCTAGTGTAAACTTTGTGAATTTTTCGAACTGAAATTCACATCAATCTAGATTAAAGAGGAGGAGGAAGATGGAGGGTTCAGAGGAAAATAGGGAGGAAATAATTAACTAACGGAGGAACTTAGAAGACAGTCAAGAAAGGCAAGGATGCAATTTCTGAAAATGTGGAGGGGCAACCAACATAGGCAAGGCACTGTTACTAACACTAGTGGAAAAAACCTTAAATGACACAAATAAACTAATCTGGTTCTCCCTAAAACCGGATCAGTAAATTCAATTCTTTTTTGCGGAAAATTTTGGACACTAAACTGATCCGATTTGGAGGATAACCAGATCAATTTACAAAACTGATTTGGTTATCCTCCAAACCGTATCAGTTTAATGGTCCAGTATCCCCGGCTCAAATTCCCTCATAAACCAACAGTTCCCATTCCCTCTCGTCGAACACTAGTTGAATCCTATCTCCTCTCTCTTCTCTCCTCTCTCCTCTCTCCTCTCTCATCTCTCTCCTTCAAAGCTCATCTCCTCTTTAGCCATATGCTCTCCTTCAAGGCCTCTCTCTCCTCTCGATGTGGAATCGCTCTGTCACGGTTTACACCTCTCGCCTTACTCCGTGGAATCGCTATGTCGCTCCTCTCTCCTAACTTAACCTCCTCCGCCGTCAACGAACAAGGAAGATTTTTCGATCACATGAAGTTGCTCCATCGCCGTCGAGCAAACAGATAAGAGCAAGAATGGAATTGCTCCGTCGCCGTCGAGGTTTTCAGCCACAGATCTCTCTCTTCTCGGTTTCACTATCGTACGATTTTCTCTCTCTTCTTCTCTAATTTCTTGATTTGTGAGTTTTTGTAGTGTGAGAATCGAATTCTAGGGTTTATGTTTCGTATTTGAGTAATCATGAATTGATTAATTTGCTGAATTGCTTTGTTGGAGGCATTTTTTGATCTTAATTTCTTAGAGTTTATACTGATATTACTAGTACTTCGAATTTGAAGAATGTTCAGTTTTGCAATGTTTTTGAATTTTTAGAATTATTGAAATTAGGGTACTTGAATTGATATTTTCTACACTTTAAGTCTGCAATGTTCAGATATTGATTTCAATGTTCTGAGAATTAGACTAATGCCCTATGTTTAGCTCCTCATCATGCAATTTGGATTGTTTCCTTGTATTCTTTTCTTTTTTGCATCCTTGTATTCTTTCTCTTTTGCACTTCTACTGCTCTTCTGGCATAAAACAACCGAATCGAATCGAATCGAATTAAATTATAACTAATTAATAAGAATGATTATCATTTAGAATCGAACCGAATCGAATCGACTGAATCGAATCGAATCGAATCAATCGAAAATAAATTTGGGATAATGCGCCTTCAGCTTTTAATTATAGTTTGTCTTATGATTCTTGGTCTCTCCTTCTCTATCTTTTGGTTGGGGTCGTTGCCCATGGGGGTAATTCAGACAGTATTTAAGATTTAATTATCACTTTCGCTAGACTTTCACCAAATAACAAATGTTTTATTGTGTACAGGATTGGTCCTGTTTTTTCTGAGATATATGAGAAAAGTAACAATGTTATTCGCATATTGAAAGTGACATGGCATCCTTACAGTGATACGCATGTTGCAGTTCTATCTTCTGAGTCAGTATTTAGGTATGAAAGGTCTACAACCCCTTGTGGGACAGATTTAGTGTGAGTTTTGCTGGATTTGATCAATAGGTGTCTTGTGAGATTTTTACTTGTCAACCATTCATAATTCTGTCCAGTGAATACCAATCATATTTAAAATACTTGCGACTTAGAAGAGGGCATTCAAGATTTATAATAAGACTAAAATTCTTTTACATGCTTACCATATTTTTCTGATGCAGTTCAAGATGAAGTGATGAACATACTTAATAATACAGCCTGTACCTTGTATTTTGATTTGAGATGTTGTGGAATAATCATCTCATTGATTTTTTTTCTTTTGGGTACTTTTTTTTTCCTCTTCCCATTTTGCAGGTATTCATTTTGTTTAGTGATGGCTCTGTTTATGTACTTTACCCATTGGTCCTGTTAGGAAGGTAAATCTTTTGCAGGTTGAGTTTATAGTCCTAACCTATATTTGTTTGCTCTCTAATTTTGCCAACTCATTAGTTTAAATTAACTACCCTTAGTAATTTATGTAAGTGGCTCTGGTTGCAAGATGAAAACTATTTGGGACACTAGATGAGATACCATGTGAGAAGGAGGATCCTTATAGATAGCCTACATAGTTCTTGTTAAAATATTTTCTTTTTACTCGACTTCTTATAGTTTGTCTTATAGATGTGCACTAGACTTCTATTGATGTTGTCACTAAATCTTGGTTGGCCTATTCTAGTAAACCTTTACTCTCGAATATTTTCTTATACATTGGTGAATCTGGTAAAACTGAAACAAGATATGACGAACCAAAATTTAATGTGACCTAACTGACTAGAGAATTTATAAGCTATATGACAACGGAACTTTCTTTCACTTCACATGATTATGAACTAACCAGAATTAATCTAATCGGGGCATCCAATCCGAAAAAATATGTTTCTATGTCTATTTAGGTTATGAATTTCAGGCTTTGTAAATCTAATAGCTATTCTGTTATGCTCAATCTTCTATCCCTATTCCATCTTAGCAAAATGCTAATGATTAGCAGCTAGGAAAATCATGGTTAGCAGCAAGGCTGTAAAGTAGAGAAAATTACACTTAATACGATCGGATAAATGCTCGGATTGGCTTAGCATCTCTGTCGAACCTTCTCTTGTATACCTACCATCGACTTTGTTCTGTGAAAAATGATATTAGCACCAGTAGATGAGTAAGTTAATCTTAAATTCTCACTTTAGCAATGTTTAGCACTCTTGAAATCAGGTAGATTGTCATTCTCAGCTGGTATCTATGAATGGGCAAGTGTCAGCATCCCTGTTTGTAACTGGTTGAGCATGCCATTAGTAGCAAATTAAATAAGTATGTGAACTTATGGCAGCTTTGTGGTGAGAGAAGCAAAATGAGGTAGTTGCATCAGCTTAGATGACTGTGTCTACAAACCCCATAAGGAAGATTATGTTGCTTCTTTTCAGGGTGGAATCATTTCATCTTATATTGCTACCAGAGTTCTTGATACGAGACATGCTAAAATAGTTGGACAAGCCTTGTCAGGTGTTCTCTTATGGGAGCTTGGTGGTGAGAGTAGACACCCAGGAGTCCCATATATAGTTTTTCCAGGCAGGTTTTATTTCCTTAATTTCATGTTTGGTCCTTACAATATTAATTCCAACGTATTCATAATGTAGTTTTCTGGAATTCTCATACCTACTCCCGAAAATAATGCTTGTGCTCTACATTTTTTTTTAAATATCTACAACTATGCAGTTTTTTTTCTTGACTAAATCTTCCGAAAACTGCAGGCAATGTTGGTGACCATAGAGCTCTTGCTGAAGTTGTAAAATCTTCCAGCTGAGACAGTAAATGATCTTGCAAGAGTTCTTTCTTGGGGTGGTAGTTTGGGCTCAATACAGAGACAAAGAGGCCTCTGCAGAGTACTAGATGACATAGAGCATGTTGCAGTGACCATTCTTATGTATATAATTATTTATGAGTATGATGTTAAAATTATAGTTGCTAATATTTGTATGTATCTAATTATTTATGCTTATGCTTCAATTGAGCATTAATATGCTTAATGCAAAAAAAAAAAATTTATGTTTTTGGTGTGATCAACTGCTCCGGTTTTGATTGAAAACCGGAGCAGTTAACTTTGTTATCTGCTTCAGTTTTCACCCAAAACCGGAGCAATTAGTGATCAACTGATCCGGTTTTGAACCGGATCGGTTTTTCACTAAGAGCCGCTCCGGGCCCAACGGATCCGGACCAAAACCGGATCTGCAAGCCCGGTTTTGATCGAATCCAATGGGCTTTTTTCCACTAGTGTAAGCTACAGTAACAGGCAACTCGTTGCATTTTGATGGGTATAGATAACAAACACCAACTTTATTTTTCCTAATTCTTCGATTGTTTGTTCGTCTTTCTCTCATCCAAAAACATCCTTATCTTCTTTTATGTTAAAAATGCAAATATTTTGGGCAGTTCTTCACTAAACAATGTGAATTACAGAAAAGTCAGATTGAAAATCTTAATTTAAAGCTGGAAATGTGAGTTTTCATGGATTCGAATCAAGGCTTTTTAATGAAAAACTCAACGTTACTAAGAGAAGAAATGATGAAGGTTTGAGAATTTTTATTTTTTCTTTTTACGTGTGAAGTAATTAACCCCCGAACATTGTCAATGAGCTCAAACATATGATCTCAATACAGTACAACGATACAAACGACGACAGAGATGGCCCCGGCCCCGGCATCTCTCCTTGGGTTTCAAAGCTTTTCTTCAGAGTTTCGTATTCACTATATAGATTTATCTTCCATTATTTTTTAGTAAAGATTGCTTTTCATATATTTATTGTTGAGGTACTTTGATTTTTGCTTTTAAAATTCGGTAGTTGTGATCTTAAATTCCCACAAAGACCACTACACTCGAAATACAAATATATGAGATATTTACACTATAAGCTTAATCGGTGGTTTTTTTTTCGGGTAAATTGCTAGCTTCGCCAACACCAATACATATTTAACTTTCTTATAGGATTCAATCTGCAAGCGTAAGGAAATATATCCAAGACTTGAGCTGAAAAATGTTCTACTAGAGACGAAATTGGGAGAAATGCGAAGAACAATGTCAGTAATAGCAACACTTCAATCTACCATTATATATGCAGTAGGATTCCAAATTCCTTGTGCAATAAACAATAATACAGGATATGCAACTCTAGGAAAGAAGGCAGCTTTCATTGTGTTGGCATTGCGCGTATTTGACTACCTCATTTGTTATTTCTATAGGAACAATACAAGAGGGGTGGTGAATTTTATGTGTGAGAAATAAACGTAACTTTTTTCGGAATTATAAAACAATGAAAGGAACAAGAGAAAGACACAAGAGATTTTACGAGGAAAAACTTCTTGGGCCCAACAAGAAGAAACAACCTCGACCACTAGGAATTTTAAACTCAACTCTTTCACTATAATAGACCAAAACACCTTTGTTACAAACCTATTATCTCTCGGGCCACTCCTTGAGTTCCTCTACAAATTCAAGTCCCAACAACAGTTCCCTCTAACTGTTGTTCCTCTCGAACTTCACTCGAAGTTCCTTTCTCTTTCTTTGCTTCACTCAAAGCCTCACACTTTACAGGAGTTCACTCGAACCCCTTTCCCAAACTCAAACAATAAGAGTTCTTCTCAAGTCTTTTCTCAACTCGAAATACAGAATAGTACAATGATAGAAAGTACTAATGAAACAATGAACTCATATGGCAATGAAACTTGGAACTTGGACCTTTGAACTTTGGTGGTACTGACTCAATAAAAGTGATACTCAAATTAATACCTTTGTAGATTAATTATCACTTTGTCAGACACACATTGGAACTTAATTAGACATAAGTATTTATAGCAGTGATTAACTAGAACGTGGGATAAAATCATGTGTTAGTGGTTAAACCATTTTCCCATGATGTTCCTCAACTAGAGGAACACGTTCCTTTTGTTACCCATGTACTCCACGATCTAATGAATGTGTGTTACTGTGTTTGATTTTCTTTACTGCTTCTTTAATTTTAGCAACAACTTGTGCAATAAATATAACTGATTTAATTAGAAAATATTTTAATTAATAAAACCAAAATTAAATCCTTTTATCAAAATAATATCTTTTAAAATATTTTTATCTAAAAACCGAAAAGGATTTTATTTTCAATAAAGATAAAATCTTTCCTTTAAAAATATTTTCCTTAAAATCAGATTTTTAACAAACACAAAACAGTTTCCTAAATTTCAGCCTTTAACAATTCAACTGACACATTATAACCGTTGCACCATATAATACTTGTCTAGTTCCTTTAATTTCGTTAGTTCCTTAATAGTGCCAGTTCATCAGTTCCTTACAAAGGAACAGATAAACACTATCTTATAATTTTGTAGGTCCTTACAAATGTTTTGTCAGTTCCTCGTTTTAGACACATGTTTCCTATACTAGTTCCACTAACATAGTTCCATAGAAACAGTCCCTTTATTAAAAGGAACAGCTCTTTAGTTCCAATTCATTACCGTATGCTGATCTTTGTTTCTTACATAAGAAACCTAATTACACCCTTATGTAACTAAGCTCTTCTTCTTCTCTTGGAGTTCCAACTCAAGAACTTCATTCTTCACTTGGAGTTCCAACTCAGGAACTTCACTTATTATCTTTATAAAGCACCATTATTAATTCATGAACCTTGCACACATAAAACTTATAAACCTTGTTAATTATTACTTAGTTTGTCATCATCAAAACCATATTGGCTCAACATCATTGAAGAGGTTGATTGAAAAATGTTTTGAAGTTGCCAACAAGTCTTTAATCGAAGACTCATAAACCTAGTTTGATATTGGAAAATCTTAGGGACAATTTTGGGATTTATCCAATATAGATTTCCCCACCATGACTCTATAGTTGGTCATTCAACCAAAAATTGAGTTTGGGGGTGAGGGTATAAATATGATTAGGAATCAAATTCGCTTATTTATCGCCTTTACTTAATAATGATTCATGTTTGAGTGTTATCCATGCAATTAAATAACCAAGCAATATGTTAATGCAATCTAAATATTAATCTATACCGGTTCATTAAACACACAAAAAAACTAAGTTTTGGTGACATGTTATTATGCAATCAAATTACTGAGAACCTAATCCAATTGTGTACATTATCTGAATTTAGCGTCAGAACATTTATTTAGGTCTTTGATTAACAAAAATAAGCATGTGAGGTGATTAAAGATTAAAGCATACATCATAGCATGAATTCCTTTAAGATCTACAATATGACAAATATATTATTTGTACAAAAGAAATTAGATTGGAATTGACGCTTAGGAATAGTACCTTTGTCGCCTTGGTCTTGTATAACGATATGTAGGAGGAGCAATCTTCAAGCTTGAAATACGAGATTCAAATGTAGTTTGAATGTGTGAATGTGTGTTTGAAATGTTTAAAGAGTATGTATGTGTATGAATGTGTATTGTTAGGTGTTGAAGTATATTGAAATCCATATTTTGAAGTTGCATTCCAATCGTTCGTCGAAACATAAAGTATTTATAGGAGAAAGAATGCCCGAAACCACGCGACGATAAGAACAAGGCTTGCACTAAGCGCAAGGGCAATGCCTGGCACTCGTGGACCATTTGCTCAGCGTATCATGATGCACTTGGCGCATAAGCCTTGTGTGTGGCGTATCAGGCTTCCGCTTGGCCACAGCCTTGGGTCAACGCTTTGTTGATCTGGAGCGGATTTGGCTCCTTTAAGGATTCATTTTTATCTATGATGAAATTTTATCTTTTGAAATTCGAAATCAGCTATCTTTAGGAATAAGAATCTGATTTCCCTAATATCCATTAGAAAATAATTACCGAGAATAATTAATAAGAATATAAAAAATACAATTAATTATCAGGAATAATTAATTGGGCCTTTAAAATTGGGCTTGGATTTAATGAATAGACTCTATGTTTTCAAAATGCTTTTGGGCTAAGCTCGTTGCATTACTCTTCCTTTGGACCGGACCAATTCGGACGATGATATGTTTCAGCATTGGGTACTGAATGGGGAGGCATGATTTTGTGTCGATACAGTTACATTTGCAATGTGCTGCTCTATCGTATATGACTGGAGTTTTCCTCATCACGACTCATGAGACCTAGTGGGTTGCCATTGTTATTATTGCATTTTGATCTGTGCTTCCGTTCATGATATTAAGATTGAGGATCTTGTGAGTTGGGCCATCGTGAGTTTAGGAATCAGACTGAGTCAAAGTGGGGGGGGAGATCGGTGAGTTGAATCCCAGACAATCCTCCTTAGTAGCTTCATCAATGGCGGCGCCGGAAGCTGACGATAATAAATTTATCAAATTGCGAGAGTTGTTGCGCTGTCGTTGATCCTGTAATAAGAAATGAGGGCTTTTGAGTAAAGATGATGTTTGGGCCCACTAGGTGGTAAACTCATTTGTTAAAGGGAATCACATCACCTTTCAAAAGTCTGAATCACCTTTACCATAAAAGAGAGACAACTGTCCTAAAAGGTTGTGTAATACCCCGAATTTTGATCTCTTTTTATTAGCTACTAATTATGTTTATTAGCATAATTGTGTCCTAAGAAAATTTCAAAATGATCATGGTTAAGGTTATTTTCTAAAATAAATATATTCACTATAGTTAATCCAAATGTGATATTTATAATGTCGTTTATAGTATTAATGTTTTTATAAGGATCAACATATGTAATTTTCCTCTATTACTTTTAGGTCAATGATTTTAGCTAAAGTTTAATATCCAAGTTCCAAGCCTTCCCAAAATCTAAATCTCCAACCAAAAAAAATCATGACTTGCTTCTTTTTCAAGCCATCGTGTTCTGCTTTCTCTCTGGTTTGCTACAGAACAGAGGAAATAGTCTTAATATCGCTAAAATTAAGATAAATTTCTCTTTAAAAGGTAACAATATGAAAAATCATATTTTTTGCTCATCTGTAAGAAATTAGCAAATCCCACCCAATTTCCTCGTTCAGGAACTGGCATACCTCTTTACTATATCGGGGAAATGGCATATTCTTTGCGCATCTCTAATGAACTGGCAAACTCAACCCTTTTTATGCTCATCTATTGCCTCCTCTTCGGGGAAATAACATATTTTTCGCTCATCTTCAACAGATTGGCAAACTCCAACCTTTTTCGCTGCTAACCTATTGCCTCCTTTTTGGAGAAATCGCATTTTCTTTGCTCATCTCTAACAAATGTAACAATAGTGAAGAAGACGGAGAGATAGAGGTAAAGAAGAAGTGAAATGTAGGACTACCTTTTCGCAGATGGCTGGTCGAACTAATTAACCCTGGACAAGAAAAATAAACCGGAATAAAAAAAAGAAGAGGAGAGGAGAGAGAAAATAAAGGGGATTATCTATGATGCAAGATCGAACCATCTTCATTAGCTTTCTTAGGGTCGTTGCATGGTTTCATTTTACTCTTAAAGTGAAGGTTTTACATGTAACCAAAAATATGTCTTTTGTTTTTGTAATTGTTAGTTAAGTTAGTTAGTTAAAGTAGCTTAATTGAATAAAAGTCCGAAAAAGAACTTGTATTTCGTGAGTTGTGATGAATTGTAATAAAGAAAGTAGGGAAAGGGAGTAGCCCTAGGTTAGCCGTGTGTTTTTGTAAGGATTTATGGAAACTGTTGCAAAGCTTTCCTAAATTTGGTGTTTCATAAAGCTGTGCTAGATTTTCAGCTAGTTTTAAGGGAAAACTTTCCGATTATTTCTCTCTTGTAATTCGGCTATGTTGATACTTGGGGAGCAAGGGTTTTCTTGCTCATTCTCTATAAATAATACACGCCTAGCCTCCTAAAGAGCTAGAGTTGATTTTGATAATTGTGAGTGTTGCTTATTTCATTTGCTAACCAAAACCAATACTTATTGCGACTTGTGGTCATCTTCTAATGCTATTAGAATAGACCCTCTAATTCTTGTTAGAATCAAGAGTACTATCCTTGTTTTTACTTCTTATTTTTAGTTTTCTATCACAAAAATAACATAAAAACGTCATTTAGATTCTAGAGTAAACTTTCCGAATTTTTCTCGAACTCAAATTCACATCAGCTTGGTATAAGAGCATTGTGATTGAGGAGCGCATCAGCTTGATTTGGGCTGAAATTTGGTGTGGTGAGAGTAGACATCTTGAAGTTTGTTGTATCAAAATTTCATTTTAATCCGAGTTTTAAAGAGTCCATTGTCATCAAAACAATCCGGCGTATTGTGTAACCATAATGGCAGACTATGAGACAAAAGTGTTAGATAATTTTACCCGACTTTATGAGGAGATTGCTCATCTCCATGGCACAGTTAAGTCCTTGGTGGCCAAGACTACTGGAAACTCTCCAAACTCCTTTGGAAACGACTTCAATGGTGCTAGAAGAGAGGATGATCTTAAACTTGGAGGCTTACCCGAGTTTGATGGTGCTCAAGATGCGGATACTTTTCTTGATTGGGACGACACATGAATCGACTCTTTGATCACAAGAACTTGGGAGAAGGTGAGATTTTCTTGTGCTACTCTAAAACTAACGAAATGTGCTTTTGTTGGGTTGGAGAGTCTTCAAGCTCAATGTGAAAGAGAGAACAAGGCACTCATTGAAACTTGTACAGATCTAAAGGCTAAGATGAGAAAGAGGTTTGTTACCCGTTCCTATAAACAAGATTTGTTCTATAAGCTTAATACTTGGCTACAAAATCATCTAAGTGTAGAACAATATACTCATGAGTTTGAACGACTAAGTTTGGCAGGATATTGATGAACAAAAATCGACTAAATTTATAGAAGGTTGAACAAACCTATTGCTAATCAAGTGGATTTACAACAATATTACACCTTTAATGAGCTTTGCACATTAGCTATTAAGGTTGAAAGGCAGCAACATGAAGCAAAAGGAAAGGGTTTTCGTCCAAAGCAAGAGGATTCTAAGCCTATTAGTGTTTCAGATGGTCAAGCAAAGGTTACAAATTCTTCTTCTACACCTGAATTATTTGTGAAAAAGCATACACCTTTTTCCAATGGACAACTTGCTGTGAAAAAAAAAAGATGTGTTTTAGGTGTAAAGGAAGTGGTCATATTCAATCACGATGTCCTAGTAAGATGTTGGTTAGCTTAGCCGAACAACATGCACTTTTGACTTCACTTTTAGCTGAAGAAAAGGCAAAGGTTAGTGATGATGATCTTGACATGAAGGCTAGGGACTTTAATGGTCCTTTGGTGCAACTAATGCCTGACCACAACACTTTGGTGCTTAAGAGCATGCTACATGTGACGCCAACTACGGAAGTGAAGCATATTGAACAAGGAGAGAACCTTTTTCACTCTAGATGTTTGGTGAAGGGACGACCTTGTTCCTTGATCATAGATGGTGGCTCTTGTACGAGCGTGGATTCAAAGAAGATGCTGGAAATTTTGGGGTTGGAGCAACGATATCATCCAAGATAATACAAGCAAAGTTAGGTGAATAATGTTGGGGGATATATTGTTATGAAGCAATCCTTGGTTTCTTTTGAGATTGGCGAATTCAAGGATGAACGATGATGTGATGTGCAACATATGGATGCTTATTCCTTGTTGTTAGGGTGTCCATGGCATTAGGATATGGATGTTGTTCATCATGGCAAACAAAACATCTATATTGTGGCTTTTGGAGATAAATAAATTGGATTGTTACCCCTACCTCCAAAGTGTTCCAATATAATTGAAACACAGGGTAAAGAGGTAGATTCTTCTCCTAGTGCATGCTATATCTCGTCTTTTGATTCTAGGAAGATGACCAATAAAGGAAGGAGAGTTTGGAAACAAGATCAACTACTTCAAATTTGGCAAAAGGCTCCTATTAATGTTGGTGATTATGCATGGCTTTCACTTGCAGCTCAAAAGCATTACCATAACTCCAAGAGTGACCAAGCACCGGTGGAGGAAGGTCTGTTCCAAGTTGTTCATCCGGATAATTGGAATACTTCCCAAGTGCTTCTTGGCAAGGGAGTGTGCATGTCCTTCAATATTTGTGATCTAGTCCCATGTTTGGTCATGTTTCTTTCAAGAGGGGGAGAATCATGCAAGATCGAACAATCTTTATTTGCTTTCTTGGGGTTGTTGCTTGGTTTTTACTTTACTCTTAATGTAAAGTTTTTACATGTAACCAAAAATGTGTCTTTTATTGTTATTGCTAGTTAAGTTAGTTAGTTAAAGTAGCTTAATTGAATAAAAGTCTGAAAAACAACTTGTGATTCGTTTACTTAAGCTCCAAGTAGATGAGTTATCATGAGTTGTAATAAGGATAGTAGGGAAAGGGAGTAGCCTTAGCTTAGCCGTGTGTTTTTTTATGGATTTATGAGAAGTGTTGCAAAGCTTTCCTAAATTTTATGTTTCCTTAAGTTGTGCTAAATTCTCGGCTAATTTTAAGGGAAAACTTTCCTATTATTTCTCTCGTGTAACTCAGCTATGTTCATGCTTGGGGAGCAAGGGTTTTCTTGCTCATCCTCTATAAATAATACACGCCTAGCCTCCTAAACAGCTAGATTTGATTTTGATAATTTTGAGCGTTGCTTATTTCGGTTGCTGACCAACACCAATACTTGTTGCGACTTGTATCCATCTTCTAATTGTGATTAGTAAGAGTCCCGCTAATTCTTGCATAATCAAGAGTACTATCCTTGTTTTTACTTCTTATTGTCAGTTTTCCATCACAAACATAACATAAAAATGTCACTTAGATTCTAGAGTAAACTTTGTGAATTTTCCAACTGAAATTCACATCAATCTAGGTCAAAGAGGAGGATGAAGATGGAGGGTTCAGAGGAAAATAGGGAGGAAATAATTAACCATCGGAGGAACATGGAAGATAGGCAAGAAAGGCAAGGATGCAATTTCAGTTTATGTGGAGGGGCAACCAACATTGGCAAGGCACTGTTACTAAGCTATAGTAACAGGCAACTCGTTGCATTTTAAGGGGAATAGACAACAAACACCAACTTTTTTTTTTATGATTCTTTGATTGTTTGTTCGTCTTTCTCTCTTCTAAAAACATCCTTATCTTCTTTTATGCTGAAGATGAAAATATTTTGGGCAATTCTTCACTAAACAATGTGAACTACAAAAAGTCATATTGAAAATCGTTATTTGAAGCTGGAAATGTGAGTTTTCATGGTTTATAATCTAGGCTTTTTAATGAAAAACTCAACGTTACTAAGAGAAGAAATGATGAGGGTTTGAGAAATTTCCTTTTTTCTTTTTACCTGTGAAGTAATTAATCCCGAACACTGTCAACGAACTCAAACATATGCATGATCTCAATACAGTATAACAATACAAACGACGATAGAGATGGCCCCGGCCCCGGCATCTCTCCTTGGGTTTCAAAGCTTTTCTTCATAGTTTCGTATTCATTATATAGATTTATCTGCCATTATTTTTTTGTAAAGATTGCTTTTTATATCTTTATTATTGAGGTACTTTGATTTTTTGCTTTTAAAGTTCGGTATTTGTGATCTTAAATTCCCACAAAGACCACTACACTTGAAATACAAATGTATGAGATATTTATAATATAAGCTTAATCAGTGGTTTTTTTGGGTGAAATGCTAGCTTCGCCAACACCAATACATATTTAATTTTCTTGTAGGATTCAATGTGCAAGGGTAAGGAATATATCCAAGACTTGAGCTGAAAAATGTTCTACCAGAGACAAACTTGGGAGAAATACGAAGCACTATGTCAATAATAGCAGCACTTCTACCCACCATTATATATGCAGTAGGATTCCAAAGTCCTGGTGCAATAAACAATAATACAGGATATGCAACTCCAGGAAAGAACGCAGCTTTCATTGTGTACCTTTGTCGTCTGCGTCCTAGATAACGATCTGCAGTAGGAGCAATCTCCAAGCTTGAAATACGAGATTCAAATGTAGTTTGAATGTGTGAATGTGTGTTTGAAATGTCTAAAGAGTATGTAAGTGTATGAATGTGTATTGTTAGGTGTTGAAGTATATTGAAATCCATATTATGAAGTTGTATTCCAATCGTTCTTCGAAAAATAAAGTATTTATAGGAGAAAGAAATCTCGAAAACCACGCGAAGATAAGAATAAGGCTTGCACTAAGCGCAAGGGCAATGTGTGGCACTCGTGGACTATTTAATCCGCGTATCACGATGCACTTGGCGCATAAACCTTGTGTGTGGTGTATCAGGCTTCCGCTTGGCAACAACCTTGAGTCAACGCTTTGTAGATCTGGAGCGGATTTTGGTCGTTTAAGGATTCATTTTTATTTTTGATGAAATTTTATCTTTTGAAATCCGAAATCAGCTATCTTTAGGAATAAGAATCTGATTTCCATAATATCCATTAGAAAATATTTATCGAGAATAAAATAGGAATATAAAAAATACAATTAGTTATCAGGAATAATCAATTGGGCATTTAAAATTGGGCTTGGATTTATTGAATAGACTCTATGTTTTCAAAATGCTTTTTGGCTAAGCTCGTTGCATTTCTCTTCCTTTGGAGCGGACCATTTAGGACCATAGTATGTTTCAGAATTGGGTACTGAATGGGGAGACACGAATTTGTGTCTAAACAGTTACATTTGCAATGTGCTGTTCTAGCATATATGACTGGAGTTTTCCTCATCACGACTCATGAGACCTTGTGGGTTTCCATTGTTATTATAAAATTTTGCTCTGTGCTTCCATTCATGATATTAAGATTGAGGATCTTGTGAGTTGGGCCATGGTGAGTTCAGGAATCGGACTGAGTCAAGGTGGCGGGGTGGGGGATCGGGGAGTTGAATCCCAGACAATCCTCCTTAGTAGCTTCATCAATGGCGGTGCGGGAAGTTGGCGATATTAAATTCATCAAATTGGGAAATACTCTCGTTGCGGTGTTGTTTGATCCTCTAATAAGAAATGAGGGCTTTTGAGTAAAGATGATGTTTGGGCCTACTTGATGGTAACTCCTTTGTTCAAGGGAATCACATCACCTTTAAAAAGTTTGAATCACCTTAACCATAAAAGAGAGACAACTTTCCTAAAAGGTTGTGCAATAACCCAAATTTTGATCTCATTTTATTAGCTACTAATTATGTTTATTAACTTAATTGTGTCCTAAAAAAATTTCAAAATGATCATGGTTAAGGTTATTTTCTAAAATAAATATATTCACTTTAGTTATTCAAAAAGTGATATTTATAATCAATCGATGAAAAAAGGCCAAGGGCAGCGGTTAGTCCAAAAACGCAACCCTTGGGAATTAAGGGCTGCGGTTTTTGGACTAACCGCAACCCTTAACCCACCAGCGAAAAAAAAAGAGGAGGCAGAATTAAGGCATGTAGTTTTGGGCCATCGCAGCTCTTTATAATTAATTCGGTGGGCTGGGCTACTAATAAATTAATTGTCAGTGTAGCTAATTGAGCAAACCTCACTCTTATCTTTCTCTCTTATTCGGCTCTCTCCTCTCTCTCTCTCACTCCTCTCTCACAAAGGAGGCTAGGGTTTCCTCTCAGAATTATCACGACCACCACACCCCCTCGTCTGTCCTCGTCTCTTCTCTCTCGGCTCTCGTATCTCCTCTTCCGGCTTTCGTCTCTCCTCTCCTCGCGCGCACGAACAATGGTCCCTCACACCACCACACCCCCTCTCCTCCGGCGCACAAACAGTCGTCGCTCACACCACCACACCCCCTCTCCTCGTGCGCATGAACAGTCGTTGTCGCTCACACCTCCACACCCCCTCTCCTCGCTCACACGAACAATCATCGTCTCCCACACCACTCGCCGTCTTGTCTCGCCTCTCGTCGTGCACAGCAACTCTCCTCTTGTCGTCGCCTTCGCTGTATCCAGATCTAGGGTTCAGACTTAGTTTTGTCATTCTCAATTTTTTTTGTATTTGTTGGTTCGTGAGTTTTTTTTCGTATTTTAGATTTTTTTATTTTATTTTGTGGAATTAATTTAATGTTTTGTTTTGAGGGACTGTACTCTGTTGTATGTTGTTGATTTTGTGGAATTTTTATCATCATCGTCTCACACCACTCGCCGAAATCACTCGTGGTGGTTTGTGTTCATTGGTAGTGGTTTTTATTTTGTATTCGTTGATTTTATAGCTGCATTTTTTGATGTTCGAAATTGTATTGCTCACACCACTTGTCGAATTCCTTTTTATAATTTCTAGGTTGTTTACGGATTAATTTTTATCTTTGAAGAAATTTTATCTTTTGAAATCCGAAATCAGCTATCTTTAGGAATAAGAATCTGATTTCCATAATATCTATTAGAAAATATTTATCGAGAATAATTAATAAGAATATATAAAAATACAATTAGTTATCAGGAATAATCAATTGGGTCTTTAAAATTGGGCTTGGATTTTATGAATAGACTCTATGTTTTCAAAATGCTTTTGGGCTAAGCTCGTTGCATTACTCTTCCTTTGGACCGGACCAATTAGGACGATGGTATGTTTCATAATTGGGTACTGAATGGGGAGACACGATTTTGTGTCTACACTATTACATTTGCAATGTGCTGTTCTAGCTTATATGACTGGAGTTTTCCTCATCACGACTCATGAGACCTTGTGGGTTTCCATTGTTATTATTAAATTTTGCTCTGTGCTTCCGTTCATGATATTAAGATTGAGGATCTTGTGAGTTGGGCCATGGTGAGTTCAGGAATCGGACTGAGTCAAAGTGGGGGGTGGGGGATCGGGGAGTTGAATCTCAGACAATCCTCCTTAGTAGCTTTATCAATGGCGGTGTGGGAAGTTGGCGATAATAAATTCATCTAATTGCGAAATACTTTCGTTGCGGTGTTGTTTGATCCTCTAATAAGAAATGAGGGCTTTGAGTAAAGATGATGTTTGGGCCTACTTGATGGTAACTCCTTTGTTCAAGGGAATCCCATCACCTTTAAAAAATTTGAATCACCTTAACCATAAAAGAGAGACAACTTTCCTAAAAGGTCGTGTAATACCCCAAATTTTGATCTCGTTTTATTAGCTACAAATTATGTTTATTAACTTAATTGTGTCCTAAAAAAATTTCAATATGATCATGGTTAAGGTTATTTTCTAAAATAAATATATTCACTTTAGTTATTCCAAAAGTGATATATATAATCAATCGAGGAAAAAAGGCCAAGGGCAGCGGTTAGCCCAAAAACGCAGCCCTTGGGAATTAATGGCTGCGGTTTTTGGGCTAACCGCAACCCTTAACCCACCAGCGAAAAAAAGAGAGGATGCAGAATTAAGGCATGCAGTTTTGGTCCATCGCAGCTCTTTATAATTAATTCGGTGGGCTGGGCTACTATTAAATGAATTGGCAGTGTAGCTAATTGAGCAAACCTCGCTCTTATCTTTCTCTCTTATTCGGCTCTCTCCTCTCTCTCCTCTCACTCCTCTCTCACAAAGGAGGCTAGGGTTTCCTCACAGAAATATCACGACCACCATACCCCCTCGTCTGTCCTCGTCTCTTCTCTCTCGGCTCTCGTATCTCCTCTTCCGGCTTTCGTCTCTCCTCTCCTCGTGCGCACGAACAGTGGTCCCTCACACCACCACACCCCCTCTCCTCCCGCGCACAAACAGTCGTCGCTCACACCACCACACCCCCTCTCCTTGTGCGCATGAACAGTCGTTGTCGCTCACACCTCCACACCCCCTCTCCTCGCTCACACGAACAGTCGTCGTCTCCCACACCACTCGTCGTCTTGTCTCGCCTCTCGTCGTTTCGCAGCAACTCTCCTCTTGTCTTCGCCTTCGCTGTATCCAGATCTAGGGCTCGTTCGAGACTTAGTTTTTGTCATTCTTATTTTTTTTTGTATTTGTTGGTTTGTGAGTTTTTTTTCGTATTTTAGGTTTTTATTTATTTTATTTTGTGGAATTAATTTAATGTTTTGTTTTGAGGGACTGTACTCTGTTGTATGTTGTTGATTTTGTGGAATTTTTATCATCATCGTCTCACACCACTCGCCGAAATCACTCGTGGTGGTTTGTGTTCATTGGTAGTGGTTTTTATATTGTATTCGTTGATTTTATTGCTGCATTTTTTGATGTTCGAAATTGTATTGCTCACACCACTTGTCGAACTCCTTTTTATAATTTCTGGGTTGTTTAAGGATTCATTTTTATCTTTGATGATATTTTTTTTTTTTGAAATCCGAAATCAGCTATCTTTAGGAATAAGAATCCGATTTCCATAATATCCATTAGAAAATATTTATCGAGAATAATTAATAAGAATATATAAAAATACAATTAGTTATCAGGCATAATCAATTGAGCCTTTAAAATTGGGCTTGGATTTTATGAATAGACTCTATGTTTTCAAAATGCTTTTGGGCTAAGCTCGTTGCATTACTCTTCCTTTGGACCGGACCAATTAGGACGATGGTATGTTTCATAATTGGGTACTGAATGGGGAGACACGATTTTTTGTCTACACAATTACATTTGCAATGTGCTGTTCTAGCCTATATGACTGGTGTTTTCCTCAGCACGACTCATGAGACCTTGTGGGTTTCCATTGTTAATATAAAATTTTGCTCAGTGCTTCCGTTCATGATATTAAGATTGAGGATCTTGTGAGTTGGGCCACGGTGATTTCAGGAATCGGACTGAGTCAAAGTGGGGGGTGGGGGATCGGGGAGTTGAATCCCAGACAATCAACCTTAGTAGCTTCATCAATGGCGGTACGGGAAGCTGGCGATAATAAATTCATCAAATTGCGAAATACTCTCGTTGCGGTGTTGTTTGATCCTCTAATAAGAAATGAGGGCTTTTGAGTAAAGATGATGTTTGGGCCTACTTGATGGTAACTCCTTTGTTCAAGGGAATCCCATCACCTTTAAAAAGTTTGAATCACCTTAACCATAAAAGAAAGACAACTTTCCTAAAAGGTTGTGTAATACCCCAAATTTTGATCTCGTTTTATTAGCTACTAATTATGTTTATTAGCTTAATTGTGTCCTAAAAAAATTTCAAAATGATCATGGTTAAGGTTATTTTCTAAAATAAATATATTCACTTTAGTTATTCCAAAAGTGATATTTATAATCAATCGAGGAAAAATGGCCAAGGGCCGCGGTTAGCCCAAAAACGCAGGCCTTGGGAATAAAGGGCTGCGGTTTTTGGGCTAACTGCAACCTTTAACCCACCAGCGAAAAAAAAAGAGGATGCAGAATTAAGGCATGAAGTTTTCGGCCATCGCAGCTCTTTATAATTAATTCGGTGGGCTGGGCTACTATTAAATGAATTGGCAGTGTAGCTAATTCAACAAACCTCACTCTTATCTTTCTCTCTTATTCGGCTCTCTTCTCTCTCTCCTCTCACTCCTCTCTCACAAAGGAGGCTAGGGTTTCCTCTCAGAAATATCACGACCACCACACCCCCTCGTCTGTCCTCGTCTCTTCTCTCTCGGCTCTCGTATCTCCTCTTCCGGCTTTCGTCTCTCCTCTCCTCGCACGCACGATCAGTGGTCCCTCACACCACCACACCCACTCTCCTCCCGCGCACAAACAGTCGTCGCTCACACCACCACACCCCCTCTCCTCGTGTGCATGAACAGTCGTTGTCGCTCACACCTCCACACCCCCTCTCCTCGCTCACACGAACAGTCGTTGTCTCCCACACCACTCGCCGTCTTGTCTCGCCTCTCGTCGTGCACAACAACTCTTCTCTTGTCGTCGACTTCGCTGTATCCAGATCTAGGGTTCGTTCGAGACTTAGTTTTTGTCATTTTCAAATTTTTTTGTATTTGTTGGTTCGTGAGTTTTTTTTCGTATTTAGGTTTTTTTTTATTTTATTTTGTGGAATTAATTTAATGTTTTGTTTTGAGGGACTGTACTCTGTTGTATGTTGTTGATTTTGTGGAATTTTTATCATCATCGTCTCACACCACTCGCCGAAATCACTCGTGGTGGTTTGTGTTCATTGGTAGTGGTTTTTATTTTGTAGTCGTTGAATTTATAGCTGCATTTTTTGATGTTCGAAATTGTATTGCTCATACCACTTGTCGAACTCCTTTTTATAATTTCTGGGTTGTTTAAGGATTCATTTTTATCTTTGATGATATTTTTTTTTTGAAATCCGAAATCAGCTATCTTTAGGAATAAGAATCTGATTTCCATAATATCCATTAGAAAATATTTATCGACAATAATTACTAAGAATATATAAAAATACAATTAGTTATCAGGCATAATCAATTGGGCCTTTAAAATTGGGCTTGGATTTTATGAATAGACTCTATGTTTTCAAAATGCTTTTGGGCTAAGCTCTTTGCATTACTCTTCCTTTGGACCGGACCAATTAGGACGATGGTATGTTTCATAATTGGGTACTGAATGGGGAGACACGATTTTGTGTCTACACAATTACATTTGCAATGTGCTATTCTAGCCTATATGACTGGAGTTTTCCTCATCACGACTCATGAGACCTTTGTGGGATTCCATTGTTATTATAAAATTTTGCTCTGTGCTTCCGTTCATGATATTAAGATTGAGGATCTTGTGAGTTGGGCCATGGTGAGTTCAGGAATCGGACTGAGTCAAAGTGGGGGGGGTGGGGGATCAGGGAGTTGAATCCCAGACAATCCTCCTTAGTAGCTTCATCAGTGGCGGTGCGGGAAGCTGGCGATAATAAATTCATCAAATTGCGAAATACTCTCGTTGCGGTGTTGTTTGATCCTCAAATAAGAAATGAGGGCTTTTGAGTAAAGATGATGTTTGTGCCTACTTGATGGTAACTCCTTTGTTCAAGGGAATCCCATCACCTTTAAAAAGTTTGAATCACCTTAACCATAAAAGAGAGACAACTTTCCTAAAAGGTTGTGTAATACCCGAAATTTTGATCTCGTTTTATTAGCTACAAATTATGTTTATTAGCTTAATTGTGTCCTAAAAAAAATTTCAAAATGCTCATGGTTAAGGTTATTTTCTAAATTAAATATATTCACTTTAGTTATTCCAAAAGTGATGTTTATAATCAATCGAGGAAAAAAGGCCAAGGGCAGCGGTTAGCCCAAAAACTCAGCCCTTGAGAATTAAGGGCTGCGGTTTTTGGGCTAACCGCAACCCTTAACCCACCAGCGAAAAAAAAAAGGATGCAGAATTAAGGCATGTTTTGGGCCATCGCAGCTCTTTATAATTAATTCGGTGGGCTGGGCTACTATTAAATGAATTGGCAGTGTAGCTAATTGAGAAAACCTCACTCTAATCTTTCTCTCTTATTCAGCTCTCTCCTCTCACTCTTCTTTCACAAAGGAGGCTAGGGTTTGCTCTCAGAAATATCACGACCACCACACCCCCTCGTCTGTCCTCGTCTCTTCTCTCTCGGCTCTCGTATCTCCTCTTCCGGCTTTCGTCTCTCCTCTCCTCGCGCGCACGAACAGTGGTCCCTCACATCACCACACCCCCTCTCCTCCCGCGCACAAACAGTCGTCGCTCACACCACCACACCCCCTCTCCTCGTGCGCATGAATAGTCGTTGTCGCTCACACCACCACACGCCCTCTCCTCGCTCACACGAACAGTCGTCGTCTCCCACACCACTCGCCGTCTTGTCTCGCCTCTCGTCGTGCACATCAACTCTCCTCTTGTCGTCGCCTTCGCTGTATCCAGATCCAGGGTTCGTTCGAGACTTAGTTTTTGTCATTTTCAATTTTTTTTGTATTTGTTGGTTCGTGAGTTTTTTTCGTATTTTAGGTTTTTTTTTTTTTTTTTTATTTTGTGGAATTAATTTAATGTTTTGTTTTGAGGGATTGTACTCTGTTGTATGTTGTTGATTTTGTGGAATTTTTATCATCATCGTCTCACACCACTCGCCGAAATCACTCGTGGTGGTTTGTGTTCATTGGTAGTGGTTTTTATTTTGTATTCGTTGATTTTATAGTTGCATTTTTTGATGTTCAAAATTGTATTACTCACACCACTTGTCGAACTCCTTTTTTTAATTTCTGGGTTGTTTAAGGATTCATTTTTATCTTTGATGAAATTTTATCTTTTGAAATCCGAAATCAGCTATATTTAGGAATAAGAATCTGATTTCCATAATTTCCATTAGAAAATAATTATCGAGAATAATTAATATGAATATATAAAAATACAATTAGTTATCAGAAATAATCAATTGGGCCTTGGGCTTGGATTTTATGAATAGTCTCTATGTTTTCAAATTGCTTTTGGGCTAAGCTCGTTGCATTACTCTTCCTTTGCACCGGACCAATTAGGACGATGGTATGTTTCAGAATTGGGTACTGAATGGGGAGACCCGATTTTGGGTCTACACAATTACATTTGCAATGTGCTGTTCTAGCATATATGACTGATGTTTTCCTCATCACGACTCATGAGACCTTGTGGGTCGCCATTGTTATTATAACATTTTGCTCTGTGCTTCCGTTCATGATATTAAGATTGAAGATCTTGTGAGTTGGGCAATGGTGAGTTTAGGAATCGGACTGAGTCAAAGTGGGGGGGGAGATCGGGGAGTTGAATCCCAGACAATCCTTCTTAGTAGCTTCATCAATGGCGGCGCCGGAAGCTGGCGATAATAAATTCATGAAATTGTGAAATACTCTTGTTGCGGTTAGGCCTGTCAAAAGCTGACCCATCTGATAACCTGACCCAAACTCGACCTGAAAATAGCGGGTTTGGGTTGAGCTTTTCGACCTGTTTAATTAAATGGGTCAACCTGAACCCGACCGGAAAAATAAACGGGTCAGGTTAAGGTTGAAAATTGCAACCCGAAAGTAACTTGTATAACCTGTTTAATTTTTTAAAAAGGTGGAAAATTTACTGCCAAGCTTTGGGCCAATCCCCAAATATATGAGTAGCGAAAATAAAATAGTGAGGGTTTAGTTTATTTCCAAGGAGGCAAGAACTAAAGTACTAAACCTAATTTTACCAGCCGCATTCTCTCCCTTCTCTCTCCTCTCATCTCAAACTCTCTTAGCTCTTAGCTCAACTCTCTTCTCGGTCATCAGTCCTCACACCTTTCTTCTCAAAATCTCAAAATCTCATTCTATAATTCAAAGGTGGTGAAGATTCGAGAAGCGTAATTTGGAGAAGTATCCAACAACTTCAATCATTAAGGCACAAAGAGGGCAATATATTTATTTTGCTATCTTATCAGTAGCGAAAATTGTACATTAATTTGTATATTATTTTTGTCGCCATTAGTAGATTATATATATGTTGGCATTGATGAATATTGTTAAAGATAGCGAAATTTATTTATTTTGCTGTTAGAGTATTTCCGTCGCCATTGGTGTTAAAGATAGCAATATATTTGAATTTTAATTTTGCTGTGTTTTGGCTTTGGGTACCTAGGTATGATGTTGTATGAGAAATATTAAAAGAAAAAAACAGATCAGGTTATATGTGTTCAGGTTAACCCGAAAAGAGCAGGTCAAAAAAGTTTGGGTTGACCCATTAAAAAGCATATTTAAAAAATCAGGTTAAGCAAATCAGGTTAGGGTCGACCTGATAAGAAACAGATCAGGTTAGGGTTCATGGTTTTGACCTGATTATATAAACAGATCAGGTTCAGGTAGGGGGGTAGCCAACCCGATTATAGGTGACCCGAACACGAACCCGACCCGATTGCCAGGCCTAGTTGCAGTGTTGTTTGATCCTCTAATAAGAAATGAGGGCTTTTGAGTAAAGGTGATTTTTGGTCCCACTGGATGGTAACTCATTTGTTCAAGGCAATCCCATCACCTTTCAACAGTCTGAATCACCTTAACCATAAAAGAGAGACATCTTTCCTAAAAGGTTGTGTAATACCCTAAATTTTGATCTCGTTTTATTAGCTACTAATTATGTTTATTAGCTTAATTGCGTTCTAAAAAAATTCAAAATGATCATGGTTAAGGTTATTTTCTAAAATAAATATATTCACTTTAATAATTCCAAAAGTGATATTTATAATCACTTGAGGAAAAAAGGCCAAGGGCTGCGGTTAGCCCAAAAACGCAGCCCTTGGGAATTAAGGAATGCGGTTTTCGAGCTAATCGCAGCCCTTAACCCACGTGCGAAAAATAAAAAGAAGACGCATAATTAAGGGCTTTGGTTTTTGGGCTAACCGCAGCCCTAAACCCACCCGCGAAAAATAAAAAGAGGATGCAGAATTAAGGGTTGCGGTTTTGGGCCAACCGCAACCCTTTATAATTAATTCGGTGAGCTGGGCTACTTTTAAATGAATTGGCAGTGCAGCAAATTGACCAAACCTGACTCTCATATTTCTCTCTCATTTGTCTCTCCCACAAAGGAGGCTAGTGTTTTCTCTCACAAATCTCACGACCACCACACCCCCTCGTTTGTCCTCTTCACACCACCACAACCCCTCTCCTCCTTCGTCTCTCGTCTCTCCTCTCTCGGCTCTTGTATCTCCCCTACTGGCTTTCGTCTCTCCTCTCCTCGCGTGCACGAACAGTCGTCGCTCACACACCCACACCCCCTCTCCCTCTCCTCGTGTGCACAAACAGTCGTCGAACACATGACCACTCCCCCTCTCCTCGCGCCCACAAACAGTTGTCGTCGCTCACACTACTCGTCGTCTTGTCTCTCATTTCCTCGCGCACAACAACTCTCCTCTTGTCGTCGCCTTCGCTACATCCCAATCTAGGGATCGTTCCAGATTTAGTTTTCGTCATTTTTAATTTTTTTTGTATTTGTTGGTTCGTGAATGTTTTTCTTTTCGTAGTTTAGTTTTTTTTTTTTACTGTGTGGAATTAATTTAATGTTTTTTTTGAGGGACTGTACTCTGTTGCATGTTGTTGATTTTGTGGAATTTTTATCATCATCGTCTCACACCACTCGCCGGAATCACACATGGTGGTTTGTGTTCGTTGGTAGTGGTTTTTATTTTGTATTCGTTGATTTTGTAGCTGCGTTTTTTGATGTTCGAAATTGTGTTCCTCACACCACTTGTCGATCTCCTTTTAATAATTTCTGGGTTGTGTTTTAGAGTAATGAATTGTTCTTTGGCTCATTTTGGTATGCTCAAATCGAAAAAAATATATGTACAAGTAACTATTCTTTTTGATATATTTAGGACTTAAAAAATGCAAAAAAAAAAAAAAATTCTTGGGTAACAAGGGCTACATACAGTTTTGACCATTAACCGCAGCCCTTTCTCACTTAAGGGTTGCAGTCAATAACCGCATCCCTAAAAATTTTAAGGGCTGATATGCTAAGGGCTGCGGTCAAAAAACGCAGCCCTTAAGTCGTATTTGACCGCAACCCTTGGACTTTTTTCCTCTAGTTAATGTAGTTTATAGTACTAATGTTTTTCTAAGGAAAAACATATGTAATTTTCCTCTATTACTTTTGGGTCAATGATTTTAGCTAAAGTCTAATATCCAAGTTCCAAGCCCACCCAAATAGCCTCTATTGATGGCCTATAAATAGTCATGTTCACCACTTGATCCATTCACTCACTCACCAGCATACCACCATCTCTAACTCACCGGTAAATTCCCTTCCAATTCACCGGAAACCACCAGCAAATATGTGATTGCCCGTATGTGTTATATATGTAACCTTTATGTCCAGTAATTATGTTTGCCCGTATACGATATATGTAACCTTTATGTCCAGCAATTATGATGTATTTGATCTAGGATGAATCAAACACAAGAGTAAAACGTGCGGAAGATCAAACTCAAAACTCGAACAAAGTAACAATATATAGTGCTTAGACATTTAATGATAAAGGCTAAGCCACCACAAGAAACAATCTAAGGGTTTTGATGTGTAAAGTCAAAGCCACCAGCAATCAAGAGGGATGAACACTCAAAGTATTCGAAAGCACAAAGCAAAAACTGATTTCAGTACCTGAACTCTAAAACGTACATCTTAAACTATTTAAATGAAGAAAACGTAAACCCTAATAGGCTTAGGACAAGTCCCTAAGTCCTAGACTCCTAACACACTTGAATCATGTAAAATCCATCGTTTTAAGAACGTAGGCAAAACCATGACTCCTAATCAAAATCAAATAACAAAACCGAAATAAACTAAGCTACGATATGAAGAAGTTCACCAAGTGAACTCTCCTAATGCACACCAACAACTAGCACGCCAATTCACACTTCTAGCTGCTACTCATACTCATGCTTCACCATGCAAACTACTACGTGTGTTGAAGCCGCTAAAAATCTTCCATGCATAGTCTCAATTGACTCCACATATAAAGTAACATTCTTATGCATTAAGGCTAGCACATCATCATCCATACTTGGATCATCTTGGTATCAGCGGCTTTGGTCCTCATCCTTGAGAAATCTTGTCCAAGATCCAAGGGTGTTTAGTAAAGTTTTGTGAAAAACACAAAATCTTGGCAAAAAGATGGAGTCTTGGAAGGTATCTTTGAAGGTGTATGTGTAATAGATGGATGTGTTTTAGTTAAGTTTTGTGGGATTTTCGAAATCTTGGAAAAAAGATTTAATCTTTAAGGGTTTCGTGAAGGTTGAATTCACTCCTCCAATGGCCGAAAAAAAAATTCTCAAGGATGAGAACCAAAGCTGCTGATACCAAGATGATCCAAGTATGGATGATGATGATGTGCTAGCCTTAATGCATAATAATGTTACTTTAGATGTGGAGTCAATTGAGGCTATGCATGAACAATTTTTAGGGGCTTCAATACACGTAGTAGTTTGCATGGTGAAGCATGAGTATGAGCAGCAGCTAGAAGTGTGAATTGGTGTGCTAGTTGTTGGTGTGCATTAGGAGAGTTCACTTGGTGAACTTCTTCATATCTTAGCTTAGTTTATTTCGGTTTTGTTATTTGATTTTGATTAGGAGTCATGGTTTTGTCTATGTTCTTAAAACGATGGATTTTACATGATTCAAGTGTGTTAGGAGTCTAGGACTTAGGGACTTAGCCTAAGCCTATTAGGGTTTACGTTTTCTTCATTTAAATAGTTCAAGATGTATGTTTTAGAGTTCAGTTAATGAAATCAGTTTTGATTTGTGCTTTCGAATACTTTGAGTGTTCATCCCTCTTTATTGCTGGAGGCTTTGCCTTTACGCATCAAAACCCTTAGATTGTTTCTTGTGGTGGCTTAGCCTTTATCATTAAACGTCTAAGCACTATCCATTGTTACTTTGTTCGAGTTTTGAGTTTGATCTTCTGCACGTTTTACTCTTGTGTTTGATCCATCCTAGATCAAATACATCAAATTATATATGCCTGCCGGAATATGATATATGTAATCTTTATGTCCAACATTTATGTCTGCTCGTATATGATATATGTAACATTTATGTCCAGCATTTATGACTGCCCATATATGATATATGTAACCTTTTATATGTGCCCGAATGTGTGGATATGATTATGTGATGCTAATTATGTGGTATAGTGTGACAATATATATGACTTGTGCCAATGCATATTATACTTATATGGTTATAGTTAGTCATGTTTATCATTCTGTTAATGAATTATGGTTATATGATTTATGGATGATTTATGAATTATGGCTATATGATGCTTATGAGTTATGATAATAAAAGTGTATGGTTCTGCCGGCTTAGAGTTTTGAACTGAACTGGTAAATGAGCAAGTTACAGGTGGAGGAATTCTGTTTATGATATACGAAAAGGACTAAAGTGGTCAAATGTTATGTTTACGAATTACGAAAGTTACGCTCTGTCCAAAACTTGTACTTGCCAATGAACTAAGCTCACGTAAATGGTCCTTGCCAGCATACTATTCAATGCTAATGATATGTTCTCAGTTAATACTTTCCAAAGTGATATAATTTATGCTTGTATGTGAAAAATATCTATGAACTAAAACCATTTTACGGGCTGGAGTAAAGAAAATGAGTTTTCCACTCGTTTTAGGTTATTTTCTGAGTTTTTCCTTTTCTCTATTTTTCTGTAATTATTCAGGTATTATGAACATAGCTCAAGTTCAGTTATGACAAGGATGCTCTAGAAAGCTTATGTTAGAGTGACTATGTATTAATTTGGGATATTTAGGATATTCAGTATTATGGGTAAATATTATTATTTTTAGATGAGCCATAACCCACAAGCATAAGTTATGTTTCCGCTGCCAGATTAAGGTTATGGATTTTCGGGGCGTTACAGGTTGGACATCCCCTATTAGGTTTTTCTTGTATGGAAATCCCAAACTGTATATAAAGGCTGAGTCTCATCAATGAGCATGTACTCAATTCTCACCTATAAAAACCATAGCATCTCCTTCTACATTTATTGACTTTCTCTTTCTACTTCAATCATATCTGACTTAAGCGTCAGACAAGCTTTTCTGAAAACACCCCCGACCAGTTTTCACTGTGTTTTGCAAGATCGCCGGAGACTTCACCCTCGAGACTTTGGACCATCTCGGTTATTAAGACTCTCAACACGACTTTCATCTTTGATTAGTTTTCAGGTAGAAGTAGATGATATTAAATAAATGAACCCCAAGTCAAATAGGCGTGAATCAATGAGACTTTTAAGCTCCTTGAAACCGTTTTTGTTGGACATATTTCTAGAGTTTATTTTGAAGTCTTTTGGCTTCCTTTTACTGCTCTTATTCACTATATAAAGGAGAGTTGATGAGAAGAAAAGACAGATTTGAAGTTGAATGACAAAAATGTTTCTTTATGAAACTTTCTTTTGAGTGTGTTTCAAAAACCCCTTATTACAACTTGAGTGTGTCTTGGTTGTTTAGGATTGATAGACTAAATTGAGTGTGTCTTGTTTAGTTGTATCAACATCCTATAGTTCTTTGAGTGTGTCTTAAGAGCTATAGGTAAATTTTCAGTATTTCTCTATCAGTTCTAATTCAGCAAAAGGAGTAAAATTATTAAAACCAATTCAATCTAAATTAAGTATGGAAGTGAGGGTTGCATTTGGATCATTTGGTATCAGAGCTTTGGTTAAAAGATTCGAAGAAAAGACGCACTTTTGGAGAAGAAAACAAACTGCTGGAATTCGAACAGTTTTTTAGTCGACTTTGAAGAACGATTTCTCAGCCTATAAGAGTCCAAATTGGGTGTTTCTTTTTTTTGCTTCCGGATATTTTTCTGTGTAGAAGACTCACATAATTTTTCATATTTTTTGGATTTTGTTTGCTATTAAAATAGGCAGGTTTCTCGAAGCTGCGCCGAAACGGAACAAAGACAACACACTGGTTTTCAATTGAAGATTTCTCCCTCGTTCGAAAAGCTTTTAAGGAGTTTATTTTTTTCAAATTGCTTAAAATTGACTGAATTTTCTTAATATGTAATCAGGGACTTTTTATGTTTCGTTCAGTGGCTTAAAATTTCATTAGTTTTCATCACTTGTAATTGTAATAATCTAACAAAATAGTGGAAAATTATGGCTGATGGGGATCTTACTAGGATGTTACAGGTTATCATGCAACAATTAGAGAGCTTGGAGAGACAATCAGTGGAGAATGTGATGTGATTGCGGAAGCTTTAAAACACGAATAATACTTTGATTAATGAAGCTCACTCGAATTATGTTAAAAGGTCCGAAATTTTATGTAATGATAGGTATAAAGATGGAATCTTTATATGGATAGGCTCTATATGTTCCCTCGAGAACTAGAGGATCTCTCACTAACCTCAATTAGGAGATGCACACAAACCTCAATCTATGTGTTTGGTTCAAACAAAACCTTTCAATGCTCATGCACTCGAAAATCATAAACTCAAAATCATCTCTCCTTTATTGATGGCCGAAATAGCCTATTTATAATGAACAAATTATCCTAAACCTAGTAGAACTATTAAAACATAATAACCTAAACCTATTAGAACTAGTAAAGCATAAAAGATAAACAAAAACACTAACAATAACACGCCTATCTAATCACACGGCTATGTGATTAGACTCCTACTAGGACTAGGATATCCTAATCCTACTAGTACTAGGATTTCAAGTTTCCTATTCATACTAGAATTAGGAAACTACGAGGAAACTACGAAGACTCCTAACAAGACTCTATGACAAAGGTAATTAGACTCCTAAGCATAATAGGATCCCTTTATCACTCAAACACCTACTTTAAAAGAGTTATAAAGCAAATAAAACACTTAGTTTCCTAACAGAACTAGGAAACTTCATAAGAATCCTAACAGAACTAGGATCGTCATGATTTTGATGCTCACATCCGCATCAGAATGAGGAGGATAAAAAAAGACAAAACAAAAGATGGGATGCTATGACCGAAATGGTTTTGCTAGTAACTAGAAAACAGATTTTTCTAAAAGATGATAACACTCCAATCCGTAAGCAATCTGAAGATATTCGATCTACTTTTCGTGAGATAAAAGAAGCCGTGAAAACGTGTCAACACCTAATTCTCAATTCTTTTCCCAAAACAAAAAGCACACATGAACGTGCGGATGATTCTGATTTTGTAGAGCATCATAAGGAAGAGAATATTGTTGTTGATCAAAGCCAAGACACAACTAGAAAAGAGGAGACTAAGGAAAATTTTGTGATTCCTTCTTTGAGGGAAGATGTTGATTTGGAGTCACGCAATGACTCTACTATTTGGAACTTACAAAAGAAGGTATTTGTGAAACATTTTGATACCATTTTCGAACCCCCTCCGAATTGGTTAAAGCATACTTTTGGGGTTGATGAGAGCATTGTTGATCATGACCATGATCACCAAGTCGAGGTTCAAGATGATGTTCCAATAACTTCTTTTGACATGTGTTTGGGTTTCGTGGTGCAGCATACACTATTTGATAAGGATCTCATTTCTTTTGATAAGTTTGTGCTTTTGAGAATTGGCCAAATTCGTGGTGGAATTTTTTTCAAAGAAAGAGAGAATGATACATGTGCATCAAGACAACTCAAAATGTTAAAATTAGATGATCTTTTCAATTATTGGATTTGGTACATCTTACAATTCAATGTCGCAAAAGCCTAAGTTTGTCACATGCATTACATTGATACAAGATTGAAGCCCAATTGCGGCAACAACAAACACCAAGGAGGTGTGATATGTGATGTGTAAATGAGCAAGCCTAAAGTTCTGTTTTGGGCACTAAATTTTACTTTGCTTTTGTAGTTAAATGTTGCTTGTAATAAGCCCAAGAGTGACTCCTAATGTATCTTTTGGTGGCCAGCTGTTTAGGAGGCATTTAGGAGTGTGATTACCTGATCATTTGCTGCATAACAGTTCATTAATGATGGGGGTTACAATAGGCGTGAATCAAGGAGACTTTTAAGCTCCTTGAAACCGTTTTTGTTGGACAGATTTCTAGGGTTTATTTTGAAGTATTTTGGCTTCCTTTTCGTCTTCCTATTCACTATATAAAGGAGAGGCCGAGTGAAGAAGAAAAGACAGATTTGAAGTTGAATGACAAAAATATTTCTTTATGAAACTTTCTTTTGAGTGTGTGTCAACACCCCTATTACAACTTGAGTTAAATTGAGTGTCTTGTTTAGTTGTATCAACATCCTATAGTTCTTGAGTGTGTCTTGAGAGTTATAGTTAAATTTTCAGTTTTTCTCTATTCGTTCTAATTCAGCAAAAGGAGAAAAATTATGAAAACCAATTCAACCTAAATTAAGTGTGGAAGTGAGGGTTGCATTTGGATAATCCTACCCCCTTACTATACGCGTATCTCTGAGATTCGGCACCAAATCACATTTCCAGTGAACCAAGCTAAGGGAGATTGAAACGGGAGCAGTCTACGCAATGGAGTTAGAAACTCAGAGGAAGCTCCTTAAGGACGTGTTTGGAGGATCATCATCATCAGACAGTGACACTGAAGGAAGTGATGAACTTATTTCTCCAATCCATAATCTCCCTTCAACTGAAGGCAAACGCGGTCTTGTTCTTCAATCACCACCATCAATGTCAAACCCTAACCCTTGTTGGGAACGCATTGCAACAATTGATGGCTTGTGGTTCTGCAAGAACTTCCTTTCTCTTCAACAACAATCTTCTCTTTTATCTTCCATTCAAATTGGTATATTTTTAAACTTATATTTGTTTTTTATTAATACCCCAAACCCCCTATTTTTTCGGGATTGTGGTTGTATTTCCCCGTTGTACTAAATTAGTTGTTATTATGTGATTTTTTTTGTTGGATTGGAATTTTGCCATAATTGAATTTGCGCTTCTAAGTTTTTGTGGATTCAGATATAATTGTGAATATTACTGGGTTTTATTATATTGTTCTTGTAATTATGTATATTTTTTTTCACCTGAATATTACTGAACTTATCTGGACTAATTGAAATTTACTTTATAAAGTGTTATAATTTATTTGAACATAACCTAAACTAAAACAACTTATCTGAACTTATTACTGAAACTTATCTTTGTAAGGTGAACAAAATGGTCCATTAATTGTTAGGATCGTGAGCGACTGAAATTTTGAATTGATTATGAATGTTACTGGGTTTCTTATACCATCTTTTTCAAAACTGTCCTCATCCTAAGTTGACATAGTCTTTTGGGTAGGGTTTCTTTCTCTGCTTTTTCTCTACACTTGAGTCTGAGACGGAGGGAGTATATGGTTGAAGATTAGCTATATAATGTCTATATGTATTGTATAACGCCACGAGTGGTGGTTAACAGTTAGCTGCCCCATTCTCTATTTCCAAAGATAGTGAATGTTGATTAGTAAAGATGTTATATAGCTCTATGTTTTCATGAATTCCAGATAGTTTCAGTTTACTTTAATTGTGCTCATGCACAAATTTGATTGCAGAAGGATGCTTCACAAAAGCTTCTCACAACCAGGTATTCCTCACCTTTTGGTGTACGTTGTGTAAAAACTTGTATATTTATACTATTTCCTATAATGTTGATGATGTGATTTTTGTTGGCGGTTCGAACTCTTTTTGTGTTTTTATGAACTTATAGACGAACAACAATAAAATAAAAAGGGATAGGCTCTTAAATCGCAGTTTAAGAGGTTCTCTTGTGACTCTCGGCTCCAAGATCACACAAAGTCGCGGTTTGTGTATTTGAACTCTCAGTTCTATGCAAGCACAATAAGCTTAACACTTTTCTTAAACTCAAAACAATCTCCTTTTATTAATGAATGAAACAGCCTTACATAGGCGTGTAAAACAGCAAACAAAAACAAACCCTAGTCCTACTAAGGCTAGGTAAACTACGAACAAGATAATAAAGAAATCACACTCCTAAACCAAGTAGAATAAACTCAACTTGGCACACACTAACTAGACTCCTATTAAAGATATAACTCTACTCCAATTAGAATCCTAATCCAACTAGGATTTGGATTTCTAACTCAACTAGAATTATAAAGACACTAGACTTTCAAACTCCTAACAGAACTAGGAGTTCTAATCCTACTAGGATTAGGATATTAAGAGTCCTATTTCTACTAGAATTAGGAAAACAAACAAATCTAAATAGAACTTGGATTTATAACACCTAAATTACATAGAATTCTAACATAACTAGAATACTACATAATTAACACTTCTCATACGCATCATACTCCCCTTCTTCAGAAAAACTTGTCCTCAAGTTTTGATGTAACCAAGCAATCATCCACGCACAATAACCATGATTCATAAGAACAACTTCATATATGCGAAATAAATGTGGAATCCATGAGGCTTGTAAATGTGTATGACAAAGAGAGACAGCCGCATAGCAAAAATATGTAGAAGACGCTTCAGAATTTTGTACCCAATGCTGCTTGGAAGTCTTAGTCGCACATGGAACACCAACTGAAGGTATAGATTCCGTTGCATCAACGCGAGGGGTCGAATCTTCCTTAAGAGAAAATTCAAAGATCAAATCTTTAGCATGGAAAGTAGAAAAAGTTTCAACCTTTACGTCCTCCTCAATAACTATCGGATCTGAGATTTCTTCCACTATGTCGCAAGGAACATCTTCAAGATACTTATTAAGCTTTTCATCCAAAGTTTGAGTCAAATCATATATTAAATCCCACTTTGGCAGTAATCGTATGGATAATTCCTCAAGAATTTCATCAGTTGTTAACTCATCATAAGCATAGATACGACAATTCATAGTTGGTTTAATATAATGTAGAAACTGTCCAGAAATTTTTAATAAGAGTTTGAGATCTAAAGCCTAAGTAAAACACCTCGAAATTCCATGAAATTTTGTCACATCATAGCCCTAGGAGTCCTAAACACTCGACCAAAATTTCATCAAAAAATAACAAACCAATCGATTGCAGTTTTTATTTTACTAACAGTATGTAATCTGCTCGGAAGAACAGAAATTTGCGTTCAACGTTTGCATTCACTACGACTTCGTTACTGATCGGAACGGGCTGAAATTTTGACACAATGTAGCCCTGTATGTTAGCTTTCCACAGAACCAAAAAATCACAATTTGGCCAATGCACGCGCCCTCACGCGCCGTCTCAATGAACCATGCTCTGATATCACTTGATGTGATTTTTGTTGGCGGTTCGAACTCTTTTTGTGTTTTTATGAACTTATAGATGAACAACAATAAAATAAAAAGGGATAGGCTCTTAAATCGCAGTTTAAGAGGTTCTCTTGTGACTCTCGGCTCCAAGATCACACAAAGTCGCGGTTTGTGTATTTGAACTCTCAGTTCTATGCAAGCACAACAAGCTTAACACTTTTCTTAAACTCAAAACAATCTCCTTTTATTAATGAATGAAACAACCTTATATAGGCGTGTAAAACAGCAAACAAAAACAAACCCTAGTCCTACTAAGGCTAGGTAAACTACGAACAAGATAATAAAGAAATCACACTCCTAAACCAAGTAGAACAAACTCAACTTGGCACACACTAACTAGACTCCTATTAAAGATATAACTCTACTCCAATTAGAATCCTAATTCAACTAGGATTTGGATTTCTAACTCAACTAGAATTATAAAGACACTAGACTTTCAGACTCCTAACAGAACTAGGAGTTCTAATCTTACTAGGATTAGGATATTAAGAGTCCTATTCCTACTAGAATTAGGAAAACAAACAAATCGTAATAGAACTTGGATTTATAACACTTAAATTACATAGAATTCTAACATAACTAGAATACTACATAATTAACACTTCTCATACGCATCAGTTGATCTTATAAGTGATCATGGGGTTTACCACTTTAGTTGACGCTTGATAGAGTATCGCTCTATAGAAGGAAATAATGCTGAAAGAAAATAGATAAGAACAAGAATTACACTATTAATCAACTCAAAAAATCAGTTTAATTAAATTACTCAAGTACACTACAAATTAGGATCAAACAACAAATTAACAACAAACTAACTAAATTCAATAATTAAGAGTGAGTTAAGAATAGCCTGGGTCGAAGCACGCCGTAGCACTCTCTTTAGAAAGGATACGTTCCATCAATTTAGACACGTCTCTCTCCCAAGATTCGGCAACCCGTCGGACTCCTTTGATGACAGCAAAGAAGAATCCCCAAACCAGTAGATAACTCTATGCTCAAAATAATAATAATTAATTGAAATAATGTAGGAAGCTTTAGATTAAAATTGCCATGAAGATTAATTAGTAGGTAGTAGTAAGGAAGAAGAAGTTGCAGCAGTACAATAAGAAGCAGTAACGTGGGATTTAGGAGAGAGAAAGAAATGAAAGTAAGTGGTGATGCTTTTTGGTGAGTAATGATAGGAAGCAAACTCTATTTTTATACTTGGCTTATGCAACTAACAATGACGTTAAGTAGCAATAAAGCCCTATAACTTAGGAATAGTGGCCAAGAATAAAGCCCCACTCACTAACAGAAAATAAACTATTAGAGCCCACTTTTCTAACAAAAAAACCAAAGAGGAAAAATTTAAGTAAACCCTTTATAATAGCAACCCAATATAAAATAAGAAATTCTAAATCATCTAATTAAAATTCCCCAAAATTTTAAAAATTATTATGTTGAGTATATCGCTAGATTACCGCGTAATAGATGTAGGTACCTTCCGGGTTTGAACCTCCACTTAGTATAGATAAGTTCACACTCGAAAGAATGATAATAGTACTAACATACTTTGAACTCGACTCCTTATATCAAGTTTAGACTTACCATACACACGGCGTGAGTTATCAACATGGTTCTATCAGTGGTACGCCTTACGGTCATGTGCAAGAATCTCGTGTCATGAACGCCATTAAAAGGTTGCCTATACCCTCACAGTGGTGACCACACCACCACGTCCATCTAGGTGAATCCTCCAACTATGGTCACTTGTGACCAGACATCCGACGACACTCATTAGGATCTGTAAAACTCAACATCAATCGTCACATGAAGAGCAATTAGCATAAGAATGAGATTCCAACCTTATATCCGATAAAAATAGTTTTTGCTAATGCAATTTGCTCTATCAAGTCACCAGATGTACAATTTCGTTCTTAACCATTAAACTTCGTTCATGGGATCGCCATACCTCCGAAGTCGGGTTTCCACTATGGTGACTTAATTTGAAGGCTCTAATCACATTCCTCTTGATGTTTGTAGAACTTGTTGATTCGTTAAACCTTTGGTGAGTGGATCCGCAATATTATTTTCTGAAAAAATCCAAAGAAATAATTCCATGAAAAATCATATGTCTAATAGATTTATGTCTTACCACCAGGTGTCTTCTCTTCTCATTATAATTTTTACTCTTGGCCTTAGCTATAGCAACTTCACTATCATAGTAAAATAAAATAGGAGGTATGAGCTTAGTTAAAATAGGTATATCCTACAATAAAGTTTTGAGCCATTCCGCCTTAGTACAAGCACTATTTGCTCGGCCTTCATGGTCGAACGAGAGATAAATGGCACCACATGTTAGGGTAAAAACATATCCATTGGTGGACTTAGTTTCCTGCTAATAAGTGATCCAATTAGCATCAGTATAACCTTCAAGCACACTAGGAAAACCAGTGTAGGTGATAGCATGATAATAGTCCTTTTCAAGTATTTGAACAACCTTTCTAAAGCACTCCAATGTGAAGTATTAGGACTATAAGTATATCTAGCAAGTCCTCCTACCACATAAGCAATATCACGTCTAGTATGATCATAAGATGCAACAAAGACCCAATAATTTGTGAGTATTTATGCTGTGTTTTTGGACAAGTTAAGAGGAGGATCATACGGCACGGAGATAGAACTAACATCAAAATAATTATATTTATGCAACAATTTCTCCACATAATGAGATTGGGATAAAGATATAGAATTACCATTCTTGGTCAGCTTATTACCTACGATAACATCAACGGGGCCAAGAAATTTCATATCAAAATGACTAGACAAAAAATATTTGGTACCGTTAATAACATGAATGAGAAATGTCACTGCCAAGAATAAGAATATGATCGACATATAGACAATAAGATAACACATGTATTATCAACAACTTTTACATAAACACATTTATCACCTTGATTAATGTAAAAGCCATTAGAAAGCATAACCTTGTCGAATTTTCCATGCCACTGCATAGGAGCCTGTTTTAGTCCATGAAGAGAGTTTATAAGCTAATCTTCTTTTCCTCACCGGGCACAATTAAACCTTCGGGCTGATCCATATAAATTTCCTCTTCTAACTCACCATTCAATAAGGCAGTTTTTACATCCATTTGATGGATGTCTAGCTTGTAAACAGAAGCAATAGCTATTAGTAAACGAATAATAGTAATTTAGAAACAGGTTAATACGTATCAAAGAAATCGACACGAGCTTCTTGTTTGAAACCTTTAGCTACTAGTTTAGCGGTCTAGCCTTAAATTTGTCTACGGACCCGTCCGTCCTTAGTTTTTTTTCCTAAATATCCATTTGCACCCAATAAAGAAATCGACACCAACTTCTTGTTTGAAACCTTTAGCTATTAGTCTAGCCATAAATTTGTCTACGGACCCGTCCGTCCTTAGTTTCTTCCTAAATATCCATTTGCACCCAATTGTCTTACATCTAGGTGGGAGATCAGTTAAAAACCTATTCTTGTTATACATAAGGGAATTAATCTCACTGGAAACATCTTTCCAGAATGGGGCATCAACACATAACATAGCTTCACCGTTAATTTTGGGCTCATTTTCAAGTAAAAAGCATAAATATCATCACCAAAGTCTTTAGCCTTCTTATACCTCTTACTCCTTGTGGGTTCAGGTGGTTCATTGCTAAAAACAATAGCATGATGAACATTAACATCACTAGAAGAAGAAGAAGCAGCATCATTGAGAGGTCTAGACAATTTATCCTGCATGGGAAAACTATTTTCAAAGAAAATTGCATCTCTGGACTCTATAATAGTATTATTAGAAATTTCAGGAACTTCAGAATTAAAGACCAAAAATCTATAAGTAGTATTGTTAAGAGAATAACCAACAAATGCATAATCAACAGTTTTTGGGCCAATTTTTCTTTTCTTAACTATAAAAATATTAACCTTGGCCAAACATTCTCACACTTTAAGAAATTTGAACGAGGGCCTTTTATTCTTCCAAAGCTCATAATTTGTCTTATCTGAATGTGTATAAGGAAGACGGTTAAGAATCATACAAGTAGAATACAAAGTTTCACCCCAACAATTTTTAGGTAGACCAAAACTAAGAGGCAAAGCACATCCAAAATCTGTCACAGAACGGCCGTTCAGCAACGGAACGGGAGAGTTTTAATTTCATGATAGGAAGCAAACTCCTATTTTTATACTTGGCTTATGCAACTAACAATGACGTTAAGAAGCAATAAAGCCCTATAACTTAGGAATAGTGGCCGAGAATAAAGGCCCACCCACTAGCAGGAAAACAAACTATTAGAGCCCACTTTTCTAATAGAATAACCAAAGAGGAAACATTTAAGTAAACCCTTTATAATAGCAACCCAATATAATATAAGAAATTTTAAATCATCTAATTAAAATTCCCAACCAATAATGTATGGAGAGATTTTGCATCACATGAATCTGGTATAGAAAAATGCCAACACTTCAAAAGCAGCTCATTTCTCAACCCTTTTGCCTATCTATCGCTACTCTTGTCTTTTTTCAGTTACTATTTGTTTGGGCACAGATAAACAAGTGGTAATGTGGAAAGGAATTTGTTTGTGAAGGTTTGCTGTCTGACTGTGCTGAGTATAGCTTCTGTACATTCAGTCTACTCAAATGAACAAGGTTTCTTGAGCCTTCGTAACACTTCAAACTATCTGAAATATAAGACAAGAATCAGGAATGAATGAAATGTTTACCTGTTTCATTTAGTCAAAACTCGCCTAACTTATCTGATGTGCTCCTGACTTCGGTATTCTTTGCTGATCGACTTGTTTCTGCCTCATTCTTTATCTATCTCAATTACTGGCTGAAAGTTACATAATTTTCTTAGTGCAGGCTATGAGATTTGGGGACCTCCCCCTTTGGGCGCTTGAGCTTTCTGATCAAATCCATAAGATTGTTTGTTTTGGTTACAAGGAAACAAATACTGGAATGCTGAATGTTGACAAGGAAGCCTGTGTATTGCCTTCACAATTGCTTTTTAGGGATCCATGCTTTGATCAACTTATTTTAAATGTATACCAGCCAGGTGAGGTGCGATTTAAAATTTTGGCTTCTTACTTTGTGAATCATGCTTCTCTTACGTGTATGAATTACTCCCTCCATCCCAATATATGGTGCTTGTATTCCATTTTGGGTGTCCCGAAATGCTCTTGTTTTTCATGTTTCTATTTCTGAAGTGGTACTTTATTCCTTCAATTCCCTCATCAAACAATTGTTATTCCTCTTTTGTCCTTACTTTTACATGGAAAGTAGTAGCCACATGGCTCACAATTAATATTTGTACTCATTTTTACATGGAAAGTTATAGCCACATTTGATATTTGTACTTTTCAATGCACATGGCTCACATGGCTCACAATTAGTACTTGCATCGGAAATATATTTGTACTACAAATATTTAAAGCAAATAATAGTTTCCTTAATTCCCATGCAAGCACTATAAATTGGGACGGAGGGAGTATTTAATTACCACGAAGGTCCTCTTTTCTGTATAAAGTGGAACTATATGAGCCAGGTTCACTCTTGTTCGTTGAACATATATGCTGTCATAGCTAATAGAGTTTAAAATTCACCGTCTCCTAGTTTACCACTAGGATTTTTCAGGTGTTCGTCTATTGCATGTGTTCTATCCTGGCACGGTACATTGAATTGCTATTTTTGTAAAGATTCTATACTCTTTGATGGAAATCTAAGTTGATTTTTACTGATGTATGGTTGATTTTTTAGCTGGTTATTACATCCTGGGTTAATTGAATCAGATAGAAAAGGGTTCATTGTATTCTTATGAGAAAAGAAAAGAAAGAAAACATTCGAGTAGCTTAGCAAGAAAAGCCCCAATCAGCAAGTGACCAACTGACCCCTAATCAGAAAGAAATCAAATATCACAAATGAACTTTCATACGATCCACACTCATTCTGACCCTGCTGGCTAGGAGTTGTGACATTATGTTTGTCCTTAATATTTAATAAGGCTATGCTATCTATTAATTCAAAATGTATGGGGAGGGTTTGGTTCTGTGGAAGTGAGAACAACTTGTTTTTTTCATTCACTTGTATGGAAGTTTGATTTCACAATCATACAGGGTATTTGTGCACATGTTGATCTAATGCGATTTGAAGATGGGATTGCGATAGTGTCATTGGAGTCATCCTGTGTCATGCATTTTTCACCAGTGGAAGGGCATGGAGAAGTAGAAGTTCCACTAGCAATGAAAATCCCCGTATATTTGACCCCAGGGTCTCTAGTTATCATGTCAGGCGATGCTCGCTACCTTTGGAAGCACGAGATAAACAGAAAAACTGGATTCCAGGTTTGGAAAGGTCAGGAAATAGACCAGAAAAGGAGGACTTCCATAACTCTGAGGAAGCTTTGTATCTCTTAGTAATCCTGCTATATTTGGCATCAGTTTTAGAGATAGCAACGTTTTGAATGCAAAAGGCTGCAGACGCAGAGCTGGTGGAGTGTAAGCTGCTGCGCTACTCACCATTTATGCAATATCAAATTAAGCATCTGAAATGGCACGTTTGTGGGAATAGTTCCCAGCATTCAATCACATTGTACTGCTAATCAAGTGTAATCTTTGACGATTATGCAAGATTAGAGGTGGCTGGTTGTTCAAATCGGGTAATTTGGGGTACATCTCGATTGTAGCCTGTAGGTTGCTTTGGTCCATATCTATGATGATATCCGGTAGCTTTTACTGTACTTACTTACTGGCTGATTTGTATGTTTTAAGTTATTTTCTTTTAACGTAACTAGCTTTTGAACCTGTTCAAAGCACAAGTGTATAATATTCTGGATTGACTGTTAAAAGAGTTGTTCTGAAATTTTATA
Organism: Beta corolliflora; assembly: GCA_947648045.1. Lineage (NCBI taxonomy): Eukaryota > Viridiplantae > Streptophyta > Magnoliopsida > Caryophyllales > Amaranthaceae > Beta > Beta corolliflora. The sequence continues at coordinate 486,552 of CANSZD010002940.1, read as the reverse complement.
GAAAGCAGATACATTATATGTTTAAATTACTACTTGGAGGTTCTAAAAATCTATTGGGATTGTGGCCTTTTGTAGGTTGACTAGCTGAAGTTTTTTATTCTTTTGAGAACAATATGAAAGCTAAAGTTCTTAAAACGTTAGAACACGGCTTATGATTACTTATATAATTTTGAGTTGTGAAAATTATGGAAGATGCAATCTCCACTTATATAGTAGCCTCAGCTATTGGGATAAAGGCTTAATATTTGTTGTAGAATCTTTTTTGAACTCTTTTGCAAACTAAACTAAGGATATTTAAAATAATATATTTCTCCCAAACAAGTGTTTTTTAACTGTTTGTTTTCTTACAAATTTTAACGAACATACATTCTAAAGTATCTGGCCAGTGACCACAAGATATAAGTATTTCAGAGATCTGGCCATTGCATAATACATTAGAAGTTATCATTAATTTTGACTGCTTTGTTTATTATTTTTTCCTAGTGCTCCGTGTATAATACGCAACAACATGAGAATGGAACTCTATATTTCACCATACGCGAACATTCAAGACATAAAACCTAAAGCATTAACTTTTTAGATGAAAGAGCTTCATAATTTATACAGTGTACACACATATTCAAATATCATATATTCATATATCATATATTCATATACTCATTATCCCATTATCTCAACTCCAACAAAGATTTTAGGCTAACAAAATCTTGAGATCTATAAAAACAAGAAGACCAGCCCAGCCTAACCCAAACAAGGCAAAACTATATCTGCGGCCATTTCATTCACTTGTTTAAACACCCTATAACACTGAAATAGAGCCCAACAAAGTCCAACTGTAACTAGCAGCCCAGCCCAGTTGACACCATCTTGAACACAAGGGGGTCCCAAAGGATACTCGACCCAAACTGGCCCAAATACAAGCCTAGTGCGTTGGGCTTTTTATGGAACCCACCTTCAGCCCAAACAATCCATTTGCAGAGGCCCAACAGAAAAGCAGAGCCCAAACAAGTCACATGCAAAGCAGGGGCAGTTCTTAGGCAGCGCAAGCTGCGCGACCGCGCTGGGCCCCGGAAGAAGTGAGGGCCTCAAAATTTTGTTTACCCATTATACATACAGTTAAGTCTTGTGGATCAGTGGTCAGAAGCAAGAATGTTTTGAATACAAAAGCTGGCAAATCTATAGTTCGAATCTTTCTCCTTCAATTTTGCAACATTAAGTCACTTTACCAGCTGGAACGCACACTGTTTTTTTGAAAAAAATTCCTACTCCCAACGAGATTAATTACCCACATTGAGAATTACTATAGAGTATTTATTTCAAGGAGACAATGAGATATACTAGTAAACTGGTGTTCATTGATGAGAACATTAATAATTGCCAAGAAGGATCTACAAACTATGGAGCTTTCTATAAATGCCATTTTTTCATTCTTATGGAGTACTACGCAAATTTTTAGTTGGGGAAATTTTTTTGGAAGAAAACCTGTGAAAATAAAGAGGAAGAAGAAGAGAAAGGAGGGAGAAGAAGATCTATAAGGGGTATGCGGGTGGATAAAGAGAAAGAGGGGTTGTAGTAGCAGCTAGCCTTAGGTACAACAGGCTCTCACTTTTTCTTTTATTGTTTTTTTCTTTTTTAATTTTTCTAAATTAAAATCACTATTATGATTTGATATGTAAATTTTTGTTTAAAATTTTGTTACTTTTGGACAAAAATCAAGGGCCCAAATTGTTATTAATTGCACAGGGCCTCTATTATTATTGCCCCGACCCTGATGCAAAGCCCATATTGGAGGTACCCAATTTGACCGGTTTTACAACTTGTAGGCGTAACTTGTGCCAAACATATAGTCATATAGATGTTGGTAAGGGTCAATTAGAGCTGGTAAACGGGTCGTGTCGTGTCAGATTTGTATCGGGTCCATCGGTAAACAGGTTGAAGACCCCAATCATAACCCGACCCGTTTATTAACGGGTCAACAACACTCAACCCTAACCCGACCCTTTTAATAAAGGGGTTAGCCAACCCGTCTATTGACCCATTTCACTGAAAATTACTAGTATTGACACTCCTACACCAAGGGACTTAAGACCACGTTTGGCCAAATTCATCCTCTTTTGCCTTGCCCCTTTATCGCTTTTATCGTCGCCGACATTTCGGCGCAAGTTGTTATCCACGGAGGTAGTGGTGGTGGGGGGTTCATCTCTAGTAGTCCTTTGCTTGAGGTTTTGTATTTCCATTTGGATTACTGTTTTAGAGCTTTGGGACGGTGGGAAGCTAAGCTTTGTTAATTGTGATTATATGTAATAACCATATATGAATAGTGAAGGGAAGAAAGCGTCATAAGTGATATATTGTGGAAGGGAACTAACCTAAAAACGACAACAAAGCCAGAAAATAGTTGACACGTTGGGAGTGTAGAAGTGCCAGCAATTACACTACTAGTTTTCTAATAAATTAGAAAAGAATTATAGAGATAAGTACGTCATTATATATGTGACATCATTTTCCTGAAGTTCTAAAGGACTTGTCATGCACATGCACGTGGCTCTTCATGACGACATGTGATAATGCCCATTGCACTGAGCTTTACGCTATTGGACTCTCATGGGCCGATAGGGACTGGGCCGGGTAAACCCTAGTTATCCGACCCAACGTGAGATCTAGGTTGTTCGGTTTAAGCCCAACACTGATCCCAGCACAATTTGATCAATCATATCAAGCAGCGAGTACACTTGGTTATTAGACAGGGCAGGCCCGGCCCGAACAATATAGAGGTCCTGTGCCGACGTTAAAAAATGGGCCCCTATATAAAAAAATTCAAAAATATAATTATTTCAAAAATATTTATAATTTAAGGGAAATTCGCCTATTTAACTCGAATAATTAGGTATTGACAAAAATTAATATGAAAATAAAATAAAAGTGAACTAGGCAAAGTATTATGGTTTTTGAAGTACATGAAAATAAAAAGCACAAGTAAACTAAGCACAATACTAATTGTTACCTATTATTGTATTAGTACTTGGTGGGAGGGATAAAAGGAGAGCTAAAGAAAAGAGAGGATAAATATAAGGGAAAAGAAGAAAATAAAACATAAGCTTCCATCCAAAAACACAACATAAGCAGATGAAGGGAGGAAAAAAAAAAGAAAAAGAAGAAAAAAGACTGTAGAAGGATTCTAACCCGCGACCACCTTCAGCACAATCTCTTTATCACACATACTCTACCACTGAGCCATTTCCTACTTCACAGAGACAATTCTCGTTTACGGCATAAATAGCGGGTTTAAATATTTGGGGCCCCTTCAAAATGGAGGCCCTGTTATGGGTCCCATTTTGGACCTGTTCAGGGCCGAGCCTGAGACAGGGTAATAACCTATTCAGTATAGAAAGCGTCTTGGGTGTAACATGTTACACCATATTGGTTCTGTTTGGGAGGTATTTTAGGTGCCTAAAATAATAAGAATTAGGTGTGTTAGGGAAAGATCTAAAATAAAATTTCAGGTGCTAAAATGATTGAAATTGACAAGGTAAAAAATTTAACGTTTAAAAACCACGTACCTAAAATTGTGCAAAATCTTTTTGACTTATCTCAGATTTTAACGTTTCTCTCTCATTCTATCATACTGCTTCTCTACTGCGTTGTTGGTCTTCGATTCCTCTACTGCATCTCTTCTCAAATTTCCGCATCTTTTCTCAAATCAGGTACCATCCAATTTCCTACTTCATCTCCTTGAAATCACCATATGATTTTTCTTGCAAATTTCGCTCTTTATTTCTCCAGATTTCTGAATGCTTTTGGTTTGCTTTCCCTTTGTATACGATGTAGAGAGAGAAAATAAAGAAGTTCTTGACAAATTAGCCCAATTATCACAATTTGAACGAGCAAGGTAACTTTTTTAAATTATAGTTTCTGAAATTTTATCTCTTCTTTGTCAAGCTTATTTTATCACAATATGCTGATTTCTTGTTTGTAGCAAAATATGAGTTGGCTATTTGTCAAAGGTTCTTTGTTATTTTCATGGATCTCTTTTAATGATTAGGCTTCGTGTGATTAGGATCATGTTCATCTTAGCAAGCAACATGTTTTAGTAATACTTGCTTTTGCTTCTATTATAATTTAGCATGCCACTTTATTGTTATTATGATATGTTTTACCAGAATAATTTGAAGTATATGATTTCACATTTTCACTTATCTAGAAGGTAAGCACTAACTTAGTATTATCTAGAAGCCACTAAGCATATGATTTGTGTTCTCGGAACAGACTGAATGAGATTTTTCAATTGGTTTGTATATGAAAATCCTTTCTTAGAATCAGGTCCTCATTTAGAGGAAGAATAGGTTTTGTTTTACCATAAGATGTTAATGCCTCACTTATCTAGATTGATATGTTCAAACCCCTGTGGTTGAATTTTTTCAAAAAAGTCATTTGATTTGAATTGTTATTTTTAGTTCTTAGATATTTTTTTATAGATGACTCCAACCAATGAATAAAGAAGGGGGTGATGACACGATAGTTTTTTGAGACATTTTGATCGCCTCATCTGAGGATAAAGTAAAAGGACGTGCAATTAAGTGGGTATTAGTTCATGATGAGTTTGAGAGAAGAATTAAGCTGAAATGTCCAATAAAAAGTATGAAGAATAAGTATGATTGGATGAGGAGAGACTGACAGCTTTGCAAAAGAAAATTAATGGTTAGTATCAAAATAAAGGACCCCACTACGGGAAAGATCAAAGCTTCAAATGAATAGTGGGAAAAGAAAATTATGGTTAGTATGATATTACTACATCATATTACCTATTTCAATATCTTTGTTTTGTATAAGATAAATTTATAATGCTACCTTTGCATTTTGTAGGAGAAACCTGAAATAAACAAGTTTCGAAATAAAGAACTAGCTCCTGAAATAGAAGATTTATGGAATAGGGTGTATCAAGATGGATATATATGCTACTCGTGAACATGTTGTGTCAACAAGTATTGACCGTCGAGTGTGACTGTGGTTAATGTGGAGGATGAAAGAAGTGGTCTGAATAACCATAAGGGTGTTAATGAAAATGATCAGAGCACTCAGGATGCTATTTACCCTAAATATTATCATGTCTTAGATAATATGGATAGTCAATGACCAAATTTTTATAGCAATTTACTAAAATATGTCTCATCCCAAGTACCTAGTTTTTCTATTAGTGGTGATTGAGGTATTCAAACCCCTGATTTAGGTGTTAGTGGTGCTTCTAATACTCAAATTCCTAATGCTGATTCTCATTATACTAGAGGTACATCCAACCTAAGGGGTAAAAATGATACTAGATGTTCTAAGCAACCTAAAAATTTTGGTACAAGAACTGCAAAATAATCCATACGAACGAAACGTAAGGGAAGACAATCTAGTGGATCAGTTATGTTATCTAGTCACATTAACACTATGGTGAACACTTGTAGTCGATCATTGGAATTTATGGAGTCAGAGGCTAATCATCTTGGTAGTGTAAACGTACAACGCACATATACAAAGATACTAGTATTGCTGCATAAATGACTATTATTAATGGCATGTGTACTTCTGGATGTGGCCTTATAAAACATAGTGACTTATGGTGCTTTTTAGTTCGTTTGATTGAGGATGATGCAAGAAGTGAAATTTTCAAAAACATGGATGATGATGAATTAATGATGACTTGGTTGGATTTCATGCATACTTAAGGCATATGAATGGTTTTCTGCTAAAGTCATTTAGTTGTTTTTATGTTTTAGTTTTATTTCAGGATTATAAAATTAATGTACTGAATATGACTAGTAGTTTGTATTACATGTTATTGTTTAATCTGCGGACACTCGTGAATGACATAATTTGAATTATATTATTTTTTTGTTATGCTTTATTATGTTATTTTAGACTCCTAAAAGCGCCTAATGTTATATGTATGTTTGACTAAAATTTTGCAATCTTATTATATGATTAATAGGTACACACGATGGTTATTGAAAGGAGAAAGAAGAATAGACAAAAATTATTCTTGGGTGCTAACAACATGTGATGTGCTATAGCAGCATATTTTTGTAAGTATATCTACAAAGAACCATGCATGACTTGCAACCAAACATGAGAAGACTGGATGAATGATGTTTCAAATGGACATTACATACCATGCATAAATGCTTTTAAGATGGAATCAAGCGTGTTTAGAAAATTGTGTGAAGCACTAAATCTTACATATAGACTGAAAAAAAGTAAGAAAATGATTGTTGTTAAAAAGGTTAGTATATTTATCTATACTTTTGCATTGGGTATATCTAATAGAGAGGTAGCAGAATGATTTTAACGTTCTGGTGAGACTATTAGTAGAGCATTTCATGAAGTTCTAGAAGCAATTAGTGGTCGAGATAGGGGTTATATGGGTCTTGCATGTGATATAACAAAGTCAAAGGATAGAAGCTTTCCAGATATAACATCTGAAGTTGAACGTGACTCAAGATACATGCCATATATTAAGGTATGACTTCTTAAACTCGGATTGAGATTTTATAATTATACAATGTAATTAAATATTGGCATGATATTACACCATTTATCATAATCAATTAAGCTTATTTATCTTTATTATTTCTAAATATAATAACAGGATGCTATTGGGTGCTTTGATGGCACTCATATAAATGCATGCATTCCTGAGGCAGAGCAACTGCGTTATAGAGGAAGGAAAGGAATCCCCACTTTTAATGTCATGGCTACATGTGATTTTGATATGTGTTTCACTTTCATTTCTCTTGGATGGGAAGGATCAACTCATGACACTCGTGTTTTTCTTCATGCGCTTCTGTAGGCGTGTTTTTATTCACCTACGTGGGATGAGCGTGTATTTGACTAACTCATTGTAAAAGTCTTTTTGAAAACGTTTTTGAAGGAAGACTCACAAACTTAATTGGATATTGGGAAATCGTAGGGACAACTTAGGGACTTATCCAATGTAGATTTCCCGGTCATGACTCCATTAATGGTCAATAAACCATAGATTGAGTTCGGGGGTGAGGTACGAATATGATCAGTAATCAAATTCGCCCATTGATAGCCTCTACTTAATATCAATTCATGTCATGTTTTATGCAAATAAAAAACCAAATAATATGTTAATGCAATCTAAAATTAATCTATGTGGGTTCATTAAACAAACAAATGAATAATTTTGGTGACATGTTATTATGCAATTAATTTACAGGGAACCTAACAGGTTGTCCAAATTATTTGAATTTAATGTTAGAACAGTTCATTAGGTCTTTGATTAGAATAATAATCATGTGAGGTGATGAAAGCATTAAAACATACAATCATGCATAGGAATAATAAAGAAAATAAATAAAAAGAGAAGATTTAGGATTAGAAAGTACATAATAGCGTTAATTCCTTCAAGATCTACATTGTGACAACTAAATTGTTCGTAAAAAATGAATTAATTTGGAATTGACCCTCATGAATTATACCTTTGTCGCCTGGGTCTTATGCAACGTACTTTTGGATGAGCAATCTTGAAGCTTGAAATAAGATATTCGAAGGTATGAATATGTTTGAATGTGAATTTGAGTGTTTGAATATGAGTTTGAGTATAGGAGAGTATGTGTAGAAGTCGTTGGGAAAGTGTTGTAAAAAGTCGTTCGAAGAAACGAGGTATTTATAGGCAAAGGAAGCCGAAAATGGATCGAAAAGATAAAACAAAACTGTGCGCTTGGCGCACCGCTTTCAGCTTAAGGCACAGCCTGTGCACCAGACGCATAGCTTTGCGTCAGACGAACTGCTATGCGCACTTGCTTTCTGGCCATTTTTTTTAAGATTCTTTTTATCCTTTGATAAAATCTATCCTTTGAAATACCAAATTAGCTATCTTTAGGAATAAAAATCTGATTTTCGAAATATTAATTATCAAGAATAATTAATATTAAAATATTAAAAAAATGCAATTAATTATCAGGAATAACTAATTGGGCTTACATTGTTTTAAACCGATAAATATACTTTATTTTTTCGAAATTCTTTTGGGCTTAGCTTGTTCGATTGCTCTTTCTTTGGACTAGGAAAATTAGGACGACAATATGTTTCATCGTTGGGTACTCAATGGGGAGACACAAATTTTTGTCTACAGAAGCCCCCACTTTTACTGATGTTCAGGAAACCGATACTTAAAGTATACGGTGTCGAGACGGAAAACGATTCTAAAAGCTCTGCAGTTTAGAACCGATCTATATATCGCCGGTTTATGCAAAACAAAGTTAGTATGTAGGACGATAACTACAAGTAATCTGATTACGTGCATAAGAAGATGTTAGCAGATAGATGCAAACAACTCAGATAATGATGCACATAATGATGCAAAGATGCAAACTAGACTATCTAGGGATGCATGAGATGCTATGCAAGACTAAGGTTATGCAAAGCTAAGGAAGATGAAACGTCATGCAAGGTCGGGGTTATGCAACTCTACGAAAGATGAAATGTAATGCAAGGTTAGGGTTATGAAAGATTAGGAGGTATGAAATGTAATGCAAGGTTAGGGTTTTTGCAAGGTTAGGAGATCTAGATAGGTAGAGAGATACAACTTTTCGAAAATAATTTTGGTAATGAACCGGGGTCCGCAAGTGAGATCTGCAGATTACAACATTTTGGTAGTTTGATTTGGAGGAACCACCAAATAATAGGAAGCCCCCCACTTTGGGTAAGCTTGTCTTGAATTAAGCATTTTGAGCCTAGATTGGAATGTACTTGATCTATATTGAGTATTCAGAGCTCTTCACTAGGGATTCTTCTTTGGGAAGTTGATACAGGCAAAGTCAAATATCGACAGAAACCATGGAATTATCGGAGAGTCCTTCAGGGAAAAAGAGAGTTTGGATTGAAAAAATAAAAAGGTTAAATTTTGTGGCTCAAATAGATATAGGTGGGAAAAGGCTTTGACGTGGCTAGGTTCAGACTCGAGTCTATGTCATGATCTAGAAAGAGTATACTCCTGAATTCTAGAAAGTCAAATCATTAGACCTTGATTAATTTATTTTATTGATGCGGTTGGACCCCGAGATGAAGATTCCTCTGTATACTTGCGGGAATCAGAGCATTCGTAGTTCTTGATCTGATTTTTTTTGTGCCCTAACTTTTGCATAGGCCACCCTTTTGAGTTTTCAACCTAGCGGGCTTGGACATACCTTGGAGAAGGAGTTAAGGTTAATCAAAAGTTGAAAGGTTAGAGGTTTGAAGTTTATATGAAGGTTCAATTGGTTGGGTAAGGTAGGATCATGAATTTGGATTAAATGGGTTAAGGTTTGATGGATCGAAGGGATTTGAAACGAGGGGTAGAACTTGTGCACAAGCCCCCTAGCTTGATTGATCTTGTTTTACCTTTGTTTTTTTTTTATTTTTTGCATTTGCTTTGTCCGTTTTCTTTTTCTTTTGCTTTTTTTCGCACTTTGAATTTCTTTCACTTTTTTTTTTGCCTGGCATTGATATCTTTTTTATGTAGTAAGGCTCGCACACAAGTTTTTTTTTTTGTTTTTGTTTTGGGTATTGGAAGGTTGAAGGATATTTGTGCAGCATTGGTTTTGAAAGATTATTTCGGGTCATGAAATGATGGCTTAAGGGATTTTTAGTTTCTTGGTTGCGTAAGGATAGCTCATGGCTGATGGCTTTATGGAATGATGGAGGGAAGAGGGATAACTCACATTTCAAAGTATGTCGATTTTTCATTTTTTATTTTTCTTTTTATTTTTTATTTTTATTTTTATCAATTAAGGTCATTAGTAACAATCTGATTCGAGTTTCATCATCGAATTTGAAGCATAAATGATGGTAAAAGGCCAATGAAAATAAAATGAAAAATAAAATGAAAATGAAAATGAAAATGGAAAGGCTATAAAAGATGAAGTCCTATAGTGACATAAACTCGATTGGAAAGGATAAAAATGGCTTAGGATAAGGACTCTCTAAATCAACCTAGAAATCCGAAAATAAATGACTAAGCCTATTGAAATGTTGATGCGTTGCCTAAGGGGTTGCTGGTGATGTTGATTCTCGTTGTAGCAAGTATTAGAAGTCTGTTGTCATCGACCATATTTCGCAGCGCATTGATGATATTTGACACTAGATGTCAGGTGGAATTTGCAGTAGAAGTTTAGGTTTCATCGTTTAGATTTTTTTTATTTCATGTATAGAGTTCGGAGTAAACCTTATAGAAGTGATCACGGCTTTATTGTGAAGGCGGTCAAAAATAATCTTCATGACTCTATTTGAAGTCGGGGTGGTGATAGTGCACTTTATGAGCTTTAGAGTAGACTCAACTTTTTGTTTCTCCATTACGCATTCCTAAGTTGTAATCTCTCGACCGGTCATGAACAAAATCGAGTGGACCTTGCTTGTAAGTTTTAAGAAATGAATTTCGAAATGAGAAATGAACTGAGATGGAAATGGGAAATGAGAGATAAGAAATGGAGGATGGGAAATGATTTTGGAAATGGAAAGTGATTTTGGAAATGAAGGATTTGTAAAATGATATGGGCTTGACCATTAGGTAGACATGGGCTTGACCATTAGGTAGACATGGGCTTGACCATTAGGGAGACATGGGCTTAACTATATGCAAATGCAGACAAGGACATGACTGGACTATGAAAGCAGACTGGACTCAATGACTGGGTTTGGGTGATGATAGGGGAGACTAGACTTTGAACTTACGGGTGAGTAACTAGGATAGACTTTAAGGAAAACTGGACAATAATGAAGTGCAGACACAAAATCGTGTCTCCCAATTGAGTACCCAATGACATACTGTCGTCCTAATTGGTCCGATCCAAAGAAAGAGCAAATGAACGAACTAATTCCAAAAGCATTTCGAAAATATAAAGTCCATTTATTAAATCCAAACCCAATTTTAAAGGTCCAATGAATTATTCCTGATAATTAATTATATTTTTAATATTTTATTATTAATTATTCTCGATAAATCATTTTAAAGGGTATTTAGAAAATCAGATTTTTATTCCTAAAGATAGTTGATTTTGGATATCAAAGGATAGATTTTATAAAAGGATAAAAAAGAAACTTAAAACAATAAAAAACCGGCCAGAAAGCAAGTGCGCGTGGCACACTGATGTGACTTTGGCGCACAGGCTGTGCGTCAAGCGCAAAGTGGTGCGCGCATAGTTTTATTTTATCTTTTCGATTTCAGTTTCCTTTGCCTATAAATCGTTTCTTCGAACGACTTTTCACAATGCTTTCCTACGACTTCTACTCATACTCTCCTATACTCAAACTCATATTTAAATATATTCAAACACATTCATACCTTCGAATTTCTTATTTCAAGCTTCAAGACTGCTCATCATGAAGATCGTTGCATAAGACTCAGGCGACAAAGGTATAATTCCTGAGGGTCAATGCCAATTTAATTCTTGTTTTACTAACAATCTACTTGTCATGATGTAGATCTCAATGAATTAACGCTATACTGTACATTCTTCCCTAATCTCTATTCTTTTTATATCTCTTTTTATATTATATTATATTATTATCTATTCATATGCATGATTGTATGATTTAATGTTTTCATCACCTCACATGTTTATTATTGCTAATCAAAGACCGAAAGAACTGTTCTAACATTAAATTCACATAATATGGACAACCTTTAGGTTCCCCTGTAATTTGATTGCATAATAACATGTCATCGAAAATTAGTCTTTTGTTTGTTTAATGAACCGACATAGATTAGTTATACATTGCATTTAAACATTGCTTGGTTATTTTATTGCATAAATATAGATATGAATCGATATTAAGTAGAGGCCATCAATGGACGTAATTGATTCATGATCTTATTCGTACCTTCACCCCCGAACTCAATATATGGTTCATTGACCATTAATGGAATCATGATGGGAAACTCTACATTAGATAAGAGGTAGTCAAATACGCGCTCATCCCGCATAGGCAATAAGAACAAGCCTACAACTTGGCGACTTCACTGGAGAGGATTTTAAAAAATTAATTTTTTAAATAAGTGGGTGAAACTTGAAAAATATGATTCATTCTCTTTTAATGCCTTAGAATAACATACGGTTTTACATATGCATGACTATTGTTTAAGCCACCATAAGGACAATCTTCCTTGCCTCATTAGCGCATGATCTATAAGTGAGGCCACCCCCGAGGGGGTTGCACTTTGTCCTTTCGAAAGCTTCGTGAGCGATATTGTTGGATCTTAGTCATAAGCAAACCTAACCAACCATGACATTGTTATCTTGTTCCTGACTTGAGAACTTAAGTGCGTCTTACACATAGCCACCTTTTAAAGCAAAGGTACGAAGCGTGGGAGCAATCTCTTAGTCATAGACCCTTTTAAGCCTTAATCTAAACCTGACCATAGTTGAAACGTAGAACTCGACTTTGGGTTGAGAACTTTTGCATTCATGTGATGTGACATCTGCTTGTGATTGCGATTTTTGCATGTTGTTAATCTGTCAAAACGTTGTTATGTATTGCGCCTAAAATCGCCTCTAAAAGGTCGTCAAAATTGTCCAAGCTTTTGCGAATTGACAAATTGCATGCCAGGGAGCAGTGCGCCAAATGCACCAACCACTCTTGCGCCAGATGCATATCGCACCGCGCGCACTATGTTGTGTGCGCGCGCAACCTATGCGTCTCATGCTATTGCCAATTCGGCTATCATTTAAAGTCCTAAACGGTCTGTCAATAAATATGTCATTATGTCATGTTTGTCGTCACGTCCTGCAATTATGTGGAATCAGCCAAAACCTTGCCTAAATCGCCAAAAAGCATGCAGGGGAGTCTAGACACATAATCATGTCTCCCCATTTAAGGGCTCAATGATGAAACATACCGCGGTCTTAATTGGTCCGACCCAAGGGGAAAGCAGTCCGAAGAGCCAAAACTATTTAAAAAAGTGTTAAAGCGTATTTTAATGATCCAAAGTCGTATTTTGAGCCCAATTCTTTGAAAAAGCCCATTTAATCATTCATTGATAATTAGTTATTTTATTTAAATAATATAAATTTTTTACAAAGATTTTATTATAAATAAAATTGGATTTTATCCCGTAAAATTAGATTTCTGTAGGTAAAAGATAAAAGAAAATCATCAAACCGCGTTTTTATCAAAAAGCTGTGAAGCGCACCGTAGTGCATCAAACGCACAAGCCTGACACGTAGACCTTTGTGTCACACAGTGTCCTGCGCCTAGCGCACACTCTGTGCGACACGCAGCCTGTCTTTTCTATATTTTTCAAAAGCGCGTACCACATGTACGCATTTTATTGGTCATGTCACATCAGGTGCACCAATATGCGCCCAACACATGTGATTGTGCGTCACATAGCCGCTTGCGCCTGGCGCAGCTGGCGTGTGAAGCGCCAATTCGTTTTCCCTATAAATAGGTTTCGATTTTCCGAATTAAAAGACGATTTTTCATACACTTAATACTCGAATTTTATATACTTCGACTATACACTTTACAAAATCTCTCTACAAAACCTCTCTACAAAACTCATACTTTTGAAAGCTACAAACACAAACACATTCAAATCTTAATATTTTCATACATACATATTTTCAGGCTTCACGATTGCTCGTCCCAAAGGTTGTCAATCTCTTAGACCCAAGCCACGATATAATCCTGAGGGTCCTTGAATAAATTATTTTTATATTGAAGTTACTAACTATTTCTTTCCTGATGTAGATCTTTAATATAAAAATCGTTCCTTTGTACATTCTAATCCCTCTTTTCTTCTTTTATTTATTTTCATATATTATTATATGGTTGCCTGATTGTCCTGTTATGCTTTTTATCACCAACATGTTATTTTGGTTAGTCAAAGACCTACATAATTGTTGAAATATTAATCAGATAATTTGGACAACCTGCTAATTTCCCTGTAATTTTGATTGCATTATAACATATCACTAAAAAATAGTCTTTTTATGTGTTTCCTGAATCAACCTAGACTAAATTATCCCCTAAAAAAAAAACCTAGACTAAATTATTTTTAGGGTGCATGAAAATATTACTTGGTTATTCTAGTGCATAAAAATTGACATGAATCGATATTTAGTAGAGGCCAGCAATGGGCGAATGTGGTTCATTATGACCGTATTCGTACCCTCACCCCCGAACTCAATCTATGGTTCATTGACTATGTATGGAGTAAGGACGGGGAAATCTACATTGGATAAGTCCCTAGTCCCTACGATTTCCCAATATCCAATTAGGTTTATGAGTCTTCCTTTAAAGACTTGTTGGAGACTTCAAAACATAATTGAATAAAACCTTAACAATGGGGTAGTCAAATACGTGCTCACACTGCATAGGTGAAATAAAATCATGCCTACAATTTGGCGACTTCACTGGGGAGGATTTAAAAAAAAATTAATTTTTTTAAAAGAGTGGGTGAAACTCGAAAAATACGATTCATACTCTTTTTATACTTTAGAATGACATTACAATTTTGCATATGCATGGCTATTGTTTAAGCCACCATAATGCGTGAGGTCACCCCGGAGGGGATTGCGCTTTGTCCTTCCAAAAAGCTTCCTGAGCGATAGTGTTGGATCTTAGTCATACCCAACCATGGCATTGTTATCTTGTTTCTAACTTGAGAACTGGATTGCGTCTTACACATGGCCACCTCTTTCAGCAGGGGTACGAAGCGTGGGATCAATCTCTTAGTCATGGACCTTTTTTGCCTTAACCTAAACCTGACCATAGTTTCAAACATAGTACTAGACTTTAGGTTGGAACTTTTGCATCCATGTTACATGACATTTCCTTGTGATTGCAATTTTTGCCTGCTATTATCTTGTTAAATTTTCGTTGTTATGCATTGCGTCTAAAATCGCGTCTAAATGACAAGAAAAAGATCGTCAATTGGCCAAAAACTAACCTAAATCCTCGAAAAACATGTCGGGGAGTAGTGCGCCAATAGCATTAAGTTGCGCCTGGCGCACCACTCCCGCGCCAGACGCGCGGCTGTGTGCCGCGCGCAGCAATGCTGCGTGGTACGCAGCCTGTGCATCGCATGCTTTTCGTCGATTTGAAACTGCTCTGATACCACTTGAAACAAGCACAACTCAAAGAAGAATAGTGTTTAGGATAGTTTTGAACACAAGCTAAAAGAATCACTCTTAAAGCTAGTAATTCGGTTTTTAGTTAAGGAAGTGAATCACTCTCGACCTTAAACTAAAAGGGTTTTAATTAATAAAATAAGTGAATCACTCTCAAATCTTGTTAATTGGGTTTGAACTCTTGTAGTTTTACCTCCCAAGAAATTCGTGCAAATTAGAATAAAAACACCCAATTTTTGATCTTTAAACTCGAGGGTTTATAACAAAGTTTTTCAACAACAAAATCTACCTCTCATTGATGTTGAAGCTTACATATATATAGTACATGAATAAAAAGACTTAAAGCATCAGCAACTAAGCCTAATACACTAAGGAGATTAAACAAAGCAAATAAACTACAAAATATCTCCTAAAGCTAGCTAAATCAGCACATCTAGCACTAGCTTTGTTGCATCACTTCTTGGAACGTGGTTTAAGGGAAGGAAACCAATGAGAACCTTTCCTTCACATGAAGATAGCTCCACCTAAGCAAGGAGCTCATCATTTGGCTGCAAAACACCCTTGCTCACATCAGCACAAAGGGGCTGCTCTTACACGCCTATTTAGAAGCTTTAAGCAAATATGAGGCTTTCCTAGCTAGGTAGGAAAGCTTGTTATTGGCTCCATTGCTGCAAGTAGACTTAAGTACCTCTATGACTGAGCTAAGAGCTTGTTACAACATGTATCACACGTCCCATTACATCCTAAGCTAAGCAAAATAAAACCGGTTTTGCAAAACCGAAATTACAAAAACTGTTTTAAGAGATAAGTAGCTAATTAGTACAATTAGTAAACGTAAAGCATGTTTAGGACTTAATTAACACTAATTGACATTAAGCACCTCAAGCACACACCTCACCAACACCCATGGGCAACTGCTTGCTTGTCCTACTTAGCTTCTTCTTCATTTGTCATAATCAATGAAATGATGTCTCAATTGGAAGGCTACTGCGACTTCGTTTATTCATCACATCTCACCAAATTTGGTAGGATGAAACTTCAAGATGTTAGCAAGCCAACAAAAAAAAGAATCACTGGAAAATGATTTATAGATTGCTCACAATAACCAAAAAGATTTCGCTGCGCCAGAATCTTCGGATGGACGTGAACGTCTTCACTTCTATTCTACTTTCTACTTAACTCAAACAACTCTAATCAACTCTAATTACTTAAATAAAGAGGTTTACATACTACTTAAGATTCTAATTGAATACAACTCGATATAATACAAAACAAACAAAAAATCAGGAGAAGAAATGCGAAACCATTTCGCATCAAAACTCGTACTACTCCATGAAACGTGTATCTCCCTTGTATAATTTGGATTAGTACTTTAACAAAACTTCTAAAACCTGATCCTAAACCATGATATAAGCCATATCCAACGAATCTTGTTAGGTAGAATAGGTGATACTAAATCTACAATAAGGATGATCATGTAAGCTATCTTTAATAATTTTAGTACCCTCCTGTTTCGTTTCAGTCGTCGTGGTGGTCGATCCTATGTTCGGTTCGTCTGCATTCGCGTAAAATCATGGTCATTAGGGATCTCACCTAATTCAAAAAAATCAGTCCTTTCATGTAAGGTCGAGTCTATCCTAAGAAGTGCATCTAGAAAAATGGTCATGGTAGAATTAGAATTGTAATGCATGTCTACCTTCTCCCTGCTATCCAACTAATCTTCCCTATTAATTCTACCCAATCATATTCAACCAGTTTAAAAAAAACTTGCATTTTTCAAAATCAATCCTACACCCATGTCTATTCTACTTTTTTTAAAAAGCATTTACTAATCATCATCATACAAGACATTTACAAAAATATTTTCCAAAATTAATCCATCATCTTTTCCTAACAAAAGATAAAAAACAAGGGGTTCCTTTCAAAAAATAATGTCGAAAATTCTAAGCCTAGTCCAAGCGCCTTCAGTCAATACAATCCAATCAATCCTATCAATCCAATCCATTTGCATTCATTTTAGGCCCATATGCATTAGTGTAACACCCGACTCTTCCGGAGTCGAGTATATCGTCACCAATGCGCATCCAGGGCCAACAATTGTCCTCAATGACCAACACAAGTTCTTCCAGAGCATTTTGTCCTGACTCATGCACACCCCGAGAATAAGTAGCCTACTCCCAGCCAAGCACGCTTAACTGTGGAGTAACTAAGAAAATGAGCTCCCTAAAAGAGAGATGCATCTTGTTAGAATAAGTAGCTTACTAAATCCCTTTAAAGAAATCATGAGGGGTATTACAATTAGAGTCCATTTTGCATTCATCCTAGGCCCGTCTAAATTTGAGTCCATACGTTTACTAGCATTAGAGTCAATCTTAGGCCCATATAAGTCTAGTTCATGTCAAAATCTAGTCCCATTTGCATCTTGATGTGAAGTCTAATCCAAGTCTATTCCTAGTCCATTTCAATCTAAATCTAAGTCTAATCCAGTTCAAAGCATAGGTCCATTTAGGCCCAATTCATTCCCTGAGGCTAGTTTGCATTTTTATGTAGACCCTAATCAAGTCTTCGGACTATAAAAGTTAAGTCTTAAGACTATAAAAGTTCCCTAGTTATAGTTTGCATTTCTATGTAAACCTTAGTCAAGTCTTCGACTATAAAAGTTCCCTAGGTCTAGTTTGCATTTCTATGTAAATACTAGTCGATTCTTCGGACTATAAAAGTTCAATCCTAGGTCTAGTTTGCATCTCCATGTAAGCCTAAGTCAAGTCCTTGGACTATAAAAGATCAGTTCATACCCTTAGGCCTAGCCTGCTTACTTTTCTGTAAGTTCAAAGTCAATTCCAGTCTGCTTGCATAGTCCAGTCCAGTCTAGTCCAGTCCATATCTGCATATGCATGTAGTTAGGCCCATGTCAGCATCATGGTCAAGTCCATACTAGTCCAAACCCCATATCCTCCATTTCAAATGCATTTCCCATTTCCCATTTCCATTCCCCATTTCCATTTCCATTTCCATTTCCATTCCCCATTTCCATTTCCATTCCCCATTTCCATTTCCATTTCCATTTCTCATCTCCCATTTCCCATTTCTCCATCCCTCACTTCCATTTCTCATTTCGAAATTCATTTCTTAAAATTTACGAGGTCCATTCGATTTCTATTCAGGACAGGTGGCGAGATTATAACTTGGGAACGCCCGACAGAGAGGATACAAGGTCAACCTACTCCCAAACTCATCAAACGTGTTCTCACCTTTTCAGACGAGTCTTCCGAAGCTTCTGAATCATCTGAATCATCATCTGAGATGGAAGACACTTCTGAATAACTTAATGTAATCATGGCTTAGCTCCAACTGATGAACTATCGTCTTGAGGGACAAGACAAAGAGATCAAAGCGCTGAGAGAAAAGCTGATAATTGAGGAAGAAGAGCGTGATGACACTCCACCACCGGCACCTCCTATCAAGTCCGAGACAGATTTGAGGTTTGAAAAACTCGAGCAATTGATCCAGTCAATTCCTGCACTCGAGGGTCAGGCTCATGGCCATGACATCATTGATCATGAACTAAGGGAAAAGCTTCCTACAAAGGTAGCATTGGGTGACCTCCCAAAATTCAAGGGGGTCGAAGACCCAAATGATCATTTGAGAGCCTTCTCCATTTATATGGCTCTTAAGGGCATGAGCAATGATCTATTTTCTTATGTTTTTCCCTTGAGCTTGGATGCACATCCATCCAAGTGGTTCAGATCACTGAACAAGACCAACCTGAATGACTAGGACTACATCAAAGAAGTGTTCCGCAAGAAATACATATATAATACTCATGGAGTTAACTAAATAAAACTCCAACGAAGATTTTGTCACCTTCCTTAACAGATGGAGGGAAAAGCCCGCACAAATGACTAACAGGCCATCTGAAGAGGACCAAGTCCGAATGGTGATCCATAATCTGCAGTCTAAGTACGGAGAACACGTCAAATTCCAACCCACATAGTCTTTCACTAAGCTCTATAAAGTAGGCCTACTGATCGAAGAAGAGGTGTAAGCCAATAAGAACAAGGGTTCCAATAACAACAACTTTTTCCAGAAGAGTAACAACAGCCCCTCTAGCTCCAAAAACAACGACGTCAATGCCCTAACTACTAAAAAGAGAGGTTATCAAAAGACCCAAAGAACCTTCACTCCCCTGGGCATTACTTTAGAAGAAGCTTAATCAAAGAGGAGAAATTTACCCTATTGGTCCTACTCCGAACCCTGCACCTGAGAATAAGTCTAAGAAGTGGAACCCTAATGCTTACTGCAAATATCACCAACACTAGTGGAAAAAATGATCCAAAGTTTAGCCCACTTAAAGGCTCTTTGGTTCATGAGCAGGTTGCACTTGTTTTAGAAGCTCTTGGCTTTTCTCCATTTGTTCATAATCCTTAGTTTGCTACTTGTTTAACTTGGATGGTGGATTGAGACGTGCATAACATTTTAAAGAGCCCAAGTTCTGTTTGGGTCGCAAGCAAGGATGTAAAGGAAGCCCAAGTTCTATTTGGGTTCCTATTTATTTTTGTTGTTTTATTTTCATGCTTAAAATAAAGCCTAGTGATTACTTATTACACTAAGGCAAGTAGGTGTGTGTTTTATGGCTGATTAGGCGTGTAATTAGGGGCTGTTTACAGCTCCATAGTTGCTGATTGCCTCCTTTTGTAACAGCCCCTTAAATGATGCTTAATTAGGGCTTGAATCAAGGAGTTTTGTAACTCCTCAAAACCTTTCCTCTTGGACGGTTTTTAGGGATGTTTTTGGCTCCTCCTTGTTGCTCCTTACCTCTATATAAGGAGAGCAAATGATAATAGAAATCAGTTTTGAATTTGAATTAAAAAACCTTTGTGTTTTCAGTTTTTAGCTTTGAGTTTGTCTCAAGTTTTAAACTAACCCTTATTGCTTTGAGTGAGTCTTGAGTGATAAGATTAGGGGAGATCGAGTGAGTCTTGAGTGAGTCTTGTCTCTGGCCTAAGATCCCAAATCATTGAGTTTGTCTTGCGATTTGGTCATTTATCCTAAAATCGTGAGCTACAAAGTGTTCTTGTGAGTGTTCTTGTTCTTGAGTTTAAAAACATTGTTCAACTCTTGGAAAGGTATTTTTAGATTCACATCATCTGGTATCAGAGCCTTGGTCGAGAGATTCATCGGAAAATCGAGTTTTGGAGAAGAAACGAAACTGCCAGAATTCCACTAGTTTTTTATCCGACTTTGAAGGACGATTTCTCAACCTTCAGGAGTCCAAATTGGTTGATTATTTTTTTCATTCTGCATAACTTTTTGTCTAGAATACTGACAGAATTTTATAGATTTTTGTGATTTTTTAGATATTAAACTGGGCATGTTTTTCGCAACTGCGCCAAAACGGAGCAAATCCAGCACACAGAACTTCAAACGACGATTACTCCTTCATCCGGAAAGCTTTTCAAGAGTTTCTTTTTTTTATTATGCTTGAAATTTCCTAAATTATATTAATCTGCAAGCCTTTGAGAGTCTCAAGGCCATTTACAGTTTCGTTTTGTTGTTCAAGTTTACGACAGTTTGCATCTTGTATTTGTAATAGTCTAGCAAAAATAGTGAAATGATGGCTGATGGTGATCTTGCTAGGATGTTACAAGTAATAACTCAGAAGTTAGAAAATTTACGAAAGGAATCAAATGAAAATGAAGAAGATATGATGTAAGTCTAAAAACACCTTCCAAAGGATTAGATGATGATTCTAAACTTTAGAAACATAGAACACTCACTTTGACAAGAAATCACTCGAAACAAGGATAGATGCCAAAACTCAAGAACACACTCAAAATTTTGGGGTTCTAGGCCAGAGATAAGACTCATTCAATCTCCCATAGGCTTATCACTCAAGACTCACTCAAAGTAATCAGGAAAGGTAACATTTGAGACAAACTCAAAGCATAAACTTGAAAACACAAGGTTTATTAATCAAACTCAAAACTGCTTTCTATTGAACATTAGCTCTTCTTAAATAGAGTTAGGAGCAGCAAAAGAAGCCAAGAGACTTCACAAATCAGTTACAAAAACCGTCCAAAAGGAGTTACGTATTAGGAGCTAAAAAGACTCCTTGATTCACGCCTCCTTCTAATGCTTCAATCATTTTGTTGTTACAAGCTTTGTTAAACTAGCAAATTATAAGCCTAAAACTGATGCTACACACGCCTACTTGCCTTAGTGTCATAAGTAATCACTAGGCTTTATTTTAAGCTTGAAAATCAAACAAAAGCATAAAACATATGGCCCAAACTACATATGGGCTGATTACATGAACACACGCATACCCAATCATATGCACGCCTAGCAGCAGCTCCAAATGTTTTTTAATGAACAACCCATGGAACTATGTAAGGCATGTAACAAACTTGGGCTTGAGAGCAAATCAATTGTAAGATAAGCCAAATCCAATAATTGAAAAGATCATCTAATTTCAATATTTTGAGTGGCCTTGTCGCATGTGTATCAAGATAAGGCCCAATAAAAGACTAGGCTTGATGCTATGTCTAGTATGTTGTTGCAAGCTAATCGAAAACTAAATTTTCTTGAAACTTAGGATGGTGAGTTGAATACACCTAGAAACTTTGATGAAGATAGGGGTTTGAAAATTGAGATGCCCGAATTTGATGGGGGGCATGATAGTGAGGCTTTTCTTGATTGGATGAGGCAAATTGAAACCGTTTTTGACTATAAGGGGTATGATGATAGAAAAAGGTTTAAACTTGTTGTCCTAAAACTCACTAAACTTGCTGCCTTGTGGTATGAAAACCTCAAGTCAAATAGAAGGAGAGAGGGAAAAGAGAAGATAGACTCATGGGATAAGTTGAAGAAAAAGATGAAGGATAAATGGGTTAGTAAGGAGTATGAGCAAGAACAGTACCCAAAACTTACCCACCGTTCCCAAGAAAATGACATGAGTGTGGAAGAGTACACGAAAGAGTTTGAAAAATTGTGCTTGATTTGTGATTTGCAAGAAAAGGAAACCTTTAAAATTGCTCAATTTGTTAAAGGTTTGTCCAAAGAGATAAGTAAGAAAGTGGAAGTGACTCATTATGCCACTTTTAGCAATGTATGTAAGCTTGCCTTGAAATATGAGGCACAAGCTAAGGAGGAAAAGGAGAAAGAGAAGCCTAAAACTTCTTCTTCCTCTTTCAAGGGTACTTCGAAATTTATTCCTTTCAACACTAAGGGAAGTACTTTTCAAAGTAGAGCCTTCCCATCTGGTTCATCTGGTCCTAAGAACGATAAGGGGAAAGAAAAACAAGTGATTTCACCTAGTGAGCTTGCAACTAGGAGAAAATGTTTCAAATGCCATGGGAGGGGTCATATTGCTAGTGAATGTCCTAGTAAGGCTGTTTTGACCGCCACTCAGGTGTTATAATGGATGAAGAAGAACAAATGTATAACTTTGTAGTGCAAGAAGATGGCTTTGTTGAGGATGAATATGATGAGGAGATTCCTCCGGAAAATGAGTACAACATGATGGTTGTACAAAGAGTGTTGTTTAGTGAGCCTCAAGTTGATGAGAGGCAAAGAAACAACTTGTTTCACACTAGATGCAAGATTGGAGAGAACACTTGCAATGTGATAGTGGATGGTGGTGCTCAAACGGATGTTATTTCATCCGAAGCGGTGAGTAAGTTGAAACTTACCACTAGAGATCATGATGAGCCTTATAAGCTCAATTGGTTGAATGATGGCAATGACATTAGGGTGAAGAAGCAAGCTTCGGTTTCTTACTCTATTGGCAAGTTTGAAGATGAGAGATGGTGCGACATTCTTCCTATGGATGCTTGTCACTTGTTGCTTGGAAGGCCATGGCAATTTGACCATGATACAGAGCACAAAGGCAAATCTAATGTTTATCTTGTAAATACAAAAGATGGTAGAAAAGTTAAATTGCTTCCCCTACCCCCTAAAGTTGCTAAAAAAGACAAAGAAAAGAGCAACTACCTTGTATCTTGTAATGAGCCGAGAAAATAGTGGAAGAAAATGGTGGGGGTATGCTTTGGTCGTGAGAACCAAAGATGAGAATGAGACTACTTGCAATAAGTCACCACTTTTGGATGACTTGTTGGAAGAGTTCAAATATGTGTTCCCTAATGACTTGCCCAAGGGCCTCCCTCCAATAAGGGGCATTGAGCATGCCATTGACTTAATTCCAGGATCACCTTTGCCCAACAAGGCTGCATATTGGTGTAATCCGGAAGAGAGTAAGGAACTTGAAAGGCAAGTGAATGAATTTACTAGAAAGAGGCTATGTGAGAGAAAGCCTTAGTCCTTGCGCCGTGCCTGCCCTCTTAGTACCAAAGAAAGATGGTACTTGGAGAATGTGTGTTGATAGCCATTCAATTAACAACATAACCATCAAATATCGCTTCCCTATGCCTCGTTTGCAAGATATGTTAGATGAGTTGAGTGGTGCCTTAGTCTTTTCCAAAATAGACTTAAGGAATGGATACCATCAAATGAGAATAAGGGAGGGAGATGAGTGTAAATTGGCTTTCAAAACAATGCAAGGGTTGTATGAGTGGTTGGTTATGCCATTTGGGCTTTGCAACGCCCCAAGCTCCTTCATGAGGTTGATGAATGAGGTCCTCCGTCCATTTCTTAATGATTTTATTGTTGTTTACTTAGATGACATACTTGTGTATAGTAAAAACAATGAAGATCATGTAATTCATTTGAGGAGGTTGTTCGAAAAATTGAGGGAAATGGAGTTGTATGGCAAGCTTGAGAAATGTGTATTCATGACTCCTAGTGTTGTATTCTTAGGGTACATTGTAACAGGAGAGGGGGTGCATGTAGATCCGGAAAAGGTACAAGCCGTGCAATCATGGTTGGCTCCAACCAATGTGCATGAAGTAAGAAGCTTCCATGGACTAGCTGATGTGATTGCGGAAGCTTAAAATCTAGAACAATATTGTAAACACTCTAATCTCACGTTTAGAATGAATTAGGTTTGAACTTGGTAACAAAAATAATATAAAGATTGAATCTTTATAAGGATAGGCTCTATATGTTCCCTCCAGAACTAGAGGATCTCTCACTAACCGCAACTAGGAGATGCACACAAACCTCGATTTGTATGTTTGTGGTACGACGACCAACATTCAATGCTAACAAAGCACTCGAATTTCTTTTAAGCAAAACACAACTGAATTTTATTTGTTATGAACGTGTGTATTATATACTACACGCCTAAGCAAAGTCCTAATAAAAGAAGATAACTAATAAAGACCCCTAGTTAAGCTAAAACAACAGCACACGCCTAACAAGATAAACATGCATAAACTTATCTTAGTTAGGACTCCTAATCATGCTAAACAACTTAACAACCAGCCTTATCATCACACGCCTATTCTAGGATAGAAATTAAAGACTTCTAAGCAAACTCAAACACTATGACTTAGGGAATTAGACTCCAAAACATAATAGGATCCCTTTATCATTCAAACACCTAAATAAAAGAGTTATTAAACAAATAAAATACATAGTCCTTACAAAACTAGGATACTACATAAGAATCCTAGCTGAACTAGGATTCTCACAATTTGATGCTCACACACGCATCATACTCCCCCCCCCCAGAATCCAACTTGTCTCAAGGTGCGTCTAAGCATGGAACCAAGTCACTAGCTTGTAATGTGGCGCAAATTCCATGACCCAACAACACTTTGTAAGTCTCATAGCCAATCCTCTTCACCACCTTGAACGGTCCTTCATCCATTGGCTCGCCATGCTTATGGTTTACGTGAACTTTTTGTGCTGCCAAGGACAACCACACATAATCTCCCTCATCCAAGGTTGGATTATGACGCAAGTGTCGCAGTTTTGCGCGCCTTTCCTTCTTGTTACTAGCCACTTCCAATACTTCCTCCCTACAAGAACTCAAGCACACATGAGGCGTAGCTACAGCAGTAGCACTCGAAGTCTCCCTTGATGCACTAGCACTAGGACTAACCGTAGGCACCACAACACCCCTTGGAGGCAAAGGTTTCAATCCTATCCTTTCCCCATCCTTCAAAACCGAATAGATGTTGTCCCTCCCATGATGAATGACACTTCTATCCGACTGCCATGGACGACCCAACAATAAGGAACAAGCGGTCATAGGCACCATGTCACACCATAGTTGGTCCATGTAGCCACCAATTCGAAACGAAACAAGAGCTCGTTTCTTCACCCACACGCCACTCTTCTCATCCAACCAACTCAGTTTATAAGGCCTAGGATGGTCTTGTGTAGGTAGTTTCGCCTCTTCCACCATTGACAAGGCACATACATTAGCACACGAGCCACTATCCACAATAACCGAAAACAACTTACCATTAACGAGGCACCTAGTTTGAAACAAGTTCTCCCTTTGTTCATGCTCGTCCGTTTGTTGTGGAGTAGCCATCAAAGCTTTACGCAAGATCAAGCTTTTATATTCGTTTTCAGCCTCAAACAATGGAGTCCCTTGCCAAAACCTCTCGTTCACCACATCCTCCAATGTGTCCTCCTCCTCGTCAAACCCAACAACAACCATGAGACCTTGATGGTCCTTCACCGAAACTAGAACTCGATTTGGACACTCCCTTTGCAAGTGACCAAAGCCCCTACACTTAAAGCACATCTTCTCCATCATAGTTTGCTTCCCTTGTGTCAAAGTTAGAGCCTTTTTGTTGCCTTGAGTGCCGAAGTTAGATGGAGAAGCACCATCACTACCAGGTTTAGATGCAACGTCTAATACCTTTACTCCTTCAACCCTTTGCGCCATCATACCACTCCCTTCCCTAGCCTTTGGTTCTTGCTGCCTTTCAACCTTCTTGGCTAGTAAACACAAGTCATCAAAAGTCTCGTATGAATGGAGTTCCACCAAATCAACAATCTTTTTCTTGAGACCAAGGAGAAACTTGGCGTTTTTTTGCTCGTCTTCATCCTTGCAGTCACACGCCAGCCACAATCTCTCAAATTCCGAAATATAGGCCTCCACACTCAAGTGATTTTGCTGCAAAGCATTCAACTTGATGAAGAGTCCTTGCTTGTACGTTCTAGCAACAAAACGTTTCTTCATCTTGGCACGCAAATCTGTCCAAGTTGCTAACTCTTCCTTCCCTTCCCTCCTACGCCTATTTTGATAGCTATCAAGCCAATCACTTGCGTACGCCGTCAATCTCAAAATAGCATGATCAAACCGCTTGTAGTCCCCCATGCTCTTGTGATAAAAAAGACGAGTCATGCGCCTCTCCCAATTCAAAAACGAATATGGACCCTTTAGACCATTAAACTCGGGAAGATCTCCAAGTTTGATGTCCTCATCTCTCCTCCCTCCATTAGACAAAGACCCACCAGTAGGGGTGCTTTTCAAAATCGTGACTTCACGAGTTAAGTCACGCATCTGCTCACTAAGGAAAGCATGTTGCTCAGCAAAGATAGTTTCCACGGACTTTTCCCCCGTCATATTATGAAACATAGCAAGGCAAAGTGAAAAAGAAAAAAAAATTCGGACTTTCCCTCCCAAGATTGAATTTTTGGGGAAAAATTCTCTAGCTCTTGATACTAATTGATGTGATTGCGGAAGCTTAAAATCTAGAACAATATTGTAAACACTCTAATCTCACGTTTAGAATGAATTAGGTTCGAACTTGGTAACAAAAATAATATAAAGATTGAATCTTTATAAGGATAGGCTCTATATGTTCCCTCGAGAACTAGAGGATCTCTCACTAACCGCAACAAGAAAATGCACACAAACCTCGATTTGTTTGTTTGTGGTACGACGACCAACATTCAATGCTAACAAAGCACTCGAATTTCTTTTAAGCAAAACACAACTGAATTTTATTAATTATGAACGTGTGTATTATATACTACACGCCTAAGCAAAGTCCTAATAAAAGAAGATAACTAATAAAGATCCCTAGTTAAGCTAAAACAGCAGCAAACATGCATAAACTTATCTAAGTTAGGACTCCTAATCATGCTAAACAACTTAACAACCAGCCTTATCATCACACGCCTATTCTAGGATAGAAATTAAAGACATCTAAGCAAACTCAAACACTATGACTTAGGGAATTAGACTCCTAAACATAATAGGATCCCTTTATCATGCAAACACCTAAATAAAAGAGTTATTAAACAAATAAAATACATAGTCCTAACAGAACTAGGAAACTACATAAGAATCCTAACTGAACTAGGATTGTCACAATTTGATGCTCACACACGCATCACTAGCCTCCTTCTATAGGCTGTTCATCAAGAACTTCTCTACTATCATGGCTCATATCACCGAGTTAACAAAGAAAGGTGAGTTTGAGTGGGGTGAGAGTGCGCAAAAGGCCTTTGAGAAGGTCAAGCATATGCTTTGTAATGCTCCCATACTTGTACTTCCCGACTTTGACAAAGTGTTTGAGGTGGAGTGTGATGCGAGTGGGATTGGGATTGGTGCGGTTTTGATACAAGAGAGGAAGCCCGTGTGCAACTTTAGTGAGAAGTTAAATTGGGCTAAGCTTAAATATTCCACCTATGATCGTGAGTTCTATGCCATTGTGAGGGCACTTGATCATTGGTCTCATTACTTAAGGCCTAAGCCATTTGTCCTTCATTCGGACCATGAGGCGCTTAAGTTCATCCATGGGTAACAAAAGTTGAACCAAAGGCATGCTAAATGGGTGGAGTTTCTCCAATCATTTACCTTTAGTTCAAAATATAAAGATGGGAAGAGTAATGTAGTGGTCGATGCTTTGTCTCGTCTGAACTACTTGCTTTCTATGGTGGATGCTAAGATTTTGGGTTTTGAACAACTCAAAGAGGGCTATCAACATGATCCTGATTTTGCAAGTGAGTTAGAGAGTCCATCAAAGGAGTTTGTGCAGCAAGATGGTTACCTCTTCAAGGGTAACAAGTTGTGTGTCCCAAAGAGTGGTGTGAGGGAGTTGTTGGTAAGAGAAGTGCATAGTGGTTGTTTAACGGGTCACTTTGGCATCCAAAAGACTCTTGATATTCTTGGTGAGCATTTCTATTGGTCAAGAATGATCAAAGATGTGACTTTGGTTGTGAAGAGATGTGCTACTTGTCAAAAAGCAAAGGGTCACTTCACCAAAGGTCTCTACACTCCTCTTCCAGTTCCGGATGCCCTATGGGAGAGTGTTAGCATGGACTTCATTGTGGGATTGCCAAGAACTCAAAGGGGAAGGGATAGCATCATGGTTGTTGTAGATAGATTCTCTAAAATGGCTCACTTCATAGCTTGTAATAAAACCAATGATGCTGTAAAAGTGGCGGAATTGTACTTCATGGAAGTTGTCAAACTTCATGGCATTCCTCGAAGTATAGTTTCGGATAGGGACTCCAAGTTTCTTAGTCACTTTTGGAGGACCCTATGGAAGCGTGTTGGTACCAAGTTTCTTAGCACCTCTCATCATCCCCAAACTGATGGGCAAACGGAGGTGACAAATTGAAATTTGGGTACATTGTTGAGAGGACTTGTAAGCAAAACGCAAAAAGATTGGGACATGAAACTAGCCCATGCGGAGTTTGCTTACAATAGAGCTCATTCCTTAACTACTTCTCGCTCCCCATTTGAAGTAGTTTATGGAGTGAATCCCTTTGTGCCTATTGATCTTGTTCCTATGGTTAAAGGGGATATTGTGGAGAAAGATGCTAAAAAAAAGGTGGAAGCCTTTCAAAAAACCTGTGAGCAAGTGAAGAAAAGAATTGAGGAAATGAATAAGAAATACCAAGAGAGAGCAAACAAACGACGAAAACAACCCATCTTTCACCCTGGGGATTTGGTTTCGCTTCATTTGAGGAAAGAGAGATTTCCCAAACTTCTCAAAAACAAACTCATGCCTCGTTTTGATGGTCCATTTAGAGTGCTTGAAAGGGTGAATGATAGTGCTTACAAAAGTGAGCTTCCTGATGAGTTGATGGGTGTTAGTGCTACTTTCAATGTGGGGGATTTGTCACCATACTTAGATGATTCAAGTTTGAGGGCAAACTCTTCAAAAGAAGGGGAGAATGATCCAAAGTCTAGCCCACTTAAAGGCTCTTTGGTTCATGAACAGGTTGCACTTGTTTTAAAAGCTCTTGGCTTTTCTCCATTTGTTCATAAGCCCGAGTTTGTTACTTATTTTACTTGGATGGTGGATTGAGGCGTGCATAACATTTTGAAGAGCCCAAGTTCTGTTTGGGTCGCAAGCAAAGATGTGAAGGAAGCCCAAGTTCTGTTTGGGTTCCTATTTATTTTTGTTGTTTTATTTTCAAGCTTAAAATAAAGCCTAATGATTACTTATTACACTAAGGCAAGTAGGTGTGTGTTTTATGGCTGATTAGGCGTGCAATTAGGGGTTGTTTACAACTCCATAGTTGCTGATTGCCTCCTTTTGTAACAGCCCCTTAAATGATGCTTAATTAGGGCTTGAATCAAGGAGTTTTGTAACTCCTCAAAACCTTTCCTCTTGGACGATTTTTAAGGATGTTTTTATCTCCTCCTTGCTGCTCCTTACCTCTATATAAGGAGAGCAAATGATAATAGAAATCAGTTTTGAGTTTGAATAAAAAAACCTTTGTGTTTTCAGTTTTTAGCTTTGAGTTTGTCTCAAGTTAGAAACTAACCCTTATGGCTTTGAGTGAGTCTTGAGTGATAAGATTAGGGGAGATTGAGTGAGTCTTGTCTCTGGCCGAAGATCCTAAATCATTGAGTTTGTCTTGTGATTTGGTCATTTATCCTAAAATCGTGAGCTACAAAGTGTTCTTGTGAGTGTTCTTGTTCTTGAGTTTAAAAACATTGTCCAACTCTTGGAAAGGTGTTTTTAGATTCACATCAAAAAACATCATCGGATCCGTTCAAAACAGGGGTTACTGATCTGGTTTTGGGTCGAATCAGTTGAGCTAGGAGCGGTTGACAAAAGTCAACTGCTCCGGTTGATAACCGGATCAGTTATTCATTAACTGGTCCGATTTTCACAAAAACCAGACCAGTTATATAGAAAACTCATCCGGTTTTAGGTGAATATTTGTTTTTTGCATTTTTTCATCCTTAATTGATACAAAAACAATTGGATATGATAAAAACTACTAATACTCATTTTATTATACATAATTGAGCACAAATAGTTACAGATAGATAAAAAATATATTTCAAGTTCTTAATTAAGAGAAATGCTAAAGACAAAGATATTAGCTTGGCACTAAGGCTAAGAATGTTTGTGAGCTTGAACTTGCCAAACCGTGGCTGAATATGCACTAGTGGAAAAAAGCTCAAATGACACAATAAAACTGATCCAGTTCTACAAAAACAGGATCCGTTAAGTATTAATTAACTGATCCGGTTGACCTAAAAACCGAATCAGTTAATATTAACTGATCCGGTTTGTAAGCCATCTGCACCAGTTAATAAATTAGGTCCAAATTAAAAAGCGCTAACCTCTCTTTAGTTTGGGCTGTAGAAGATGAGGCCCGTGTTCGAACCCTCCCCTCAAATTCTAACCCTAAAACTCCCCATTTCTCTTTCCTCCACTCCCTCAATCCTCCTCTCTCTCTCTTCCTCCATCTCCTCGGTCCTCCTATCTCTCCTCCTTCCTGATCTCCACACTTCTCCTCCAAACCCTAACCTCCCAACTCGCCTACCTCTCTCTTCTTCTCTCATCCCTCTCTTTTCGAGCACCACCACACCACCACCACCATGTGCGCATCATCTCGCTTGCACCACCCTCCTTCTGCCTCGCCGGAAACCCGTAGCCCTACTGCGGCGCAACACCCCCTACTCTCTCCTCTGCTTTGTTCTGCTAGCTGCTGGGCCCCGCTGCTGCACCGAGGACCACGAACGCCGCCCCTGCCACCACCAACCTTCTAGCCAGACACATCGGAGTACAGCCCAACCCCAAAGATTTCTTTGTTCTCTATCGCAACTCCGGTTCGTCGCAGGGCGAATTTCGAAGTCAAACTCGATTCCCCCAATTCTTTCCTCGTTTTTTTATTTTGAGATTGTCATTACTTTACGTTTTCAGGGTTACGTTTCAAAAAAATTTTATTTGATTAATTTCGAGATTGTAATTGTTTTGTAACTCGATTCCACTAATTCTTTGCCCGTTCTACATATTGGGTTCTTTTATCTTGTAATTTATATTGTAATTTTTCGTGTTTTTTTCATTTCATTTTCCTAATTAGATCTAGGCTTCTTCTTTTATCTTGTAATTATATTGTAATTTTTCGTATTTTTGTTCATTTCTCTGCATTTCATTTTCGTAATTAGATCTATTCCTTATATTTTTCGTATTTTTTTTCATTTCTTTTATTGTTCATGTGTTTTGTATAACATATTATGTTCGTTTTTTATTTTTGTTTTTAATTCATATGTTTTGTATAATCCACTTCTATTTCTTTATTGTAATTCACATGTTTTTTTTTTTTAAGTTTGGGATACCATGATTTCGTTTCTATTCGCACAATGCACTGCAAAGCCTGCAACTCTGAAGTGCAGAGTGGGGTGACTTTTAAAAAAAAAAAATTAAACTAAAGTTAACTGCTGCGGTTGTGTGCAAAACAGCATTAGTTGACTCAAGTAGCTGATCAGGTTCACAACCGCAACAGTTAACTGTTCTTAACCGCTGCTACCCTAACCGATCCGATCCATTTTCGAATCAGTTAAACCCATTTTGACCGGATCGATTAGGGTTTTTTCTACTAGTGATGTAGGATTATTAATTGCCAGTTGATCATATCTCTACAGCTCCATATCAATGGACGGTTGATAGCAGTATTACAATTAAGAGACCAATTAATTGCCAGTTGAAAGATTGAACTCTAGAAACTGAAATATCTACATCAAAGTATTACAAGAAGGAGACCAATTAAGAGACTAACTTACAGCTGGAAAATGTATAATACAACTAATTGCAATTATGACAGTACATTAATATAGGAGGAAGACGATGAAGCTCTTTGAACGCAAAAGTAGGAAGAGACTTACCCTGAGATGGTGGTGAAGGACGTTCACGCTCATAGGGTGGTACTTCTACACCTGCAAAGAAAAATTAGATAAGCATCAGCCACCAGAAAATTTATTCTTTCTAAACATGTAACAAAAATAAGGTTTACTGCATGCCATCTGAAATAAAGTCAAACAACAATCATCTCTCAGTACAAAGAGATTGTTCACTTTCAGCATGCTATCCACTTCAGTGCATGAGATGGTCTTTTCAATTCAGCTGCAGTTTCATGACGCTTTTTGAGCTCTTAAAATTATCATCAAGGTTTGGTACAAGATCACCTTTACCCAAATTTCACTCCAGAAGTTTCATATACTTATTTAATTTGCTACTAATACCTTTGCGAGAATATAACGAAACCTATATGTACGGTTTCCAACATTTTTAATATTATAAAAAAGAATATTGCACTATCAACACAGTGCTGTTAATGAGAATCAAAGTATGAGGTCAAACACCTTCTATCTTACAGCAAGAAGATTGTGTGGTACCCGATTTTTGATTGTCTTAAGTAACGGTCTGAATCTGACAAAAGTCTCTCATTGGACTATGAGTTTTAGAAAACTTTGAAGTTGCCACCCTATTAATTTCTGAATAGGGACAGATTTATTTAATAAATCGTTTTAAAATCAATTTCAAGAAATACCCATTTAAAACGATGATATGGATAAGACTTTTTGAAAATTGGTCTTTCATACCATAAGATAGGGTTCGGGGTTTAAGTTAAGAGGTGCTAACGTCTGAAACTCGTCTCCTCTTTCGTTCTAAAGAATGGGCTCTTACTAAATGCGTTATTTTCCATTTTAAAGTAATCATGGCTATTAAAAAGAAAGAAAATCACATAATTTGCACATATACACATCAACCATTTTTATTTAGGACCAATATATCGTTTGTACATAGAAGGCTTGAGCACTGAAGTTGCACTACGTACCAATCATTGCGGGATTGGAATCCACTCATGGATCAAAACCATCGTAGTTCGAGCTTATGTCTCAGCCTAAATGGCCAATTCCATTGGGGGAAGAAAAGAAAAGAATAGATTATGAATAACTCACCTTTAGAATTAAACAAATCTATGAGGTAATCACTCCAATTAGTGATCGAAATGGGATTAAGATAATCACTTTATTTAGTGATTAAATATGAAGGAGGATAAAGATAATCACCTTAATTAGTGATTAAAAATGGAGGTTAAGATAATCATCCTAATTAGTGATTAAACTTAAAAAGAAAGATAATCACTTTGATTAGTGATTAAAAATGAAAGAAGGAAGTAATCACCTTAATTAGTGATTATTCAAGGTTTAAGATAATCACTCTAATTAGTGATTAAATGAGAAAAATAATCGCCCAAATTAACGATTATTAAAGTTTAAGATAATCACTCTAATTAGTGATTAAATGAAGAGTTTGAGTTAATCGCCCTAATCAGTGATTAAAAATGAAAGAAGGAAGTAATCACCTTAATTAGTGATTATTAAAGGCTTAAGATAATTACTCTAATTAGTGATTAAATGAGGAAAATAGTCGCCCTAATTATTAATTAAGATTTAAGATAATCACTCTAATTAGTGATTAAATGAGAAACGTCCTAATTAACGATCATTAAGGTTTGAAATAATCACTCTAATTAGTGATTAAATAGGAAAGATTTGAGTAATCACCCTAATTACTGATTAACCAAGGTTTAAGATAACCACCCTAATTAGTGATTAAACTTAGGAGGAAAGATAATCACCTTAACTAGTGATTTAAAAATGGTTTAAAATAATCACCTTAATTAGTGAATAAGAATGGAAAGGTTGAGGTATTCACTTAAAGAAAGAATTAAAGTTGAGCTAATCATTCCACTTAGTGGTACCAAAGAAAGGATTAAAATTGAGGTAATCACTCAATTTAGTGATACCAAAGAAAGGATTAAAGTTGAGGTAATCACTCTAATTAGTGATGCCAAAGAAAGGATTAAGGTTGAGGTAATCACTCCACTTAGTGATACCAAAGAAAAGGATTAAAGTTGAGGTAATCACTCAACTTAGTGATACCAAATAAAGGATTAAGGTTGAGGTAATCACTCCACTTAGTGATACCAAAGAAAGGATTAAGGTTGAGGTAATCACTCTAACTAGTGATATCAAAGAAAGGATTAAGGTTGAGGTAATTACTCTAATTATTGATACCAAAGAAAGATTTTAAGAGGGTTCTTAAAAGGAGAGATTTACTTCCTAATTGAAGGCTTTTGGGTTTGATAAGAAATAATCTTATTTCAAGATTATGAATTCATTTTGAATATTTGAAATAGAGTTTGGAGATTATGTGTTTGGCTAATTGGAATTTGGCCATTCGAAGTGAGACACATGAAAATGGCCTAAAATAAATTAGGAGATCATAATTACCTTTCTAATTATGTCAAATTATATAATTGATCCGTTTGAAGATTATGGAGAACAATTTTAGAAATATATGATGGACCATCATACAATTTGACTTAGCTAGATTTGCAATTTTTCCTCTTAATTGAGATTGGATCATTTAATTCATATACTATGATATATTGGGCCCAACATGCAATATTTACAACATTGGTTGCCCATTTTATTCAAAAATAATGAATTGTGGAATTATGTATGAAAATCATGCATAAATATCTCCATATTATTTCATTGAGTAATGTAATAACTATTTACAAAGAATTATTACAACATGTACAAAATCTATGATCTATACAAATGTTCAAACTTGAACTTCACTATGATACTCCTTCATCTTCAACCTGAAAGATATTGGAATTTGAGTTTATTTATAAACTTATGAACGATTAGAGATTAATTAACCTCTTTTGATTTGGTTTTTTATTTTAAAACAATGAAAATGAATAGAAAATTTATGTGAACTCATTATACCTTTTCATGTGAAGGAATTATTTTCTTTTTTCAGGTTTTATTTGAATAACTTTAATTTGAGCTATATGAAGCAAAACTTTTCATAAAACAATCTTTTACCAATGATTTTGTATGATTTCCAATTTATAAATGAAAACTTATGTTTTGCAAAATTATACCACAATTTCTTGTTTTGGAGATAATTATGCAAGATTTCTTATTGATTTTTGAAAAAATGGTTTTTTATGATTAATAGTGTAAATCACATAAACTAACATTACACATTTTCCTACTTACTAAAACACAAATTTCCTAAGAGCCTCCCCAATAGAGTTGGCTATCTAGGTGGGGTGATTTAAGGTTGGGAATCTATTAGGACTTTCACATACCCAAATCACCCCAAAGTATAAAAAAATGAATAAGAGAAAACAAGAAAATATTAGTAAATGATCATGAAGAATATACAAATGTTTATGATATAATAACAATGATTATGTTGATTTAATTATCATAAGTATACTCCAATAGTTGTCATTAACTCATTAACTAATATCAAAGCATTTATACCAGTTTGAGTATTTATAAAAATTAATCACAAATTTCAAATTACAATAGTAAGCGAAAAATGACCAAGCCCAACAAGTTGTAAAAGACATGAATTAACCAAATGGCTCATTTGAAAATCAGTTTAGGCCCATTACTAAACCAATTCATTGGGCTTGAGTTTAAAAAACTAAATATGAATTTTAAAAAGTGACGTATACTTCATACCTCTGCTTTCAAGGAGCAGCGAGAGATAAGAGGAACAAGGGCGGAGGTCGGAGCTCCGACATGGACATAATGCACCGTCGAGGGGGTGGCAGCTCACCGGCGGCAGTGTGGTGGCGTGCTGGCAGCAGAGCAGGGCAGAGAGTAAAGGAATGAGAAGGAAGCGAGAGAGTGAGCAACAAGCAACGAGGGTGATGAGAGAGCTTGGGGTTGCAGCGGCACTCGTCGGACCTCCGACAGACGGGGGTGCTGCAGGAGGTGTGTGACGCAGCAGTAGGGTGGCGCGTTAGCGGCATCAGTAGGGGCAGCAGTGGGTGGCGCCAAGAATGGAGGAAAGTAAGGAGAATAGTGAGAAAGGGGAAGAAAGAAATGGTCTGGGGTTGCAGCGATGGATCGTCGGCGAAGCTCCGGTGATGGGAGGAAGGCGGCACTGGCAGGGAGAAAGGTGGTGCCGGCAGTGGAGGTGGTGGTGCACAATGGTAGTGCCAAGAATGAAGGAATGCAAGGAATTTTGTTTTGTTTTTTTATGATTTCTCTATTTTTTTTTTCTCCTCCCTTGGATTATTAAAGTCATGGGTATTTATAGGTGTGTCTCAATACTTAAGGCTTAAGCAAAATTAAGATCTAAGGAAAGAAGAGAAGAGACTTAACCATTAAGGAAGAAGAAAACTTAGGGAAGAAGATAACTTAATGAAGAAGAAAACTTAAGGAAGAAGATAACTTAATGAAGAAGATAACTTAATGAAGAAGAAAATTTAAGCAAGAAGGAAGAAAAGGGCGTGGGTTTTGGGGATTTTTTTTTTCTTTTTTTTTTTTGTTATTTTTCTTTTCGGTTTACAAAAATTAATCTTTGACCCAAAGTCAAATAAGAAAAAAATAAAACTATAAACTACCTCTGAGAAGATCATCAAGTAACTTAATTAGTAATTAATAAAGTGATACTAACATCCATTCTCAAGCTGATATTGGCGATCATCACCAACAGAATGCCCCACATTGGTCGAATTTTGTAGAAAATGATGACCAATGTTTGAAAAGACACAATATTTTGACAGAATCTTTTTTATTTTTTGTGTTTTATTATTTTTTTTGTTTCGGTGTTTTGAGATAACATATTCTCCATATGAAAGTAGTTGACATATACTTTTGAAACCGTGATTCGCAACTCTATTGTTGCCTTAGTTAGAAAATCCTAATTAATTTTCAAAAATTGGAAATGCGACTTTTCACTGTCTTTGTAGGAAAATCTCCTTCATAAAAAATGCGACATTGTTATCGACTTTACTGAAAATCTCAATTAATTTCTTGAGTTGAAAATGCGACTTTATTGCCGTCTTAGATAGAAAATCCCAATTAATTTTCTCAAATAAAAAATGCGACTTTATTGTCGTCTTAGATAGAAAATATCAATTGATTTTCTTAAATTGAAAATGCGACTTTATCAATGTCTTAGGTAGAAAATCCCGATTTATTTTCTAAAATTTAAAATGCGACATTATTGTCGTATTGGATAAAAAATCCCGATTAATTTTCTAAAATTGAAAATGCGACTTTATCGTCGTCATAGATAGAAAATCCCGATTAATTTTCTAAAATTCAAAATGCGACTTTATTGTCGTCTTAGATAGAAAATCCCGATTAATTTTCTAAAATTGGATAGAAAATCTCAATTAATTTTCTCAATTGAAAATGAGACTTTATCGTCGTCTTAGACAAAAAATCCCAATTAATTTTCTCAAATTGAAAATGCGACTTTATCGTCGTCTTAGACAGAAAATCACAATTAACTTTCACAAATTGAAAGTTCGACTTTATCATCGTCTTAGACAGAAAATCCCAATTTATTTTCTTCAAATTGAAAATGCGACTTTATCGTCGTCTTAGACAGAAAATCCCAATTAATTTTCTTCAAATTGAAAATGCGACTTTATCGTCGTCTTAGACAGAAAATCCCAATTAATTTTCTCAAAGTGAAAATTCGACTTTATCGTCGTCTTAGATAGAAAATCCCAATTAAATTTCTTAAATTGAAAATGCGAATTTATCGTCATCTTAGACAGAAAATCCCAATTAATTTCCTTCAAATTAAAAATGCGACTTTATTGTTGTTATGGATGCGACAAGGAGATTCAAGATAATTAAATTACTTGATCTATTTAATTATTGGGTTTGGATCATCTTACAATTCATGGTCATAAGTAGTCTTTTAGTGTTAGTTTTAATTGTTAAGGGCTGAAATTCTTATTTAAATTCGGTTCCTAAGTTGTTTTTATTACTTTATTAGAAGTATTACTAGACAATCCTAGTTCTGTTAGGAATGAGAATGACGTGTGATAGCATGCTTAGTTGAGTTTTATTAGGACTCTTCATATCTTTATTGCTTTATGTTTTCTTATTCGAGTTATATTAGGAATCATGGTTTTGCCTACGTTCTTAAAACGATGGATTTTACATGATTCAAGCTTAATAGGAGTCGTATGACTTAGGGCTGTCCAAAGCATAGTAGGAGTTGTTTTCCTTTTCCTAGTTTATTTAGTATTCCTAAACCTAGTAGAGGTTGGAATCAGTTTTTGTAAGCCTATATATATGGCTCGTTTTTTTATTAATAAAAATAGACAAATTTATGAGATTAGAGTTTTAATTTTCTTTGTGAAAATTTTCAGACTTCTTTGTGATTTCCAAACCTTGAATCGATTACTTTGTGTTTGAGATTTAAGATTGATTGCTTAATTACTTTGTGTTTGAGAGTGAATCAAGACCCAATTCGTGAATTACTTGGTGTTTGAGCGAATTATTCTATCCTTAATACTTAAAGAAAACCTTAAAGATCTAGTCTTTCTTTCAAGATTCTTGGATTTCCGTAAAACTCAACTAAAG
This sequence comes from Beta corolliflora, assembly GCA_947648045.1. NCBI lineage: Eukaryota > Viridiplantae > Streptophyta > Magnoliopsida > Caryophyllales > Amaranthaceae > Beta > Beta corolliflora. The sequence continues at coordinate 447,885 of CANSZD010002940.1, read as the reverse complement.
TACATCCGCATCCACATTGAAAATCCCAATTAATTTTCTCAAATTGAAAATGCGATTTTATTGTCATATTAGATAGAAAATCCCAATTAATTTTCTTAAATTGAAAATGCGATTTTATCGTAGTCTTAGACAGAAAATCCCAATTAATTTTCTCAAATTGAAAATGCGACTTTATTGTCATCTTAGATAGAAAATCCCAATTAATTTTCTTAAATTGATAATACGACTTTATCGTCGTCTTAGATAGAAAATCCCAATTAATTTTCTAAAGTTGAACATGCGATCCTATCGTCATTTAGGTATAAAAGTTTTTCAAAGCTATGACTCTATTGTCGTCGTCGTAGAAAATCCCAATTAACTCTCTAAAGAATGTGACCTTATGACTGTCTTGCGTTTCGGGGTCTTCCCATGATAAACGTGTTTCGTCAATGCAAAATCTAAACAGCAATGTTTTGCCAAAGGGGAAGAGACCAAGCGTCATCATATATAGAAGATAAAACACATAAACCTAATGTAAAGGCTTGTAATGGCAATACTGAAGCAATAAGTGTTCCTGAAGAAGACATGTGCCCCACAGCTAATTCATCACGAGCTAAAAGATAGGCAACAAATGGTTCTTCATTGTGTGCCCCTCATGCTTTTTCTGTATCATCAAAAGGCAATGATCTATTAAATTGGATGCAAAATAACCCTATAAAGAATGCGGATGAAGAGTGGAGTTCCTCAAGTCATGAATTTTATGAGTTGTCTCTCTTAAAGAAAAGAGACAAACTTAGATAAACTTTAGAAACATTGTGAACTTTATCGTCATCTCGATAGAAAATCCCTTTTAATTTCCAAAGTTGTGACTTTATTGTCATTTTGATAGAAAATCCCTTTCAATTTCCTAAAATTGTGACCTTATCGTTATCTTAATAGAAAATCCCTTTTAATTTTCTAAAACAACAACTCTATTGTCGTCTTGGTAGAAAATCCATTTTAATTTTCTACAATTGCGACTTTATTGTCGTCTTGGTAAAAAAAAATCTCTTTTAATTTTCTAAAGTTATGACTTTATTGTCATCATGGTAGAAAATCTCTCTTAATTCCCAAAAGTTATGACTTTATTGTCATCTTAGTAGAAAATCCCTTTTAATTTTCTAAAATTACGACTTTATTGTCATCATGATAGAAAATCTCTCTTAATTCCCAAAAGTTGTGACTTTATTGTGATCTTAGTAGAAAATCTCTTTTGATTTTCTAAAATTGCGACTCTACTATCGTCTTGGTGAAAGGTTCTTTTAATTTTTGGAATTGCGACCTTGTTGTCGTCTCATCTAAAATCTCCTTTTAATCCCGTCCTTATTGTCGTCTTAGAATGGTTAGAAAAATGTGACTCTATTGTCACAGTCTTAGAAGAAATTTCATTTTAATTTTCTAGGATTGCGACCTTGTTGTCGTCTTGGAATGGTTTTGAAAGAATGTGACCCTTTTGTCACAGTCTTATAAGAAAATTCATTTTAATTTTCTAGGATTGCGACCTTGTTGTTGTCTTGGTATGGTTTAGAAAAATGTGATCCTATTGTCACAGTCTTAGAAGAATATTCTTTTTAATTTCAACCCTATGGTCGTCCTAGCAGAAAATTCTTCAATATTATGAAGTTGCGACATTGTTGTCGTCTTGGAATAGTTTAGAAAAAATGTGACCCTATTGTCATAGTCTTTGAAGAAAATTCAATTTATTTTTCTAGGATGGCGACTTTGTTGTCTTATTGGAATGATTTTGAAAGAATGTGACCCTATTGTCACAGTCTTAGAAGAAATTTTTTCAATGGAGTTGCGACATTGTTATCGTCTTGATGCACAATTGTCTTTTTTTTTGTTTTTTTTAACGTTGCGGTCTTTTTATTGTACTATTTAAAGATTACGACTCTATTGTCGTCTTTAAATTATTTAAAGATTACGACTCATTGTCGTCTTCATGGCTTCAATGCTATTTTTGAAATTTTAGGTTAAACCATTGTGTAGGAGGAGGGAACTTCAACTTATTAAACAGTCGATGAGGTTCTTTTATCCTTTTTTTTAACTTTTTTTTATTTAGACATATATATCAACAGAGAAGTTTAACAAACCCAATAAAGTCGTGTTGGCTCTAGCTAGATGAAAAATCTAATTATCTGATTAGATTCCAAAAGTAAAAAGGAAAATTCATAGCCATGCTGCTAAAGAAGTATGTTGAGAGTCTTATCTTGAAATATTTTTACTGGTTCACATTCCAAGGAAAGTTTTTTTTTTTTCAACATCAAAATGATCTTGGGAGTTTAGACCATGCGAGTGAATAGTGGTTATGAATAACTAAAAAATTTCGAGGACCAAATAATAGAGAATGTTCACAAATTACAAGGACAATGAGAAGTTGTGCCTTAGACTATGCATATGCAAGTGCTACACTTTCTTTCTTTTTTTTCTCTTTTTTTTATTATGCAAATACATGAGTAATATGAATGACTTCATAAATTATTACGAGAATGACAATGCATACTTAATACAAGTATGTAGGTGCCATGTATTAGGGAGTACTTTACCCCTGAGATCAATGTGCATCATGCTTTGAAAGGATGCAAAAACATGCTAGATGGTCTTTAGACTACTGTATTTTCACAACATGCCTCCTGAATGGTTTAATGTTCCAATTTTATATTTCATTATTCCTTGCCATGATATTTCAGAATGGATATAATCATCTTCCATTGCAAATGAGAGCCAAATATTTAAATGACAATTTTGAAAAAAAAATGCTTGAGTGGACTTCAAAAGGTCTCAAGAAAAAATAAATCTTTATTCATAGATTTATACAATATGATTTAGAGGCAATGAATTGTGGGATTTATTTCGTGGAAGAAACTTCGCACTGTAATAGAGGTTTGTTCATATGCAGGATACTGGACAATCATGTAATTATTTCTTTCTGATTGACAAATGGGTCATAAGAAATGTTAAGGGTTGAGTGACTGGAAAATGTAATTAACAGACTCACATAATTAATTCAAAAAACAATTGACATGCCTTTTAGAAGTCATAATGAAAGAGGGTGGATGGTTGAGGGACCCAAGTAAAGATTATCATTTGTAATAAGTGAACATATCACAAGTTGAATGGTCCAGGTCAGGCAAGAAACAGAAGAATTATAATCCCGTTTGGTTTCCAATATGCGATGAGCGTACTTAAACTCCTTGTCAAGAACATTTATTGTCTATATCGTCTTAGTCACTTTTGAAAAGAAATAGATTCCTGTAATGTGATGAACTTCGCAATCTACACAATGGATACCCTCATTCTTCAATCGAAAATTTGCCCCAGTGCAGTGGTGCTCTTCTCGAATCTTAGTTTGTTGATATTCATTGTTGATTTTCCACGCCTGAATGTTGCATGATTATGAATATATTATACAATACATGTCTTGATACAATGAGAGTAATCAATTTTTTCTTTTTCTTTTTTTTAGGGTATCTCTATATTCTTTTCATCTGATCTTCACTTTTGCTCAGGCCAATATCTCTCTTTTTTTTTATCCCTCTCCTTTTATGACCCATCTTTTTTTTTTGGCCTAACGAATCGTAGGAGTTTAGTGGCATATAATTAATTTGAGATCTTAGAATACCCAATTTATCACACATTGGCCTCCTCCTTAACGACTGGGCTAAAAGCCTTTTCAGCCTTCTCTTTTTTTTTTTCTTTATATATATGGGTGAACAATAGGGGTGTTCAGAAAAACCCGACCCGCAAAACCCGACCCGCAAAACTTGCTAACCAGGCCAAAAAATGTCGGGTCAAAATCTGGCTTTTTGGGATTTTATCGGGCCGGGTACCCGACCCGGTAAAAACAAGGAAATCTGGGTCGAGTATTGGGCCGGAGAAATCAGACATGCGGGTACCCAGTACCCGGCTAAAGTTTGGATTTCCTTTTTTTTTTCATTTCTGACCAGCAACATTAAACTTTTCGGTCTTTTCCCTTTTGTTTTGGCCTACAATAACACATAGCCCTAACTCCCTAAACCTATTAGGAAAGCAAAACCCTCACCAGTCAGGCAATTACTTGACACTCTACCTCAGCCCTCACTGCCTATATCTAAGACTCTAACGTCTCACTTGCAGCCACGTCCACTCGCACCACCACGTCTAGGCCGTCGAGCGTCGCACCACGTCCACCGCACCACCACGTCGAGCGCCGCACCACCGTCCACCCCACTGCTGTAAGTTAACTCTTTTTCTTTTTCTCCATCAATCCTTCAATTTAGGGTTTTCGACTAATTGCTTAATTGAATAATTGATTATTCAAGAATTAATCTTTCTAGTTTTTATGGTAATTTTGCTTTGTCAGTTTGTTAGTTTAATAATTAATGTTTTTGATAGTTAAAAATCCGGACGAAAACCCTAAATATATATGTTTAGTTGCTTTGTTAGTTTGTTTACTGTTAGTGTTGGTACTTAGTAGTAACTAGTAATGTAGTATGTTGATTGGTGTGTAATGTGCACTTGGGTATTTTCTTGGATTAATGAAGTGAATTTGTTTACTGTTTTTTTGTATGTTTAGTTGCTTTGTTAGTTTATTTGTTGTTATTATTGTTAGTATTTGTTGTTATTAGTGTTAGTACTTGATTTATGCTAGTTAGTAGTACACTTGATTGTTGTTATAATGCTCAATTAATTTACTTGGTGACTTGGTATGATTTAATTTATGCTAGTAAGTTGGTAAATTGTAATGAATTTCTCATTTTTCCTATAGAATATATCAAGGTATGGAGATAATAGTGATGACGGTCTAATGGAGGTCAACTCTAAAGAAACTATTGAAGATTCTGACGAGCCGGAGATAGTGATGGAGACTAAGGGAAAAGCTAAGAAGAAAAAGAAAGGGCAACCATCTAGCGAAGGAGGTAAAAGAAAGAAAACTTCTTCTGCTTGGGAACATTTTGAGAAGATTGTCAATGATAAGGATCATGCAAAATGTGTATATTGTAATGCTAAAATTTCTTGTTCATCTAAAAATGGAACCAATGCCATGTCACGACACACTTCTAGATGTAAGAAAGCTCCTTTTAACTTGGACAAAAAATAAACAATCTTGGATTTTGAGTCTCGAACAAAAGTTAACACTGATGGGATTATGGAAACTGTTAGTATTCCTAGGGCATGGCGATTTAATCAAGATGAGATTAGAAGATCACTTGCTAAGATGTTGATTATTGATGAGTTGCCTTTTTGCTTTGTTGATCGTGAAGGTTTTTGTCAATTTGCAAGGTTGCCATTCCTGATTTTGTTCTTCCCTCACGTGCTACCATTGCAAGGGATTGTTATGGCCTTTTTATTGAAAAAAGAAAGGTTTTGATGAACTTTTTTAAGAATTTATCTTCTAGGATATGTCCTACCACATATACATGGACTTCATGTCAAAATTTGTCTTATATGTGTCTCACTGCTCATTTCATCGATGATAATTGGAAATTGCACAAAAGAATCATTAACTTTTGTCCTATTGGTGGTCATTCCAGGGAACTTATTGGTAAAACTATTGAAAAATGTTTGCTAGAATGGGGTCTCAAAAGGGTTTTGACTGTAACTGTTGACACTGCTAGTTCTAATGATCTAGCAATATAATACTTGAAGAAGATTTTTAACCTTTGGAATGGATGTGTGTTGAATGCTGAGTTTTTGCATATGAGATGTGCGGCACATATCTTGAACTTAGTGGTTAAAGATAGTTTGAAAGATGTTGATGTTTCCATTTTGAAAGTTCGTGCTGCTGTGAAATATGTGAGGTTTTCTCCTGCTAGACTTCAAAAGTTTAGGTCTTGTGTTGATGAGGAAAATATAAAAAGCAAAGGGAGTGTGTGTTTGGCCATTGAAACAAGGTGGAATTCCACTTTTTTGATGCTTAAGTCGGCTTTGGTGTTTAGGAAAGCATTCAAAAATTTGAAAAGTACATACACTCCTTACACTAGAGAGCTTAGGAGGATAAGTGGGCCCCGGATGATGAGGATTTGGGACAAAGTTGCTTGTTTCTTGCCTTTTCTGGAAGTTTTCTATCAAGCTACATTGATATTCTCGGGATCTCGGTATGTGACCGGTAATACACTTGTGGAGGACATATATGATATTGGATATGAAATTTATGATTATCTTAGTCATGATGATGATGATGGGCTTAGGAACATGGCAAGACAAATGAAGCTTAAATTTGACAAGTATTGGTCAAATGCTAATAATGTCAATGTTTTGATGTTCATTGCTTTAGTTCTTGTCCTAGGCATAAGTTAAACTATGTGAAGTACATTGTTCGTCGATCATATGACACTAGTTCTTCTATTCTTTTATGTCAAAAGATTAGAAATGTTTTGGAATCTTTGTTTGATTGTTATTCATCCGAACCTCCAACAAAACAAATGGGGTCAACTTCGACCGCTCAATCCTCTATGACCCTTTTATTGTAATTTTTTGGGTGGTGATGTTTGAAGTTTGTAACTTGTAAGCACAAAGTCACTATTCACCAAGCATGTATTGTTGATTACTTTAATTTCCCTCCTTTTTATAGTTTAAAATGAGTGATCTTGGCATCTTGCAAATCAAGAACAAGAAGGCAGTGGCCAGTGGTGGCCTTTTATCACTTTTATCATCATCAAAATAGGTGTATGAAATAAAACTCTTATGGACTTAATTGGCAGTGGGCCATTTTCATGTTTGAAGTGTTAGTTGGCAGTTTGGCAGTGGGTCAGTTTTAGCTTTTTTTTTTTAAAAAAAAAACTAGCCCAGTACCCTATGACCCGACCCGGGAAAATCGGGTACCCGATTACCGGGTACTCGGTTTTCCCAGGTCGGGTCATGGGCCGACTTTTCCAGTACCCGATTTTATGGGTACCCGCATATTCGGGTACCCGAAAAGCCGGGTACCCCGTTATGAACACCCCTAGTGAGCAATAAGAGGTGTTCACTTTATTTGGACAGAATCCGTGCGGATTGCCTACGTATCCCTTGAGAGGAATCAGGTCATGCGTAGTTCAACCTTTTGTAAAGTCTAACCCACCCGTTGATGGGCACTCTTTCTGCAAATTTCTGCTAGGATTTCTTCTTTATGAAATTTCCCAACTTTGATGAGACCTTTGACTATGTCCCTTTTTAGTCAACAATCATTGGTGTAATGACCCATTACTTGATGAAAACCAATAACGAACAAGGTATTGGCCCATCTGCTTCACATTTCCTACTAGAGTCAGGAACATCGGTTTGACCACTCCTTTCTTGACGAGCTTAACTGATTTTATACCTAAAGGTTGAAGTGAATTTCCTCTTTTGACTTGTTATCATACTTCTTCAAAGAGCTTGTTGTCTGATTTTCCTCTATACTCTATTCCATTTTCCGTCATGCTGACCATCTTTATGAAAATTTGAAATATCTTTCACTGTAACACATAAGTCAGTGTTATGGCCAACATATTGATGATAATTGCAATATTCCTTTGAATCGTTTTTGAATCAAATATCCCATAATACTTGAATGATGACTTGATTGAAAGAATGCAGATTTCTTGATACTTAGCTGGACCATATGACTCCCAAAGTTTATGTTGAAGCGTTCTTGGTTGATGGTGAGTTCGTTGGTCTATTTAGTGCATGCATCATATCAAAGTCTTTAATTTGCATCACACTATCTCCTTGAAACATGATTGGCTAGATTCAATAGACAATAAGCATTAATCGACAAAGGAGTGTAAGTCTTGGAAATCAAATGGAATATATTTTTCTCGTGAAGGATCATATAAAATAATAGGTTGTGAAAAGATGCCCCTCAACCGAATGGAAGATTTGGGTTTGAAGATAAAGAAGCAAGATGATTTTTAATGTGTTTAAGAAAGGTTATAAAATCCACTGTTTCTTCACACGACTTCTTTGTTATACATGCTTTATTGACTTTGAATAATTATGTGAATATGCTAACTACTCCAAAGGGGGCGAATTGACTCGTAGATGTCTTATATTTGAGGACAAGGGTATAGACCAAAGTATGAGCCTTAAAATCATATTTTGTGTGCTTTCTTGAATAAACAATTATTTAACAAAAGACTTTTCTATTGTCCAAAATTTTGTTTTTTGTTTTTGTTTTTTTTAATTATTTGAATATTTTTTCAGGCTCATCTTTACAATGGTGATGCAATGATGCTATAATGAAAATCATAATTATTTTTTGTGAGACACCCCAACACTTATGAATTCATGACTAATCTTGAGCATATATTTCTATACTTATGATGATATGGTCATATGACACATTATTAAACATGAGACTTTATGCAGATTAATATGCACATGATGATTTTGTTTTTGTTTTTTTTTACTTTATACAGAAATGGTTCCATAAAATACACTGATATGGATCCTTATGGGTGCCTAAGTCTTAGGTCAATTTTTAGATGAAAAATGTCTATGATGCTAGGACATGCATAGTCGGATGTATATTACAGAAGAAACATCATGTGAGAAGGTACCAGTACATGTGGTAAGTGAGCAAGTCCAGTATACTGGATGGAAGTTGGAGTTGAGTCTAGGTTATTAATCAAACTTTCTAGATAGACATTGCAACGAGGCGTTGCAAGCCTAAACTGAGAGCAATCACAAAAAATGAGTCAAAAAATATTTTTTCTTTGTATATTTTAAAATTGGAAGCTAATCTCAACTTTTTTTTAACCAAAAACACAATCATCCTTTAGTCAAAAAATCAATTTTTTTTAATTAAGACTACACTTCTCGTGTTTTCGACTATATACTTTAATCACACTTTAGTTCTTGAAATGATAAGTTCTAAACACGTGATTATGACTCTTTATTATTTTTATTTAGATTATACTTTCCAAAACATGATTTTTTTTTTAAATGACGAAGTTAAAACGAAAGGGGTTGTGAACCACATGTGGGATTTTTCTGTATGTTTTTTTTTTAAAAAAAATTGCCTCAATATTTACTTATTTTCTATCATGACAATATTGATAAAAGAATAAGAAGTGTCTTAATATATTAATAAACACTTCGGCAGCAATTCAGCTACAGTTAATGATTACTAAAATATTGAGCGACTGAAAATGGGATGAGAAATTTTGCAAATATTTCACATTATTCAGTTCTGAAATAATAAAGGATATTATTCCGTGCATTGATCTTTGTGTCCTAGAAGTCAACTAAAAGGTGATTCATTTAAGGAGAGATTAATTTAAAGTGGCCTCGAGTCACTTCCATTGTGGCCATCGAGGGTGGACACTCCTGACAGAGCTGGTCGCAATAGCTCGCGGATGCAGGTTTTACGCCCTTAATTCATTAATTTGTCATTTCCAAAATTCTGACCCTTGCCAATAGACAGAGGTATCAAACCTAATAAGAAAATGGTTAAAAAGAGTGCACGTGTATGGATCGATAAACTACCAAGCACACGTAATTTTCACATAAGCATGCTATATACAAAAATTAAATTGTGAATAGCCATGATTATCTTTTTTATTATATATACATATGAAAAATAACGCATTGTTCAGATTTAAACCTCTTATACTTCAAGTGGAAGTAAAGTCCCCAGTGGAGTCGCCAGCCTGTGGTACCCGATTTTTTACTGTCTTAATTAACGGTATGAACCCCACAAAAGTCTCTCATTGGACTATAAGTTTTAGAAAACTGTAAAGTCGTCACCCAATTAATTTCTGAATAGGGACAGATTTATTTAATAAATCGTTTTAAAATCAATTTCAAGAAATACCATTTAAAACGATGATGACTTCATATGGATAAGGCTTTTTGCAAATTGGTCTTTCATACCATGAGATAGGGTTCGGGGTTTACGTTAAGAGGTGCGAACGTCTGGAACTCGTCTCCTCTTCCGTTCTAAAGAACGGGCTCTTACTAAATGCGTTATTTTCCATTTTAAAGTAATCATGGCTATTATAAAGAAATAAAATCACATAGTTTGCACATATACACATCAACCATTTTTATTTAGGACCAATATATCATTTGTACATGGTAGTTTGAGCACTGAAGTTGCACTACGTACCAATAATTGCGGGATTGGAATCCACACATGGATAAAAACCATCGTAGTTCGAGTTTATGTCTCACCCTAAATGGCCAATTCCATTAGGGGAAGAAAAGGAAAGAATATATTATGAATAACTCACCTTTAGAATTAAACAAATCTATAAGGTAATTACTCCAATTAGTGATCGAAACGGGGTTAATGATCCGAAATTAGTTGCTAGTTCCGAAATTCTACTAAGTACTAATCTCAATCACAACAAGGGAGAAATTCACGGTTTAAGGATTGGTACTAGTTTAATTATGTTGAGCAACGTAGGAAAGGAAGTTAATTAAGCTAGTTAGTTTAATTAACGTTTTTGTAATTTTCGGTTTTGTAAACCCGGAATTATTTTGTTTAGCGTAAGTTGTAATATGGGACGAACCATGCGTGGGGATGCGAATCACACTTGGGACGTGTGAAAGGGGGTTCTTGGAGATATTTTGAAGCTTTACTTGCAAGCTAAGAGAAGCCCCCCCACTTGATGATGAAAACCGGCCCTCCTTGCCCCAAAGTCAACAAAACACACAACAACACTATTCCTTCTTACATCTTTGTTAGATTAAGAGATATTTGTTGTTTAATTACTTTGTTTAATCACTTTGGTACTTAGATCTTTTTGGGATTGATTAGCTTGTAATATATATGTAATGGTGATCATAAAAGAGAGGGCAGATTGGATTATTGAAATTTAAGCTTTGTGCTTCAATTAAAACACGTTGTGTTAAAGATTAAAAACCGTGGTTTTTATTCTATATTTGAACCGATTTTCTTGGGAGGTCAAACTACGAGAAAGTCAAACTAATTGACATATTCGAGAGTGGAGATTCTCGTTCTTTGTTAATTAAAACCGTAATTGAGGAAGAGAGTGGAGATTCATTTCCTTAGTTATAAACCGAATCGTAAACTTTAAGTGGAGGCTTTTTAGTTTATCATTCAACTATCGTAAACGCAATTCTTTTTTGAAGTGTGTTCGTATCAAGTGGTATCAGAGCTGAGTTCTGAAATGGACGATGAAATGGACGAAAATGCTAAAAGAGATGCGATGCTAGAAGCTCTAGCTAAGCAAAACGAAGCATTACACGACATGATGGCAAAGATAACCTTAGAATTGTTTAAGAAGAAACCCAATGAGGAAGAAAGGAGTTCTAGGGCTGATGATAGGGGTTTGAAAATTGAAGTTCCAGATTTTGACGGAGCTAGTGATCCGGAATTATACATTGAATGGGAACGCTCTTTGGAGCGTTATTTTGATTACAAAGACACTCCGAATGATAAGAAATACAAGGTTGCTGTTTTGAAGCTAACCAAATATGCATCCATTTGGTTAGAAGGCTTGAAGAGGCAAAGGGTGAAGGAGAACAAATCCAAGATTGCTACTTGGGAAAAATTGAAGAAGCAATTAAGGAGACGCTTTGTTCCAACGAGCTACAAACAAAATCAGTATGTTAGATGGTCCACACTCAAGCAAGGCGCCATGCCTATGGAGGAGTACATCAAGGAATTTGAGAAACTTTCCATTGTTTGTGAAATTGAAGAAATGGAGGAGCAAAAATTGGGCAGATTCTTAGGAGGCCTAAATGAAGATGTACGTGAGAAAGTCGAGGTGTTTCCATACCTTACTTTCGATGAAGCTTGCAAAGTGGCTTAAAAGATGGATAGCCAAAAGAAGAAATCAGTAGCAAGTAAGTCTTATTCCAGGCCATTTAGTACTTTTAAAGCTAATCCTAGTACTAGTAATCTTGATAAGAACAAAAAACCGGATTTCACTAAGAAACATAAGGAGAAAGTTGGAGATGACAAAACCTTAGAAGTGAAATGTTTTAAGTGTCAAGGCTATGGCCATTACCAAGCTAATTGTCCTACTAAAAGAATCATGACCATAAGAGATGTAATAGAAATAGACGAGTTGGAAAGACAATCTCTTTTAGAGATGGAACATGATAAACATGGAAGTGAGGATGAGGAGGACGTGTGCAATCCTGAAATGGAGGGTGAAACCTTAGTTATTAGGAGGTCCTTATACTCAAATATGGTGGCCGAAAATGAGGAACAAAGGGAGACCATTTTTCATTCGAAATGCCTAGTGAGAAAAAAACTATGCACTTTGATCATAGATGGTGGGAGTTGTACTAATGTAGCTTCAACTGAACTTGTAGAGAAGTTAGCATTACCTATGACTAAACATCCAATTCCTTATAAACTGAAATGGTTAGATGATGATAGTGAAGTAAGGGTAAAAAATAGAGTTTTAATCACATTCTTAATTGGAAATTATGAAGATGAAATCCTATGTCATGTAATCCCTATGACTGCGTGCCATATTCTACTTGGTAGACCGTGGCAATTTGATCACAAAGTGATGCATGATGGTTTTATGAATGTGTATAAGGTGAACAAGAATGGCAAAATCAAAACCTTACTACCATTACCTCCTTCAAAAATCCGAAACACAAAACCAAAACCAAAAGAAAACCAGATGTGTAGTGGTGTGTTCTTGGGGAGAAAACGATTCGAGAGGGAGTTGGAGGAAAATCAGTTGGTGTATATTCTGGTTGCCAAGGAGGTGAATGAGGGAGTGGACGTTGAGGATCCACATTTGAGGGACTTATTGGAGGAGTTTGGAGATGTATTCCCTAATGACCTACCAAATGGCCTACCCCCTAAACGTGGAATTGAACATCAAATTGATCTCATTCCCGGAGCACCAATTCCAAATAAGCCTTCCTATAGATGTAATCCCAAAGAGAGTGAGGAATTACAAAGCCAAATCAGTGAATTAATGGACAAAGGGTTACGTGAGAGAGAGCGAAATTCCGTGTGTCGTTCCGGCTTTGCTTGTGCCAAAAAAAGACGGTTCATGGAGGATGTGTATTGATAGCCGTGCTGTGAATAACATCACCATAAAGTACAGATTTCCCATCCCTAGATTAGATGACATGCTAGATGAGTTGAGTGGATCCAAGTTGTTTTCGAAAATTGATTTGAGAAGTGGATACCACCAAATATGCATGAAGGAGGGAGATGAGTGGAAAACGGCTTTCAAGACGAAGTATGGGTTGTATGAATGGCTGGTTATGCCATTTGTCTCACAAATGCCCCTAGTACATTCATGAGATTGATGAATGAAGTACTTAGGCCGTTTTTGGGAAAGTTCGTAGTTGTATATTTGGATGATATTCTTGTTTTCAGTGCTAACAAGGATGATCATTTAAATCATTTGCAACAAGTGTTCGAAGTTTTGAAAGAACAAAAACTGTATGGGAAGCTTGAAAAGTGCACGTTCATGCAAAGAGAGATTGGCTTCCTTGGGTTCATAATTTTGAATGAAGGGGTGAAGGTGGATCCATCCAAAGTTGAAGCAATTTCTTCTTGGCCGGTTCCTACAACTATCACCGAGGTGAGATCTTTTCATGGTTTAGCTTCGTTTTATAGGAGGTCTATAAACAATTTCAGCACTTTATTAGCTCCTATAACTGAATGCACTAAACATGGGAAATTTGTATGGAGTGACGCAGCTCAAAAGGCGTTTGAACTTGTAAAAGAGAAAATGTGTAAAACGCCTATCCTAACTTTACCTGATTTTGCAAAACCATTTGAAGTTGAGTGTGATGCAAGTGGAACGGGTATTGGGGCTGTTTTAATTCAATGTGGCAAGCCTATTGCGTATTTTAGCGAGAAATTAAATCAGGCTAAGTTGAATTATTCCACTTATGATAAAGAGTTTTACGCCATGATTAGATCTCTTAATCATTGGAGTCACTATTTACGACCACAAGCTTTTGTTCTTAATTCCGATCATGAATCACTGAAATATATTCATGGACAACATAAGCTTAGTGCTCGTCATGCTAAATGGGTAGAGTTCTTGCAATCGTTCAACTTTGTTGCTAAGTACAAAGCCGGAAAAGCTAACGTGGTAGCTGATGCTTTATCTCGGAGACACCTATTGCTTAATATGGTGGATTCCAAAGTGCTTGGGTTTGAAATGATTAAAGAATTTTATGTTCTTGATGAGGGGACACGAGATCTGTTCGTGGCTACCAAAGATGGTCCAAAAGACCATTATCATCAAATGGAGGGGTTCTTGTTCAAGGGGAACAAACTTTGTGTTCCCAAATGTCCCGTTCGTGATTTGCTCATAAGAGAAGCTCATGGTGGCGGTTTGGCTGGCCATTTTAGCGTTACCAAAACCATGGAGTTATTACAAGAACATTTTTCTTGGCCTCATATGATCAAGGAAGTGCACGCTGTTTTGGCTCGTTGCGGTGTTTGTCAAAGAGCCAAAAGCACGTTCCATAAGGGGTTGTATACTCCTTTACCAGTACCAGAGAGGCCTTGGGAGGATGTTAGTATGGATTTCATCGTTGCACTTCCGAGAACGCAAAGAGGGAAGGATTCGGTCATGGTGGTGGTGGACCGTTTCTCAAAAATGGCACACTTTGTGCCTTGCCATAAAACAGAAGATGCTATTAACGTTTCTTGTTTATATTTCAGGGAAATTGTTCGTCTACATGGAATACCAAAAACTATTGTCTCGGATCGAGATAGCAAGTTTTTGAGTCATTTTTGGAGGTCCCTGTGGAGGATGATGGGTACTAAGTTGCTGTTTAGTACTTCACATCACCCCCAAACTGACGGTCAAACATAAGTGACTAATCGAACTCTAGGCACCTTGTTAAGGGGCTTAGTGAGCAAGACCGGGAAAGATTGGGATGTCAAGCTATGCCATGCGGAGTTTGCTTACAATAGGACTCCCACTTTTGCAACAAGACATTCACCGTTCGAAGTGGTATATGGGGTAAATCCGTATGTACCTATTGATCTTATTTCGTTGCCTAAAGACTATTATGTTCACGGAGATGCTAGGCAACAAGCTGAAACAATGGTGAAGGTTCACAAAGAAATACGCACCAACATCGAAAAGACCAATGAGATGTACAAGAAAAAAGCAAACAAAAGCCGAAAACCGAGGTTGTTTGCTCCGGGAGATTTGGTGTGGATACACTTGAGGAAGGAGAGGTTTCCAAGTAAAAGAAAGCATAAACTCATGCCCCGAGCTGAAGGACCTTTCAAGGTTCTTGAACGTTACGGAAATAATGCTTACAAAATAGACCTTCCCGGAGACTATAGCGTGGCAGCAACATTCAACGTAGGGGACTTATCCCCCTATTTAGAAGATAATGATGTGCAAGAATTGAGGACAATTCCTTTTGAAGAAGGAGAGGATGATCCGAAATTAGTTGCTAGTTCCGAAATTCTACTAAGTACTAATCTCAATCACAACAAGGGAGAAATTCACGGTTTAAGGATTGGTACTAGTTTAATTATGTTGAGCAACGTAGGAAAGGAAGTTAATTAAGCTAGTTAGTTTAATTAACGTTTTTGTAATTTTCGGTTTTGTAAACCCGGAATTATTTTGTTTAGCGTAAGTTGTAATATGGGACGAACCATGCGTGGGGATGCGAATCACACTTGGGACGTGTGAAAGGGGGTTCTTGGAGAAATTTTGAAGCTTTACTTGCAAGCTAAGAGAAGCCCCCCCCCACTTGGTGATGAAAACCGGCCCTCCTTGCCCCAAAGTCAACAAAACACACAACAACACTATTCCTTCTTACATCTTTGTTGGATTAAGAGATATTTGTTGTTTAATTGCTTTGTTTAATCACTTTGGTACTTAGATCTTTTTGGGATTGATTAGCTTGTAATATATATGTAATGGTGATCATAAAATAGAGGGCAGATTGGATTATTGAAATTTAAGCTTTGTGCTTCAATTAAAACACGTTGTGTTAAAGATTAAAAACCGTGGTTTTTATTCTATCTTTGAACCGATTTTCTTGGGAGGTCAAACTACGAGAAAGTCAAACTAATTGACATATTCGAGAGTGGAGATTCTCCTTCTTTGTTAATTAAAACCGTAATTGAGGAAGAGAGTGGAGATTCATTTCCTTAATTATAAACCGAATCGTAAACTTTAAGTGGAGGCTTTTTAGTTTATCATTCAACTATCGTAAACGCAATTCTTTTTTGAAGTGTGTTCGTATCAGTTAAGATAATCACTTTAATTAGTGATTAAATATGAAGGAGGATCAAGATAATCACCTTAATTAGTGATTAAAAATGGAGGTTAAGATAATCACCCTAATTAGTGATTAAACTTAAAAGGAAAGATAATCACCTTGATTAGTTATTAAAAATGAAAGAAGGAAGTAATCACCTTAATTAGTGATTATTCAAGGTTTAAGATAATCACTCTAATTAGTGATTAAATGAGAAAAATAATCGCCCTAATTAACGATTATTAAAGTTTAAGATAATCACTCTAATTAGTGATTAAATGAAGAGTTTGAGTTAATCACCTTAATCAGTGATTAAAAATGAAAGAAGGAAGTAATCACCTTAATTAGTGATTATTCAAGGCTTAAGATAATCACTCTAGTTAGTGATTAAATGAGAAAAATAACCGCCCTAATTATCGATTATTAAGGTTTAAGATAATCACTCTAATTAGTGATTAAATGAGAAAAATAATCGTCCTAATTAACGACCATTAAGGTTTAAGATAATCACTCTAATTAGTGATTAAATAGGAAAGATTTGAGTAATCACCCTAATTAGTGATAAACCAAGGTTTAACATAACCACCCAAATTAGTGATTAAACTTAGGAGGAAAGATAATCACCTTAACTAGTGATTTAAAAATGGTTTAAAATAATCACCTTAATTACTGATTAAGAATGGAAAGGTTGAGGTATTCACTTAAGGAAAAGGATTAAAGTTGAGGTAATCACTCCACTTAGAGATACCAAAGAAAGGATTAAAATTGAGGTAATCACTCCACTTAGTGATACCAAAGAAAGGATTACAGTTGAGGTAATCACTCTAATTAGTGATACCAAAGAAAGGATTAAAGTTGAGGTAATCACTCTAATTAGTGATACCAAAGAAAGGATTAAAGTTGAGGTAATCACTCTAATTAGTGATACCAAAGAAGGATTAAGGTTGAGGTAATCACTCCACTTAGTGATACCAAAGAAAGGATTAAGGTTGAGGTAATCACTTCACTTAGTGATACCAAAGAAAGGATTAAGGTTGAGGTAATCACTCCACTTAGTGATACCAAAGAAAGGATTAAGGTTGAGGTAATCACTCTAATTAGTGATACCAAAGAAAGGATTAAGGTTGAGGTAATCACTCTAATTATTGATACCAAAGAAAGATTTTAAGAGGGTTCTTGAAAGGAGAGATTTGCTTCCTAATTGAAGGCTTTTGGGATTGATAAGAAATAATCTTATTTCAAGATTATTAATTTATTTTGAATATTTGAAATGGAGTTTGGAGATTATGTGTTTGGCTAATTGAAATTTGGCCTTTTAAAGTAAGACACATGCAAATGGCCTAAAATCAATTAGGATATTATAATTACCTTTGTAATTATCTCAAATTATATAATGGATCCATTTGAAGATTATGGAGAACAAATTTTCAAATATATGATGGACCATCATACAATTTGACTTAGCTAGATTTGGAATTTTTCCTCTTAATTGAGATTGGATCATTTAATTCATATACTATGATATATTGGGCCCAACATGTAATATTTACAACATTGGTTGCCCATTTTATTCAAAAATATTGACTTGTGGAATTATGTATGAAAATCATGCATAAATATCGCTATATTATTTCATTAAGTAATGTAATAACTATTTACAAAGAATTATTACAACATGTACAAAATCTATAATCTATACAAATGATCAAACTTGAACTTCAGTATGATACTCCTTCATCTTCAACCTGAAAGATATTGGAATTTGAGTTTATTTATAAACTTATGAATGATTAGAGATTAATTAACCTCTTTCGATTTGGTTTTTTATTTTAAAAAAATAAAAATGAATAGAAAATTCATGTGAACTCATTATACCTTTTTATGTGAAGGAATTATTTTCTTTTTTCAGGTTTTATTAAAATAACTTTAATTTGAGCTATATGAAGTAAAACTTTTCATAAAACAATTTTTTACCAATGATTTTGTATGATTTCCAATTTATAAATGAAAAGTTATTTTTTTCCAAAATTATACCACAATCTCTTATTTTTGAGATAATTATGCATAATTTCTTATTGAATTTTTGAAAAAATGGTTTTTTATGATTAACAGTGTAAATCACATAAACTAACATTACACATTTTCCTACTTACTAAAACACAAATTTCCTAAGAGCCTCCCCAATAGAGTTGGCTATCTAGGTGGGGTGATTTAAGGTTGGGAACCTATTAGGACTTCCACATATCCAAATCACTCCAAAGTATAAAAAATAAATAAGAGAAAACAAGAAAATATTAGTAGATGATCATGAAGAATATATAAATGTTTATGATATAATAACAATGATTATGTTGATTTAATTATTATAACTATACTCCAATAGTTGTCATTAACTCATTAACTAATATCAAAGCATTTATACCAGTTTGAGTATTCATAAAAATTAATCACAAATTTCAAATTACAATAGTAAGCGAAATATGACCAAGTTAGTTTTGTTTTTTATTCAACATTAGCCCAACAAGTTGTAAAAGACATGAATTAACCAAATGGCTCATTTGAAAATCATTTTAGGCCCATTACTAAACCAATTCATTGGGCTTGAGTTTAAAAAACTAAATATGAATTTTAAAAAGAGGTATACTTCATACCTCTGCTCTCAAGGAGTAGCTAGAGAGAAGAGGAACAGGGGCGGAGATTGGAGCTCCGAGATGGACATAGTGCACCGGCGAGGGGGTGGTAGCTCACCGGCGGCAGTGTAGTGGCGTGATGGCGGCGGCAGCACAGGCGGGGCAGAGAGCAAAGGAATGAGTGGGAAGCAAGAGAGTGAGCAACAAGCAACGAGGGTGATGAGAGAGCTTGGGGTTGCAGCGGCTGTCGTCGGAGCTCCGGCAGACAGTGGTGCGGCAGGAGGTGTGTGACACAACAGTAGGGGAAGCAGTGGGTAGTGAGATAGAGGAATAAAGAAATGGGTTGGGGTTGCAGCGATGGATCGTCGGCTAAGCTCCGGTGGTGGGAGGAAGGCGGTGCTGGTAGGGAGAAAGGTGGTGCCGGCAGTGGAGGTGGTGGTGCACAACGGTGGTGGTGCACAAAGGTAGTGTCGAGAATGAAGGAAAGCAAGGAATTTTGTTTTGTTTTTTTTCTCCTCCCTTGGATTATTGAAGTCATGGGTATTTATAGGTGTGTCTCAATACTAATGGCTTAAGCAAACTTAAGAACTAAGGAAATGAGAGAAGAGACTTAACCATTAAGGAAGAAGATAACTTAGGGAAGAAGATAACTTAATGAAGAAGATAACTTAAAGAAGAAGATAACTTAATGAAGAAGATAACTGATAGGCGTGTCGCGCACCTAACAAAGATAAATCCTAACTAATCCTCCTAACAATGTAGCAGGGTAAGTCAAGGTCAAATCCACAGAGACAAACGGTACCAAACACTAGGTATCTTGACTCAATTTAACTAAACACGTGAAAAACATCGGTGAAAAGGATGTTAACTAATTCTAACACTAAACTATAACAACTAGCAATAGCACACCAAGTAAAATCAATTAATAAAGGCATCTAGAATTAAGTATCCCCACTAGCACGAGTAATACAGGAATAGTTCTCAACCCAAATAACACAATAAATAGTCCAAAAGGAGTAATGCACCCTAAAAATACCAAAGACCTCTCCCGGGTACTAATGGTTACTCTAATCAAGCAATCAAACCTATTCACATGGAATCATGCAAGAAAAGAGACATTAAGCAAGGCATCACAATATAAATTCCTTGTAATCCTATCTACTTATGTCCATAGAGATATTCATACCCTTGATTGAATCAACCAATCCATCTAGATTTAATTCCCATTGAAAACAAGACATAAGGACTCAATTCAATATCACCTATCCCTATTATGATAATGAAAATAAATATAATTCAATCAAATAAGGACAATTAGTCACATTAGATTGGGATGTAGGGAGAATTCATGCATTAAACATTGCTAGGGTTCAACTTAACCCTAGATTATGGAACTACTCACTCATAATTGCAAAAACAAAACAATTCAATAATAAATAAGTAAACATGATAATAAATAAAGAGAGAGAATTAGAAAACTTAGTCTTTTACTTCAATGAAAAATAATCCAAGGCAGCGAAAGTGTAGATCTCAAAGTTAACAATGGAGTTTTATGAGATCTCTAAAAACTGAATAATAAAACCTAAGTACCGAAAATAAATTAACTAAGAAGGTATTTATAGCTTCCTAAAATAATAGAACAACTTAATTAAAACCCAACGGAAAGCAAGTCGACACGGACGTGTCAAATATGACACGGACGTGTCGACCTGATATTACAATATCATTCGTAAAATGAAAAGTTCCTGACTTGGGAAAAAAGGAGCAACACGGACGTGTCACATATGACACGGACGTGTTGCCATGGGAAGCTAATATCAGTTTCAAATTGATTTACTGAGAAGAGGGTGACACGGACGTTCAAAGTAGACACGGACGTGTCTCCCTAGAAAGCTGAGATCAGCGGCGTTTCTTCGTGATCC
The DNA here is from genome assembly GCA_947648045.1 of Beta corolliflora. Classification (NCBI taxonomy): domain Eukaryota; kingdom Viridiplantae; phylum Streptophyta; class Magnoliopsida; order Caryophyllales; family Amaranthaceae; genus Beta; species Beta corolliflora. Next base: position 427,181 of record CANSZD010002940.1, on the reverse strand, counting down.
AAGGAAATGACACGGACGTGTCAAATATGACATGTCTGTGTTGACCTGCTTCAGCCTATCATCATGATCATGCATCCCCAACTCGTCACAAGATATTCAATATGTTTGATTAACCTGAAAATTAACTCAAACACCACAAAATACCTCGTGAAGTGCCGTAATGCTAAAAGAAGCCAAAATGATGCAAGAGTTAGTCCTAAATGCTCTAAACTAGGCTAAATGAGACTTAGAAATGCACCTAAAATAACAACTATTATTAACTTATCAAACTCCTCCCAATCTATATAAATGCTTGCCTCAAGCAATCCAACATGAAACATAGGAAAAGTAAGATAAAACTCTTCAAGCACACACACAACAAGGCTTTCAAATCAATCTTCAATGTGAAAATGGAACCATGAAGGGAATAAACACAAAACTATTCAATCCAAGACCTAAATCTCATAATTGTGACTTGACAACCAATCTTAGTACTTTGCTCCCCCAAGCTTGCCTTGACTATACATGATAACCCTCACTCTAGTCATGCACACAACACTCATGTGTATGAAAGGGTCAAATAATCGCTCAAGGCTCCATTCCATTGACTATATCCTATCATAAGCTTGCACATCTTCTCACTCTCCACCGCTACGGGACTACATTATATGCAAAGAATCATGAGGACTTCATATGGGTTGTAATGAAGGCTTAAGGTATGGGTGTGGGAAGTTGTAGAAAAGTGGTGCTCAAAGGGGAAAGTGAAGATTTTTCACACACCTTTGATAACAATTACCAAACCCCAAACAGACACATTTTAATTTCACTTCATTTTCTTTTTCTCATTAGCTAATTCATAACTCCTCAACTATAAACTCCAATTTCCTTTTATTGCACACTAAAGACATAAATCAGAATCTTCCTTTTGTGTTCTTTGTTTTTTTTTCAATAAAAAATTTAACAAACCATCTACAAGAGGAAATCAATAGGAGTTTCAAATAAAGTAACTATGAGGAGGTGAACTCAACACATATCATGAGTTCCAAACAAGCATTATATCACATCAAACACCACAAAATATCTCCAATGTCACACTTAACTTCATCAACATAGCTTCACAATCCCCTAGGTAGGACAAGGTAAAGGGCTAAAGATGTAGTTAATCAAAAGAAACAGGCTAGGCTCAAAGGGGTGACAAAAAGGAGTAATCAATGTAGGTGGCATTTGGCTATGTAGCTCAGAAAACAACAATTGCCTCAATCATATTCAATGCATAAACAAGTCAATGCGGTCTCGAGGAGTATCAATGCAAGTTCTAGAGAATAAAAGTCAAGGAAGAGCATCACACATGAAAAGAGGGAATAAAAAGATGTTAGTCCATTAGGCTCAAATAACCTCACTAGGTAGATTTTTGGCTACCAAGTATAGTCAAGTCTCCCTTGGGAGGATCAAACAGTCTTACCACAAACCATTCAAATCACAATGAGCAAGGAGGGATAAAAAATAGTTCAGAGTTATTCAAATCATGCTTAGACTTCACATAGAGATGAGCATAGAACCAAGCTTAGTGTAAACTATCAGCAGAGATCAATCCTAAATGCAACCTAAAATGCAAAAACTAGCATGCCAAAGATTTAAAATGCCTACAATGTACAAGAGATGAAGAGTAAAGGACCTCCCCCAAGCTAGCATGTCACAATGTCCTCAATGTGACAAGGAGAGGGGAGAAACAAAACTAAAGGTGGAGGAGGAGGAAAGGTACCATAACTATCAGGAGGCCATCCAGCATGGTGAGTCTAACTCTGGAAGTCAGAATGGAAACCCTGGAACTCAGATACCATCGTATCATAGCTACCCTGCAGAGACTGAAGATGGGCTTCAATAGCAAGGTTAGACTGAGTGAGGTTTTGGACATCATACCTGAGAGACTGGACCTCTAAGCGTAAGTCACCAAAACCACTCTGCAGAGAGGCTAGCTGCTGCTCCACATAAGAAGAGGACGAGGATAAAACATCAGCAGCAGTGGGGGGTGGCGGCACCCGGATCCTCATCCATAGGATCTCCATGAGGGTCAGCAATGGGTTTCCACTCAAAGTCGGGCTGGAAGATCCAGTTCTCCGAGAGGTAAATCACAGTCGCCTCTGGGTTAGGAAGATATGCATAAGGTCGCTGACTAACCAACCAAACATACCAAGAGACATTATCCTGCTCGGCTATCCAATGCATAGCGCGTAGAGAGCATAAATTAAGACGCGTCTGTCCAGGTACAGTTGCCAAGTTAGAAAGATCATAGCCAAGATATATAGCAAGGATAGAAATCAGACCCCTAATGGCAATCTCCCCATTACCCTTTCTGACATCATCCAAATGGTCCATGAGCCACATAGAAGGCACAAGACGGCAATCCCCCTGAGTCATATGCCATAAAAAATATAGTTCCCTCAAAGAAGCAACCCCGAAACTTTCCCCCCTAGCAAACAAGGTACTAGCAAGAAGTCGATGAACATAGCAAAAGCCCGGTTTGATAATCCCGGTGGCCTTAGAAGACTGGGGGTCATAAGTGAACTGGGATGTAATGAGGCGCTAGAAGTGTCCTGAATCAATCTGGCGAGAGAAGGAGTGATGGGGGCCAACTTGGCTGCCTCTAGGAAAACTAAAAGCCTCTGAGACTTGCTTAATGGAAAGGGTATGGTGATTACCCATCATTTGGAAGGAAAGCTTCCTAGGAGACTTATCGGTGGCCCTTTGGACATGTAATGTGGAAAAGAACTCATAAGTCAGACGGGCATAGGTCGGGGCATGAAGATTTAGCCAATTATCCCAACCCATGGAGTGAAATAATTGTCTGACATCGTTCTCAATACCTAAGGCTTCTACCGCGGTCGAGTCAAAGAAATGGGTAGGCCTAAGGCGTCGGTGCGAGATGCGCAGGTAGTTTTACATGTGGTCCGGGTTGGTGAAGCCTATACCATAAGTCTCAACAACGGGAAGCTCCAAGGGAGGTGGAGGAGGTGGTGGGGAGCGGTTGCGAAGATTTGTGGTGGAAGTGTTTCGGGGTTCGTTTCTCCTAGGTCTAGGACCCATGGTTAAACAAGAAAATTGCAATCAAAGGGTAAAAACAACCAAGACACAAGATCACCACCAATCTTGGATCAAACCACAAATAGCACCCAATAGCAAATCCCAAAAATCACCAAAGAGCAAATCACAAATAGCACAAAAAACACTATATCCAAGCAATTTGCAAATAGCACAAACAATTAGTACTCAACAATGGAGGTAAATTCGCAATTTCACAAGGTAGTGAGAAAAGAGAGATGTTGCCAACAATGTCGTGGGAGTAAATCCCGCAATGAACGTTCCTTGCTTTCAATTTGTGCTAGTAAAGGTGATTGAGTGACCAAAGGAGCTCCAATTAAATCAATAGAAAGTTTCCCTAATTTAATTTCTAGGGTTTGAAGAAGGATGGAAGAAAAAGAATGGAGATTGTCAATGGAATAGAAAAAGGATGTGAAGAAAAGGTTGATGGAGAAATTTGGTAAGAGTAGTGAGGAGGGAGAGAGGAAAACAATGGAGTATGGAGAAGATGAAGGAAGGTGTAGAGAGAGAGAGAGAGAGAGAGTGAGGAGGAAGCAATGGAGAAGGGGGCTCGAAAATTATGAGGGGAGTGAGAGAAAATAAAACCCAAACTCGGGTTTAAAATACCGGACAGCAGGTTGACACGGACGTATTAAAAACTACACGGACGTGTTGACCTGTTGTTCTCAAAGCAGTAGCTACTGCCTACGGGTTTTGCGAGTGACACGGACGTGTCGTTTTTGACACGTCCGTGTTGACCTGTAGCAGCACAACATGAAAGAAATTTTTTTTTCAAACCGAAGAGTTAGTATATGAAACTATGAAAATATTAAATAAAGTAGGAAAAGTCTAATAAAAATTAAAAAAAACTAAAGTAAAATGAAAAGTAAAAGAGAAAGAAAAAGATAGAAAATTGGGTTGCCTCCCAATAAGCGCTAGTTTTTAAGGTTATTAGCTCGACCTCCTCAATTATCAATCAGGTGAAGGAATGGAGAGGATGATGTCAACGCTCTCAGCAATAGGATCTCCAGCTCTGTAGTGTTTCAATCTATGGCCATTTACCTTAAAAGTACCATCCTGTCGGTTCCATAATTCTACTGAGCCATAGGGGAAAACCTTAGAAACTTTGAATGGACCCGACCACCGTGAGCGGAGTTTACCAGGAAATAGCTTCAGACGGGAATTGAAAAGAATAACTAAATCTCCTTCCTTGAACTCTCTTCTCACAATGCCTTTGTCATGCCATCTCTTAGTTTTCTCCTTGTATAACCTAGAACTCTCATAAGCATCAAGTCGAAGCTCATCAAGCTCATTAAGTTGAAGGAATATCTTCTCACCCGCCGTTTGAGAAACGAAATTGAGGCTCTTAATAGCCCAAAATGCACGATGCTCTAACTCGACAGGAAGATGACATGCTTTCCCATAAACAAGGCGATAGGGGGTGGTACCTATAGGGGTTTTGAATGCTGTTTTGTAAGACCATAATGCATCATCTAGTTTAGTAGCCCAATCGTTCCTCGTTCTCGCAACTGTCTTCTCTAAGATGGTTTTGATCTTGCGGTTATAAAACTCCACTTCGCCACTAGTTTGGGGGTGATATGACAGTCCCACCCTATGATGCATACGATACTTCTTAAGCATAGCTTCAAATTTATTCTCCAAAAAATGCTTACCTCCATGACTAATCAAGACCCGTGGAATGCCAAAGCGAGGGAAAATAGTTTTCTTGAAAAATCTACTAACTACGCGAGCATCATTAGTGGGAGAAGCAAGAGCCTCCACCCATTTGGAGACATAATCAACAGCGACCAAAATATACTTGTTCCCATAAGAAGAAGGGAACGGCCCCATGAAATCCAGGCCCCACACATCAATATCTCAACTTCAAGGATGGTGTTGAGAGGCATCTCATTACGACGGGAAAGATCTCCAGTCCTTTGACATCGATCACAAGAATGCACATAATGATGAACATCCTTAAACAAGGTAGGCCAATAGAAACCACATTGAAGAATTTTCGCTGCAGTTTTATTAGTACTAGCATGGCCTCCACAAGGTAAATCATGACAATGAGATATAATTGGTGATACCTCATTTCCAGGAATACACCTTCTAATCACCCCATCTGCACAAGATTTGTAAATAAGTGGATCATCCCAAAAGTATCTCCTCACCTCCTTAAAGAATTTTATCTTTTGCTGCGATGAGTAGCCGTGAGGGATAGTGTCACTAGCCAAATAATTGGCTATATCAGCATACCATGGGATCTCCGTAGTGGCTAGAGCTAGGAGTTGCTCATCAGGAAAGGTGTCATCAATTGGAAGATCCTCATCACCTTCACTATCAAGGACAAGTCGAGAAAGGTGATCTGCAAAACATTTTCAGTGTCTTTCTTGTCTCGGATCTCCAGGTCAAATTCTTGTAGCAACAAAATCCACCGAATCAAGCGAGGCTTAGCATCTTTCTTGCTCATCAAATACTTAAGTGCCGCATGATCAGTGTGGATTATCACCTTCGACCCCACCAAATAAGATCGAAACTTTTCCATAGCATATACCACTGCTAACAATTCCTTTTCAGTTGTGGCATAGTTCATTTGGGTCGGAGTAAGAGTCTTGCTTGTATAGTAGATGGCATGGAGTTTGCCATCCTTCCTTTGACCCAATACTGCCCCCACAGCATAGTCACTGGCATCGCACATAATCTCAAAAGGGAGATGCCAGTCTGGCGATTGAATGATAGGGGCAGAGATGAGAGTTTCTTTTAACCTGTGAAAAGCCTCAGTACAAGCATCAGTAAACACAAAAGGGACATCTTTGCCTAAAAGTTCAGTTAGAGGTCGAGCAATTTTTGAAAAATCTTTTATGAAGCGGCGGTAGAAGCCCGCATGACCAAGAAAGCTCCTTACTCCTTTGACAGAGTTAGGAGGTGGTAAACGCTCAATGACCTCTATCTTTGCTTTGTCGACTTCGATGCCCCGATGAGAAACAACATGACCCAAAACAACTCCATGTTGCACCATGAAATGACATTTTTCCCAATTGAGAATCAAATTAACTTCTTGACATCTATGGAGCACCTTTTGTAAATTAGCAAGGCAAACATCAAAGGATGTTCCATAGATGGAAAAGTCATCCATAAACACCTCCATAGCGTTCTCAATAAAACTTGAGAAAATTGCCATCATGCAACGCTGAAAAGTGGCAGGAGCATTATATAATCCAAATGGCATCCTTCGATATGCAAAGGTGCCATAAGAACATGTAAAAGTAGTCTTTTCTTGGTCACTTGGATGAATAGGAATTTGGAAAAAATCGGAGTATCCATCCAACCAACAGAAAAAAGAATGTTTTGCCAATCTTTCCAACATCTGATCAATAAAATGAAGGGGGGGAATGATCCTTTCGGGTGGCCTTATTCAATCTCCTATAATCAATACACATACGCCACCCTGTCACAATTCTAGTGGGAACTTACTCACCATTGTCATTTTTGACAACGGTCATGCCTCCTTTCTTTGGGACTACTTGGACAGGGCTAACCCACTTACTATCAGAGATAGGATAGATTATACTTGCATCAAGCAATTAAAGAACCTCTTTCTTGACTACTTCCATCATATTTGAATTTAGTCATCGTTGAGATTCTATAGAAGAAGCATGTTCGTCCTCAAGAATGATTTTATGCATGCAAAATGAGGGATTAATACCCTTAATATCATCAATGGTGTACCCAATAACATTCTTATAATTTCTCAAAACAACAAGTAATTTTTCAATTTGAATGTCATCAAGCTCAGCATTAACAATAATAGGGTAAGTATCATTGGGTCCCATGAATACATATTTCAAAGTAGAGGGGAGAGGTTTCAGTTCTACCTTAGGAGGCGTAGTACTCTCCTTAGTTTCCCCCGAGCTCAATAATTCCTTGAGAGGCTTTTCAGATTCAATGGCTCGTGTCTCCTCTAGAATTCTCTTGTATTCCTTGGTTTCCCAATCTTCCTCATCAGCACTACCCATCAAGATAGTTTATAGTGAGTCATCAAGTTGCAAACTGAAAGCATTGGCTTCTATCACCTCATCAAGAGCATCCACTCTATAAATAGTTTCTCCCATTGAAGGAGAATTCATGGAGTTTGTGAGAGTGTACTCCATTTTCTGATCACCTACTTCAAAGGTGATTTTACCCTTCTTCATATCAATAATGGCTCCAACAGTGGCCAAAAAGGGTCTCCCAAGGATGATGGGAACCTGTGCATCTTCTTCCATCTCCATAACAACAAAGTCACATGGTATAAAGAATTTACCCACGCGAAGAGGAACATCCTCAAGAATACCAAGTGGAAACTTGATTGTTATGTCTGCTAGTTGGAGAGAGATGCGTGTGGGTTTTAGTTCACCCATGTTGAGTTTCTTGTAGATTGATAAAGGCATGAGACTAACACTAGCCCCAAGATCATACAAAGCATTCTTGATAGCAATATCACCAAGTTTGACTGGAATAGAATAGCTTCCTGGATCTCCTAGCTTTTCTGGAAGCTTATTCTGCAAAATAGCACTACACTCATCTGTTAGTGAAACAGTGAGATGCTCTTCAATTTTTCTTTTGTTAGAGAGCATGACTTTCAAAAACTTAGCATAAGAAGGCATCTCAGAAATAGAATCCAAGAAAGGGATGTTGATGTGCAGCTTCTTCAAAATATCAGGGAACTTCCCATATTTCTTCTCAAGTTTTGCCTGTGCCAATTTTTGAGGGAATGGAACAGGTGGCTTGTATGGTTCAATGGGATGGCAGTGGGTTCCTTTTTCTCAGTCTCCTTAGCTTCATCTTGCAAAGCCTTCTCACCTTGATCCTCTTCACTCAACCTTATAACCTCTCCTGCACTTTTCTTTTGCTCAGTCACCTTCTTTGTAGGCTCTTGTAATTCCTTACCGCTCCTCAATGAGATTGCATGGATATGCCCCTTAGGATTTGGTTCAGTTTGCCAAGGAAGTTGGCCTCAAGGTTTAGAGAGGTGACTAATTTGTTGGGCAAGTTGGGTCATTTGATTCTCCATTAACTTGTTATGGGCATTGATTTGTTGGCCATTTACAGATAATCAACAAAATAAATTACAAAGCAGTATATGAATTTACACTATTACGCAATAAATTGGGTGAAGCAATAAGAAATCTACAGAAAAGAGGCGACATAATTAGGGTTACCTTCAGATCTGAGAACAAGGAGAGAGAAAGCAAGAATTAGGGTTATCTTTAGATCTTCTGTTGCTACTGCTGCACCAACATCGCCGCCGCTGCTGACTAGCACTTCGTTCCAAGGTCAGTTCTTAATCTAATTTTTCAAAATAAAATGGTAGACAAAATTAGGGTTTTCAAGCATCAAGATCAAGTGATAAAATTACTAAGACTCAACAAAATTAGCCACTGCAAGTCCTAATCCTTAATTTCACAAACCCCAAAATAAATAGAAACCCTAATTTCAAAGGTGTCGGTGTTAAAACAATCTAATCACAAATATCATCAAGGAATCTAATACCGGAATGGCGAATTGAGGTGAGAGAGAAATTTTTGAATCAGAGAAAATCCTAAAAAAATCAAAGAAAACCCTAAAAAATCCCCAAATCTAGGAAACCAAAAAAAGTACCTAAAATACAGCAATAAAGTTCGAACGAAATTACCTTGACATGCGTTCCAAGGAGCGGATCGAGAGTGATAGAGGGAAGAGAGAGACAGAGAAGCAGTTTGATGGAGAGGGAAGAAGAGAGAGAACATGGAGGGAGGGAAAACACTAGAGAGGGAAGGACTGATGAGGAGAGTGAAAATAAAATTTAGCACTACGAGTTTTAGTTTCATAGATGTGAGAGGGTTCAAGTGCTCGGGTTGACTAACCGAAGCACTTATTCACAAATGCTCGGGTTGATTAATCAACCGGAGACATTTTGATGTCAAATGCTCCGGTTGACTAATCAACCCGAGCATTTGTGAATTTTTTTATTAAAATTTTTCACAAATGCTCGGGTTGATTAGTCAACCGGAGCATTTGGTAAGTAGCAAAAGCAGTTTTTTCCACTAGTGTGGAGAGAGTTGCTGAATAATTCATTTGCTTGGCTTGATATTCAACTTGCTTTGAAGCTAGATTCTCCATGATACTCTCAAGGTTAGATGAGGAGGAAGAGTTGAAAGGTGGTCTCTGTTGGAAGCCGGGTGGTTGAGAGTAGTTTGTCTGTGGAGGTTGGGGTTGGTTATTTTTGTAGGAGAAATTTGGATGATTCTTCCAACCTAGGTTATATGTGTTTGAGTATGGGTTATTTTGTGGTCTTGTGTTTGTGTTTAGGAGGGCATTAGCTTGCTCAGTTATTGCTCCCATGGTGTTGTATTGACACTCATTCAATGAGTGACCTTGTACTTCACAAATCTCACAAATAGGTGATATTGATCCGCTACTCAATTGGTCAACCTTAGCTGCCAAAACTTGCACAATGTTAGTTAAAGTAGCAACAGCATCAACCTCATACTTACCTCCCCTTTTAGGGGCTCCACAAGACACACTCCAGTCATTTAAATAATTGTTAGCAGCCATATCATCCAATAATGTCTTAGCAGCTTTCGGAGTTTTGGCCATGAAAGTACCGCCAGATGCGGCATCAATAGAACTTCTACCATCATGCTTCAGACCATTGTAGAATGTCTGAATCAATAACCACTCAGGAATACCATGGTATGGGCATTGTCTTTGCAAAGCCTTGTATCTCTGCCATGCCTCATAGAGAGACTCCAATTCATGTTGTTGAAAACCAGATATCTCATTTCTGAACTTTGAAGTTCTCATAGGAGGGAAGAACTTGTAGAGAAAGGCTTTTTTTCAGTTCTGGCCATGTAGCGATCTTCCTCACTTCTTCTTCTTTCAACCACTCTTTTGCTTCATCCCTAAGAGAAAAAGGAAAAGCACAATAACGAATCAAGTCATCAGAAACATTTGTTAGTTTCAAAGTATTAACTTCTCTAGACAGTTAGCCAAATGATCAGTTGGGCTCTCTTTTGGTGTTCCCGCATAAGAGTCATGTGAAAGGAATTGAATCAATTGCGGCTTAAGCTCGAAGTGTGTTGCAGTGGTGGTTGGCCTGGTAATGGTGGTGGTGGTCTCATCGGGCATAGCATATTCCCGTAATATATGAATAGTTCCCATCCCAAATAACGCAATCAATAGTCCAAAAGGAGTAATGAACCCTAAAAATACCAAAGACCTCTCCGAGTACCAATGGCTACTCTAATCAAGCAATCAAACCTATTCCAATGGAATCATGCAAGAAAAGAGACATTAAGCAAGGTTTCACAATATAAATTCTTGGTAATCCTATCTACTTATTCCCATAGAGATATTCATACCCTTGATTGAATCAACCAATCCATCTAGATTCAATTCCCAATGAAAACAAGACATAAGGACTCAATTCAATATCACCTATCCCTAGTATGATAATGAAAATAAATACAATTTAATCAAGCAGGACAATTAGTCACATTAGATTGGGATTTGGGGAGAATTCATGCATTAAACATTGCTAGGGTTCAACTTAACCCTAGATTATGGAACTATTCACTCATAATTGCAATAAAAAAACAATTCAATAACAAATAAGTAAACATGATAATAAATAAAGAGAGAAATTTAGAAAACTTAGTCTTTTACTTCAATGAAAAATAATCCAAGGTAGCCAAAGTGTAGATCTCAAAGTATACAATGGAGTTTTCTCTCAAAAGATCTCTAAAAACTGAATAATAAAACCTAAGTACCGAAAATAAATTAACTAAGAAGGTATTTATAGTTTCCTAAAATAATAGAACAACTTAATTAAAACCCGACGGAAAGCAGGTCGACACGGACGTGTCAAATATGACACGGACGTGTCAAATATGACACGGACGTGTCGACTTGATATTACAATATCAGTCGTAAAATGAAAAGTTCCTGACTTGGGAAAAAAGGAGCAACACGGACATGTCACATATGACACGGACGTGTTGCCCTAGGAAGCTAATATCAGTTTCAAACTGATTTGCTGAGAAGAGGGTGACACGGACTTGTCTCCCTAGAAAGCTGAGATCAGTGGCGTTTCTTCGTGATCCAAGGAAATGACACGAACGTGTCAAATATGACATGTCCGTGTTGACCTGCTTCAGCCTATCATCATGATCATGCATCCCCAACTCATCACAAGATATTCAATATGCTTGATTAACCTGAAAATTAACTCAAACACCACAAAATACCTCGTGAAGTGACATAGAGCTAAAAGAAGCGAAAATGATGCAAGAGTTAGTCCTAAATGCTCTAAACTAGGCTAAATGAGACTTAGAAATGCACCTAAAATAACAACTATTATTGACTTATCAATAACTTAATGAAGAAGAAAACTTAAGGAAGAAAGAAGAAAAGGGCGTGGGTTTGGGGGATTTTTGTTTCTTTTCATATTTTTGTTATTTTTCTTTTCGGTTTACAAAAATTAATCTTTGACCCGAAGTCATATAAGAAAAAAATAAAACTAAAAACTACCTATGAGAAGATCATTACGTAACTTAATTAGTAATTAATAAAGTGATACTAACATCCATTCTCAAGCTGATATTGGCGATCATCACCAACACGTATTTCTGTATTCGAAAATTTCCTTTTTTAAAAAAATGGGGTTCAAAATTTGGTTTCTACAGATTGCAGTGTCATCACTGTGATGTTAAGTAAGAATATAGAAAAAAGACGTGCTAGAAAATTGGCCATATTATAAGAAAGCTACCTCTTCCTTTGCTTGGGCACACCAGAGTTCTTGCTCAGCTAATCCAGCTCACATATTCCCCATTGCTAAATGTGCAGCACTCACGACGTAGTAAGAGACTGAAAAAGAAAAATAAGCATGTTAAGTCTATCACTTTATCCAGTAAATCTCATACACTGGGAAAAGAAGCATAGAAACTACCTTGTGAAGAGCTGAACGTTGATAGACGAGAATATATGTATAAATATTTTCTTGCAGAGAACTGGAGGCACCTATTTCAATTAACCTAATGCTGTGTTTGGATAGTAGAATTTCATTTGAAATTGAGATGAATCCTGATTTTAGATACCAAAGAATTTCAAATGATCGAATTGATCCAAATTCTAGAATGATTTGAAATAGACCAGAGATGAATTTATAATGTGATATTATACCATGTCATTTGAAAATTCTATCATATGTTCTCTTCTCCTCCATTCCCCTACCAAATCAACAACAAGCCTGAAAATCAAGGCGACACTTCTCCCCCCAAGTTCAGTGCCATTATGTAGGACACCCTCAAGAGATGATAGCAAAACAAAAATACAACTAATTAGTCCAGTTCTCATAACTTTGGCATCTACAATTGACACACCTTGTTTGGTAGGCAGTGACAAAATTGTGATAATAGTAGTAAATTTATATAAATGATTTTGAAAAAAGTCTCATACCAATATTTATTCATTCTCAAATACACTATCACCGGTGGTATTAAGTAGTAATACAATATGAAAAGGAATTCTAAGTACGAAGCTTCATACCTAAACAATGATACAATACTTTCTTTACAGAATTACACATAATTTATTATTGGTCACGAAACATGATGTTCGGTGAACGCAAAGATTCAACTTATGCATCTGATGTTTTCAATTCTTTCCTTGCTTAACTTGATGACTGGACCAAGTCCACCTTCTCCTAGTTTATTTTGTTCCTAGAAGTTATTTGTCGCAGCATGAATACTAGCCAAGTCAAACAAGGGATTGTCCCTTATTCGAAAATATGTCCTTCCACAACATGAAATTGTTGTTTGAATTCGACCAAAAGAATAAACTGATGCACACAGTAAACATTTTATGAAATTCTTACAGGAATTTCTTGTCCTTAGAACAAAGTAGATTACACAAGATCCTATAAACAATATTGCTACGATAAAAACCAATCCTGCTGGAAGAATCCAAGTTGCCCATTGCTTCCCTTAATTATCAACAAAAGGATTCACGTTATGAACAAATAAACCGTGTTTCGTTGAGAGGAAAATAATTTTTTTCTGGAAAAGCAATTTTCAGTTGTTTGGATTGTAAAGTGTGGAAAAGCAATCTTTCTTTAATTTGCAATAAAACATTGTATAGAATATTGGATGACATACGGTGTATTTCATATGTAAATAGAACTTGAATAGAATATAATGACTATTTGAGCTAGGATGTAGTTTGTAAGGTAAGGGAAAGAAGGTTTTACATATTCAAAAAATTAAAAGATACAATGAGATGTTAGACTGATGTATGTCTAAAAACACCTTCCAAAGGATTGGATGATGATTCTAAACTTAGGGATAATATAACACTCACTTTGACAAGAAATCACTCCAAACAAGGATATAAGCCAAAACTCAAGAACACACTCAAAGTTTTGGGGTTTTAGGCCAGAGGCAAGACCCACTCAACCTCCCCTAAGCTTATTGCTCAAGAACACACTCAAAACAACAAGGGTACACTTTAACTTGAGACACACTCAAAGTTAAAATGCAAAACATAAGGTTTTTTTATCTTCAACACCAATCTCAATCCCACTCGCATCACACTCCACCTCAAACACCTTATTAAAGTCGGGAAGTACAAGTATGGGAGCATTGCAAAGCATATGTTTGACCTTCTCAAAGGCCTTTTGCGCACTCTCACCCCACTCAAACTCATCTTTCTTTGTTAACTCGGTGATAGGAGCCATGATAGTAGAGACGTTCTTGATGAACCGCCTATAGAAGGAGGCGAGTCCATGGAAGCTTCTTACTTCATGTACATTGGTTGGAGCCAACCATGGTTGCACGACCTTTACTTTTTTTCGGATCTACATGCACCCTCTCTCCTATTACAATGTATCCTAATAATACAGCACTAGGAGTCATGAATACACATTTCTCAAGCTTGCCATACAACTTCATCTCCCTTAATTTTTCAAACAACCTCCTCAAATGAATTACATGATCTTCATTGTTTTTACTATACACAAGTATGTCATCTAAGTAAACAACAATAAAATAATTAAGGAAAGGACGGAGGACTTCATTCATCAATCTCATGAAGGAGCTTGGGGCGTTGCAAAGCCCAAATGGCATAACTAACCACTCATATAACCCTTGCTTTGTTTTGAAAGCCGTTTTCCACTCATCTCCCTCCCTTATTCTCATTTGATGGTATCCACTCCTTAAGTCTATTTTGGAAAAGACTAAGGAACCACTCAATTCATCTAGCGTATCTTACAAACGAGGCATAGGGAAACGATATTTGATGGTTATGTTGTTAATGGAACGACTATCAACACACATTCTCCAAGTACCATCTTTCTTTGGTACTAAGAGGGTAGGAACCGCGCAAGGACTAAGACTCTCTCTCACATAGCCTCTTTCAATCAATTCATTCACTTGCCTTTCAAGTTCCTCACTCTCTTCCAGATTACACCTATAGGCAGCCTTGTTGGGCAAAGGTGATCCTGGAATCAAGCCAATGGCATGCTCAATGTCCCTTATTGGAGGGAGGCCCTTGAGCAAGTCATTGGGGAACACATCTTTGAACTCTTCCAACAACTCATCCAAAAGTGGTGAGTTACTGTAAGTAGTCTCATTCTCATCTTTGGTCCTCACAACCAAAGCATACCCCCCCCCCACCATTTTCTTCTACTATTTTCTCGAACTCATTACAAGATACAAGATAGTTGCTCTTTTCTTTGTCTTTCTTAGCAACTTTAGGGGTAGGGGAAGCAATTTAACTTTTCTACCATCTTTGGTAGTTACAAGATATACATTAGATTTGCCTTTGTGGCTTGTGGTCCGAATCATGGTCAAATTGCCATGGCCTTCCAAGTAACAAGTGACAAGCATCCATAGGAAGAATGTCGCACCATCTCTCATCTTTAAACTTGCCAATAGAGTAAGAAACCAAAGCTTGCTTCTTCACCCTAATATCATTGCCATCATTCAACCAATTAAGCTTATAAGGCTCATCATGATCTCTAGTGGTAAGTTTCAACTTACTCACCGCTTCGGATGAAATAACATTCGTTTGAGCACCACCATCTACTATCACATTGCAAGTCTTCTCTCCAATCTTGCATCTAGTATGAAACAAGTTGTTTCTTTGTCTCTCATCAACTTGAGGCTCACTAAACAACACTTTCCTCACAACCATCATATTGTACTCACCCTCGGGTTCTATCTCTTCATCAAAGTCATCTTCTACATAGCCATCTTCTTCTTGCACTACAAAGTTATACATTTGTTCTTCTTCATCCATTATAGCACATTGAGTGGCGGTCAAAACAGTTTTACTAGGACATTCACTAGCAATATGACCCATCCCATGGCATTTGAAACATTTTCTCCTAGTTGCAAGCTCACTAGGTGAAATCACTTGTTTTTCTTTCCCTTATCAAATTTAGAACCGGATGAACTAGATGGGAAGGCTCTACTATGAAAAGTACTCCCTTTAGAGTTGAAAGGAGTAAATTTTGAAGTACCCTTGAAAGAAGAAGAAGAAGTTTTGGGTTTCTCTTTCTCCTTTTCCTCCTTAGCTTGTGCCTCATATCTCAAAGCAAGTTTATAAACATCACTAAAAGTGGCATAGTGAGTCACTTTCACTTTCTTACTTATTCCTTTTGACAATCCTTTCACAAATCGAGCAATTTTAAAGGTTTCTTTCTCTTGCAAATCACAAATCAAGCACAATTTTTCAAACTCTTTCATGCACACTTCCACACTCATGTCATTATCTTGTGAAAGGTGGGTAAGTTTTAAGTATTATTCTTGCTCATACTCCTTACTAACCCATTTATCCCTCATTTTCTTCTTCAATCTAACCCCTAAGTCAATCTTCTCTTTTCCTTCTCTTCTTCTATTTGACTTGAGGTTTTCATACCACAAGGCAGCAAGTTTAGTGAGTTTTTGGACAGCAAGTTTAAACCTTTTTCTATCATCATACCCCTTATAGTCAAAAACGGTTTCAATTTGCCTCATCCAATCAAGAAAAGCCTCACTATCATGCCCCCCATTAAATTCGGGCATCTCAATTTTCAAACCCCTATCTTCATCAAAATTTCTAGGTGTATTAATATCACCCTCCTCATTTTCAAGAAAATTCAGTTTTCTACTTGCTTGCATCAACACTTCGGACATAGCATCTAACCTAGTCTTTTGTTGAGCCTTATGTTCATCATTTGCTTCTGATTTTCTCTCTAAATTTTCTAATTTTTGTGTTATGACTTGTAACATCCTAGCAAGTTCACCATCAGCCATGATTTCACTATTTTGCTAGACAATTACAATTACAAGGGGTAAAACTGCCGGAACTTTGAACAATAAAACGAAACTGTAAATGGCCTTGAGACTCTCAAAGGCTTATAGATTAATAAAATTCAGGAAATTTCAAGCAGAATCATAAAAAGAAACTCTTGAAAAGCTTTTCGGATGAAGGAGTAATCGTCGTTTGAGGTTCTGTGTGCTGGATTTGCTTCGTTTTGGTGCAGTTGCGAAAAACGTGCCCAGTTTAATATCTAAAATTTCACAAAAATCTGAAAAAAAAATTGAGTATTCTAGACAAAAATTTATGCATAATGAAAAAAAGAATTAACCAATTTGGACTTCTGAAGGTTGAGAAATCGTCCTTTAAAGTCGGATGAAAAACTGGTTGAATTCTGGCAGTTTCATTTCTTCTCCAAAACTCGATTTTTTCGATGAATCTCTCGACCAAGGCTCTGATACCAGATGATATAAGTCTAAAAACACCTTCCAAAGTGTTGGATGATGAATCTAAACTTTAGGAACATAGAACATTCACTTACACAAAGAAACACTCGAAAGTCAGGATAGTTGACAAACCACAAGGACAAACTCAATTGCTTGGGGTTCTAGGCCAGAGATAAGACTCACTCAATCTCTCCTAGGCTTATCACTCAATAACTCACTCAAAGTAATAAGGGTAGCAAACACTTGAGACAAACTCAAAGCATAAACTAGAAACACAAGGTTTTTTTATATCATCTGGTGTTAGGCATGTAATTAGGAGTTACTTAGGCTCCTTAGTTGCTGATTGTAACAGCTCCTTAAATGGGGCTTTAGATGAGGCTTGATTTAAGGGAATTTGTAACTCCTAAAACCTATCCAAAGGAGGACAGTTTTCTAGGGTTTTAAGCCTCATTTTTGCTGGTCCTATACCCTATTTAAGGAGAGCATATGGTATGAGAAGTTCAGCTTTTGATTGATATAAAAAAACCTTGTGGTTCTAGTTTATGCTTTTAGTTTGTCTCAAGTGTTTGCTACCCTTATTACTTTGAGTGAGTTCTTGAGTGATAAGCCTAGGAGAGATTGAGTGAGTCTTATCTCTGGCCTAGAACCCCAAGCCATTGAGTTTGTCCTTGTGGTTTGGCAACTATCCTGAATTTCGAGTGTTTCTTTGTGTAAGTGAGTGTTCTATGTTCCTAAAGTTTAGATTCATCATCCAACACTTTGAAGGGTGTTTTTAGACTTACATCATAGACGAATATCACAGAAAGAACAATGTTCCACCATCTCCATTAATGTAATCTTTCAAATACCATCAACAACAATAGCAGAAAACTATGGAAATTAGGGAATATCCTACCTCAAGAGATCCAGAAGCAATTTCGATCAGACCAACCATTTCTCTGAGGATCACATCGGTAATTAATAATTGATTGTTTGCTAGAATTGCAGTCTACTCAAATACTTTCACAAGCTTAGAATCACCTAAACACAACATGCAAGGTTATTTTTAAAAGGAAGGAAATAAAAACGAAAAACTCAACCACGGGAAGATGAACAGAAGGGCAAAAATAATATCGTGTTGTCTAGCAAAGAGACTTGCCTTCAATTAACCAGTGGTAAACCGATGTCTACATCATTAGGCCTAGCATCTTAGACATAATCCATTTCCAAAAGACAACCTAAAGAAAGAAATATTACACTATAGCATCTCCATATCAAGGAACTTAACAACCAACTGCATGACTCAAATATGCTCAATAAATTCAAAAATGTTGAGAAAAGTGCTTTGAATCACATTACAGATCCTCTTCAAATTCTCAAAAACAGACCCAATGCCAAAACACTAAAACCCGATATAGTAGCAGTATAGCAGCAGCAAAAGAAACCACACCCCCAATAACAACCACAGAATAACAATTAGTTTTAATATCAAAGTGACGAAGAAGAAATCATGTTACAGAGATAACAATAATAATAATAAAATGAAATTTCTTCAACTCTAACAATAAACTGATGACAATCATCAATACAAGAACAAATATTACAATTTTCAACTAAAATTAAACTTACTTTAACATGAAATGCCGCAATTTTGGATAAACAAAGCTAAAAAATGAAAGTTCAGTAGTTAACAAAAGAAAATGAAATTAAGAAATTCCAAAATGGAATGAACAATTTCAGGAATCTCAAACCCTAAATCTGGGCAAAAAACAACATTCCTTTCTCATCAAAACCTAGAAATCTAGAATCACAAAACAACGAAAACACAAAGTTTAAACACTGAAAAACTATCTGCCATTAATAGGAGAAACAAAGAAGACAATTATACTTCAGTACTACGGCAAAATATTTGTAGAGAGAGAAAGAAACCTAGAAGAAGAACTGTTGACGAATTAGCGGTGGTGTTGGCTGGCGGTGGGGTTCGGTGGTGGTGGAACCCAGTGGGGTGGTGGAGCAGCAGCGCAACAGAGTGGGGTGGTGGAACCCTAGTTCAAGCGTAAGAGGCCAGGAAGAAGGAGGGAGAAATGAAATGAGGAAGAAGGGGAAAACGCGAGGTTATTAAAAAAATGAAATGAGGAATAACTGATCCGGCTCACTACAGGACCGGATCAGTTAATAAGCGCAGCTTTGGCGGAAAAATTATCACGATTTACGGATCCATTTTTTAAAAGACCGAATTTGTTGTGTTGTGTCATATAACTTTTTTTCTACTAGTGAAAGGGAATGGACATCCAACATCTGTGTCTTGGGCCTTTAAGAATGTTCTACAGGACATGGTTGAAGATGGTAGACTACCAATTCCGCCTGCAACAAACTCAACAACAATAGCAACCCCTTGGGCAGTGCGTAAATAATGCTAGGGCATAGTCATTTAACGCTAGTTTTCTAGGTTGAGTCGGAGAGTCCTTCCCTTAGCTACTTCATTTTCTTTCTTGTCGAGTCTATGTCCTTTAGGACTTTAATATTTCTAAGCCTTGTTCCATTTTATTTCAAATCAATAAAATAATCGCAATTTCTTTTCATTTTCATTGGCCATCCATCATTTTCTTTATGCTTCTAATTCAATGATGAAACTTAAATCACCTAATGAACTTGACTAATAAAGAAATCTGAAAATTAAAAAAAAAAGAGAAAAAATAAAAAAGGGCATACTTTTGGTCAGGATTTATTCCCCTCTTCCCTCCATCATCTCCATTAGCCAAATAGCCTTTCAAATCAAAGCTCCACAAATATCCTGCAAAACTTTCAATACCCTAAGGCCTAAACCAAAAACTTGTGTGCAAGCCTCACTACAAAAAATAAATAAATTCAATGCCAGGCAAAAATTAAAAAGGTGAAAAAATCAGAGTGCGAAAAAAAAAAGCAAAAGCAAAAATAAAATGCATAAGACAAAGAAGAAATAAATGCAAAAAAAAAAAAAAGCCAAAGGCAAAGAAATAAAAAGTCAAGTTAGGGGGCTTGCACACAAGTTCTACCCTTCATTCAAACCCTTCAATCCATTAAAACCCTGACCCATATAAACCTAATTCATGATCAACCATAACTCCTTTTTCAAGGTATGTTCAAGCCCGCTAGGTTGAAAACCCGAAAGGGCGGCCTAGGCAAAAGTTAAGGCACAAAATAAAAAAATAAAGAAATAAAAAGAAATCAGATCCAGAACTACGAATGGTCTGATTCCGCAAGGATACGTAGGAATCCTCATCTCAAGGTCTGACCGCTTCAATAAAATAAATTAATCAAGGTCTGATGATTTGACTTTCTAGAATTCAGGAGCATACTCTTTTTAGATCCCGGCATAGACTCGAGTCTAAACCTATCTATGTTATAGCCTTCTAACTCAGTAAAACCCTGACCTTGCATTGCATTACATACATCCTAATCTTGCATTACCCTGACCTTGCATGACGTGTCATCTTCCTTAGCTTTGCATAACCCTGATCCTTGCATAGCGTCTCATGCATCCTTAGAGAGTTTAAGTTTGCATCTTTGCATTATTATGTGCTTTATGTGAGTTGTTTGCACCTATCAGCTAACATCATTCTCCTGCATGTAATCAAATTGCTTGTAGTTATTGTCCGGCATACTAACTTTGTTTTGCAGAGACCGGCATATATCGATCAGTTCTAAACTGCAGAGCGTTTAGAATCTTTCTCCGTCCCGACACCGTATACTTTGACTATCGGTTTCTAGAACCTCAGTCAAAGTGGGGGCTTCTGTAGACACATAGTCTTGTCTCCCCATTTAAGGGCCCAATGATGAAACATACCGCGGTATTAATTGGTCTGACACAAGGGGAGAGCAGTCCTAAGAGTCAAAACTATTTTAAAAAGTGTTAAAGCGTATTTTAATAATCCAAAGTCGTCTTTTGAGCCAAACTCTATGAAAAAGTCCATTTAATTATTCATTAATAATTAATTGTTTTATTTAAATAAAATAAATATTTTCAAAGATATTGTTATAATTAAAATCGGATTTTATCCCGTAAAATCAGATTTTTGGAGTTAAAAGATAAAAGAAAATCCTCTACTAAAATCCTCTTTGAAAATATTTATTTTATTTAAATAAAAAAATTAATTATCAATGAATAATTAAATGGGATTTCAAAGAGTTGGCCTCAAAATACGACTTTGGATGATTAAAATACGCTTTAACACTTTTAAAATAGTTTTTGCTCTTCGGCCTGCTCTGCCCTTGGGTCGGACAAATTAAGAGCGCGGTATGTTTCATCAGTGGGCCGTTAAATTGGGAGACAAGATTATGTGTCTACAATCATCCACATGTTATTTTTGCTATTCAAAGACCAAAGAACTGTTCAAATATTAATCTAATAATTTGGACAACCTGCTAGGAACCTTGTAATTTGATTGCATAATAACATATCACTAAAAAATAGTCTTTTATGTGTTTCCTGAACCGACCTAGACAAAATTATTTTTAGGGTGCATGAAAATATTATTTGGTTATTCTATTGCATAAAAATTGACATGAATCGATATTTAGTAGAGGCCAGCAATGGGCGAATGTGGTTCATTATGACCGTATTCGTACCCTCACTCCCGAACTCAATCTATGGTTCATTGACCATCTATGGAGTCAGGACGGGGAAATCTGCATTGGATAAGTCCCTAATTTGTCCCTACGATTTTCCAATATCCAATTAGGTTTATGAGTCTTCCTTTAAAGACCT
Source organism: Beta corolliflora (assembly GCA_947648045.1). Taxonomy (NCBI): domain Eukaryota; kingdom Viridiplantae; phylum Streptophyta; class Magnoliopsida; order Caryophyllales; family Amaranthaceae; genus Beta; species Beta corolliflora. Next base: position 405,632 of record CANSZD010002940.1, on the reverse strand, counting down.
GTTGGCGACTTGAAAACATTTTTCAATAAAACCTTAACAATGGGGTAGTCAAATACGCGCTCACACCGCGTAGTCGAAATAAAATCACGCCTCCAGGGAGCAGTGCGCCAAACGTATTAAGTTGCGCCAAAAATCATAAGGACGATGTTGCGTGGCGCGCATCTTTTGCATCTCATGTTTTTGTCGATTTAGTCGTCGTGGTGGTCGATCTTGTGTTCTCTCTGTCTACATTCGCGTAGAATCATGATCATTCTAAGAGTCTTTTTTGTCTAAATATGAAACACACCTAATTCAAGCAAAAAATCAATTTTTTCATGCATATCATCTTAGGTCGATTCTACCCCAAAAAGTGCATCTAAAAAAGTTCATGGTAGAGTTAAAGTCGTCATCCATGTCTACCGCCTCCCATTTTATCCTTCTCTAACAAATCTCCTATCACATCTATCCTATCACATTCCACCTTTTCAAAAAACATCTCTTTTTCTAAATCAATCCTACACCTTCTTCTATTTTACCTTTTTCAAAAATATTTACTAATCATCATCATACTACCTATCCAAAAAACTATATTTTTATAATTAATCCATCATCGTTATAAAAGATAAAAACAAGGGATCCCTTTCAAAATGAATTTCAAAAGTTCAAACCCAGTCCAAATACCTCTTATCCAATCCAATCAACCCAATCACAGTCCCTTTGCATCCATTCTAGGCTCATATGCATTAGAGTCCATGCATTCATATTAGGCCCATTGAGTCCATGCATTCATCAGAGTCCATCTTAGGCCCATCTAAGTCTAGCTCTTGTCAAAATCTAGGCACATTTGCATCTTTATGTGAACCCTAATCTATGTCAAGCCCAGTCTAAGTTTAATTCCTTTACATTCCAATTTAAGTCCAATGCTAGTCCATTTCCAATGTCAAGCCCATGTACATCTCCAAGTCTAACTTTCAACCAACACTACTACATAATTCACCTAAGGTAACACTCTATGGTAACACTTTTTGAGATCCAACTTTCATTAACACATAGGTAACACTTTCATAACACTTTATTGACATGTAACACTTAAATGTAACACTTTTTGGTAGGTAACAGTTTAAAAGTAATACTTTTTCATAGGTAACACTTTAATGGTAACACTTTTTGATATGTAACACTTTAAGATAACACTTCTTTTATAGGTAACACTTCAACTCTTCAAGGTAACACTTTTTGATATGTAATACTTTGAGGTTACACTTTTTGATAGGTAACATAAGTAATACTTATAGTCTTTTAGTTAACAATTTAGGGTGTTACATGGTTATTTAATATCTACACTAGCACTTTTAATCTTTTGAGGTACCTTTATAAAATATTAATTGTCCGAAATCTTTATTCACCATGACAATTGGATCCGAAAATAATTCTACCCTCACTAATCAATTTGCTTTAAAGATTTTAAGATTTCACAAAAAAATAGAAATCTCAAAATCTTTGCATCACCTATTGGAGTTTGGAGACAAGAACTGCAAAAGTTGCATAATAAGAGGTATGAGAGATGATGGTGTCAAAGAAGAATTGATGTTCATTTTAAAGATAATTAAGAAATTAAAATAATTATCTATCTCATCTCTCTATCTCACGCAGTCTTAAATTAGAACACTCGTTCTTTATGTCTCTCTTTTCACCAAACCTATAATTGTAGCTGCCTCATTTAACAAGCCCAGAATACCTCTCACATACGTATCACCAGACGCTCGCTGGTCACCGGAGCTCGCTGCACTCTCACGCCATTCCTCCTTCAGTACAATTAAGATTAAATTAACTCTGGAAGAAAGAGACATGATCAACTGTTGTTTTTTTCTAGGGTTTCGGAATCGAATATGATTTTGTTACAAAGCGAATCGTGTCAAGAGCAGCATAATCTTAATCATAATGATCTGAGGAGCAAGTAAGAACACGTTTGATTCAAACAATTCAATTTAATTATTTGTGATTTATTAAGTTTAATAACAAAAAAGAGAGTGAAAACCTAATCATCTAATTGGAAGTAGAAGGAGCGCCAACACCGTGAGCAAAGACGACCAGCGATGACAACCTCTTCAGATTTTAAACCTTATGCTTTAAAATTATATGTACAGAGTCCACCACTCGATTTGCTTTGGATCTCCGACCGCCAATCTTCAGCATCTTCCACGCCTGATTCAATTTCAGGGTATTTTTAGGGGTTTTCTTTATCAAGTTTTGAAAGTAATTTATGCAATTAGGCTAGATTGAATTCAATTATGGTTGTTTGTGTTATCGTTGAATTAGGTTCAATGGTTGAAGCAGCAACAAATTCTAGTGGGTCTTCCAAAAAAAGTATTCCTTAGCTTTCAAATTGTGGAGGTTTTCGGAATGACATTACTATATATGCAATCAAATGTTAGCCTTTTAATGTGTGTGGCCCTACTTGTGTAATGTTAGTTTCCTCTGAGGTCTCTTTTGAATATTGTTGTTTTCTCATGTGAATATTCTAATTTGTTAACTTTATATCATTTCGAAGTTGAGTTATTTGAGGAATTCGGGCCTTGGGGGATGGTAGTTGATGCTTGATACTTCTCTAGTGTTCCACTGAATGTATTTTCAAACCTTGTTATGCTTAAAATTTGAGAAAAGGAAAATGCCATTAGTTTCCATAAGAACTCACAAGTGCCATTACCTAACTGTTGTTTGGAAACTTCCATAGCTTGTAAATGACATTATAGTTGTTTGTGTAAGTTTGCCCTCATTAAGTTCATATTCAAGCTTTACCCTCTTTGTGTAAGGATATTGAACTCTTCATGATTTGTGGTTATTTGAGTCTCAATGAAATTCAAAACTAAATCATGCTAATTTGAATTTTGACATTATTTGCTTTGTACAATGATTTGCCCAGTTGACTTGTCTTAAACATTAGGGAGTATGATAAACACTAACTTGTGAGCAATTGATATAGGAGTAGATGATGATCAAGTTGCTCAATTGGTAGCCCTTGGTTCTAAAGTTCCCCAATTTGAGTTAGATTCAATACATGGCTCTTTAGTTGGTTTCTTTGCTACAAAGGTGTGCGTGTGCATGGTGACTAACTTGGGGCAAGAAGCAACGTAGATGGTGCGTTGTAGCATTCCTAGTTCTGTTAGGAATGTAAGTGGCATGCCTTGAGCATGCTTAGCTGAGTTCTAGGCTTGTTAGAACTCTTCATATCTTTAATAGCATTGTGTGTTTATTTCTTATCTTGTTTAAGAGTTTGGTAGTAGTATGACTTACGGAGTTGTCCTAAGCATGTTAGGAGTTGTTATTTCATTTATATAGTTTAAGTTGTACGTTTGTTTAATTCAGGTAATGATGATTTTGAGCTTGAGCTTTTCGTGTAACCTAAGTGTTAATCAATCTCTTGAAGTTGGTGGCTTAGCCTTTATGCTTCAAAACCCTTAAATCATATTGTGGTGCTTTGCTTTATCAATTGATTTAGGAACTATCATTCGTTTTGTTACTTTTACAATCAAAATTCCGCACAATTGTTTGATCTTACAAGATTAAATACATCATATGGTATCAAGACCTAGGAAGAACATCCTATAATCCCGATTTTTTTTTTCCTCCACAAGGGGAAGAACAACCTTTAAAACGTTAAAGTTTATGTTTTTGCGGTTCAAGATCCTTCAAGAACTCGAGCAAGAACGTTTCTTTTTTTCCACAATTCTGGAATTTTTGCAAAGTTCCATTAAAGATCATTCATCCAAAGAGTTGAGTGACACAAAAACTTCATCCAAGATCCACGAGAAACACCAAGAAACTTGTGTCCAAGTTCTATTTGGACCTTTAACATGGAAGATAATCCTCTCGATGGGGACGATGCACAGCCTAAGGTGCCTCGAGGCTTGACTCTAGAACAAGCAAATAACATTAGGTGTGATAGGGAGCTTGAAGAGTTGAGGCTACACATGGAAGAAGTAATGAGATTGCTCCAAGAAGGGAAAAATCGAGGAAGGCGCAACAACACTCCTAGTCCTGTTAGGAGTATTCACGGTAAACTTTCATCCAATTCAGATGAAGAGTATCATCCTCGACATAGGCCACAAAGGAAGCAAGATGATGACCGGGGTTTGAGGTTAGAATTTCCGGAGTTTGATGGAGGGATGAAACCTGAGAAGTTCCTCGAATGGTTGCAACGCATAGAGAGAGTGTTTGATTACAAGGACTTCGATGATCAAAAGCGGTTTAAAGTAGCAGTCTTGAAAGTTGAAACTCACGGGTTGATGAATTACATGGTTCCACAGTGTTCTTTAAAATTGATTTTAGGAGTAGTTATCATCAAATTAGGATGAAAGAGGGGGACGAGTGGAAAACAGCTTTTAAGACTAAATTAGGGCTATATGAGTGGTTAGTGATGCCTTTTGGGTTGTCTAATGCTCCTATTACAGTCATGCGTTTGATGAATGAAGTCTTGAAACCTTTTATTGGTAAGTATGTAGTAGTGTATCTTGATGATATACTAATATATAGCCGAAGTGTGGTGGAGCATTTGAGTCACTTGAGGGTTGTGTTTGAGGCTTTAAGAGCACAAAAGTTATACGACAAGTTGGAGAAGTGCTCTTTCTTAATGCCTAGCGTGACTTTCCTTGGGTACATTGTGTCAAGTGAGGGGGTCTCCGTGGATCCTTCCAAGGTGGCAGCAATGAAAACATGGCATATTCCTACATCCATCACTGAGGTACGTTCTTTTCATGGTATTGCCTCTTTTTATAGGTGTTTTGTGAAGGGTTTTAGTAGTGTTGTTCCACCATTAACCGAATGCATTAAGAAGGGGAGGTTTGAGTGGAGTGAGGCTGCACAACAAGCGTTTGAAACCATTAAACACCTCCTAAATAATACACATATTATTGCATTACCAGATTTTTCAAAGCCTTTTGAGGTGGAGTGTGATGCTAGTGGGGTGGTGATGTGGACGTGGATCCACACTTTAGTGAAGTTTTCAAAATCCCAAGAATCTTGAAAGAAAGATAGGTTCTTGATGGTTTCTTGGTTGAATCTCTAATGAACTCACTCGAACAAGATTGATAGAACTATTTGATTGAACACTCCTGAACTCTCAAATAGGGCTTTGATTCAATTAAGTCACTTCTGGCTCAATTAATCAAGCACTAAACTTAATTCACTCCTGAATCAAATTCAGTGGTTTTGTAAGCAATTAACTCACAAGCAAGTATAAAACTCACAAATAAACTTTTCATAACACACACTGAAAACGAATACAACCTATGCTATATATATGAAAACAAAACAAACCAACTCCTACTATGCTTAGGACAATCCCCTAAGTCATACAACTCCTATCAAACTTGAATCGTGTAAAATCCATCGTTTTAAGAATGTAGGCAAAACCATGATTCCTACTAAAACTGAATAAGATAAACATAAAGCAATAAAGATATGAAGAGTCCTAATACAACTCAACTAAGCATGTTTTCACACACCAATTAGCATTCCTAACATAACTTGGAATGTCTTCCAAACCTTCATTTCTTCACTTCCTATGCATTGTCGACACTGACCAAGTAACACAAGTGAGAAATTCTTGTTTAGAAGCAAACAAGTCGAACCCCATAGTATCCAACACCAAGGTAATTGATTCCTCTTGTACAAGCGCCTTTGAATCCACATCATTTTCCCCCTCTTCAAAAGAATTTGCCCTCAAATTCTCATCATCATAATAAGGAGAAAGATCACCAACGTTGAAGGTAGTGCTAACTCCTCCAAAGTCATCCGGCAATTCATCCTTATATGCACTATCACCAAAACGTTCCAATACCTTGAATGGACCATCAGCCCTAGGCATCAAGTTATTCTTTCTTTTTCCAAGAAACCTTTCCTTTCTTAGATGAACCCACACTAAATCACCCGGTTGAAAACAAGCTTGTTTTCGGTGCTTATTAGCTCTCTCCTTGTATTGTTGATTCATCTTCTCAATTTTAGCCCTCACTTGATCACATGTTTTCTGAAAAACTTCAAGCCTTTTCTTTGAATCCACGTGAACAAGATCACCCCTAGGGAAAGGTAACAAATCAATAGGCACAAAAGGATTTATACCATATACTACCTCGAATGGAAAACGAGTAGTTGTTGTAGAATGTGAACGATTGTAGGCAAATTTAGCATGGCATAGCTTCACATCCCAATCCTTTTGAGTCTTACTTACCAATCCACGCAACAAAGTGCCTAAAGTCCAATTAGTCACATCCGTTTGCCCATCTGTTTGCGGATGATGAGAAGTGCTAAAAAGTAACTTTGTACCAACATGCTTCCAAAGAGATTTCCAAAAATGACTCAAAAACTTGGAATCCATATCTGAGACTATACTCCTAGGAACACCATGTAATCTCACAATCTCTCTAAAATACAAATCAGCCACATGTTGCGCATCATTAGTTTTGTGCATGGAAACAAAGTGTGCCATTTTTGAGAAGCGATCTACCACAACCATGATAGAATCCTTTCCCCTTTGAGTTCTAGGCAATCCCACTATGAATTCCATACTCACACTCTCCCAAGGCATGTTTGGAACTGGTAAAGGCGTGTACAAACCTTTATGAAAGCTACTTTTAGCTCGTTGACAACTAGCACACCTAGAAACCACCCCTTGAACATCCTTGATCATACACGGCCAATAAAAATGCTCACTCAAAATATCCACGGTTTTATGAGCACCAAAATGACCAGCCATCCCTCCACTATGCACTTCCCGAACAAGTAATTCCCTCACGCCACAACTAGGAATGCATAGCTTATTACCTTTGAACAAAAACCCCTCTTGGACAGAATAGTCATGACTAGGCTGCACCAACTCATTACCAAACACAGGATCATCCTTGTACAAAGTCTTGACATGTTCAAACCCAAGAACTCTAGCATCAACCATAGCTAACAAATAGCTCCTCCTAGACAAAGCGTCAGCTACTACATTGCTCTTGCCATCTTTGTACTTCGAAGAAAAAGTAAAAGATTGAAGGAACTCCACCCACTTAGCATGCATATGGTTAAGTTTTTATTGCCCATGAATATACTTCAAAGCCTCATGATCAGAATGAAAAATAAAAGGTTTAGGGCGTAAATAACGAGACCAATGATCAAGAGCTCGAACAATAGCATAGAATTCTCGATCATAGTTAGAATAGTTAAGCTTTGGACCACTCAACTTCTCACTAAAAAACGAAACTGGCCTCTTTTCTTGCAATAGAACCGCACCTATCCCAACTCCATTAGCATACACTCTACCTCAGACAATTTATCAAAATTAGGCAAAGCTAGAACAGGAGCACTACATAGCAAGGACTTCACTTCTTCAAATGATTTTTGAGCACCCTTAGTCCACACAAACTCTCCCTTCTTCATCAATTCAGTGATTGGCGCCATAATAGAGGAGAAATTGCGAACGAATCTCCTATAGAATGAAGCTAATCCATGAAAGCTTTGAACCTCATGGACATTCTTTGGAACCACCCAAGTAGATATGGAAGCAACCTTTTCAGGATCCACTCTAACCCCATCCCCAGCAACAATATAACCAAGAAAAGTAATGCTTGGAGACATGAACGTGCATTTTTCTAACTTGCCATGTAATTTTTGGTTCCTTAAGACTTCGAACAAACCCCTCAAATGTAAAAGATGCTCGTCTTGACTCTTACTATAAATAAGTATATCATCAAGATAAACAACAATAAACTTATTTAGGAAAGGGCGTAATACCTCATTCATTAGACGCATGAATGAACTAGGCGCATTGCAAAGGCCAAAAGGCATAACCATCCACTCATAGAGGCCTTGCTTGGTCTTGAAAGCAGTCTTCCATTCATCCCCTTCCCTAATCCTCATCTGATGATATCCACTCCTTAAATCAATTTTGGAGAAAACCGTGGCTCCATGCAATTCATCCAACATATCTTCAAGCCTAGGCATAGGAAACCTATACTTGATGGTGTTGTTATTCACTACCCTACTATCTATGCACATCCTCCAAGTTTCATCCTTTTTAGGCACAAGTAAAGCAGGCACAACACATGGACTCATACTTTCCCTAACATATCCCCTCTCAATTAACTCTTCGATTTGGCGTTGAAGCTCCTTTAAATCTTCAAGATTACACCTATAAGCAGGTTTGTTAGGTAATGGGGTTCCAGGAATCAAATATATTACGTGTTCAATGCCCCTCATTGGAGGTAAACCTTGGGGTAATTCATCAGGAAACACGTCCCCAAACTCCTCCATAAGTTCTTGTAAAGGTGTGGATGTGAATTTTGAGATCAAGGTTTGCGAATGTCGAATGAACAAAGCATACCCTACTCCCTCTTCCTCAATCTCTTTCTCCATCTCTTTGGCAGTCAAAAACATACAACTCTTAGACTCCTCACGTGCCTTAGGTGTGATTTGTGGAGGTAAAGGGTGGAGTCTAATCTTCTTACTATGGCTCGTCACTGTGTACACATTAGTATCCCCCTCATGGATCACTTTCCTATCAAACTGCCATGGCCTCCCCAACAACAAGTGACACGCACTCATAGGTACTACATCACACCATAATTCATCCACATAACTTCCAATAGAGAAAGCTACAAGCGCTTGCTTTTTAACCCTAATTCCAGCACTATCATTGAGCCAATTTAATTTATAGGGTCTAGGATGATCTCTAGTAGGTAGTTTCAGTTTACATACCATGTTTGACGAGGCTACGTTGGTGCATGATCCATTATCTACTATGACGTTGCACGTATGATCCCCAACCTTGCACCTTGTGTGGAAAAGGTTCTCCCTTTGTTCTACCTTAGGAGAACTCTCAAGTGAAGAGTTCTCCTTATCACGCCAAGAAACTCGTATAATTCCTCCTCTCTCAACATCTCCTCATTTTGCCTCATTGTAAGAGCTCTCTTAGTTGGACATTCACTTGCAATATGTCCCTTACCTTGGCACTTCAAACACTTCCTTCTATTTTCAAATTCTTCTTTCAGTACAAACACTTTCTGTTTTTCTCCCTTTGTGTCCTCCTTAGTTTGAGAACTTGAACCCTTGTTCCCTCCTCCAAACGTGGAAAAAGTGGTTTTGTAAGTGTTTTGGAAACAATTTTCCTTGTAAGCACTACTCGAACCAGCCTTGTATCCCCCACCAAAGTTGGGTTTTTTGTTGCTCCTTACTCCTATTTTCGAACTTCAAGACTAGTTTGCACACATCTTCGAAGGTGATGTAATGAGCTACATCGACTTGATTTGCTATATGCCTCGCCAACCCCTTAATGTACCTCGCAATCTTCAAGGGCTCCCTCTCTTACATATCACAAATCAATAAAAACCTATCAAACTCCCTCGTGTATTCAGCCACACTCATGTTACCTTGCACCAAAAAGAGGTGAGTTTAATATATTGTTCTTGCTCATACTCCCTAGGTAGAAACTTAGCCTTCAACTTCTTCTTTAAACTCGACCAAGTATCTATAGGTTCCTTCCCATCTCGCCTCCTTTGGGCCTTAAACCCCTCCAGCCATACACAGGCATACTTTGTTAATTTCATCGTTGCAAGTCTGTATCTTTTATGGTCATTGTATCCCTTATACTCAAACACCTTCTCTATTTGGCGAATTCACTCAAGGAAATCTTCAGGATCCGAATCCCCATTAAACTCCGGAAGGTCCAGTTTCAAGCCCCTATCCTCATCATAGCTACGGTTATTGGTACTCCTCTCACCTAAATCTTCATCATATCCATCTTCTCCTTCGGGCCACATGTTGTTCTTTTTCTTCATCACTATACTCGTGAGTGCATCGAGTATAGTGTTCATCACCTTCACCTAGCCAACCTCAAGACTTAGTTCCCAAATAGCCTTCATGATTTCGGACTGCTCCTCCATGATTTCGAACTCCAAATTGTTGTTCAAAACCGGAAAAACACCCTCGCACAACCCCTTACTTCTCTGGTTCACAACTTCCTCAACTCGTGATGAAACTCCAATAAATTTTAACACAACAAATTTTCAGATGTTCTAAGACCCGTAGAATTGGAATAACTCGAAAATTCGATCTAGAACGCTCCCAGTAGCCAACAGAAGTCACCTATGCCACATTCCAGCGAAACTGACACAACGAACAAGAACCGTCTCGACAGTGTATCAAACAATCTCCAAATTTCGTGAAATTTTAGGACAGCAAACTAGACTTAAATTAGTCCAGTTTAGAATCAATAAACTCCGAAAAATTCATTCCCTAGTAGGAGAACGACACATAACAAAAGTACCAAATTCTGGGTGAATCTGGAACGAAAATAAGCATTCTTCTCCGCCTTTCTTTCTTGTAGCGCTGATACTAATTTGATGTGGACGTAGATCCACACTTTATTGAGGTTTTCAAAATCCCAAGAATCTTGAAAGAAAGATGGGTTCTTGATGGTTTGTTGGTTGAATCTCTAATGAACTCACTCGAACAAGATTGATAGAACTATTTGATTGAGCACTACTGAACTCTCAAATAGGGTTTGATTCAATTAAGTCACTCCTGGCTCAATTAATCAAGCACTAAACTTAATTCAATCTTGAATCAAATTCAGTGGTTTTGTAAGCAATTAACTCACAAGCAAGTATAAAACTCAAAAATAAACTTTTCATAACACACTGAAAACGAATACAACCTATGCTATATATATTAAAACAAAACAAACCAACTCCTAATATGCTTAGAATAATCTCCTAAGTCATACAACTCCTATCAAACTTGAATCATGTAAAATCCATCGTTTTAAGAACTTAGGCAAAACCATGATTCCTACTAAAACTGAATAAGATAAACATAAAGCAATAAAGATATGAAGAGTTATAATACAACTCAACTAAGCATGTTATCACACGCCAATTAGCATTCCTAACAGAACTTGGAATGTCTCCTAAACCTTCATTTCTTCACTCCCTATGCATTGTCGACACTTACAAAGTAACACAAGTGAGAAATTCTTATTTAGAAGCAAACAAGTTAAACCCCATAGTATCCAACACCAAGGTAATTGGTTCCTCTTGTACAAGCGCCTTTGAATCCACATCAGGTGGGCATTGGGGCAGTTTTGGTGCAAGAGAGGCGACCCATTGCTTATTTTAGTGAGAAATTGGGAGGGGCTAGGCTAAATTATTCGACATATGACAAAGAGTTTTATGCGGATTTTAGGGCATTGAACCATTGGAGTCATTACTTGAGACCTAGTCATTTTATTTTGCATTCGGATCATGAGGCTTTAAAACATATTCATGGGCAACAAAAGTTGAATCCAAGGCATGCTAAGTGGGTTGAGTTCCTTCAATCCTTTAATTTCTCGTCCAAGTACAAAGAGGGGAAGTCTAATGTTATGGCAGATGCATTGTCTCGGAGGTACTCTTTGTTGGGCATATTGCATTCAAGGCTCCTTGGTTTCGATCTTATCAAAGAATACTATGAGGGAGATGTTGATTTCAAGCCTATTATGGAGGCTTGTGGGAAGGGGGCAGTAGGTACTTATGTTGTCCAAGATGGCTTTCTTTTTAAGGGCAATAGGTTGTGTGTGCCTAAGTGTTCCATTCGAGAATTGTTGGTGAGAGAGGCGCATGGAGGAGGTATTGCGGGTCATTTTGGCATCAACAAAACTTTAGCTATTCACCAATAACATTTTTATTGGCCTAAGATGCAAGGGGATGTGCAAAGGGTGTTGGCTAGGTGTGCTAGTTGCCAAAAGGCCAAGAGCACTTTTCATCATGCTTTGTACATGCCACTACCTGTGCCAGAATTTCCGTGGGATGATGTGTCCATGGACTTCATTGTGGGGTTGCCTCGAACTCAAAGGGGCAAGGATTCGATCATGGTGGTGGTGGATAGGTTTTCTAAAATGGCGCATTTCCTCCCATGCCATAAAACAGATGATGCAAGCAAAGTAGCAACATTGCACTTCCAAGAAATCATTCGGCTTCATAGAGTTCCTAAAACTATTATAAGTGATAGGGACACAAAATTTATGAGTTATTTTTGGAAGACCTTGTGGAAATTGTTGGGGACTAAGTTATGTTTTACCACTTCACACCATCCACAAACGGATGGACAAACGGAAGTCACCAATAGAACATTGGGAGCTTTGCTTCGAGGCTTGGTAAGCAAGAGCACCAAGGATTGGGACATGAAGTTGGCGCACGCTGAGTTTGCATATAATAGAGCACCAACTTATGCTACCAAGTATTCGCCTTTGATGTGGTGTATGGTGTGGTTCCAAAAATTCCCTTGGATTTGATTTCATTACCTAAAGGGGAATATGTACACAAGGATGCGAGCTTAGGGACAAGGCAGCAGCTATGCTGAAGTTGCATGCACAAGTGAGGGCTCGAATAGAGCAAGTGAATGAGAGGTATAAGAAGCTAGCAAACAAGCACCGCAAGCAACATTCTTATAACGTTGGTGATTTAGTGTGGTTGTACTTGAGAAAAGAGAGATTTCCTAACTTAAGGAAGAACAAACTAATGCCACGTTCCGAAGGACCTTTCAAAATTGTCGAGAAGATCAATGACAATGCATTCAAGTTGGAGTTGCCTGGAGACTATGGCGTGAGTGCTACATTTAACATAGGTGACTTGTCGCCATATTTACATGATGATGAGGATGCTCAATTAAGGACAATTGCTTTCGAAGAAGGGGAGGATGATACAAGAGTAGATGATGATCAAGTTGCTCAATTGGTAGACGTTGGTTCTAAAGTTCCTCAATTAGAGTTAGATTCAATGCATGGCTCTTTAGTTGTTTTCTTTGCTACAAAGGTGTGCGTGTGCATGGTGACTAACTTGGGGCAATAAGCAATGTAGATGGTGCGTTGTAGCATTCCTAATTCTATTAAGAATGTAAGTGGCGTGCCTTGAGCATGCTTAGCTGAGTTCTAGGCTTGTTAGAACTCTTCATATCTTAATAAATAGCTTTGTGTGTTTATTTCTTATCTTGTTTAAGAGTTTGGTAGTAGTATGACTTAGGGAGTTGTCCTAAGCATGTTAAGAGTTGTTATTTCATTTATATAGTTTATGTTGTACGTTTGTTTAATTCAATTAATGATAATTTTGAGCTTGAGCTTTTCGTTTAACCTAAGTGTTAATCAATCTCTTGAAGTTGGTGGCTTAGCCTTTATGCTTCAAAACCCTTAAATCATATTGTGGTGCTTTGCTTTATCAATTTATTTAGGAACTATCATTCGCTTTGTTACTATTACAATCAAAATTCCGCACAAGTGTTTGATCTTACAAGATTAAATACATTAGCAATAGTGGTTAACTAGTGAAATAGAGAATGATTTTTGGTTGAGTGTTATCTATTGAGTAAATTGGACGCCCAATTGGGACTTTCCGAAAGAAATGAGGGACATATAACATAGATCGGACGAAATATGGAGTATGGATGTTACGAGTGATAACTTTGTCATATAGTAATATTTGTAAATTTTTATTTTGTGGGAGGGGGTTAAATATTATTACAAACCTAAGATATAGTGATTGTGGGGTTCTAATCCTAAAAAACACAATGTTTGGCACCAATTAGAACATACATTAGGATAGTAACAAAACATAGTTCTTGATATATGCATGCATAAGACTTTGAGGATTCTTACTTCTTTTTTCCTTAGTGCAGGATGATGAGTATAATGGATTAGAGTAGCAAGTAGGCATGATGCTTCTAGAAATATGTATGCATGGATTGGGCGATAGGAATTGAAGACGAAAGAAAGAAATGACTCTAAGATTGATTTATATTTATTTTGGGAGAGTTGTATATATTATGACTGGATTTTCAGATCCACTATTTATATTTTGAACGCAATAGTATGTTTTCAATTATATTGATGAATACTACTCTTTGGCTCATTCTTTACAATGACCGTTGAGTATTTGTACTCATTTATATCTATAATATTATTCTATTTACTCTTCGTTTATTAGTTTTGTAAGTTTTAGCATTATTATCATTGTATATGCGCCGACAAATTAAAAAATGTTACTATCAGACATGTGAAATAAAAGTGTTACTTTAAAGCTAGTTAATAAAAAGTATTGCCTAATATCTAATAAAGTGTTATATATGCTGATTTAAAGTGATACATAACATCTAATAAAGTAACACTTTTGGGGTGATACCTTAGACCAATTATGCACTAGTACAATATAAGACCAAGTCCAAAGTTAGGTCCATACTCCATATATGGCCCAACTCATATCCTAATTCTAGTCAAGTCCGATTCCAAACCCATATAGGACGAACTCCAAATTCTAAACCTCTAAACCTCTAAGTCTAGCGAAGCTAGCACTTCTTAAAGACCACATATAGGCAAATCCTGAGTTTAGCGACGCTATTCACCCTTTAAGACCATAATGGCACCCCTTAGACCTAGCGAAGCTAGTCATCCCTAAGACCATAACGGCACCCTTTAAGTTTAGCGAGGTTACTCACCCTTTAAGACCATAATGACTTCCTTTGAACCTAGCAAAGCTAGTTATCCTTAAGACCATAAAGGCACCCTTAGAGTTTAACGAAGCTACTCACCTTTAAGATCATAACGGCACCCTTTGACCTTAGCGAAGCTACTCATTCCTAAGATCATAACAACACCCTTTGAGTTAGCAAGGCTACTCATCATTAAGACCATAACAGCAACCTCTTTGAGTCTAGCGAAGCTAGTCCACCCTAAGTCTGTAACGGCCCAATCTCAGAGTTTTGTGAAGCTACTCCTACCTTACATCGATAGCAGCTCAAATCCTCCAGTATAGCGAAGCTAGTCTACCCTAATCAATCCCATAATAGCATAAAACCTTTGAGTCAAGTGAAACTAGTCCATCTTAAATCCATAGCGACCCAAAATCATCGAGTCTGGCGAAGCCAATCACCCCTAAGTCTATAAAGGAAACCCATCAAATCTAGTGAAACTAGCATTCCTTACACTAGTGGAAACAACCTCATATGTCACAACACAACAGATCCGGTTAAATCATCCGTTTTTTGGGAGGCAAAACGCGGTAAATTTACTGATCCGGTTCTTTAGTGAACCGGATCAGTTAACAGAAACATGATCCGGTTGTCTGTTAACTGATCTGGTTCACATAACCAAATGTTCGGCGCAGCACCCTCAGTTTGGTGGATATAAGGCTCAAAACCCTCTCTCATCACTTCCCTCCTCACTCTTAACCCTAACCGTCTTCTCTCTCATCACTCCTCCTCTCTCTGATCCACCACTATCACGCCACCACCCCTCCTCCCTCTGATCTACCATTCTCATGCCACCACTCCTCCTACGCTCCAATACACCCCCCAAACCCTAAACACTCCAGCCCCCTCTCCTCTCCTCTACTCTCTCTCCTCCCTAGCCACCATAAAACCCTACCACCATGAAACCCTCCTGTGAATACTACACCACCGGGACACCACGCTACGCCACCACGCCACGAAATCCTTCCACGCCATGCCACAACACCACGCCACACCAACGCCACCACAAAACCCTACCACAAAACCCTACCACCACTCACCCTCCTCGAGTCTTCTCCACGCCTCCACCACCCACCCTCCTCACTCGAGTCTTCACCACGCAATGCCACAAGAATCATAATCTTCCCTCTCCTCCGCCGTCACTCCATTGAATTTCTCTCTCTTCTTCGATTCCGTCATTTTTTCAATTCCGGATTCGATTTTTATTTAATATTATGAATTTGTTTTTTAATTTTCAAGAATTTTAGCTGAATTATTATCTGGATCATACACTTTTGTTGGTGATGATGAACTTATAATGGAATGACGCTTGTTTCTGATGTGAATCTAAGAACACCTTTCCAAGAGTTGGACGATGTTTTGAACTCAAGAACAAGAACACTCACAAGAACTCTTTGTAGCTCACGATTTTAGGATAAATAACCAAATCACAAGACAAACTCAATGATTTGGAATCTTAGGCCAGAGACAAGACTCACTCAATCTCCCCTAATCTTATCCTCAAGCCACACTCAAAGCAATAAAGATTAGTTTCAAACTTGAGACAAACTCAAAGTTAAAACTGAAAACACAAAGGTTTTTTATCAACTTAAAAATTGATTGCTACTGATCATATGCTCTCCTTATATAGAGAAATGAGCAGCAAAAAGAAAGCCAAGAGGCTTCACCAAAAAAACGTCCAAGAGGGGTTGTTTTAGGATTTACAAAACTCCTTGATTTAAGCCGCTTGTTAAGCTCCATTAAATGAGTTGTTACAAGTGTTAAAATCAACACTCAATTCATGACTAACATGCACTCTAATCACGTCCAACATCAGCATATCTCATGCCTAATGTCATCCTAATCACACGCCTAATCATGAGCTTACTTGATGAGTAATCTCATGATTTTATTACAACTCAAAACAACAAAAACAAAATAGAAACTAAATAGAAACCAAACATAACTTGGGCTTTCTTTACAACCATGCTTCAAACCCAAACAGAACTCGGACCTTCTCACGTTGTATTCCATGTGTTGAGTTTAAGGAGGCTTCATAGGTTCCATGGTCAAAGACCCACTAATGTTGAAGAACGGACTTTGATCATTCTCCTCTTCTAAAAAAAAGTTTAACCCCAAACTTTCTTCTTCGGTGTAACGAGACAACTCACCCCTTTTGAAGGTAGAACTCAAGCCTCCCAAATCTATTTTGTAGCTCTCATGATAAATTCTTTCTAATATCTCAAAAGGTCCCTCATCAAGTGGAAAAGACTTGAGTTTAGGGCACCTCCCATTCAATTGTAACCAAACCCATTCCCCGAGTTTAAAAACTTTTCCTTGTTCTTTTTTTGCATCTTTCTTTTTGGGTTTTCGATCTCTCAAAACTTTGTCACTTAACCTTGAAAACAAAAGGCTATTCTTGACTCTTGGTTCTTGTAATATGGTTGGTGTTTCTTTCCACAACTCATAGGAAGATGAGTTATCAAAATAAATACCCCTTGCATCAACCCCCAAGCAAACCCCTTCCTCTTTATCCACTATATCATATAAATCATTACAGATTACAACATGATTGCTCACTTTCTTTTCTTTTTGAGCTATTTGTGGGAGTAGGGGAGATAACTTGACTCTTTTGCCATCTTTCAAGGTCAATAGATACTCATTTGAAGTTCCCTTGTGCTCGGAATCATTGTCGAATTGCCATGGTCTGCCAAGTAGTAAGTGACACGCATCCATATGAAGAACATCACACCACCTCTCTTCTTGGAAGTTGCCAATGGAGTATGCAACCAATGCTTGCTGCTTCACTCGAGTATGAGAATCTTCATTCAACCAAGTAAGCTTATAGGGCTTCTCGTGTGGTCTTGTAGGAAGTTTCATGCTTTGGACTACCACGGGTGAGATAACATCAACTTGAGCCCCACTATCTATGATCACATTACATGTTTTATCCCCAATCTTGCAACGAGTTCGAAACAAGTTCTCTCTTTGCGATTCACAATTTGTTTCACCATATAACATTCTCCTAATTACCCCGCCAATCATGTTTTCTTCTTTTTCCGGAATTATTTCTTCTATGTCACTCTCTTCTCTTTCTACTTCGGGAACAAATTCAAACAATTTTTCTTCTTCTTCCATGACTCTCAATTGACTTGTGGTCAAAACACTCTTGCTAGGACACTCAGATGCAATATGCCCTCTACCTTGACATCTAAAACACCTTCTTCTTTGATCATACTCTTCTTGTTTCACCCCCACTTTTTCTTTTCCCTTGTCTTGCTTTGTGGCACTAGACGAAGATGAAGGAATTTTTTGTTGAAAAGGACTTTCCTCAAAAGAAAAGTTGGATCTGTAAGACCCCTTAAAACCCATTGGAGTCTTAGGTTTGTCTTCTTTTAGTTGTGACTCATACTTGATGGCTAGCTTACATACATCACTAAATGTTGCGTAATGTAAGTAACATCCACCTTCCTACTTATCCCCTTGGAATGACCTTTGATGAAACGAGCAATTTTAAAGGTTTCCTTCTCTTGAAAGTCACAAATTGAGCACAACTTGTCAAATTCTCTCAAATACTCCTCTACACTCATGTCTTTTTGTGAGAGTTGGGTCAGTTTTAAGTATTGTTCTTGCTCATACTCTTTACTTACCCATTTATCCCTCATTTTCTTTTTCAACCGACTCCATGAATCAATCTTATCTTTTCCTTCTCTTCTTCTATTTGTTTTGAGCTTTTCATACCACAATGCAGCAAGTTTAGTGAGTTTAAGGACAGCCAGTTTAAACCTCTTCCTATCATCATAACCCTTATAATCAAAGTTGCCCCATCAAATTCGAGCATCTCAAGTTTCAAACCCCTATCTTCATCAAAATTTCTAGGTGTATTAATCTCACCTTCCTCATTTTCAAGAAAATTCAGTTTTCTACTTGCTTGCATTAACATTTCGGACATAGCATCTAACCTAATCTTTTGTTGAGCCTTATCTTCATCATTTGCTTCTGATTTTCTCTCTAAGTTTTCTAACTTCTGAGTTATTACTTGTAACATCCTAGCAAGATCACCATCAACCATGATTTCACTATTTTTGCTAGACTATTGCAAATACAAGATGCAAACTGCCGTAAACTTGAACAACAAAACGAAACTGTAAATGGCCTTGAGACTCTCAAAGGCTTACAAAAAAATAAAATTCAGGAAATGTCAAGCAGAATAAAAAAAATAAACTCTTGAAAATCTTTCCGGATGAAGGAGGAATCGTCGTTTGAAGTTTTGTGTGCCACATTTGCTCCGTTTTGGCGCAGTTGCGAAAAACGTGCCCAGTTTAATATCTAAAAAATTCACAAAAATCTGAAAAATTCTGCGAGTATTTTAGACAAAAAGTTATGCAGAATGAAAAAAAGAATCAACCAATTTGGACTCCTGAAGGTTGAGAAATCGTCCTTCAAAGTCGGATGAAAAACTGGTTGAATTCTGGCAGTTTCGTTTCTTCTCCAAAACTCGATTTTTCCAATGAATCTCTCGACCAAGGCTCTGATACCAAATGATGTGAATCTAAGAACACCTTTCCAAGAGTTGGACGATGTTTTGAACTCAAGAACAAGAACACCCACAAGAATACTTTGTAGCTCACGATTTTAGGATAAATAACCAAATCACAAGACAAACTCAATGATTTGGGATCTTAGGCCAGAGACAAGACTCACTCAATCTCCACTAATCTTATCACTCAAGACACCCTCAAAGCAATAAGGGTTAGTTTCAAACTTGAGACAAACTCAATGCTAAAACTGAAAACACAAAGGTTTTTTTATCAACTTAAAAACTAATTGCTACTGATCATATGCTCTCCTTATATAGAGGAATGAGTAGCAAAAAGAAAGCCAAGAGGCTTCATCAAAAAAACGTCCAAGAAGGGTTGTTTTAGGAGTTACAAAACTCCTTGATTTAAGCCTCTTGTTAAGCTCCATTAAATGAGTTGTTACAAGAATTAAAATAAGCACTCTATTCACGCCAAACATACACTCTAATCACGTCTAACATCAGCATATCTCATGCCTAATGTCATCCTAATCACACGCCTAATTATGAGCTTACTTGATGAGTAATCTCATGATTTTATTACAACTCAAAACAATAAAAACAAAATAGAAACTAAATAGAAACCCAAACAGAACTTGGGCTTTCTTTACAACCATGCTTGAAACCCAAACAGAACTCGGGCCTCCTCACGTTGTATTCCATGTGTTGAGTTTAAGGAGGCTTCATGGGTTCCATGATCAAAGACCCATTGATGTTAAAGAACGGACTTTGATCAGTTTCTCAGTTTAATATAGCTCTATTTTGTCTAGATCATACGCTTTTTCAGTGACTTATTTGGATTGATAGCATTTCTGTGAATAATGAAGTCGATTAACTGTGTTTTGAGATAATGTCAGTTGATTATGCAAATTTAGATTTCTACAGTCGATGGATTTCGTTTGTTGCTCTCTGTAATTCCTTTTTTTATAATATATCATATTTTGTAATAAAATGCAAAAAACCGACTTTTAATGATATATCATATATGAAAATATGGAAAATTACGTAATAAAATGAGTATTATATATACTATAGTATGATAAAGTCCAGTTCTACATTTCCACTATGGTCAGGTTTAGGTAAAGGCTGAAAAAGGTCCATGATTAAGAGATTGATCCCGCGCTTCGTACCTTTGGTTAAAAAGGTGGCCACATGTAAGAGCACTCTAGTTCTCAAGTCAGGAACAAGAGAACAATGCCATGGTTGGGTAGGTTTGCTTATGACTAAGATCCAACACTATCGCTCAGGAAGCATTCGGAAGGACAAAGCACAAACCCCCTAGGGGTGGCCTCACGAATAGAACATGAGCTAATGAGGCAAGGAAGGTTGTCCTTATGGTGCCTTAAACAATAGCCATGCGTATGCAAAAACTATAATGTTATTTAAAAGCATAAAACAAGTATTTTTCGAGTTTCACCCACTCTTTTAAAAAAATTGATTTTTTTTTTTTAATCCTCCCAAGTGAAGTAGCCAAATTGTAGGCGTGTTTTATTTGCATATGCGGGATGAGGGGTATTTGACTACCTCATTGTAAAGTTTTTATTGAAAACGTTTTTGAAATCGCCAATAAGTCTTTAAACGAAGACTCAAAAACCTAATTGGATATTGGGAAATCGTTGAGACAACTTAGGGACTTATCCGATATATATTTCCCCGTCATGACTCCATTAATGGTCAATGAACCATAGATTGAGTTCGGGGGTGAGGGTACGAATTAGATCAGGAATCAAATTTACCCATTGATGGCCACTATTTAATATCGATTCATGTCATGTTTTATGCAAATAAACCACCAAATAATATGTTAATGCAATCTAAAATTAATTAATGTTGGTTCATTAAACAAACAAAAGAATAATTTTTGGTGACATGTTATTATGCAATCAATTTACAGGGAACCTAACAGGTTGTCCAAATTATCTGAATTTAATGTTAGAACAGTTCTTTAGGTATTTGATTAGAAATAATAATCATGTGAGGTGGTGAAAGCATTAAAACATAAAATCATGCATAGGATTAATAAAGAAAATATAAAAAGAAAATATTTAGGATTAGAATGTACAGAATAGCGTTAATTCCTTCAAGATCTACATTGTGACAAGTAAATTGTTAGTAAAAAAGGAATTAAATTGGAATTGACCCTCATGAATTATACCTTTGTCGCCTGGGTCTTATGTGACGATCTTCAGGATGAGCAATCTTGAAGCTTGAAATAAGAAATTATAAGGTATGAATGTGAATTTGAGTGTGTTTGAATGTGAACTTGAGTGTTTGAATATGAGTTTGAGTGTTTGAATATGAGTTTGAGTATAGGAGTGTATGTGTAGAAGTCGTAGGGAAAGTGTTGTAAAAAGTCATTCGAAGAAATGAGGTATTTATAGGCAAAGGAAACCGAAAACGAATCGAAAAGATAAAATAAAATTGTGCGCCTGGCGCACCGCTTCGCGCTTGACACACAACTTTGCGCCAGACGCACTGCTACATCATTGGCGCCTTACTTGCATGTCCCTAATTTCAACCAATATCATTATCATTGCCCCAAAGTTAATCACTTACTTTCCTACAATGTTCGAACATATTGTTAACCAAGTTCTTTATCAAGTATCCGAGCTCTTTTGCTCAAGGCTCTATCAACCCAAATAGTGGTTACTTTTTATCACAACTTCAATTTCCTCAACATTTTCTCTTCTCTTGTACGGGAATTGAATCACTTGAATATATCTATTACATATTTATTAATTATCTCAATAATCATATCAAGAGAGTTAACATTATCACCAAATATAACTTCAAAACACAAAAATCCATGTCTTAGTAAAATATTCAAGGAATCAAGCACTTACTTCCCCAAATTAATTTTTCTCTTGACTTCTAAATGCTTACTTCCAAATTATACTCCATGTAGCTATCACATTTGCAAGTAGCACATTTTATTCCTTCAAAATAATACTTTAATCTAACTTCTTAAATTCATGCCTCTTTCACAAGTCATAATTTTGTTCGGCAAAATATAACATCCAATATGAGTTTGCATCACAATATGATGTACCTCAACTTTTTAAGCTCAAATATGTAAGACTAAAGTCATGTTAACTCCTCAAGTAGAAATCTTAATTCCCTCTAAAAAAATTTGAATCCCAAAATCATCGTATGAACTCTCATAAAATGAAATTCAATCATATTATATTACTCCAAGAAATAATGCTCGTAATATGTCATAACATTGGCCTTAGAATAATCCTTCATTAAATTCTTTAATAAGTCATAATTATTCGGCCTTTTTATCACCCAATAGTAACATAAAAACAAAATGTTGCTGCTAAATCAATCAGCTCTTGTATGTCTCCCAGCCATGTGTATGTACCATTGGACGTCCTAATTTCCCATGCATTACCCTACACCAGTAATGGGCCAGTGCCCAGTAAATAGTAACGGGTCAGTGCCCCTAGTACACAGTAATGGGCCAGTGTCCCAGTAAGCAGCTCGGTACGTGCACGACCTCCCAGTTCTTTCACTTTACTTTATCATGTTTCATAACTTTTAACATTCATAGATGATAATCATCAATCATTCATCTCAACTCTACCTCAATAATTAAGGTAGCAAAATCATTTCATATCATATCATGTTTTCATAAACAATAACACATGACAGTTCATTCAGTTCATAAAATGCATAAAAAGTATTTATGAACCAATAACTCATAATAATCATCCCGCAACTCAAGAATAATCATTTTGATAAACATTTACTAACTCACAGTATACTCATATTTTATAAACACATTTGAAGGAAATTGCGAGTACTAGCAGTAGTTGTTAGTCTTGTTACCTCGATTCTAGTATAATAATCTCCCTTTTATGCTTTTGAGGTCGTCCTTACTGAGCTCCAAGGAACGAGTTATTTTTAAGTTTTAAAACGATCATTTAATAAGTTAGTAACTCAATAGAAAGTATTACTAGTGCTCTTTAAGTATGATAGTTTAGAAGAATTATTCATATAAGTTAGAATAAGGTTTCACTTATTTAGCGTATACATGACAAATCGTTTATACTTAACATTTTAACATTATAATAGTTTATACATAACCTTTTTATACTTATTTCTTGAAAATCCATAGATATTACTTAGAAATCAAATTAAAAGTATTATCCATAATTTAGTCATATTATCATATTAAGCCTAGAATTAATAATTAAACTTATTTAAATGAGCTAGTTACTAAGGTCATAGATAGTTAGGACTTTTTAAACTAGTTTAGGAATATATGTTAAACATATTTTAACTTAAATCTTGATAATTTATATAATTTTAATTACCCAACTATAACATGCAATAATCTATAATATAAAAACCCACTTTGAAAATCTATATATTTAAGTAATTTAGGAAAGCAACATTATTAAGTGAGTCATTTTAAGTTACAACTTACTATATATAAGTCATAAAAGGGTGGGAAACAAAGACTCACAAGCTGGAACATGAAAACTTACTCAAAATAGACACACACACACGAAGGAGAAAGAATAAACAGGGGTGTTGTGTCTGGCGATCCGGCATGAAAGCAGCAGTTCGCGGCGGCAGGGGCAGCAAGGAAACGGTGGGCATGCAGAGGGCCGGTCAGTACAGAGGTGGCGGTGGTGCGAAAATCGAGGAGAGAGAGTGGACGAGAGGGGGGTTCAAAGGGGGGGAGGAGAGCAGCGAGGAAGCAAAGGCGAGTGGGGCCAAAGCTTCATGAATCGAAATCCTAATGGATATAGATACAAATGGTTCAATGGAAGCTTGCTTATATTTTTGTACGTTATAATTTGAATCTTAACTTCATATTTTGTTGGCTATAAGCCTATTAGCTAATAAAGTTCTCTTGTTTTTGTAATTTCTCTCTACTCGACAAATAGTCAGACTAGTGGCCCATATCATATAGGGGTTAAAATTTTTGTTACAACATCATGTATTTTGATTTCTTCCCAATTCTTAGCTGTTTAACTTACACTGTGGGATTTTGGAAAGAACATTTGGGGGAAATAAAGGGAGGATTAGAAAAAGTGTAAAAAGGTGTTCTAGTATGTTATAAGTGATAACAATTAGAAACTTCATGTTTCTCTAGTATATCTTTCTTGAAACCCATTTTTTCGTATTGGGTTTATTGACAAGTTGGAACATCCTATATTATGACCCATTTTCTTCTAGTCAACGTTTGCTTTTGCCCATCTGGTTTCAAATACAATTTACCTTGCACATTCAAAATTAATCATTGCACTTGATAGATATAGTATTTCCTTACTGAAGAATCAGTAGCCAGAGCATCCGGGGGCCAGTGGAATGGCTTTTCAAACATTGTCTATTTCAACAAAACACACATCAAATTGGAAACTAAAGCACACCCTCTCCCTTAAGGGCAGCGTCTCCTAAACTTTTTCTTGTATTTAGAAAATATAAAATTAAGAAACAAAACAAAACAAAAAAAAGTAAACGAAAACCTATTATATCTTCTTGTACATTGTAATGCTATATGATGAGACTCGAGAGATCAAATCATTATGAATAGCACACATTCTCATATTATAAATCTTGGCTGACACCCGGCTGGCCGATTACATCATCCAAGAAGCACCCCGTGATTGATCTTAGTGTTGATGCCATCTAAAAGAGAATACCAGAATTAAAATTAGAGTGGCCTCAACAAAGTTCCCAGTGGTATGTAGACAAGAACCTCATTTTTCTAGCTGGCTCAACAAATTCTCCAGAGGAGGAAGCTCCTTTATTATTTCCGGCCAGTCAGGCATCCCCTAGAACCACATATGTTTGGAATGTGTTAGTATTACAAAGTATGCAAAAGCGAAGATACTATTCACCAATCATGCTTAGAGATCCTAAAATCCTGAAGGAAGGCTAATGAGACCACCCTGGAAACTACTCTCCCGTTCTCTTTTGTTCCTCCTAGTTTGACTTCTATTGTCTCCAAAAGGATTCCAAATGGAAGGAATAAAAAAAGAACGAAGGGAGTACATATG
This sequence comes from Beta corolliflora, assembly GCA_947648045.1. NCBI lineage: Eukaryota > Viridiplantae > Streptophyta > Magnoliopsida > Caryophyllales > Amaranthaceae > Beta > Beta corolliflora. The sequence continues at coordinate 380,549 of CANSZD010002940.1, read as the reverse complement.
AAGAAACAAGGGTTGAAATGGCAAATCAATTGTACATTATTAATAATATAGCATGGTATATAGATGATATAAATATTTTTTTGTCAACAACATAGATGATACTTCTTCCGTTCTTTTAATATTGCAATGTTTTGACATTTGCACTATTCACATAACTAACTTTGAGCGAAGATATCACTTGCAAATCATGCTTAGAGATCCTAAACCCGAAGGAAGGGCTGAAGGCTAATGACACCACCTAAGAAACTACTTATGAAGAAACAAGGTTAAAATGGTAAATCAATTCTACATTCTGCGTATTTAATTGTTTCCAAAAATATCACTAAACTTATATCTAGATTGCATGTAGACGATATAAGTACTTTTTTTATCAAAAGCATAGATGATATTAGAGCTGGCAATGGGTCGACCTGGGTTGAGTTTAGGTCGACCCACTAACATAAATGGGTTGAAACTTCCAACCCGAACCCGACCCAATAAGGTTAATGGGTTGAGAATTACAACCCAACCCAACCCTTTAATAAATGGGTTGACTTGTTCTCAACCCAATAACCCATTTAGCGAAACTTTCAATTTTTACACTGATAAAACTGATTAGACATAACCCTGCGATATGTTCATGCAACACATAGATTGACCATTTTCTTCATAAAAAACATAACCCTATGATTTATTCATATAATTAAGAGAGACAGTGAATGAAAGAGTGTGAAATAGCTACAATGCTACACAATACACAATAAACCATAGGGTTTTCTTTTCGCCTTTTTTAATTGTGGTTATCTTTATATATGATTTTGAGTGAGAATTGGGTCAATTTTCTAAATTGTCAAAGTCCAATATAACACTTAAAAGCCTATATATAAGTAAATATTTCAAGAGGAACTCAACCCAAATGATTAATGGGTTAGGTGGGTTGAAATCAGGTTGAGAATTTCAACCTGAACCCGACCCATTTAATAAACGGGTTGGGTTGGGTCAACCCGTTTAGTTAAACGGGTTGAAAATCTTGACCCAACCCTTTATTATTGGGTTGGGTTCGGGTTGGGTTGTTGGGTTGGGTCAAATTTTGCCGGCTCTAGATGATATATTTGAAATAAAACTATGTACATATATTTGACAAAATTTTATCCAACAGATATTCCCCTATTTTGTTTCGAATTTCAAAGTGTTGCCACCTTACTGGAAAATGGGGGAAATAACAAACAATTCAACTACCGTTTTCTGTCCATGAGATAAACAATGGAATTGAACTACCCTTAATTATGAACCTAAAAATCATAAACTCCATGCACAACCCTTAAACAGGGGGGGATAAGGTAACAAATAAGAAGCGAACATTAGAGCGGTTGAACCAAGGACAATAAATCACAAGACTAATTGATTCTTCTGCTACTCAGTTTGGAAACCAAATACTCCCAAACCCCCCAACACACACACACCCTCCTCCAGAATAGTCCCCCCAAATTCTCTCTCCTTCATCCTTCCACCATGACCAACCTAACACAACCATCCTCTTGCACTTATGTCCAAGTAAACCATAGTCACGAAGCTCAAGCCTCTTCCTTCCCACTCCCCCTCCTTGATGTGAATCTAAAAACACCCTCAAAAGTATTGGATGATGAATCTAAACTCAATGAACCAAGAGCACTCACTATTCAACTCAAAGTCACTCGAACCAAGGGATAGTGCCAAAACACAAGGACAAACTCAATGCTTTGGGGTTTTAGGCCAGAGGTAAGACCCACTCAACCTCTCCTAAGCTTTTTACTCAAGAACACACTCAAAGTAATAAGGAACTCTTGAACTTGAAACACTCAAAGTTTAAGGGCTAAAACACAAAGTTTTTTATCAAATCACAAAGCTGAACTTTTTCATATCATATGCTCTCTTTATATAGGCTAAAGGAGCAGCAAAGGTAGGCCAAAAGCTCCTTGAAAACGTTCCTAATGAATAGCCAAAAAAGAGTTACAAAGGAGTTACAAAACTCCTTAAATCATACCTCTAATAAAGCTCATTTAATGAGCTGTTACAAGCAAGCTTTCTACAGCAAATCATGAACTTCTTAGGTTCCTAAACACACTCTAAATAGCTGGCCAAATGGAGATACTTTAAGAGTAATCTCTTAACTTTATTACAAGCTACAAATAAACAATAAAAGGCAAATAAAACACTCTTGCCCAAAACATAACTATGGACTACTCATATCACGCCTATATCATGCTAAGCTTTGTTGTTGTTGCATTTAGACTTCAATCATTAACCAATGTAACACTCGTGTCAAATTTGGGCTTGAAATCAACACTAAAACACCACTTGCAACCTTGGATTGTAAGATGATCCAAATCCAATAATTTGAAAGATCATCTTGATTGTAATATCTTGGGTTGCCTTGATGCACATGTACCAAGGCTCTAATTTTAGGATGTTACAAGTAATAACTCATAAGTTAGAAAATTTAGAAAAGAAATCAGAAGAAAATGAAGAAGATAAGGCTCAACAAAAGACTAGGCTTGATGCTATGTCTAGTATGTTGTTGCAAGCTAATCGAAAACTAAATTTTCTTGAAACTAAGGATAGTGAGATTAATACACCTAGAAACTTTGATGAAGATAGGGGCTTGAAAATTGAGATGCCCGAATTTGATGGGGGCATGATAGTGAGGTCTTTTTTGGTTGGGTAAGGCAAATTGAAATCATCTTTGATTATAAGGGTTATGATGATAGGAAGAGGTTTAAACTTGTTGTCCTTAAACTCACTGAACTTGTTGCATTGTGGTGTGAAAACCTCAAAACAAATAGAAGAAGAGAAGGAAAAGATAAGATTGATTCATGGAGACCGTTGAAAACGAAAATGAGGGATAAATGGGTAAGTAAAGAGTATGAGCAAGAACAATACTTAAAACTGACCCACCTCTCACAAGAAGACATGAGTGTAGAGGAGTATTTGAGAGACTTTGAGAAGTTGTGCTTAATTTGTGACTTACAAGAAACCTTTAAAATTGCTCGTTTCATTAAAGGTATTTCCAAGGGAATAAGTAGGAAGGTGGATGTTACTCATTACGCAACATTTAGTGATGTATGTAAGCTAGCCATCAAGTATGAGTCACAACTAAAAGAAGACAAACCTAAGACTTCAATGGGTTTTAAGGAGACTTACAAATCCAACTTTTCTTTTGAGGAAAGTCCTATTCAACAAAAAATTCCTCCATCTTCGTCTAGTGCCACAAAGCAAGACAAGGGAAAAGAAAAAGTGGGGGTGAAACAAGAAGAGTATGATCAAAGAAGAAGGTGTTTTAGATGTCAAGGCAGAGGGCATATTGCATCTGAGTGTCCTAGCAAGAGTGTTTTGACCACAAGTCAATTGAGAGTCATGGAAGAAGAAGAAAAATTGTTTGAATTTGTTCCCGAAGTAGAAAGACAAGAGAGTGACATAGAAGAAATAATTCCGGAAAAAGAAGAAAACATGATTGGCGGGGTGATTAGGAGAATGTTGTATGGTGAAACAAATTATGAATCGCAAAGAGAGAACTTGTTTCGAACTCGTTGCAAGATTGGGGATAAAACTTGTAATGTGATCATAGATAGTGGGGCTCAAGTTGATGTTGTCTCACTCGTGGTAGTCCAAAGCGTGAAACTTCCTACAAGACCACACGAGAAGCCCTATAAGCTTACTTGGTTGAATAAAGATTCTCATACTCGAGTAAAGCAACAAGCATTGGTTGCCTACTCCATTGGCAGCTTTCAAGAAGAGAGGTGGTGTGATGTTCTTCATATGGATGCGTGTCACTTACTACTTGGCAGGCCATGGCAATTCGACAATGATTCCGAGCACAAGAGAACTTCAAATGAGTATCTATTGACCTTGAAAGATGGCAAAAGAGTCAAGTTGTCTCCCCTACTCCCACAAATAGCTCAAAAAGAAAAGAAAGTGAGCAATCATGTTGTAATTTGTAATGATTTCTATGATATAGTGGATAAAGAGGAAGGGGTTTGCTTGGGGGTTGATGCAAGGGGTATTTCTTTTGATAACTCATCTTCCTATGAGTTGTGGAAAGAAACACCAACCATGTTACAAGAACCACAAGTCAAGAATAGCCTTTTGTTTTCAAGGTTAAGTGATAAAGTTTTAAGGGGTCGGAAACCCAAAAAGAAAGATGCAAAAAAAGAACAAGGAAAAGTTTTTAAACCCGGGGAATGGGTTTGGTTACAATTGAATGGGAGGTGCCCTAAACTCAAGTCTTTTCCACTTGATGAGGGACCCTTTGAGATATTAGAGAGAATTGATCATGAGAGCTACAAAATAGATTTGGGAGGCTTGAGTTCTACCTTCAAAAGGGGTGAGTTGTCTCTTTACACCTTAGAAGAGGAGAATGATCAAAGTCTGTTCTTTAACATCAATGGGTCTTTGACCATGGAACTCATGAAGCCTCCTTAAACTGAATACATGGAATACAACGTTTGAAGAGCCCAAGTTATGTTTGGGTCGCAAGCAAGGATGTAAAGGAAGCCCAAGTTCTGTTTAGGTTCCTATTTATTTTTGTTGTTTTATTTCAATGCTTAGAATAATGCCTAGTGATTACTTGTACCACTTAGGCAAGTAGGCGTGTGTTTTCATCAGATTTTAGGCTCCTTAGTTGCTGGTGATTAGCTCTTGTAACAGCCCATTGAAAAAGAGTTATGAGGGGCGTGAATTAAGGAGCAACATTAGCTCCTCTAAACCGTTTCAAGTAGTGGACGGTTGTAGGGTGTGTGTGTGAAGCCTCTTGGCTTTCTTTTGCTGCTCTTTCCTTCAATAGAAGGAGAGCAAATGATAAGTGAATATCAGTTTTGGAGTTTGAATTAAAAAAGTGTTTCTTTGTGAAATTTTCTTTGAGTGTGTCTCAAAACCCCTATTACAACTTGAGTGTGTCTTGGTTGTTTAGGATTGATAGACTAAATTGAGTGTGTCTTGTTTAGTTGTATAAGATCTTGTAGTTTCTTTGAGTGTGTCTTGAGAACTATAGTTAAATTTTCAGTTTTCCCTATCCGTTCTAATTCAGCCAAAGGAGCAAACTTATTAAAACCAATTCAACTTAAATTAAGTGAGAAAGTGAAGGTTGCATTTGGATCACTCCTTCCCCCCTTTGCCTAATTGTCTCTTTTTCTGATGGCCTCGCCAAGCCTTTTTGTAGTCTAACCTGGCCTAAAAAGGCACCAATAAGGCTTTAGTGGTAGCCACTAACACCAATAACAAGGGATTTGGAGGCATAAAATCACTTTCCAAGACGAATATTTGACTCCTGTACCGCAATGACAAGAGTAGTGGTTTGTAATTAACCCTTACGTACAAACACAACCCTCTCTTGCTTCACAATAAGAAAGAGGTATATGCACATAAAGAAAGAATTTCGTAAAGATCTTTAGTAATTTCAATTTTTGGCTGGATGTAAGTTGTTTATGACCATAGCTAACTTATTGGCAAAACAGCCAAAATCCAATTAAGAAAAGGTGGATAATGATTTTTCCAAGGAAAGTTTTGAAATATTCCCCAAACTAATGATTATTCCAATTCGGGATGAGGTGGCGACTACCATACTACATTCAATTTACCCAAGACGGATATTTTCCCAAGGAGATAGGGCTTCCCATATCCCTCTCACCTTGATGATAGGAAAATTAAGAGCGGGGAAAGGCCAACTTTAAATGGATCAAAAAGACCTTAAATTATTTAACGCCCTTTGCTTCAATATTTCTTTCAAATCTCTTGACACCATCCAAAAAAGTATTTCTAAGTTAGGTTTCTAGTATCACCTCAGTTTTCTTAACAATCTACACCGTTTGACTTTCACGCTTGCCAAAGCAGAAACTTCGTCATTAATATCTGTAATTATGAATAAGTTTTTAAAAAGTTGATATTTTGAAAATCTAAGTTGAGACAAATCTAACAAGATCTTACATGACTATCTTATCCTTGGGAGTATAAATTACGAAAGATGGTCAAGGTGAAATATGAGAATAGCACCAAGGTAAAAAAAAAAAAAGAGAGAATTAAAAAGAAATGAAGGGAGTATATGCATAAGAAGAGTACAGCATCAGGAATACTAACCTTGCCTGACCTGCGAATACGACCATCTAGGCGAAGTATTATGTATACGTCCTCGCCATGAGTAACGCCTTCTGATTTTTGCTGGTCCTTTATCCATCTTAAAATAAGAATAAGATAAGCAGACTAGAGACAAAATTAAAATTCAATTTCTTACTGCGTGAGTTTCCTAATTCTTCTTTTCTTTTCCGCTATTCTTTTAAATTTCTAGGGGTTGGTGAGAGTGGCGATAAGCAGACATGGACAGTGCATTTAATGAAATTGCATCTTGTGACAGTGACGAGAGACCACAAGCAGATTAGTTCTTTACAAAGAAAACTGTCATAGATCACTTCCACATAAGTATAATGAAGACTAAGTAGCATAAAACAACTTGATCTGACTGCTTTAGAAGATGAAAGAGAGGGAAAGAAAGAGAGAGAAAAACTGACAAGCATAGCTCCAAAGTCCTGCAGTTTAGAAAAACGAATCTCGTGTATTCTCTCAGATTAATAATTACAGGGATCCAATAGATACTACTCTCCCTGTCCTTTAGGATTCTGCACATGCCGGTTTGGCACAGATATTAAGACACCTCACAGAATAGAATTAAAATAATTTGAAGAAGTTAAAAAAGTAAGAAAAGTCGCTTCTTTTTTAAAGAGGCATCAAGAGGGGAAGAGGATAGACCAAAAAGTAATTTTCAATAGGATCTGGAGAAGGTATATGGAGCCTAAATCTCCAGATTTGTCATTCAAGACAAAGTAATAAAAGAGTATGCAAAATTCTTACAAATTGTGGGGAAAATCACACTTTTTGTGGTTCTTAAATTATGCATATTCAAGTATTCAAATTTCAAACAAGCAAATAATGCAAGTATAGTGCAAACAAGAGAAATAGGGTATTAGGTAAATTGTATATATTGAAATCAGGGTAATCTCAACAATTACAACTCCTAGGCTCCCGAGAGGCTAGGACTCTCCAAGTAGACAATACAAAGGAAAGATAATTTTCTGTATCTGTCATTCTCTGCTCTTAGTTTACTTATACTACTTTAGGTGTACTTTCTCTCTCTATGAGGTATACTTCCGCTTTCTATAACTAAATATATATATTATTCTATCTCCTAAATTTGCGCATGAATTCTGTTAGCTGGTATCGGCCTCTGATTGATTGTGGGGGTGTGAACCACTCTCCTCCCCTTTGTTCTTTCTTCCATGGTAAGTTAGCAATACCAGGGGTGTAGTTTGATTCTTTGCACCTTGTCCAATTATAGTGCAAACGATAGACAGAAGAAGAAAATGAACAGAGAAGACTTCTCTAAGAAAATGCAGTTATGTTGGACTTGCTTAAAGTGAGTATACACGTAGCTGATACATGAGCAACATACATGTAGTTTAGGCACATATGCACTAAAGATTCATTTGCAAGCTTATCTAAAACCATAAATTTTCAATAAAGTGTAACAAACTTGAAGGGTCGATTAACCTATAGTATAAATTGCATTTATTATAAACTTTAACACGTGAACGATGGATATCCGTCTTATAACACTTATATATACCCCCTATATCCCATAAACCTCGAAAAGAAGTTCAACGGTCCCATAATGTGGTGACAGTTCTCGTCGAATCATGCAGAAACTTTTTTTTGGAGGGGGGGGAGAGGGATAAACGTACGTTATAGGACTCAGGTGTTGGTGTCACATATTCAAATGTCAAACTCAGCTATTTCATGAAAACATTTCATGATTTTGGTCCAAAATGAAATGTCAAGAGTTCATACGCATGTTAGTGCCAAGAATCAGACACAGGTACTTGAGGTAAATTGAAGAGTCCAAGTAACCTAGTTTTAAATTTTCAACACATTATTGACTCTAGAGATAGTAGTGCAAAACAGCAGTTATACAAGGAATCAGGGAATTAAAACTCTCCCGTTCCGTACAGAACGGCCGTTCTGTAACGGATTTTGGATTTGCCGTTCCGCGAAATCCCGTTACGGAACGCCATAATAAAATTCACATACTTCTTGCCGCGTTGTCCATTCCGTAACGCGAACTCGCCGCGTTAAAACGCTTTTATCCCCGTTACATCCGTTCTTTTCAAACATTGGCCAAATTTTTTTATGATTTAATTATATAGTTGATGAAACATGATATTCTAATAGATTTGATTATATTATGTTGTAATAATGCTTCATAAACTAAAACAATGCAAATAAGGTTAAAACATATTATTGTGAATTTTTTTAAAAAATTCACGCCGCGTCGGCAGCGAAACGTTCTATTTCCCCGTTACAAGCCGTTCCCGCGACAACGCGACCGTTCCCGCGAACGCGACCGCGTTTTTTTTTCCTGCAAGGAATAGATAAGAAACAAAGTCTACCTAAATCCGCAATGTGGCATATGCTTCCATTATTATTTTCTTATGTTCCTAATTTATAACAAGTAGTAATAGATTGAGGTAAATTGAAGAGTCACCTTTCCCATTCTGCTGGCGACACAGCCTCAGCCTTGAATCGTATCTCTACTTGCAGCTTTGTTTTTGTAGTAATAGATTGAGCTCGTTTCTCAAAGTCATCCTAAAATTAACACATAAAACAAGCTTTAGCAGGTTGGTTGGGTTTCACTGAACATTTCAAATAAATGCACCAGGTTTTATGATTCAAAGAGTGACCAACAAAAATACATAACATGCACACCACAGTTATATGTTGACAAACAGAATCGTAATGTTACCAGCAGCAATATTATCCCTCACTTGCAGAGTATTTAGAATTGATATAAAAAGAAAATCTTACACCAATAGAGGGAAGAGCAGCAGCAGCCTTCACAGGAAACCCAAAGCCCTTCTTTTCAACTGGAGTTGCCTCACCCTCACCCCAAATGACAGGAACTAAAAGAAGACCTCTTTTAAGAAACTCAGTCCTGAACCTCTCAGCATTCTTCATTGCCAAAGAAACACTCTCCCTTTTGCCAGCCAAAATAACCTAATATTAAAGTTAAGTCTCAGAAAAGGAGGGAACTAGAAGAGAGAGACTTCAATATCATGAAACTATCAACAAGAATAAAAATGGAACAGAAGAATCATTGTTATTAGAATCGTGATCCAGATCGTAGGATCATACGATTCAAATTTTACCAAACTATCCAGATCGTTATCAAAATTGTAATTATGGTAGGATCGTAGTAGGATCGGGTAGAATCGTACAGGATCGGCAGGATCGGCAGGATCGTACAATCCCACCGATCCTAGATATTAACTATACAATGATGAAATTCGGCCCAAGTTGTGGTAGGATCGTTGTAGGAAGATCCTATCTGTTCCTACTAGCTTTTTTAATTATTCAGTATTCTAAATCATTATTTGGGTTTGTGTTGTCTTAAAACTCGTAAACTATTTCAAATTTACTAGTTTTAACATCAATTTTACCCAAAACACGTGTACTAAGCCTTATTATTGTTTTTTATCACCCCTTTTACAAGTTTTTGTGGGATCTACGATCTGATTCTACCAATTCGATCTTGTCACCCCTTTCTGATCCAAAGTAGGATCCTAATCCTGACAACAGTGAGAAGAATAATTCTCAAAAGAACAAAAATGCAGGTCATCTCATTGAAAAACCCTAGTCCACACCATATGGATTATCACATTATGTAAAAGTTAATGATCGGCAAGAAACAAGGCTAGCACTACATCAAATATAATTCATCAGGACATCTATACAAAATTTCCTAAAGGATTGTCAGTTTGGGTTTAGAGTAAGATCTTATATGGTCCATAAACCATCACAAGTATCTCTAATTCGCGTATACTGGAGTGAGAACAGAGATCGGTTGAGAAAATAGAAAATGGAACAAATACGGGCACTAAGGACAAGGTATATAATTGTTGATGAACAGTTACTTCTACATGGCTTACTGCAAATAATCACAACATTTTTCCTTGAATAGAGGACATATAAATCACAAAGATAATAGACACTAACCGGTCTAACAGTGTCCCGTAGCTGGACCAGTTCAAGAATTCTATTCGTAGAAAGACGTAAAGGTAACCTTGACAGAGTTTCATCTCGAGATATTTGTGCAAGCTGCTCTTCCTCTTTCCTATTATCCCAAATAAAGAGTGCCACCAGAACAGCAATGCCTGCAAATTGCTGATTCTATAACTTGATTACTTTCAAGAAATGTGTTAATGACATTATATCAAAACACTTATGCCCTCATTCCATGAAATGTGAGCATGGATAAATTGCAGTTCGTAAGCCTAGTGCTTGATGTTAACAAGTGCAGAATAAAGTATTTTACAAATTATATATATATATATATATATATATATATATATATATATATATATATATGATGCCATGTCTACCTCCAATATTTACAGCAGCATTTCCAGCAGTCCCTAACAGATCAGGAGCACCTTCGCCTCCTTGTATTGCACGAAATAATAGAGGTATCGTGAAGAAAGTGGAGATTCCTGCTGCTGTTGCAAAAGCCACATAAAAAAATCTTCGAATTCCACGAAATGGGGCTTGGACTTCACTAATGAGCTTGAGGTCTCTCCTGAAACTGTAACCTACATCCTCACCCCCAAGCCTTGCCTGCATTTAAGACAGCAAAGCAGAAATAATTTGAGAACACCAAGAAATGCAACGTGAAAGAATATTGGGTTACGCAGAGAAGATAAAAAAAGGTAATATACTTTAAGCCCATAGAAGCAGTATCTATGAAAAGTCAGTCAACAAAGTCAATCACTTAAACCTCTTCTTGTAATTCCTTGAATTCTGGTAAAACTCTGAAGGAGGCTAAGTCTGGATCATTGAGGATGGTGCCAAATTTGAGGTTATATTCTTTGAGAGCAGTACGCAAACACTCAGAAGCTTGCTTTCCCTCCCCCCTGCCTCAAGAAAAAGGAAACTAAAAGATCAGTTGCACAGATCAAACAAAAAGATATCTTGAAGATTGAAGAGCACCATGCCCAAATGTTAGGGGGACAAATTGTATTGCCAATCAGAATTTTGTATGACCCAAGCCCTTCTTCCTCGTGCCGAACAGGTTAACACTTTTCAAAGCTTCTGAACAAAGCAATTACACATTTTGACGAAGATATAGTATTGCCATGCTACATCTAGAAACCAAACTAAAAGCAAAAGCCTTTAATTATAGGGAGCCCAGATGCCCCTCAGGTTCACAAAATTTCATGAAATACCATTACAGTTTTAAAAATCACCAAGTATCTGAGGTATAGAGTTAATTCCAAAATGATACTTGGTGACTAGCATTAATTTTCCATCTGCTTTACTGAAAGAAAATAAAAATTTCCCATGGAACCTGAGGTGTATCTGTCAATTTCTGTAACCTAACATTGAGTTTCAGAGAAAGAGACAGAGAAGTTTTGCATTGATCAAAATGATTTATTACTAAGCTAGGAAGGAGGTAGTTAGGCTTTTATACACAAGTTAGTTAGAAGCTGTAACAAACTTATAACTAAATACATGATGATGTGGCAAGCTGTTGTCATGTCATTACTAATCTCCAATACCCCCTCAAGTTGGGAGGTGGATGAGCAGACATTTCCAACTTGTGAAGCAAAATGTTGAACTGATGAGAAGCGAGAACCTTGGTAAAATCATCAGCCAGCTTCTATTGTGTAGGGAGGTATGTGAGCTGAATAAGTCCTTCAAGCACTTTTTCCCTAGTGTAGTGGCAATCTATCTCAATATGTTTTGTCCTCTCATGGAAGACTGGATTACGTGCAATATATAGAGCAGATTGTCACAGTGAAGCACCCCAGGTCTCAAATGTTGAACCCCTAGCTCTTCTAGCAATCTAACAGTCCAAGTGACCTCTGAAGCTCCTGCAGCCATGGCTCTATACTTGGCTTCAGAGGATGACTTGGAGACTGCACTTTGTTTCTTTGATTTCCAAGTGATAGGTGAACCACAAAGCAACAAAATATACCCTGTGATAGACTTCCTTCCCAATCAGAATCTGAAAATGCTTGTAAATAAAGCTGATCAGAAGCTCCTAGCAAAACGCCTTGGGCTGCTGTGTGAGAGACATATCTCAAGGTCTGGTGAAGAGCATCTGGATGTGAAGTCTTGTGTGTCTGCATAAATCAACTAAGGCATTGAACTGCATAAGCCAGATCATGTCCAGTGGTTGTAAGGAAATTTAATTTGCCCACATATGATTTGTACTTTTCGGCTCTCGGAGCAAATCACCAGCATATGGAGTTTAACATTCAAAGGAAGAGGAGAAGAAGCCTTCTTTGCCAAATCAAAGTTACAATCAGAGAGAAGTTCTTTGGTAAATTTGTTTTGACCGAGAATTATCCCATCTGGACTATAACCCACCTCAATGCCAAGAAAATAATTTAATCTTCCAAGATCCTTGATGCTGAATTCATGATGCAAATGAGCCTTTCAAGCTTCTATTTCAGCAACACTGGTGTCAATGACAACTATATCATCAACATAAGTTGCAGCTATGCAAATATCATCACCATGCTTCTTAATGAACAAGCTATGATCATTGTGAGATTTAATGAACCCTTGTTCATGCAAAGAATGAGCCAATTTCTCATGCCACTGTCTAGATGCCTGCTTGAGGCCATAAAGAGATTTTCTAAGCCTGCAAACAAGATTTTGGGGATTTGACATTTCCTCTCGAACCTTCATATACACCTCCTCTTTCAAATCAACATGCAAAAAAGCATTATCCACATCTAGTTGAAATAATGGCCACTATCTAATAGCTGCAATTACAATCAAGCTTCTGACTGCACTCATTTTAACTACTGGATGAATGTTTCTTCATAGTCAATCCTATACTTCTGATTAAAACCTTTAGCCACTAATCTGGCTTTGCACCTTTCTAATTCAGCATTAGCTTGAGCTTAACTTTGTATACCCATTTGGGACAAATGGGCTTCTTACCATGTGGGAGAGGAACTAAATCCCAGGTTTTATTTGTTTCAAGACCCTATAACCCATCAGACATAGCTTCAATCCAGAGAAGGAGGAGAAATGCCAGAATTAGAAGAGGAGCCAGATTCTCTAGCAGCGAGATAGTAGGAACAGTAGAGGGTGTGGGGAAAGTGGACGAATTTGATGATGGTGTGTCATGAGAAGGAAAGATGGCTGATGGAGAAGAGAAATCAAGAGTAGCATGAAACAAAGGAGAAGAACACGAAGGAAAATATATAGCATTAGTGTAATTAGAAGAAGGTGAAGTAAGTTTGTGAAACTGGTGATATAGGAAGTGTCTTTCATGGAATGGACAATCCTAATACAAACAAACTTATTGGTGTCAGTATCTAGGATTTTCTACCCTTCTTGACTATCTGAGTACCCAAGAAAAACACAGGGTTTGAATCTCTCATGTAACTTGGATCTTTTGATCTTTGTGGTTGAGACATGGCATAAACACCCAAAGGTTCTTAGTTCCAAAGAAGCTGCCTACAAATAATCTGAGATATAGTGTGTCATAACTGAGAGGTTCCAAAGTCATTCTGTTTATGAGGTATGTGTGATGAATCCTATCCCCAAGCCGTGGATAACATACAAGAGGAGGGGTAAATCTGTCCAGGGGAATTAAGTGAGTCACCACCAGGGAATATTCAGCAGTACCACTGTGCAAAAGGTCTGCAATGATCAGCACAAATGGGGGGAATGTCAGTGCCAACTAAGAGAGAGAAAAAGTTAGCCGTTAAGTAGGAGCGTATGGATTAGCCTATAAGAAGGAGAATTAAAGAAATAAGGAGTGTGTGTAATTTGAGTAATTTGTAGTCACTTGGGAGAGACTGAGCCTCTCGAATGCTCTGTTTATTTTATTTGCTATTAATCAAAGTTATCAACTTTCCTCTCTATTTCTGTATTTCTCTATCTTCTGTGCTCAGGTGAACTGTGAGTGAGTGAAATCATCACATGGTATCAGAGCCGCCCATCCCTCGACTATGCCACGTGTGACCGATGGAGGTGACGCCGGTGCTCGTCCGGGGCTAGGAACCTTCTCTCTCTTGCCTAGCGCAAAGCCTGCCACATGAGGGCATGTGGCTGTGAAGAGGGGTGGTATGTTACGGTACCTTTACAAGGTATGGGACTTGAGTCCCACATTGGTCATATAGGGGGCTGATGTGGGATTTATATAGGATTATGGGCTCTCCTCCCTTTAGGCTAGCTTTTAGGGAGGCTCTCCTGTGATCCTGTATTAATGGTATTGGTATCAGAGCAACGATCCATGGCACCTTGCAATGATACCCAGAGAGTCGATTCCTTAGAACAGTTACCACCATGGTCACGAGAGTTGTTGAGTCAGCCATTAATGCTATGAGGGCGTCTCTGGCGGCACAAATCTTAGAGGGACAAAATGAGGCGGCGAGGAAGACCGGAGAAGATCTGGAGAACATGGCTATGCGTTTGGAGGGACGGATTAACCGGACTCGAGAAAACCATGAGGTGACCATCCAAGGGTTGCGAGCTCAACAGGCAAAGTTTTTGGCAGAGATTCGCGCAACCCAGTTGCAAGCACAATCAGAAACACCGGCCACTGAATCGGGACAGCCACGTGCGCCGGAAAGAAGGGGTCCTGAAATACTGAACATGGGGGAAAGAGAGAGCGATGAGTATGGAGGGTTCCTGTTGGGTAGCAGAACTTTTGGGGACAGTGGCTCAGGTGGCGGGCCTGGTGGAGGGGGTAACTGGCGTTACCGGAAGTTAGAGATGCCACTCTTCGACGGTACCGACCCCGACGAATGGATCTTGAGAGCGGAGCGGTATTTTTCTTTTTACGGGTGAGCGGCAATGAGGCTTTGGAGGCGGCGGTGGTCTCCATGGAAGGAGACGCCCTCCGATGGTACCAGTGGGAGAACAAAAGGAGGCCGATCCGATGGTGGGGTGAGTTGAAGGACTACTTGTTGCGTCAATTCCGACCAACAAATTGCGGGTCACTATGGGAGCAGTGGCTTGCCACCACACATATCACCACGGTGGTTGATTACGGCGAAAATTCATAGAAAAGGCTGCCCCGTTGACTAGGGTACCAGAGGAGATTCTTATAGGACAGTTCATAAATGGGTTGGAAGAGGACATAAAAGTAGAGGTGAGACTTCTCAATCCATTGGACCTTGAACAGGCCATGGAGTTGGCGGGCCGAATTGAGGAAAGAAATCGTGTTTTCGGCCTCAAGAGAACTGGGCCTCAAAAACACGGACCCTATTCAATCTATAACAAGGGGGTAACTTCTAAGAATGTGGGGGGTTCGGGGGCTCTCTTCAATCCAAACCCCACCAAAACTTGGGCCTCAGGCCCAATCGGTCAAACAAGTTCAGCAAGAGGGTATAATTCAACCCTGGGCCATGAAAGGAGCACTGGTGAATTTAAAAGGCTATCTGAGAAAGAGTATCAGGAGAAACGAGCCAAAGGGCTCTGCTACAAATGTGACGACAAGTGGACTGCCGGCCACCGTTGCCGAAGAAAGGAGCTGAGTATCATTCTGATGAACGACGAAGAGGAAGAAGCGCCAGAGAACGGCGAAGGAGATGCTGAACCGCCGGCCGACCAGATGACAGAGACCACCACTGAGGTATCTCTCAATTCTGTAATTGGGTTGATGAGTCCAAAAACCATGAAAATTGTGGGGAAAATTAAGGGCAGGGAAGTTGTAGTCATGATCGACCCGGGTGCCACTCACAATTTTATTTCTTTGATGACCGTGAGTTAGCTAAACTTGGAAATTTCTGATTCCGGTGGGTTTGGTGTATCCTTGGGGAATGGGGAAGCGGTTCACGGCACGGGATCGTGTAGAGGAGTGGTATTGAAAATAGGGGAACTTGAGGTGGTTGAGGATTTCTTGCCTTTGGGTCTGGGCAACTCAGATATAATTTTAGGGGTGCAGTGGCTCGAAAAATTGGGGTCTGTAGTCACTAATTGGAGGACTCAAGTGATGCAGTTTGAAGTAGAAGGCAGGATTGTGGTGCTGCAGGGGGACCCAACATTGGCTCGATCAAAAATTTCACTAAAAGCCATGATAAGAAGTCTGCGAAAAGAGGGAGGGGGATTCCTGTTAGAACTCAATCAAGTAGAAGAGGGTTCAGGGGATTTGGTACCTAGGAAGGAGGAGAAAGTGAGAGTGCCGAAGTTTTTGCAGGGAGTGGTGGATCAGTTCATAGGGGTTTTCGAAAGTCCTGTGGGCCTACCTCCCAAAAGAGGCCACGAGCATGCCATCACCATGAAGGAGGGGAGCAATCCGGTTGGGGTTAGGCCATACCATACCGCTACCCTCAATTCCAAAAGGATGAGATAGAGCGATTGATCGGGGAGATGCTCGATGTCGGGATCATTAAACCTTCAACCAGCCCATTCTCAAGCCCCGTATTGTTAGTGAAGAAAAAAGATGGATCTTGGCGGTTTTGCGTAGATTACCGGGCCTTGAACAAGGAGACGGTTCCGGATAAATACCCAATACCGGTTATTGACGAATTACTTGATGAGTTGCATGGGGCAACGCTGTTTTCCAAGTTGGACCTCAAAGGCGGGCTACCATCAAATATTGGTGCGCCCGGAAGACACTCACAAAACTGCTTTCCGCACACATGAAGGACATTACAAGTTTCTCGTAATGCCCTTTGGGCTCACCAACGCCCTCGCAACGTTTCAGTCATTGATGAATGACATCTTCCGCCCGTTTTTTAGGAGATTTGTGTTAGTTTTCTTTGACGATATACTTGTATACAGTAAGACCCAGAGGGAACATGTGCAGCACATGGGGCTGGTTCTCCAACTGTTGGCAGAGCACCAATTATTCGCCAATATGAAGAAGTGTGATTTTGGGCAAACCACTGTTCTTGGGGCATGTGATCTCTCATGAGGGAGTGGCTGTAGATATGGACAAAATTAGAGCAATGATGGAGTGGCCGGTTCCTAGAAACCTTCGCGAGCTCCGGGGTTTTTTGGGATTGACGGGATACTACAGAAAATTTGTCAAACATTATGCCCAGATAGCACAGCCTTTGACTGAGCAATTACGAAAGGATTCCTTTGGGTGGACAGAGAAAGCCACGGCAGCCTTCATCCACTTGAAGAAGGCCAAGACACAACCCCAGGTGCTTGTCATGCCCGATTTTCACAAGCCATTCGTGGTGGAAACGGATGCCTCGGGCTATGGGGTAGGGGCTGTGTTGATGCAAGAGGGCAGACCAATAGCCTTCTACAGCAAACTTTTGGGGCCAAGAGCCCAGCATAAGTCGATTTACGAGAAAGAGTTGATGGCCATATGTCTAGCGGTTCAAAAATGGAAACATTACCTTTTGGGGAGACACTTCGTTATACACACCGATCAACAAAGTCTGCGATTTATTACTCAACAGAGAGAAGTGGGGGCTGATTTTCAAAAGTGGGTAAGCAAGCTCATTGGGTTCGATTTTGAAATTCACTACAAACCCGAGGCTGCCAATCAAGTGGCCGACGCACTGTCCAGAAAAATTGTAGGAGAAGTGGAACTAGGGGCCCTGATCACATCTCAATGCATCAATTGGGAAGAATTAGAGAGAGAGATTGCTGAAGATACATTACTCAAGCAGATCAGGGAAGAATTAGAAGCAGGAGATAAGCAGCATGTGGGGTTTACCCTGGATGGGGGAAAGGAAAACTCCTGTACAAAGAGAGAAGGGTCATACCCAACAATTCCATTTTCATCCCGAAATTATTAGAAGAGTATCATGATTCTCCAATTGGGGGACATGCCGGAGATGTGAAAACTTACCTTCGAATGGCCGCGGAGTGGTACTGGGTAGGGATGAGAAAAAGGGTGGCGACGTATGTGCAACATTGCAAGGTATGCCAGCAGCACAAAAATTCCCAGCAAAGACCCGCGGGTTTGCTCCAACCCTTACCGATTCCAGCTCAGGTATGGGATGACGTGACCTTGGATTTTATTGAGGGGTTGCCGTTGTCAAAGGGAGTAGATACTATATTGGTGGTGGTGGATCGTCTGTCAAAATATGCACATTTCTTGGGGCTCCGACATCCATTTAGTGCACTCACAGTGGCGGAAGTGTTTACCACATGGGTTTCCAGCAAGTATCGTCTCCGACAGAGACCGAATCTTCCTAAGTACCTTCTGGAAGGAATTGTTCTGTATGCAAGGAACCACCTTGAAACGTACCATCCCCAAACCGATGGTCAAACGGAGATTGTCAACAAGGGACTTGAAACTTACCTAAGATGTTTCGTGGCTGGGCACCCCAAATCATGGGCGAAATGGCTACCTTGGGCGGAGTATTCCCATAACACCTCCCCTCATATGTCAACCAAGCTCACACCCTTCTAAGGTACTCTACGGTAGAGACCCACCACACTTAATGCGTTTGGGCAAAGGACAGACCCCAGTGGACAGCTTGGAGGAAATGCTACAAGAGAGGGACTCAATACTGGATGACCTGCGTTTTCACTTGTTGCGTGCACAGCAGAAGATGAAAGCTTACGCTGATGCAAAGAGGAGAGAGGAGTCCTTTGAGGTGCGGGACTTAGTCTACCTGAAATTGCAGCCCTACCGTCAACAGTCCTTGGCCAGGCGCACCTTTGAGAAACTTTCAGCTCGATTTTACGGCCCATTTCCATTCATTCAAAGGATCGGAAAGGTCGCATATAAGCTTAAACTGCCAGATTCCAACCGCATCCACACTTTGTTTCATGTGTCACAATTGAAGAGAGCTATTGGGAGTGCCCCCGTAGCACCAACTCTTCCAGCTCAACTGACTTCGAGCTTGGAAATGGTAGTAGAACCAGAGGATCTCCTGGATGTCAGGCAAATTCAGAAGGGCAGGCATATCCACACAGAAGTACTGTTGAAATGGAAAGACTTAGCACCATTCGAGGCCACATGGGAAGATGCTGACATGATTAAGGCTCGTTTTCCTTCCTTCCACCTTGAGGACAAGGTGAGTCTTTGGGGAGGGGGTAATGTGATGAATCCTATCCCCAAGCCGTGGATAACATACAAGAGGAGGGGTAAATCTGTCCAGGGGAATTAAGTGAGTCACCACCAGGGAATATTCAGCAGTACCACTCTGCAAAAGGTCTGGAATGATCAGCACAAATGGGGGGAATCTCAGTGCCAGCTAAGAGAGAGAAAAAGTTAGCCGTTAAGTAGGAGCGTATGGATTAGCCTATAAGAAGGAGAATTAAAGAAATAAGGAGTGTGTGTAATTTGAGTAATTTGTAGTCACTTGGGAGAGACTGAGCCTCTGTTTATTTTATTTGCCATTAATCAAAGTTATCAACTTTCCTCTCTATTTCTGTATTTATCTATCTTCTGTGCTCAGGTGAACTGTGAGTGAGTGAAATCATCACAGTATGCAGCACACATAACACAATACCCCCAAAAGTTATCAGCACTCTATACTCGATATAGAGAGCTCTAGGTGTCTCTAGAAGATGCTTATGCTTCCTCTCTACAACACCATTTTGTTGGGGAGTGTCACTGCAGCTTGTTTGACTCATAATGCCTAGTTAAAGATACAATTTCTTCATCTCTCATTCACATAATTCACCAACATGGAATTGAGAGTTTGCACCATTTGCAAGAAATTCTTCAAAACTAATACAGAATCAACTTTGTTTTTCAAGAAATGAATCTAAGTGTACCTACTAAAATCATCAACTATAGTGAAGAATTGATTAGAGCCACTAGGAGTTTTTGCATAGTGAAGACCCCAAACACAATGTGAACCAATTCAAAAGGACTAGTACTTTTATTGTGCTACTAGAAAAAGCTAGTATGGTTTGCTTACTTTGGGATAAACCTAAGAAATGGTGTCTTTCAAGCAAGATTTGACATCATATGAAGGATGAATCAATCTCAACTGGCTAAAAGGCAAATGATTTAATCTAAGGTGCCAGAGCTTGGCATCCTCAACAGCAGCAAGACAGACAGAATTACAAGCATGAACTTTAGCTGACTTGAAACTAACCTTCTTGTCTTGTACATTGTATAACCTAACATCCAGCTTACCAAGAGGAATCAATTTCTCTTTCTGACAGCAGATAAAATACTTATCATGAGTGAAATGCAACTCAGAAATCAGAATGCATATCTTTGCACAATTTGTACACATAAATCAAATTAAAATTGAATTTAGGAACATGTAAGACATTGTGAAGCAAAATATTATCATCTAGTCTCACTGTACCAATGTGTTTGACACAAACTTTGCTGCCACAAGGAATGGTAATGAAATTTTCAGATGCATGAAGAAATTTATAGTTGAAGAAATACTTCAGTGATAGTTGGCTCATGAGTATTGTTGTGAGTCTTCTTAGAGTTCAACATGCTCATCAATTGGTTGTATTGCTCCATGGAAAGTGGTGGTCCAGTTTCTTCATCAGTCTCCATGTCAACAGCCTTCCTCATTGGAGGAGAAGGCTACCACCTTCTTGTCTTTAAACCCCCTTGACATTTTGGGGATAGCCATGAACTTTAAAGCATCTATCAATGTTGTGACCATGAGTCTCACAATAGGTACAGTACTACTTGGATCCAGGTTCTTCATGTTTTACACCTCCTGAATTCCTGAATTGATTTGGCTTTTTGTAGTTGTTCTATCTCATGGTGTTCCCAAAATATCGAAACTTTGAAGATTCAGTGTATCTCCTTTTGTCTGCTATAAAAGCCATAGGTTCAGTGTGACGGAGATTTCTTTGTGTTTTTCTTCGTGAGCAAACATTCTATAGGCTTTAGTGACTTTAGTAAGAGCCTTCATCATCAGTATATTGCCTCTAATAGTTGCATATTGCTCAGAGAGTTTCATCATAAACTCTATCACCATTTTCTCTTGGTGTCTCTCATAGAGCCTTTTGGTTAGGTTACATGAACAATTATTACAAGTGCAGTAAGGCAATGGATGTGCTTCATCAATAGCATCCCAAATGGACTTATTTACAGTGAAGAATTCAAAAACTAACTGAGTTCCTTGATTGATATCAGCAAGTTTTTGTTCAAGAGCATAGATCTGTGCCACGAAGTATAACCATATCTTTCCTCAAGATCCAACCAGATATCTCTAGCAGACCTCCTAAACGTAACACTTCCAGCAATGTTTTCATCCAGGTTAAACAATATCCACGAACAAACTAAGTCATTACACCTAGACCAAGCCTTAAATTCAGCAGAGTTTTCATCAGTAGGTTGTTTAAAAGTGCCATCACCAAAGCCTAGTTTGTTCTTAGGCGATAATGTCAATAGCGTTGTTCTTTTCCAGCTAGTATAACATTCATCATTAAATTTGAAGGATACTAATTGAGTTGAGTTTGCATCAGTAGGATGGAATATGGATATAGTAGATGCTACTTGGATTTTGGTTCAAAGGTAAAGTAGGAGAGTTTTCAAGCAATATTTAATGAAGATGAAGAATTGAATTAGCTGAAAGAAGGAATAGAAATGGCCACAGAATTTGAACAATTTTTCAGAAAAAGAAAGCAAATACTTGATGTGATTCAAATTGCAAACGAAAAGATGCAAGTAGAGCTGGTAAACGGGTCGTGTCGTGTCAAATTTGTGTCGGTTCCATCAATAAACGGGTCGAACACCCTCAACCCTAACCCAACTCGCTTATTAAACGAGTCAACAACACTCAGCCCTAACCTGATCCGTTTATCAAACAGGTCGCCGACCCGTTTATCAAGCGTGTAAATGTACATAAATTAAACAAATATACATCATATATTTCTTAACCCATGTCTTATATACTAATATCTTACTTAAATAAACCAAATCGAACAACCAAAGAATAAATCTTATATATTTATGAAAAATATTCAAATTATTTCAAGCCCAACTAATAATATTGATAGTAGAATAGTTAAATGGGTTGGCGTGTCGAATTCGGGTTAAAATGTTACAACCCTAACCAAACCCGTTTAATAAACGGACGGTGTCGGGTCAACCTGCTTGGGTTGAAAACCTTGACTCAAACCCGCTAACGTCATGTCGGGTTCGGTCAGGTTTGCGGGTCTACATTAAGAAGAATTTTAGCATTGAATTTCAACGAGATAATTGAGCACAGATCATACAATGGCAGCAGAAAATTGAAACAACTTCAAGAATATCACAGAATCTAGGAAATTGAATGAACAAATGAGGAATTAACCTAATCAGCGAAGTTTCAATCACATAAACTTAACCATAGAAGTTTCGAGAACGGATTTGGTTAGATCACACCCGAATCTATGATTTCAGCAACACTTGAACAATACGAACTCCAGAATCTTCAGACAAGCTTCAGTTGATCACATAAATGGCGGGATTTTCAGAGAATTTAGCAAAAAAGGACGTAGGATTTTGTGTAACTCACTTAATACCATGTTAATTTCAAAGACCTAACATTGAGTTTCACAGAAAGAAAAATAGAGATAAAGAGACGGAGAAGTTTTGCAAAGCTAGGGAGAAGGTAGTTAGGTATTATACACAAGTTAGTTAGAAGCTGTAACAAACTCATAACTAACTACATGATGATGTGGCAAGTTGTTGCCACATCATTACTAATCTCCAACAGTATTTGGTTCACTATGTACTAGGGATGTCATTGAGTCCGAACCCAATCCTAGTATAACTTGATCCGAAGAAAAAATATCTGATAAAAATTCAGGAAACTTACAAATTCCATTTGAATCCAAAAAGAGATGGATCTTATGTTAGACCCGATAACCTTCCCCATATCCAATGAAATTGCCACATCATCAGCTCATCAATTCAAACTACATTTACAATAGAGTAATTTGTTTGCATTATAAAACTCGAAGTATATGCAATATAGTTGTTTTCTAAAACACTAATTTTTGTGATCTTAAGAGATAGCATAGCCAAATTCGGACCCGATCTGAGATAAATTAGAGATGGATCTTATGTTAGATCCAACAAACTCGCCCCAACATTCAATGAAACTGCCACATCTCATAAATTAAAATTACATTGCAATATAGTAATTAGTTTGCATCATAAAAAATTCAAGTATATGCAATATAGTTGTTTTCTAAAACTCTAGTTTTTGTGATCTCAAAAGATAACATAGCCCAAATCGGACCCGATCCGAGGAAAGATAATCCGATCCGAATTCGATAAATATAACCTGAATATGAATCTGAGTCTGTACTGAGGTGGAGATCAGATATGGAGTTTGGAAAATCCAATCCAACCCATCTTTTTATATGAGGGTACTTCTACGAATAAGAAAAAATTTGGCTTAGATATATGATACATTCGTGTTCATTTAAAGTAATTGTTCTTGTGGTAAGTTATCTCCCAGTGGATTCCAGTTTCTCCTCAAATGGCATGCCTACATTTCATTTCCGGAAACTTAGCTTGGGATCCCTTGGACTAGACTTGTTAATGGAAAGGGTAGCAAAATGGGAGTAAGGGTTGGGTGAAGGGTAAAGTGACAAGATCATTATTAGAGATAACACTATTCGACAGAGCCATGAATGTAGGCCAAAGATTAACAATAGAAAAAAAGATATGGTAGAAGTATTAATGTGCGCTCATTTCTCTCTCTTTCCTATCCCATATATCCTTACTCGTCTACCCCCCCCCCTTCCTATTGACCCACAGGCCAGAATACGCATGGCTCGACCCCCTATTGACCCACTCGCCACAAAAGGGCCTAGTAATGACCCGACACGATATTGACCCGTACCGACCCACCCAATGAAATGATTTAGCATGGACTCACAACAAGTCTCCCAATGTTAACCTTTCTGAATCTGAAGAGTGGTGTTAGCTCTCTATCGCACCAAATCAAAATGATCTCGCTTAAGCTTATTTTATTGACACATGACAATAATAAGAGCTCGTCATTATTCCCATCATAACAAGGATAAGAATAGTATTGTGTAGTCAGTGTGAATGCTCTATTAGAATCACAAGATTGTTCACAAGCTGTGAAGATTAGATTAACATCAAAAGACGTCATAACCAACCGAACAAAGCTTTTGAGTTTCATTGGAAGTTAAAAAGGAAACATAAGCTCAAACTTGTTCACCATTTCATAAGAGAAGTATGACAACTAAGTTGCGACATCTTTGCCAACAAAAGAATAGTTGCCACTTCGAGTAGAGTGTTGAGCCTTGAGTTTCTAAGCATTGAGCCTTGCCAACAAAGGAAAAGTTGCCACATCACATAAGCCTCTCCGCATTAAGCCTTGTGGTCTGAGCCTCTTTTGAGGTTCAAATCTTTTGCTTCTCTTGTTATCTCATTTTCTTGTATGTTGTTTTCCTCTTCAAATCCGTGTAGGGAAAAATATTTTTTATTTCCTATTTAACTTGCACATAGAAAGACTCTTTATTGCTTCTAGCCTTTAGAAAAATCTCTCCACTACAAGCTAGTTAAGACGAATTTCAATCTGGAATATCCTTTGATGTTATTTTATTTTCCATTTAGAGTCAATCATACCTGTACATATACACATGTATAGCCCATGGTGCCAAAACAAGGCCGCATCGTATTGTTTCAACCGTATCATAAAGGTTTCCAAATCTACCGAACCGATACTACCCACATCGTAAAGGTCTAAAAAAATTGTTTTAGGTGGCTTCAAGGGATATCTCATGGTCTGAGCCGATATTTGGCGGTACAACAACCGCATCATCCCTGTTCGCGCATCACCGTGACCGTTACCGCAATCGTGACCGAAACTGCATTTTCGAACTATGGTATAGCCTAAAATATCTCATGCAACCAATCCGGAGAAACTTTACAATACTAGCATTAGCGATTTATGAATGAGTATAGTTCCAACTTCCAGCACATATTTCAGAGATCAGAAGTCATAACACATAAAAACTGGATACTAGTAGACTATTACAAAAATAAAAAAAGTTGTACAAAATATGTAGAAAATAAAGTAGACAGTATGCAATTTCATGACCATATACAATGGAACCAAACCAGACACAAACCTTTGGCTTCAATGATAAGGGAATTGATCTAAATTGGTTTGCTAAACAGTGTGCATGGGGCAGCAGACGTAAAGCTGTGTATACTCAGTCTCCCTTGTTTTTCCATGGGCAAGAGCCCTTTCACAACAATTGAGGGAATGATATTATTCAATGGTAGTCGAAGAATTGGACAAAGTGACATATCACGAAATGAGAAATGGAATCTATTCAAGCAAACAACACAAATTTTCATACTACCTTCACTCATACACTTATCCCCTACACACTTAATGAAGTACACAAATGTATCATGGCATATGTTATGACTTAAGACATGATTGAAAATAAGGAATTTCGTAATTAAACACTTCTTTTTTAAAAATAAAAAATAAAAACATATTAACTCTACTGAAAATAATATAGCTCCATCCCACTAACTCCACATAGTTTATATGTTGTATAAAAGCACTTCCTAACTAGTTAGAACCCTGAACTTCTAATTTAGCACATACGTATGATGTTGTATTGTCATTCATAAAGCACCAAGATATTCATAGAATAAGCCTGAAAAAAGAAATATATCATATGGGGAATAAAATAATGTAGGCCTATCATACAAATTTTGTTCAAGACTTGAACTTTTCCAAACTAGCACAAAGAGTTTGTTTAGCACAAGGTAAGTCAGCTTAGATATTATATAAGGTACTCACTTTAAAAGAATGCAAGACATAAATTTTTATTTTTACGTTTCATAATGTCATCACTTTATATAAATCCCGTGCGTAACCTAATGCAATGTTTTCCATCTGTTATCTTCTTTTCTCTTCTTATGATCAAATATTATACACTAAATAATGACATAATAGTCAATTACCATTCTCTTATATCTAATTATTTTGTAACCTTAAATGCCCAGAGAGACTACTTTCAGAAACTATCCAACAGGCAATTCACTCTTATAAGATCTGGACACCATTAAGAAGAGCAACAAACCTATAAGCATGACAACATGCTTTATTGTAGAGTGCTGCTTGAGCCTCCATGGTATTAGGATTTGAGCTAAGTGCTGTATCAAATTGTACTAGGGCTTCTCTAACCTGCAAAGTGTAAATGGACAAGCTCAGATGCAGAATGCTTCAAGTCAACATATTTGGTCTGAGAATCAATTATTGCTAGTGGAAACAGCCCCCACTGAAAACCGCAACAAAGAAAAGGAAAAAAAAAAAGTAAAATAAAGAATCGCCATCAGAGGATTGCTTTGGGATCCAAGAATAAGCCGATAATATGTCATATTATTTCAGGAACTCTTAGAATTTCAGGAAAATATCTTACTTTCTACACAAAAAGCAAAACCAAGTTGAAAAAGGAAGTATCTTAAATTGTCTTAGATATCTATGACATGTATGGAGAATGGCATTCTACAAAATCTTCCTCATTGATTTGCTGGGTATTTTGAGCTTTGATTCAAGGTACTTTTTCTTGATGTTTTAGGATTCAAACTACCAACTGCTTCGGTGCTTTAGATTCTTAACCAACAGGCACATTAAACTGCCACCAAAAAACTGCACACTGCTTACCAAAACTTTTGTTTTCTTTTATACAATGAGCTTATCCTCCCTTGTTCTCTCCATATAAATATAACGAGTCTACCCATCAAAGAAAGAAATAGACTTGGGACCCGTGTCATACACTAATAAAATTAGTAATGTATAGCTTTGTCAAATATCAAACATGTATAACGAGCTATGTTACCTGCACTCGTGTCAGGTATGGGTACGAATCCGAGTGTCTGGTACGACACTTTCAAAAAATCAGGACACGGGGACTCTGTCTGAAATTTGAACACAGGTACGGGTATGAGAAATTAATAATTTATAATATAAAATTTGATAATAAATCAGCTAATTTAAATTTTATGATTGTCTATTTATAATATACACAGGTGCACGCCTAATCAACAATAGTGTGTGATGAATCTGAGTTTGATTAATTCTATTGTGTATTATTGTTTCTGGGGTAAATCCAAATTGTTTTAGGGGTGAATCAACAAAAACCTAGTTGATCTTTCACTTGGATTAGTTAGAGTTCTTCATATCCTTCCTTGTTTCGTCCACCTTTGTTGTTGATTCACCAAAGTATTCGACTTCCACCATTAGATCCACTCAAGTTTGTTCAAGAAAAGCTAAACTACAACCCTAAAGAGCCTAAACTTGTGATCCTTACATCAAGAAATCATATCAAGTATTATACATTCATGGAACTATCCTTATTTGCTTTCTAAGGATGTTGCATGGTTTTACTTTACTCTTAAAGTGAAAGTTTTACATGTAACCAAAAATATGTCTTTCATTATTATTGTTAGTTATGTTAGTTAATTAATATCGTTTAACGTCCGAAAATTGCAGCTTTCATTTGCTTAAGCTTCAAGTAGATGAGTTGTCATGAGTTGTAATAAGGAAGGCTTAGGCGTGCGGTTTTGTGTAAGATTTATGGAAAGTTTTGCAAAGCCTTCCTAAATCAATTTTTTCCTTAAGTTGTGCTAGATTCTAAAACGGAACTTTCCTTTTATTTTGCTTAATAATTTCGGTCAAGTGCTAGCTTAGAGGGCAAGGTTTGTTTGCTCATGTTATATATAAGCACGCCTAATTAATAATAGTGTGTGATGAATCTGAGTTAGATTAATTCTATTGTGAGTTATTGTTTTTGAAGTGAATCCAAATTGTTTTAGGAGTGAATCCACAAAGACCTAGTTGATCTTTAAGTTGGATTAGTTAGAGTTCTCCATATCCTTCCTTGTTTCGTCCACCGTTGTTGCTTATTCACCAAAGTATTTGACTTCCACCATTAAATCCACCCAAGTTTGTTTAAGAAAAGCTAAACTACAACCATAAAGAGCCTAAACTTGTGATCCTTGCATCAAGAAATCATATCAAGTATGATACATGCATAGAACTATCTTAATTTGCTTTCTTAGGATGTTGCATGGTTTTAC
Organism: Beta corolliflora; assembly: GCA_947648045.1. Lineage (NCBI taxonomy): Eukaryota > Viridiplantae > Streptophyta > Magnoliopsida > Caryophyllales > Amaranthaceae > Beta > Beta corolliflora. Next base: position 352,561 of record CANSZD010002940.1, on the reverse strand, counting down.
TTACTCTTAAAGTGAAGGTTTTACATGTAACTAAAAATATGTCTTTTATTGTTATTGTTAGTTAAGTTAGTTGATTAATGTCGTTTAATTTAGCTAAGGTCCCAAAATTGCAACTTGTATTTCATTTACTTAAGCTCCAAGTAGATGAGTTGTCATGAGTTGTAATAAAGAAGACTTAAGCATGCGGTTTTGTGTAAGATTTATAGAAAGTTTTGCAAAGCTTTCCTAAATCAAATGTTTCCTTATGTTGTGCTAGATTCTAGAAGGGAACTTTCCTGTAATTTGTAATGAACTAATATTAGGGGGAGGGTAATTTAGGTATTATCTTGATTAGTAGCTTGGGGAATAAGCTAGGTAGGTTATTAAGGAAAGACTCTATATATAGGGGTAATGAGAAAAGGAAAGACATGCTGAATTTTGATGAGTGTTTTTTTAGTGAACTTTTAAGAGTTCTTTTGGGAGAGAGCAAGCCTCTCGAAAGCTTGTATTTATCCTTCTATTATCAGTTTTCCAGAAATTTATCAATCCAACTCTGATTTTACTTGTTAAATCTTATCCTTAATCAGTCCAAGTTATGCTAGTTCATAACAAATGGTACCAATAGCAGTTCATTCTGGGATATTAAGTGCTGATTTTCGAGATTAACAAAAAAAAAATCTGCAATGGAGTTTGCCGGAAAAAGTGCTGCATAACAAATGCACATATGGATCCAAGAGGAGTTTGCTCACATCACAAGCAAAAGAGATCGAGGTATTTCGGACCCTAAGGAGGAGCGGAGAATCCGGCAAGAGTTACAAATTCCGGAGTTTGATGGAAGAGATTATGATAACTGGATTGAGGATTTGGAGGATTTCTTCCATTTAAGTGAGGAAGCTAAGTTAAAAGCAGCCATCATAGGTCTTCACAAAGACGCACTGGGGTGGTTTGAAGCGGAAAACCGGCGACTGCGATTCTACGATTGGCCGGAATTGAAGAGTCAGGTAATGCGACGATTTGACTCGGCATCCTCACTTACGTGGAAGTCACCTCTCACGAAATTCGGCGGTCATTATAGTATCCCTAGTGTGGTGGTGCCAAGAGAACATGAAACACATCTGGAGGTTGTAGAAAAAGAGGGGCAGATCCTGGAGGATTGCACCACCATCTCTAAGATTGGTGGTTGTTTCGAAGGCAGTGCAGGAAAAATAGAGGTGGAGAGTAGATCTGAAAATTATTTGGCCATTTTTCAGGACTGGTTTGCCGAGGAACAAAGGGAAGATTTAGCTGGTAGTCATACCGAAGGAGGACAAGGTAGTGTCACCGGCCAATCTCATGGTGAACTCACTGGTGGCAGATCTAATTTTAATCCAAAGAGAGGATTATTTGAGAAAGGCGGAGCCGGAGGAGCGGGATCTGGTGGTGGTCCAGGCTTCTTGGCCTACAAATGTGACCTTGGTGGTGGAACCGCCACTGGTGGTGGCCAGATCATGGGTGGAGATGATAGATTTAGTGGTGGGTCTCATAGTGAAGCAACTATTAGAAGATTTGAGCGAAGTGGTGCCGGTGGCGCGGGATCCGGAGGTGGTCCAGGTACTCTCGCCGGAGGTAGAACTGGTGGTGGAAAAAGAAGGTGGCTTGTTGGTGGAACATTCCAGAAGGAGCCAGAAAGTGATGTTGAAAGAGAGGCGTATTGGAAAAGCTTTACATATTGTGGCTTGGGGAAGAAGCCAAATTCAGATTATGATAATAGTAAGGGCAAACTGGTAATTTGCCTCCAAGGTGACAAAAGCAAGAAATTGTGGTATTTGCAGCAGAGGACTTCAAGAGTTGTGGAGTACAGCTTGACGATGGAAAAAGATCTAGAAAGGGGAGGTAAGGGTATTTCGGTTAAAGCTATAAAATATGACAAAAAAATTGGGAAAGGCACGTGCCTTATTGCAATCCTCCTAAAAGCCAACTCTACTTTAATTAATCAGGAAGGCTTTGAAGTTGGGCCCCACCATTTAAAACCCCCCTATTTTTCAACTCATAAGGCCAACTATGGGGATGGGCTTTCTAATATTAAGCCCACTTCTCTAGAATCAACTCTGAACCCTAACGGTGTACCCCACTCACCTTTTATTTTCTCCACCAATCTTTCACAAGCCCATTTAAATTCCAACCCAATTTTCATTAAACCCATCCAATGTCAACAAAAGAGTCCAATTCCTAATCTAGTAAAACCACCCATCTCCAAGTTTGATCATACTAACTCTTATGATCCTTTCAACCCATACTTTTCTACCCTTAACCCCACAACTCCACCAAGTGACCAACCTATTTTTCGGACCCTTTCTTCCACACCTCAATTCATTTCTTCACTTCTTCAAATATTATACCAAAGGACCTTTTGTATTCTCTACTCCCATCTCACCCAAAACCTTCTGCCTGCAACATTCAACAAATCAGATTTTGAACATTTGTGGCAACAGCGTTCTGACTTTGTTGATGATAACATTGACCAATGCTACCAAGGCCAAGAAGCGAGCGCTGATTTTCCACCCACCCACTTTGCTCATAACCAGACCCTTCCACTGGATATGGATATACTGTTGGATATTTCTACCATGGGCAAGCCACTGAAGCTGCTAAAGTCCACTCTCGCCAAAGAGGAGATTAAACTACAATGCAAACCGTATTCTGAAGATGATGGTAACCACTATTGCCTAGCCCGGGAATTGAGTGCAAAATACTATCCACCTTGAGGACAAGGTGAATGTTTGGGTGGCCGGTAATGTAATGAACTGATATTAGGGGGAGGGTAATTTAGGTATTATCTTGATTAGTGCTTAGGGAATAAGCTAGGTAGGTTATTAAGGGAAATACTCTATATATAGGGGTAATGAGAAAGGGAAAGACATGCTGAATTTTGATGAGTGTTTTTTTAGTGAACTTTTAAGAGTTCTTTTAGGAGAGAGCAAGCCTCTCGAAAGCTTGTATTTATCCTTCTATTATCAGTTTTCCAGAAAATTATTAATCCAACTCTGATTTTACTTGTTAAATCTTATCCTTAATCAGTCCAAGTTATGATAGTTCATAACATAATTTTGCCTAAGAATTTCGGTCATGTGCTACCTTGGAGAGCAAGGTTTGTTTGCTCATCCAATATATAGTGCACGCCTAATCAATAATAGTGTGTGATGAATCTGAGTTTGATTAATTCTATTGTGAATTATTGTTTTGACAGTGAATCCAAATTGTTTTAGGAGTGAATCCACAAAAACCTAATTGATCTTTAACTTGGATTAGTTAGTGTTCTCTGTATCCTTCCTTTTGTTACTCATCCAACTTTGTTGTAATAATTTCGGTCATGTGCTAGCTTGGGGAGCAAGGTTTGTTTGCTCATGTTATATATAAGCACGCCTAATTAATAATAGTGTGTGATGAATCTGAGTTTGATTAATTCTATTGTGAATTATTGTTTCTGGAGTAAATCCAAATTAATCCACAAAAACCTAGTTGATCTTTAACTTAGATTAGTTAGAGTTCTTCATATCCTTCCATGTTTCGTCCACCTTTGTTGTTTATTCACCAAAGTATTCGACTTCCACCATTAAATCCATCCAAGTTTGTTCATGAAAAGCTAAACTACAATCCTAAATAGCCTAAACTTGTGATCCTTACACCAAGAAATCATATCAAGTATGATACATGCATAGAATTATCTTTATTTGCTTTATTAGTATGTTGCATGGTTTTACTTTACTCTTCAAGTGAAGGTTTTACACAAAAAGATGTCTTTTATTGTTATTGTTAGTTAATTAATGTTGTTTAATTTCGCTAAGGTCCGAAAATTACAACTTGTATTTCATTTACTTAAGCTCCAAGTAGATGAGTTGTCATGAGTTGTAATAAGGAAGGCTTAGGCGTGCGGTTTTGTGTAAGATTTATGGAAAAGTTTTGCAAAACTTTCCTTAGTCAAATGTTTCCTTAAGTTGTGCTAGATTCTAGAAGGAAACTTTCCTTTTATTTTGATTAAGAATTTCGGTAATGTGCTAGCTTGGAGGGCAAGGTTTGTTTGCTCATCCTATATATAGTGCACGCCTAATCAATAAAAGTGTGTGATGAATCAGAAATTGATTAATTCTATTGTGAATTATTGTTTTGAGAGTGAATCCAAATTGTTTTAGGAGTGAATCCACAAAAACCTAGTTGATCTTTAACTTGGATTAGTTAGAGTTCTCCGTATCCTTTTGTTACTCGTCCAACTTTGTTGTTTATTCACCAAAGTATTAGACTTCCAGCATTAAATCCACCCAAGTTTGTTTAAGAAAAGCTAAACTACAACCTTAAAGAGCCTAACTTGTGATCCTTGCATCAAGAAATCATATCACAGCCACCATGAAGCCATTGGAAGCTTTTCACAACACCACGAAGCCACCATGAAGCTACTCGCCTATCAATGACGACTTAACGCTAGATCTGTGAGAGAGAAAAAAAAGAGAAGGAGACGTCAAAAAGCTTCTAGATCCGTTCCTAATACGTCCCCGTCAACTCCTTAGCCGTCACCTGTTGAACCCGACGTCCCCACTTTTCAAGAGTCGTCAAGGGGACGTTTTTCCGGCGCATCCGTCCCCACTTTTCAAGAGTCGTTAAGGGGGTGTTTTTCAAGCGTTTTCCTCTTCTTCTCTTCTTCTCTTCTCCTCTTCTCCTCTTCTCTCTTTGCGTTCGAACTCTAGGGTTTGAGCATCTAGGATTTTGTGTCGGAGTCAGTACACTGGTTTTGGCAAAATTTGTCGAGTGCGGGTAACAGAGATAATGAGTATACAATTAGATTAGATAGATAGATGGGAATTAGACATCATGTATAGTTTTGTCGAATATCAATCATGAAAGTTGTTGAGAAGCCTTTTCCTCCCAAGTGTGTCTTACTTTCAAGCAATTAAAGAAACTTATTCTTCGGATTTCTTCTCCATCACAAAGCCTATCTATAAGCTTCTACTAGACAATCCAACTTAAAAGAGACCACTAATAAACAAGAATGCAATCAAACAAAGCCTCCATACTAAAACTAAATGTTGCCTCTCACAATGTTTGCACTTTTATATTCGCACATTTTATGTATCGCTCATTTGACAAAAGATGTGACAAATGTGCAAAAAAAAATGTACTACCTCCATCTACAAATAATTGTTACACTTTCCTTTTTAAACTGTTTCTATTTACTTGTTACATTTTCACTTTATCCTTATATGTTAACATGTCACATCAACTTTATGCACTTTTCTACCTTATATGTCCCACTACCCATTATTAATCCACCCAAAAAACTTTTCTACCTCATATTTTTTCTCTCTCCTCCAATATTTTAATGGTTCTTTACCTCTCCCAAAATTATGTTTTTGTTGTACTTCTCTCATACTTTTTTTGAAAATATTGGAGGAGACAAAGTGGAGTGTAACAATTACTTGTAAACGGAGGGAGTATTTGGCAACACATAGTTTTTGTTGCCCCCTGAGCCCCTAAGAATTTGCACAATCGAACACAAAATTCTAGTACTCAGTTACTAATGCAAAAAACTTAGCCACTTTACAATATTCCATGATTGCAGCAAAGAATCATCAAGATTCAACACTCCCACTTCATAAAACAAAAAAGTAAAAAAAAAAAAAAAAGAAAGCATAATCTTTGATATAAAAGGCAAATAAGGGGTCACTTTTTTTGTTTACGTCTTTAAATAACCCTGCTCAAATAGTAAGATAAGACCGTCTTTTTATAGACCAAATAGAAAACATACCCGTCCTCGGGAAAAGAGAGAGAGACCCAAGTTGACGCAAGACTCCGCCGTCTGAGGCTCCTTCTCGGGCGGTGATGGAGAAGACGAAGAACAACAGGTGATGAAAGAGAATCGAACCCTTTCGTGGGCAGTTGAAGAGGAGTTGGGAAACCATTTTGTTCTTGTTTTTATGAGTGTTGAATTTTGGAATTTTGGGTTTGAAAACGAAAAGATTTGGTACTGCAACAAAACTGAAGCAACAGCCATTTGATAGAATTTTACCCGGAAAAAAAATGAGTTATCCTCACCAGAAATGGTGGAATGCTGAACGAGAGTGAAGAAGCGTTAAGTGGAGTGAGAACCGAAATTGTTCTTTTATACAGTATCTTATAAATATTCTACTAGTTTTTTTTTGAGGGGAAAAGAAACAAATAACATTACTCAAGGGACAAAACATCCATCAAAACATATGGTTCAACATCTCGGGGACAATGATTCTCCCAAGTTTGTTCAACACCAAAAGGAACAATTCTAGCTAGGTGATGAGCCACAAAGTTGCCATCACGCCTAACATGAGAAAAACTAATTGAGACAAAACTAGAACATAACTCAATAATATCCCCTAAGATAGCATCCAGGTCCGAAAAAAAGATAGCTGAAGATGACAGACGAGATATAATAAGTTGAGAATCTGACTCCACAATGATGTCCTTAAAGCCATGGTTTTTTGCCCAACGAACAGCCAGCAAAATTGCTTTGCACTCAGCCACATCAGGAGGCCACCAAGAGCGCACCCTCCTGACTGCCGAGAACAGGACCTGACCTGTGTGATCTCGTGCCACTGCTCCGAGGCCAGTCCACCCTTCGTCGCGAAGTGATGCGTCAGCATTAACCTTGACAGTACCTGCAGGTGGAGCGCTCCACTGGTTCGGGCTCCGCACAGCAGTTGTCTTATGCCCCGAATAAATGCGCTTTGCATACACATCAAAGTCTTCGGTTTGTCGATACACTCGCTGCGCTACCACTTCGAGGGGGGCGCTCTTCCCTTCAAACACAAAATTATTCCTTTCTGACCACAGATTCCAAGCCAAAAAACAGCCCCGTTGCACCATCTTCTGATCCAAATCCATCCATTTCACAAGCACCTCGCACATACTACCATCCGCAGCTTCATTCACCATTTCCTTGCAGCCCATCTCATCCCACAAATGCCGAATTCTCCCACACGTAAACAAAGCATGAGATAATGTCTCCTCCTCGTTTGGACACCAGGGGCACGCTTCGTTCTCTGTAATATGACGAGCTCTCAGGACAGCTCGCACAGGGAGGGATCTCGTGCATACTCTCCACAAGAAATGTCGGACTTTCGGGGAGACTTCCATCTTCCAAAGTTCGACCCAAGCTCGATGAAAATCATCAAGGTTGCCTCCTTTTCCTATCATGTACGCTGTTTTTACCGTGTAGGCACCATCTTTTGAGTACGCCCATACAAACTCATCCCTACCCCCGCGCAAGCTTAGAGGAATAGCTAGAATGCATTTTGTATCGCGTTCATTAAAGTGTTGCTCTATATAATCCGACCTCCATTCCATAGTTTCAAAATTGATGAGATCCCTCACTACATCCACTCCTTCGATTCTTGCACTCTCAATAAACCTCCCATTTTCATCTCTAACCCACGGCTCACTCCAAATATTAATACTGCAACCATTCCCTACTCTCCAGATTAGACCCTCCGAAACCAGAGTCCTAGCGCTCCAAATGCTTCTCCAAGAAAAGCTATTAGAATACCCCAACCTAGCCTCGAGGATATTACCATGGGGATAATATTTTGCTTGCATCACACAGCTTAGAAGGGAGTTTTTGTGATGAATGAGTCGCCACACTTGTCTTTCCAACAAAGCATCATTAAAAACAGCTAGATCTTTAAAACCCATTCCCCCCAAGCACTTGGGTTTGCACATTTTCTCCCAACTAACCCAGTGCATTTTCCTTTCCTCCCCTTTACCTCCCCACCAAAAACGAGCCATTGCTGCATGAAATTCTTGGATGATAGCTACGGGGAACTTATAGACACCCATAAGATAAGTAGGCAAAGCTTGTATCACGGCTTTAATCAACACCTCTTTACCTGCCCTTGATAACAGTTTCTCCTTCCAACCTCTCAATTTCTTCCACATTCTATCCATAAGACTTCGGAACACCAATTTCTTCGATCTACCACAGATAGTTGGGATGCCCAGATATTTATCATGTTTTTCAACCTGCCTCATATGGAGAAGATTAATCAGATCAGCTTTCTGCTCACAGCTCACACCTCTACTAAAAGATACTTCCGACTTCTCATAGTTTATTTTCTGCCCGGATGCCTCTTCATATTGGTTGAGAATATCAACTATTGTTAGGCATTCCTGTCGAGTAGCTCTAGTAAAGAGGAGACTGTCATCTGCAAAAAGGAGATGAGATATCGCTGGTCCATTTCGGCTTGCTTTAGCTCCATGAATCTCACCTGCATCACTCCTATGCTGTATCATCTGGGAAAAAGCATCAGCAACCAGTATGAATAGGAAGGGAGAGAGAGGATCTCCCTGCCTTAGCCCCCTCGAGGGAGTCACCGAGCCACTTACTCTTCCATTAATAATAAAGGAATAAGTGACAGTAGAAACACAGTTCATCACAAGATTAACCCATCTGCCATCGAATCCCATGGTAAGCAGCAGCTTTCTCAAGAAACCCCACTCTACACGGTCGTAGGCCTTGCTCATGTCAAGTTTCATCGCCATGAGGCCCTTTCTACCTTTATTTCTTTGCTTCATAGAGTGGAAAATCTCCAGAGCAATCAGAGAGTTGTCAGTGATCATGCGCCCAGGAACAAAGGCACTCTGGTTCTCTGTAACAATACTAGGAAGCAATTTTATACAACACATTACAGAGACTAATTGGCCTAAATTCAGAGACAACAGTAGGAGATTTAACTTTGGGAATAAGGGCTATATTAGTACAGTTAACATCATCTGGGAAAGAAATGCCATGTAAAATGTTTCTCACAAAATTAAATACCTCATCTTCGATAATATGCCAGAACCTCTGATAAAAGACAGCATGCATTCCATCTTGTCCTGGAGCTTTGCAGGGATGCATTTGAGTCAGGGCAGTATAGATTTCTTCCTTTGAATATGGCTTCATCAAGTCAACATTTAGTGGAGGGGTAATAGTAGCGCGAACACACCGAAGAACCGTGTCCATTTGGTCCCCTGAAGGATGGCTGGACATGAAAATATTGTTGAAATATTTCTCGATCTCGCATTCGATTACTTCTTCATCTTCTTGCCACACGTCATTTTCATCATATATCCCTTTTATGCGATTCCGTTGTTTCCTTTGCGAAGCTTTATGATGGAAATACTTTGTGTTCCTATCACCATCCCTCACTTCGGACACCCGAGACCTCAAGTACCAATAGGCCTCATGTTTGGCATTCAAATCATCCAATTGTTGTTCCAGAGTTGCACACTTATCGCAGCTTACCTGCGATACCTTCTCTTTTTGAGCTTCGTGCAGCTGCTTCTCCACGCTTTCAATCTGTTTATCAAGTTTGCCCGACCCATTCTTACTCCACTGCATCAAGCCAGTAGCTACAGCCTCTAACCTCCGCTGCACAGTCTCATCAACAGACTCATCCCACTTGCGCTTAACGATCTCCTCACACCCGTCCTCGAGTAGTCATAGTGTTTCAAAACGAAACCCTTTCTTACGAGACCCCCTGCTCTTCTTTTCAGCTTCCCCCCTTAACACAATAGCTACATGGTCAGATTTATATTTCACAGTGTGCTCGACAAACGCATTAGGAAAAAGATGCTGCCATGATTGAGACACAAGGAAACAATCCAAACGTTCCCGAATTCTAGTTTCCGGGCTATTACCTCGTTCCCAAGTAAACCATTGACCAACACATCTCAAATCACCCAAGTTGCACTCGTCAAGCACTTCTCTAAAGGCCGCCATTTCTCTTCTCTCTCTATCCGAACCCCCTCCTTCTCGTTGTAGTTCAAAATCTCGTTGAAATCACCCCCAATAACAATTGGAAGGTCAGTCGCCCCACACAGAGTTTTGAGAAGGTTCCACGTTTCATGTTTGTTTGACTCCTCTGGCCAACCATAAATCCCAACAAAGCACCATTTCTGATTGCCTTTACTAATGACCTCACCGCAGATGTGATTCTGCGAATAAGATAGTAAAGTAAAAGAAATATTTTCCTCTTTCCAAAAAATACACAAACCTCCCGCCCTTCCCACACTTGACACCCCAAACGCATTCGTAAACCCAATCTTCTCTTTGACCTGCTGAGCTTTATCCTTCTTAACCATTGTTTCCGACAGAAAGAGAATGTCGGGGGCAAAAGAAGAATTCCATCTTCTTAGTTGCCGAACTGTCCAGGGGTTGCCCATGCCCCGACAGTTCCAGCATATAATATTCATGACCCCCGGCGGGGTTGGTGCACACCAACCTCCGCCTCGACAGTTTCCAAACCACTGACAGGAATAAGTGACAAATCGATCTTCGCACGTTTCCACTCCACTTCTGTAGAATCATGTTCATCATTAACAATCATGGGATCAGAAAGTTTCCGTTCCTCACCTGGCACATTTTCTTTGGGAATACCAGGATCAATAGGAACATTGTTGGCCTTGACCTTGTTATGCACTCGACCAGCATTCTTGCTTGTACGAGCTTTGGCCATCGTTGCCCCTGAGTCAGCCTCAAAGATGAAAGAAAGTGGTTCGCCCTCTGCAGGTAACATCGGGTTTTGGGCAGAATTCTCAACGTCGACAAAAGGGGGTTGTTGAACGTTCTTCACTCGTGTTACACCCTCCACAGCTTGCAGCTGCACCCCACTCTTCACCGAACCTGGGTCCGTAGCCCCCCTGCCTTCTTTCTTCTCATGCGAAGCCGCCTCAAAATTCAAGGCCTTGGCACTTCTCAAAAAAGCTCTCGTCTCCTTTTCGATTTTCTGCCTACCTCGCCTTGGGGATGCACGAAGCCATGACCCCCACTGTTTCTCAATCTCCCTCTCCTCCTCGTGATTCGTCAAACAATCACGTTCTATATGTCCGATAATACCACAAGAATAACAAAAAGTAGGCAAACGTTCATATTTTATTTCAATCAGCGTAGTACCTCCTGATCTAGTTGCAATTCTTTGGACTCGAGGAAGAGGTTTGGTGATATCCATAAGAATTCTAAGGCGTGCAGAACTGTCCCAAGCCACTCCATTTGATTCCACTTCCATCACCTCCCCCATGCTCTCTCCAATCATCCGAATATGCCTGTCAGTTCTACTCCCCATGGGCATATTATAAAGTCTCACCCAGAAAGGACATTGGTTCAAGGTAATATTAGAGGGCTGAACATCTCTTGCAAATTCATTCAACATCACTAGATGCTGATCAAAAGTCCAAGGTCGACCGGCTAGAACTTTATTTTTTTCTCGAAGATTAGAAAATTGGACAACAAATAAACCATTTTCGATGATGCGAAAAAGTGCACCGTTACTTATCGACCAGATTTGATTAAGGGTTCTTTTTAGGGCTTCGAAATTAAAGGATCGAACAGTAATAACCTTACCAACAAGTGCCAATTCGGGATACGAATTGTTGTCATCACCAAAATCGTCATCAAAAGCAATTAAATGGTCCTCCGCAGCAGTGATTTTAAGGTTAGAAACTCTCGTTGCTATGTCATCAGCCATCCTGGCAGACCCCGATCCCAAGGTGGGATTCAAGGCTCGAAAAACCGAGTGAAAAGAGTGGAAGACCAAGACTGACACTCAAAACCCTAGAGAGAACCCTAGAGAGAGGACTGCGCTACTTAATTATTCTACTAGTTTGCCGTGCACGAAGCATAGGAAATTTTTCAATAAATACAAATAATTTTAATTTTAGGAAATTTTGTTAATAAATATCACTTTTTTGAAATAAATACTTAGATTATCTGAAAATTTAGATAAATACCAATTTTCTATCATTTTTTTTGGAATCACTACCACTTATGGCCCGTTCTGTTCAACTTATGTTAACTTATATAAGATCTTATAAGATCAGATAAGATCAGATCAGATCAGATAAGATTATATCAGATCAGATCAGATCAGATCAGATCAGATAAGATAGGATAAGATAAAATAAGATAAGATGAGTAAAACAGACTTATAAAAACCTACCTAATTAAAATATAATTGATATCTCATTATATATCATATGATTTTATAAATTCAATTATAATAGCATTGCCTCATAAAAGTAGAAATGAAACATTGATCACGACTTACGAACATAGACATACTATTTTTTTCCTTTAATATAACTTGTTGTAGCCTATAATCTACGGTCCCTTTGAAGACACTTGGGCTCCTCTGAGTCGTACACGTGTCCTCCCCCAAGTTAATATAGAAAGACGACTTAATCTCTGGGCTATACTCAGTTGGGTTAAAAGGTTTATTTTCTGGCCCAACAGTCAGAACCCAGCACTGTAAGGTGGCTGCAGGATAGTGGTTAATAAATCTTCACAAATCATGGCCTGCCACGTGTCATGTTTTGATTCCCCAGCCAATCAGGAGCCACCATTCTAGGTCAGATTTTAAGGATAGCTGTCATCTTGCTATCACTATAAATACCCCTGATGAATTATGGACGAAGAGTTTTACTTGGGGATTTGAATGGATACATTTATCATCGGCTAACCGCAAGCCGACGGCAACCAAGAAGTCGTCATTATAAAACATTTCCTTAAAGGGTATCCAGTTAGCTGGCCCTTTAAAGGATTTCTGGCCGGGCCTGGAGTACTTCTTTATTCTAAAGTACTCCACTACCTCCTCGTCATACTTGTCCTCCGGCTCCGGCCAGATCGCTTTCGTCCGATATTTGTGACGGCTCGGTTATAGAAACGGTAGCTCTCCGTGGCCGAGTCGTTGGCCGCCCTTAGATATATAAAGTCGGCCTTCCATTCATGCATCTTTGACGGTTTGCCCCAGGCTGTTAGAAAGCCAGGGCGGTTGCATATGTTGAGCCATGTTCCATCCACGGCACCAGGAATTTTGGCCGCATAATGAATGTGGGTAAAGGCTTGAATAGAGAGGGCTAGGCCGCGCAACTCGCAGACGGCTATGAACGTCAAGACGTTGTGCCAGGTGTTGGGAGCCAGTTGGTTGTGACCGATGTTGTAATAACGAAGCACTTGCTCTATAAACTCATGGAGGGGGAATCTTAACCCCGCGTCCAGAGCCAGCTTGTAGACAGTAAAATGATTTTTGGGAGTGCTCAAAATAGTGGCCTCCTTATTAGGGATGACGAAGGAAAAGCCCGGCATGGGCATGAAGTTGGATAAATAGCTAGGGTCCGGCCCTATTTTCTCTAACCATTTGCGATTGGCTAAAATAAATGCGGGGTCAGAGAGGGGGCCTAATCGTTTTCTAATTTCAGACGAAGTAGTGGAGGCTTCGTCTGACTCATCGGAAGCACCAGAATCCCTGCTGTTATCGTCTTCACCAGTTTCCTCCATCTCAGTGTCCCGGCCAGAAGGACTGGCTTCAGGGTTTATTTGGGACTCCTCAAAGCCGCGGCTAGGGAAAGGGGGCCGCCTAAAGGCCCGAGCACTTTGGACCTCCCTCGTCTCATCTGGAACTCGTCCAGTAGATTCCTCCATATCCGAACTATTTGACGGGATTATTACCTTTCGTCTTAGACGGGTCGTTTGCTTGACTCGCGCCAGATTACCCTGCACAGGTAAAGACTGGGTCGTCTGACTTTCTCGGCCAAAACCATAAAAAAATATATACTTGGCCAAAAGAGGCACAACTCTAGAATGCGCCGAAGAAGAAGTATCGGTTCTAGGGTCAAGACAAGCTCTTGGACGGCCAGGATTATTTGATGAAGATGATTCCATTTTATTGATTTTCTAAGAAAGAATAAAGAATAAAGAAGAGTAAAGAGAACAAAGAATAGATACCGGTTAAAGCGCCTGGACGAGTCGGGGAAGAAAGCTGAGGACGGGCAATCACTCTCTCTCTAGAAAAATTGGCAGAGCTTCTCTCTCTAGAAAAATTCGCTCAAGGTGTGAAATGATTTAATGTTCTTACCCCAATGTTATTTATAGGCGGGGTAAGAAACCTGTAGAGCAGGTCAAGGATGACCGAAAGAAGGCTAAAACGGTCGATTATGACCGGTAAAACCCAGGAAAAGGCGCGTCATTTCCTTCATTTCAAATAAAGCTGCCTTGGGTAAAAGGGCCTTAACCGTCAGAAGGGCTTATTGAAGCTACCTTGGGTAAAAGGGCGTTAACCGTCAGATGGGCCAACAGTGAAAGCCCTTTTAGGGGCAAATGTTGTAGCCTATAATCTACTGTCCCTTTGAAGACACTTGGGCTCCTCTGAGCCGTACACGTGTCCTCCCCCAAGTTAATATAGAAAGAAGACTTAATCTCTGGGCTATACTCAGTTGGGTTAAAAGGTTTATTTTCCTCGGCCGATGGCGAACCCCAAGACCGTAAGGTGGCTGCAGGAGAGTGGTTAATAAATCTTCACAAATCATGGCATGCCACGTGTCATGTTCTGATTCCCCAGCCAATCAGGAGGCACCATTCTAGGTCAGATTTTAAGGATAGCTGTCATCTTGCTATCACTATAAATACCCCTGAAATCAGGAGAAAGATCATTCAATGCAAACAGTGCAAAGTTACTCTGTAAAACTACTCTCTCACTTTCTCTCTCTATCTCTACTTTCTCTTACAACTCCTGATATCTGACTTAAGCATCGGAGGAGGAACCACCACCCAAACCTCCAGGGTGGGTCCCTTTTTGCAGGTTCGGGAGTGAAGCTCAGGCTTGGACTAGGTTGATTCAGACATTTGTTGCACAAGTCTCCAAGGAAGAACATCTCAGGGATACTAGTTTACTTGCTAAACAAGAAAGCTCAATCTACAGCTTACTTGTTGGACAAGGAGACAAAACATAACTAGTAAAAAAATGCCATATATTTTGCCACTATATATAATATGGAGTATATGTTTAAGGGTAAAATGTAACATAATATGAGCAAGATAACACATGTAACATAATATCGTCATTGATACCGCCAATAGTAATTTAAAACAAGTATTTCATTTTTCATAATTTAGTTCTCATTTCATGTTTTATCGTCAAATTTTAAAATATGTGACCAAATATTCTTATTGATATATATATATAAAAAAAAACATGCTCATGCGGAATTTACATTATATCTTCATTTTTTTTGTTTGGTTAATGGGAACTCGGGGAGGTAATGAAGATATATATAGGAAAATTTACACTTATTGTATAAGGCCTATGGTTAGATTTGATCCAACTCAAATATAATGTGGAATAATCTTTGCTACTGTTTTTTGAAGGATAATAACGAACATTGACGTTGTTATATACTAGGTTTATTGATGAAAATTATGATATGTAAATGCAGATTAATGCTAGTATTTATTATCTATGTGGTTTTGATTGAAACAAAAATACCTCTAGTATTCATAGTGAGATGAAGTTACTTTCTAGCTACTACTCAAAAATAGTTTTGTTTTATAAATCTAAACTTATCAAAATTGAAATGGTGATGAAATATAAGATTGTATGTATATAGAATATCATATTTATATAATTATATCAATTAATAATACCTTATGTTAGGTTCAGTCTTAAATATAATGCAAATTCATAAACAGATGCATAAAATAAGTTAAACACGCATATTAAATTTTATAAATCAGATAATTAATATATATATATATATATATATATATATATATATATATATATATATATATATATATATATAAGTATCATTGTTATAATAATTTCCATCAAGTTCTAATAAGAAACAATAAGATCTTATAAGATCTTATAAGATAAGATAAGATCATATCAGATACAATAAGATATAATAAGATCATATCAAATCAGATAAGATTTTATAAGATCTTATAAGATAAGATAAGATAAGACAAAATAAGTTGAACAGAGCAGACCCTTAATACATTTTGGCAAAACTATTAGTTTTACTTCGTTAGTGGCATGTGAAATTAACTTCTTACCTTCCATTAATCTCGTCCACCATCACCAGCAGCAAAATCCCACGAAACTCACTACCCTTGCGGCCCCCTTCTCTCTCCTAACCACCATTACGAGGTGGTGGTGATTTCATAATTGGTTAGTATTGTGGGGGTGGGTATAGTATATGGTGTAAGATATAATTATGATTTATATCCACATAACTATGGTAGTTAGGGTTGAATAAATCTTACACCATATACCATAAATCTCTATTGTATAAGCCAAGGGGTCAGGAGTGGTGTCCACATGAAAAGACACTTTCACCCTTGGCTTATACAAGAGATTTTTTTACTAAACTAATAAAGGAAAAGATTTTAAAAAATAACAGCTTGGTTGATTAGTATAAATCTAGGTGAAATAAAAAATGCAATTAATTTTCCTTCCAAAAGAAACTAATTGCATGAAATAAAAAAAAAACAAGAACTGATGTTTTTTAGACATTGCCTAATCACAAAAGGAAATAATCACAATAAAACTTATGGAATATATATATATATATATATATATATATATATATATATATATATATATATATATATATGTTGAAGTATTATCTATATTAATCTTTATATTATTTACCACAGTACTATTGTTTTTTTTCTTTTTAATTTGACGTGCACAATATTAATGCTAAACATGTGACTCAGTCTTATTGTAAAAATAGATTTCATTTGGCTAAAGTGATCAACCACGTGACATTGACAATAGCAATATTGTTCAAGATGAGTAGATAATTCATCGGTAATTTTAGAAATCATCTAAGTTTTATGTTTTTTAGTTTTTAGTTTATTAATTCTATCGTTAATCACAATTTGTAAATGGTTCCCTATTTGATATTTGACGCACGTAACACATTCACATAAAGGCCAGTGTGAATATAAATAACATTGATACCTATAACTACTTGTAGTTCATGCAACTATTTTAAAACATTACGTATACTAAACATTATTTGAATGTAATTCATAGATGATGTATAAATTGCAAATGAAGAGCATATTTGATACATCATATATCTAAATCATGTCGACAACAACCTTGTATTTATAAATTTTGGAAGAATGCTTTATATTAATTGTAGATTTGGACATTTGTCGGTCTTTCTCACAGAATAGAATTGTAAGACCCTTTTTATTCGTGACTCTATGAATAGCTACATAATATTTATCATGGCAAAAAGCGACTTAAAGCTATACAAACCGACATTTGAAAGAGATTGCCCTTGACTTTTATTTATCATCATGGCAAAATATACCACCAAGGAAAATTGCCCTCTTTGAAAATTGACTTCATTCAAACCTAATAAGAAATATTGTACTGTCTTATGGGGTTAGTGTCATTCGTCAAATAAAGACTTTATCACCAACATAACCCAAATGTCTGACCTATATTCTTTAACAGCATGATGGGGCACCAATTTTTAATCTTATACTATGATCAGGAACTCGGTAGAGTATATATCATGAACTTCTAAAGTGCCTTCTTCATTTGAAATTGCATTTGAACTCAAGAACACTATTTCTTCTCCTGGTAGTTGCGACAATACATAGTCATTAACAATGTCCACTATCTCGTGAGTTGGAGCAAGAATAGCTCTATCTTGAAAGTACTTTAGTTCCCAGAGGTGATCCTCTAGGCAAGGATTTGTGCTTTCCACGATAGCAGCTTTAGGATCATCAAGTTCACCTTCTATTAGAATGTCTTCATAATGGATAAGAAACTTTTTTTTAATAAGTATATTTATATTTCAATTTTATTAATGCATACTCATAATTTATGGTTGCTTTAAAAGTTAATAAATTATAAGATGTTAAATTCTATATTTTATGATGTTATCCCTAAAATCATGTGCACGTTTATATGTATATGAAAGGAAAAATTGTCAAGAATAAGCCAACCTTTGTGCGGTCCGCTAAAATTAAGTAAACTATTTGATTATCCTGGAATAAGCTAACTTTGATATCATTTAAATTTTTAACAAGTCAAATGACTTGTTGCCAGTTTAACAGGTTAAATTTTCTATTTTTGCAACATTAATTTCTTTTTTCTCTCTCTACCCTATCTTCTTCTCCTTTCTATAGTAGCCACCATCCCTAACCGTCGCGAGAGGCAGAGAGGGAAGCCGGTGGCGGTCGGGCGGTGGGAGTGTGTGGCGCCTGGGCGGTCCGCAAGAGCAGAGGGCCGTGGTGTTTGAGTCTTAAAGAGAGAAAGAGAGAGGAGCGTGAAGTTCGAGAGAGAGAGAGAGAAAGAGAGGAGCTTGGAGTTTGAGAGTCTTTTACTCTCTTGCCTGTTTAATTTTCAGGTACCCTGTAGCTTGCATTATACTACATCAAATGCGCACGACATTTCAGTCAACGTTGGTTTTAGCCTTTCTCTTCAACTATATTTTTTATGCGAACTGATAATTTAATGAAAGTTATCTACGTTCAAATTTTACAGTTCTAAAAGGTCATAAACCATTAAACCAAGACTTCACAGTAGAAGCAAGCACAAATTCTGCAGCTAAAACACCTTGAAGATTTTAGAATGTAGTTTGAAGGTGTAATCATAATATATTAGAGAATTTGCTCTAAAAGGTGCGGTGGCAATAATGAAAATGAAGGAAAACACCAAAGTATCACCAAATTAGTTACTAAAAATTCTACTAAAAAAAATTAAATAAAAATCATCATAAAATTGATTAAAATTGCGAAATTCTTCTGCGAAAACCGAGAAATTATTGCTACACTACTCAACATTCAAGACTTTAATGTTTCTGGGAACAGATTACCCGGTCAAATTTTTCAATCTTTCTCATATTTTCCCGTTTCTTCCTTTCAAGGCAATGCCACCCTTTGCGATCCTCCATTGTTGACCTGCAAAAACGACGCTGACTTGATGAAACTCGGGAGCTGAAACAGCGTCGTTTCATCTCCAGTGGTGTCATCGCCGGTTTTATACCGGAGTTTATCCTACGACGACGGTGAAAAAGTCTAATGATCGAGGGAGGATGAGTATGTGGGGAATCATGGCGATAATTCTGGGAGATAGTTTGGTGTGGTGACAATTTCTTTGTTACTGTACTGTTACTTTTGGAGGAGTAACAAGAAGAGGAGGTGGTGGCACTAGTGGAAAAAACCTTATACTTCCTCCGTTCCATAATAAGTGAAACACTTACTATTTTAGAACGTTTCAAAATAAGTGAAACATACCTTAAATGGAAAAAAGAAAGTGACAAAATGACAAGATTACCCATCACAAACTTGTGTGGTTTGCTTTTCTCTCTCCTCCTTTTGATAATGTAAAGGGTATTTTATGACTTTTTGGCTTTTGAAAGTGATGTTTATTAAATCTTGTGCCCAATCCCTACGTTTCACTTATTATGGAACGGAGGAAGTATGACACAAGATAACAGATCCAGTTTTGATTTAAAATTAACTGATCCGGTCATTTATCAAACTGGATCAGTTAGTTCAAGTTTTGTTGGCGCAAAAGTCTGATAAAATAAACTGATCCGGTCATTTATCAAATCAGATCAGTATATTAGCCTAAATCAGCGTGGCCCAAAGTAACGCTCACAACCCACAACCTACTTGATTGATTTATTTTAAGCGCACCACTCAGATCATTATTTCCCTCTCTATTTTGTTTCTCCTCTCATCCACAAAACCCTATCCCCTGATCCCTGATCCCTCTCTCCTCCTCTCACCCACAAAACCCTAAACACCCCACTTCGATCTCTCCTTTCTCCAACCCCTTTCTTTGATAACTCCTCCTCTAACCCACCATTAGTCCATCAGTTCACCAACAAAAACACCGACGAATCACACCACCACCCTTCTTCGATCCCACCAGCCTAGCAACACCGACTAATTCCCTTCTCTCTACTTCTCTGTCCTCTGTCCACCACCAACTATCAGCCACCACCGTCTACCACTTCACCGGATTTCCTTCACCAGATTTGAAACGCAACGAAACACGCAAATCTCCATCATCTCCATCATCTCTTCATGCGTTTCAGATCTCCATCATCGCTTCGTGCATTTCGTTGGGTTTCCTTCACCGGAGTTCAAACGCAACGAAACCGGAATATTCAGATCTTGTTTCAGGGCGCAAGTTTATTATTTCAGATCTAGGTTTTTCCAGATCTTTTTATGTTTCTCTTAGTTTTAAGTTTATAATTTCATTTCATTATCTATATTATTTTCAAGATGTATGTAGTCATATCTTGTTTTATTCGTTCTTTTGGTTTTCGTTTCTCTTGGTTTTTTAGGGTTTTTCATATATTATTTTATATGTGTAATTGGTTTGTTCAAATCTAGGTTTTTCATTTATTTTTTATTTTTCGTTTCTCTTAGTTGATTTTCGTTTTTATTCTTGTATTTTTTTTTTTTGTTTATATTTTCGTTGTAATTTTGCTGTAATTTCGTCAATTTAGTTTCGTTTTCTTGTTAGTTTGGTTGAATTTGTTATTTCGCCTATTTTCTTTGGTTCATATTGTTTTTATTTCGTCAATTTTATATATCTTCGTTTCGTCTAATTTGGGTAAATTATAATGCTTTTGTGGCGTGGCTGAGATTGTGTGGCAACAATTTTTTTTTATTTCTTACCCTTCACAAACTGATCCGGTTCTTTGTTGAAAACCGGATAAGTTCCTAGGCAACTGCTCCGAGCCCAATCGACCCGACCCAAAACCGGATGTGTAAGCCCGATTTTGACGGGATCCGATGAGCTTTTTTCACTAGTGTGGAAGGTAAGAAGATAGAGTAATATTTTTGTTGTTGTTAAAATACAAAGAAATTAAAATTAATAAATCAACGAATGACAAAGTGACGCGTGGACGTTTAACCTTTTAAAGAGGTTAATAACAGGTCATGACTTGTTAAAAACAAATAGTTGTTAAAGTTGAGCTTATTCTAGGATAATAAAAAATATTTACTGATTTTTAGCAGACGGGAGAAAGGTTGGCTTATTTATGACAATTTTTCCTATTTGAAATCATTTTTAATTTGAATTAATTATTGCATTCATATTTCTTTCTTTTATAAAAAAAATTCATTAATATAATGGGAAGCTAGAAATATGAAGGAAAAGGCCTAGGTTCTAATGTTCCAAATGGCCAAGCTTCCTTCGGTTCTGTTATTCGTGACTAAGAAGGGAAAGTGTTACTTTGTGGTGCTAGTGCTTTACGTTCACCGGTTTCTATTCTTGTAGCTGAAGTTTGGAGTATAAGAGAAGGTGTAACGCCCCGAAAATTCATAACCTTAATTAAACACATATACTTATAATTATTAGCGGAAACTGAACTTAAACATGTGGGTTATGGCCCACTAATACAATAATAAACTTAAATAGTCCTTGAGAATGTATAATCATAAAACTTACCAATAATAGCTATAATAATATTATAATCCTCCTAGCCCCCAAGATACAGAATACAGACAACATCATCAATATACGAGTTCCATCCTGAACACTCCTTCTGTTAGCCAAAAAACCGCAGCCCTTCGTATACGAAGGGTTGTGGTTAGCCCAAAAACCGCAGCCCGTTCTGTATTATTCTATTTGCCCTTGCCCCTAAAATCCCTCCCATTCCCATTTCATTCCCTCGCTGCTGAACCCCATCTCTCCTCCCATTTCATCTCCTCTCTTCCGTCTCTCACCGCTCACCGTATCAGCAACCTCGCCGGTGGCTCATTCGAGTTTCCCAGATCCTTCGCTCGTCGGTGGCTCATCTTCAACCTCCAACTATGGTAAAATCGATGGCTTTCTCTCTCCTCCGTAATTCATGTTCTTCCACAATTTTTGATTCTTTCCTCTATCACTGGTTCGATTTTGCATCAATCTTAAAACTCCGACACCAAATTGTAAGCAATCTATTTAATTTATGCCTTCTATTTCTTCTCTTTTTTGAATAATTTCAATTCATTAGTTTGTTACCTGACAAATAAGGGTTTCTGGAGATTTTGAAATTAACTTTTACGATGCTCAAATTAATTGAAGGAAACTTCTGAATCAAATTGCTTGTTCATTGTATTGCATTTCTTTGTGTTGATTAAATTTTCGTTTCGTTTGAATTTTCAATTTTGCGAAATTTCTTATGTTGGCGTTTTAACAAGTTTCTGGTTAATGCTGTAACCAACCGCACAATGATTGTAGACTATATCTGCCATATGCAGATTCAGGGCTGGTCATTGTAGCCTGCTTTAAAAGGTTGTATATACTTATTGATACAATGATGCTGCAGATATGAAATGAAGGTGCGTGAGCAGCAACAGCAGATAAGGAATGAACGTAAGATGCAGGTATTATATCCAAAACACTGCCTGGAATATTGAACTTTATTTTGCTTTGTTGACATATGAACGTGAATTTGTGTATAGACAAATGTCACTGCTACCACATTCTCATATGTGCTTGAGTTTTCCGTTCGCGACACTGTTAGCATTTATTGTGGCCATCTCCATATGGAACTAACATGATGTTTTCAGGTCATTTTAAATTCATAAAGATGGACGTTTCCACGTCTTTTGTATTACTGATAGTGAGTCTAGTATATAGCTGTTCAGGACCAAAATATACTTTATAATATGAGATGAAGGATTCTCTAGAAATGTAGGGGGCTTCTTTTTTTTGATTATTTTTAAGGCTGTGCAGCATATAGGTATTAGTACCATTCTCACCAATATTTTTGTGTCTTTATATGGTGAACAAACCTGGAGCAGTAGTTCTAACAGCATGCTTTGAATATGATTAATCAATGAAGGTGTTAATAAAGACAAAATGAAGAGAACGAAGATGGATGAGGTAAGGAAGCAAAAGGGAAATCATAACTTCCATATTTGAGAGTATTTTATTAGGGGGGGGAGGTGGGCATCTACTACCCCCCAAAACGAGGGTAATAAATCCCCCCTGCTGCACTCCCCTCAATTTTTGACTGTTTTGTTTAATGTTTGTCTTTTGAGGTCTCCGAAATCAAACTTCAAGGCTCAACCGGATGCCATTTCTTGGGTATGTGCTATTGCTTATTTCTATTTTGTTTTTAAATCAATGTGTATGTTTCATATATGTTTAAGTACATGTGCTATTTATTAGGAGAAGGAAAGTTTGTAAATAACTGTTCGAAATGATTTCAAGTCTCTTACTTGTACAAGAACCAGATAGTTTACTTAGGCATGTCTCTTGTGCCTTCTGTGACTGAGCTGATACTTACAGAATTTCTATATCTTCAATATGCAGACGAGGAGAAGCCAATTTATCTTTACATCAATTCTACTGGAACTACAAAGGTGAGTTTTTGCTGCTGCTGCTGTTGTATGTTAATTGGATGATGTCGATCATGCCTCTTAATGCTTCAGACTGGCGTCTTTGAATTGCTCATTCAAATTTTAAATATTGATGCATATTTATTGGAGTTAAGTCAAGTAGATTATAATTAGCAGAGATCAATATTCGATCCTCCTACCTATTACATCCTCTGCTTAGGCTGAAGGTCAATCTATATTACCCATTAGTTGCACGATTTTATGAAACAGAGGCATTTGCAATATATGATGTTATGAGGTGGTCTATATATGCTTATTATCAATATATATTCTGTATATATTGCTGATTTTATGAAGTCCAACATCCAATATTTATTAAGGGATTTGCTCACTTATCTATAAATTTTGTGCAATATATTTCCGAGTCTTTTTAGAATGAGCAATGAGATGTTTTCACTTAGCTGACTTTCAGCTCTTAAGTGTGGCTTTTGTAATTGTTGATCTCTTTGTTTTTTTTTCCAGGTATGTTAAGCCACCTATTTTTACTCTCTGTGTTGGCAATTCCTGGGGTGAGGCGGTCTTGCTTTTGGCTGCTGATGCAAAGGGTAACCGGGCTGCCTTGCCGTCCTCTACCATCACGATGAAACAGGTCATAATTCAATCTATGATTGGGGATAGCGCTTCTCTTACATTCCTTAATATCCTCTAAGACTCGCCAGATGGTTCAGGATTTCATTACATTCATAACAAATTCTGATGGTTTTAACAAATTCATATAAAGTGATGAGGCCAATTTTCTAGTTCGTTTGCTAAATTTCTGATTGCAATCTATGGGTGAAAATTACCATAATTTTTTCCATCACAGGGCTATCAGCTGCTTGATTGCAACTGCATCTACATCACCTTCCTCTTTGCATGTTAACATAATGTTTGAAGCTGAGATATCAGAAGCTTGGCATACCTTCTCGTTGTCATTGATGGTTCTTTTGTTTGTTATGCCACCATGGTTTTTTTAGGCATAATCTGCTTCAAGCAATGCCATATTTTGTTATTCTCACACACGGAAAATAAAGATGCTTTGTGGCAAGTGGACTTGGATTTGATGGAAGTGTATTAATGCAAACATTTATGAACTAAACATTTGTTTAATTTAGCCAAAATTGTCAACAACTACCTAATATATATCACTTTTCATAAACAACTACCTAATATAAACTTTTTCTTATACAACTACCTAAGTTAACAATTCCGTCAACGTAACACTACCAAAGACGTTAATTTTTGAAATTTTCGTCACATGGGGCCCACATTTTCTAATTTCCCACCAATTTTACTGCATTTCTACTTTCCTCACAAGGGGCCCATTAAACTTACCCTTGCTTACCTTTGTTTGGCTTTTTACATTCATCCTCTAACTGTAATTCTTCCATTTCTCACTCATCATCTTCAATTCTCACCCACCTCACTGTAATTCTTTCATCATCAATCACCATCTTCCTGAAAAAGGCTTCCCATTATCGTTTCCGCTTCTGTCAGCATCTTCCTTTTTTAGAAGTACCTTTGTGGTCCAAAGAGCAGAATAAATGGGAAGAAAGAAGGGGCAAATTGCAAATAAAGCATCAACTGGAGGTGTAGAAAGGTATCTCACTGTTCTCTCACTCTTACTGTATATGTAAAAAGTTGTGGTAATTGTTTATTTGCATTGAAATTTGAGTAACCCTAGTTGAATGATTAACCCAGAAATATATTGAATTAGTTTAGTTTTTGCTTGCTAATGCGATGTTTAATGGGCCCTGTTTATATTAAAATAATTATAGGGTTTGTAATTGCAATGTGAACTGTGTAAATGTGTTTTTTTAATTTTTGTCTTGTACTGAATTCGGGGATGCTGAAATTGAGTGAATCTTTTAATTTTTAGGGTACCACCACTGTATGCAAATTTGTAGAAATTAATGGGGAAACTCAGTATGCGCCTGTGGAAATTAATGGGGTTAAGAGGTTTCCTATTCAGGGAATGAAACTTCAATATTGGACTTCAACCATAACCATTGACAGTTTAAGAGAAGTTGTAGTGAAGCAAATGCAATATGCAGGGCAACATTTGGCCAATTTCAGTGTATGGTTTATGCTGAAGGGAAAGACATTGAGTGATGGGAGAGTGAAGATTGAAGGGGAGAGGGAAATTAATTTGTTGGTTGATAGTGCAGATAGATGGAATAGGGTTACTGTTTGGGTTTTGGAGGAGCCCATTGTGTTAACAGGGCCAAAAACAAGGAGCAAATATGTGAGTTGGGCTCCAACTAGAAGGCAGGTTCAAGTACCAGGCTTAGTACCTCCAACAAAGAGCCTAAGCATAACTATACCAACCAATCAACCAAAAACACCCATCCAAGTCTCATATTTAGCCAAAACAAAGTTGAAGGAGCCAAAGACTGAGGTAGTTTTAAGCCCTATAAGAAGATCAACTAGGCTTAAATCAAGTAGCCCTACTAAAAGTGATGAGGGGGTTTTGCCTATAATCAAAGCCCAATTTTATTCTAAGGTCACTAAATCAAAATCACCCCCAAGATTCCCTTCCTCTGTAACTGATTCTTCTGCCATCATCTCAGCATCTTCTCCAAAACCTAAACATTCATCTAATCCCTCATCATCAACTGTTGCCTTAGCATTAACTCCCCCAAAACTTACAGCTTCAAGTTCATCCTCCCCTTTAAAAAGAAGCACACCTAGAGTCAAGACAATTGCAAGTAAGGGTAGATTGGCCTTAGGAAAAACTGAGAAAAAGTCAGGTCTAAAAAAGAAAAAAGTGGTCAAACCTAAACCCAAAAAGAGAACTTTATCAGATGAGAAAGGGGAAGGCTATAGTGATAGTGAGTTCTCAGATTTAGATGTCCAGTTTGAACCTGAAGAAGAGGATGAGGATGTTGGGGAGGTGTTTAATATCACTAAGGAAGTTGCAGCAGCAGTAGGTGGTGTTAAGACAAGAAGTCAAACAGGTTTGGAAACAGAAAAGTCCAAGGAGAAGGGTGAGCCTGTTGATAGGGGTGCTGTTGGGGGTAAGGCTATTGAGGAAGAGTGTAACATAGACTTAATTGAGTAGCATGAGTATGGTTCTGATGAGCTGAGGAGTTTACAAGGGTCTGATGAGGAAGTGGATCCATACCCTACATTCAACACAGAAGTTGACTTCAAGAAGAGAATCAACTTGACAAAGCGGCTGAAGTTCAGGGATGTTTATGTACTGAGAAAAGCACTTAGGTTTCATGCTATTGAGAACACTTATGACTACTATTTGCTTCACAATTCTTCTAAGAGATTGATAACTCATTGCAAGTATAAGTGTAGCTGCATGGGAAGATTGTGAAGTGTGTGTGTGATGATGAAGATAAGTGTAAGTTTAAGGTGTATGCAGTGAGTTTGCCAAGAGAGATCACAATGCAAATAAAAAGTTTTGACCTTGAGCATACTTGTGGTCATGTTGATGCAAATAGTAAGGTGTCATCTGAGTGGTTGGCAAAGAAGTATATAAATTACTTCAGAGATGACCAAGGTGAGAGGCTAAAAAAATTCATACATAAGGTGTTCACTGACACAGGGGTCACAATTGGGTACCATAGAGCTTGGTTTGCAAGGGCTAGAGCTAAGCTAAGCATATATGGTGATGCATCTGATCAGTACAAGAGGGTGTATGATTATGCTTGTGCAATCCTGAAATACAACCCTGGATCATCAGCCCTTGTATCAGTGATTGGAGCACAAAATCCACCTCCAACATTTCAGAGAATGTATGTGTGCATGGAGGCTTGTAAGCTAGGATTTACAGAGGGTTGCAGATCTCTTATTGGTATTGATGGATGTCATCTCAAGGGAGCATACCCTGGCATGATATTGGCAGCAGTGGCTAAGGATAGTAACAACAACATATTTCCAGTGGCATGGGCTGTTGTTGAGGTTGAAGATAAGCAAAGTTGGAGATGGTTCTTGGAGCTTTTGATCAATGACATAGGATTCCACAAGGGAGAGGGCTTGACTGTTATGTCTGACAGACAAAAGGTGAGCAATTAAACTTCCTTTTTTAGCCTAATGTTGTTACTTTACATATTTTGCTGACCTATTTCTATCTTATTGTTGCAAGAGATTAATTGATGTTGTTGAAACAGTTTGCCCAAATGCTGAGGTCGATTTTGTGTAAGACACATTTGGGGCAAACTTCAAGCTTCAATTTTACGGTACAAAGCATTCAAAGAGTCATTTTGGAGAGCAAACTAGGACAAGTTCAAGGGTTAGTCTTTATGTGTTAAGTGTAGTTCATAGTATATTTATTCTTGATAATTGTATTGATTAAGTTATTTGTTGGTTGAATGTTGTTGGTTGTTGGTTGTTGTTAGTTTACTTTCATAGCTGAAATGGAAGCTATAAAGTTCCTCTCCCAAGATGCATATTGATGTGGACGTGATTCCACTCTTTAGTGAAGTTTTCAAAATCCCAAGAATCTTGAAAGAAAGATTGGTTCTTGATGGTTTCTTGTTTGAATCTTTAGGTACACTGAACTCGAATAATACTCGAACAAAGGGATAGGCTATTTGATCGAACACTCTGGACTATCAAATAGGTTTTTGATTCGATTAAGTCACTCTGGCCTAATCAATCAAGCACTAACTTCAAAGCACTCCCGAATTGATGTTAGTGCTTGATTGATTAGGCCAGAGTGACTTAATCGAATCAAAACCTATTTGATAGTCCGAGAGTGTTCGATCAAATAGCCTATCCCTTTGTTCGAGTATTATTCGAGCTCAGTGTACCCAAAGATTCAAACAAGAAACCATCAAGAACCAATCTTTCTTTCAAGATTCTTGGGATTTTGAAAACTTCACTAAAGAGTGGAATCACGTCCACATCAAATCGGTATCGTAGCCGGTCGAAAGAAAGGCGGAGAAAGGTGCTTGATTTCGTTCCCGATTCATCCGCACTTGGTACGTTTTGTTCGTTTCGTTCTCCTACTAGGAAACGAATTTTTCTGAGTTTCTTGATTCTAAATTGGACTATTTCAAGTCTAATTTTATGTCCTAAAATTTCGCAAAATTTGAAGGTCGTTTGATTCCTTGTCGAGACGGTTTTTGTTAGTTGTGTCGGAATCGTTGGAATCGGCGTAATTGACTTACGTTGACTACTGCAAGCGTTTGGCTAGGGATTTTTGAATGAAATTTTTACTTGTGATCCGGAAACATATAGATTTAAGTTACGTTAAAATTTCGAAATATTTTGATTTCATTTGGTGGAGTTACGAATTTTGTAACTTATTCGATGTTTAGAGAAATCTGGTGCCACGGTTCGAATAAAGGTGCGATTTTTATGTTTGTTTGACTGGACATACGCAATGGGAAGAAATCTCGATGAGTTTGTGTACCACGAACTTAAATACTTAATCACAAGTAGAGATCAAATCGTTAAAGAGATGCAAACCATCTTGAACGACCTAATGTCAAAACTTGAAACTAGGGAAAAGTATGCAATGCAACGGAAGCAAGAACAACAAATGGAGACAAGTGTTGTTATAAAAGATGACTCCAATGAGAACAAAGTTATACATGAAGTTCTAATTGATGATTCTATCGGCTTGGAAGGGGAAGATGCTACCGATATTGAAGATCATATTGCACACGAGAATATAGTTGTGGAACAAATTCTCGAGGAAAAGCAAGAAGAGCAGATTAGAGAAATTTCTAGCAGTACTTCTCTTGTTGTCAATGTTATTGAAGAGTTGTCCAACAATTCTACTATCTGCAACTTGCCAAGTAAGGTTGTCGTGATAGATCTTGATACTTCGTTAGCTCATTCTTATGGGTTCGACAAGAGTAAGGTTGTCGTGAGAGATCATGATACTTCGTTAGCTCATTCTTATGGGTTCGACAAGAGTAAGGTTGATCATGATGTTCTACAATTGAGATTCAGTAAAATTCAAGGTCGAATTTTTTTTCAAGAAGGGGAGAATGATATGGATCCGATGAGAAGATTGAAGATAACCAAATTAGTGGATCTTATGAATTATTGGGCTTGGATCATCTTACAATTGAAGGTTGTGAATAGTGTTTTGATGTTAATTTTATTTGTTAATGATCCATATGAGAGATGGTCATTTCCTACAAATCCTAGTTACGTTAGGATTTGTGTTGTTTTCCTAGTTCTAGTAGGAATAGGACTCTTAAAATCCTAATCCTAGTAGGATTAGAACTCCTAATTCTGTTAGGAGTATAATAGCTTATAAATTCTAGTTGAGTTAGAAATCCAAATCCTAGTTGGATTAGGAATCTAATTGGAGTAGAGTTATATCTTTAATAGGAGTCTAGTTAGTAGACGCCAAGTTGAGTTTGTTCTACTTGGTTTAGGAGTTTGTTATTTCTTTGTTATCTTTTATGTTTTCTAGTCCTAGTATAATTAGGTATTTGCAATGCCTATATAAGGTTTTTTTTCGATCATTAATAAAACAGAGATTATGAGTTTATGAAAGTTTATTTCGTGAGTTTAATTGCTTACAAACCATTAATTAATATTCAGGAGTATTTATTAGTTAGTGTTAAACAACTTAATTCCAGGAGTGGTTTGAGTGTGTTTAAAAACCATTGAATTCAATTCAGGAGTGATTTGGATTTAGTGCTTGATTAATTAGGCCAGGAGTGACCTAATTGAATCAAAACCCTATTTGATAGTTCAGGAATGTTCAATCAAATAGTACTATCCTTTTGTTCGAGTGTTATTTGGGTTTGTTCGTCAAAGATTCAACCAAGAAACCATCAAGAACCAATCTTTCTTTCAAGATTCTTGGGAAATTTAAAACTTCACTAAAGTGTGGAATCACGTCCACATCACATATAACTACTTAGCTGCAATTCCTCCTAAATATTGGGCTAGACATGCCTTCCTTACTAGGTCAAAGTCCAATTTGTTGCTTAACAACTTTTGTGAGATTTTCAACTCAGTAATCATGGAAGCAAGGGACAAACCAATCATCACATGCCTTGAATGGATAAGAAGGTATGTGATGAAGAGAAATACAGAGAAATGGGACGGGGTTCAAAGCTATAATGGGAGGTTTATGCCTTTTGTTGAAAAGGTTTTCAGTTGGGTGAAAGAAGAAGCTAAGCTATGTGTGATGGTGCCTTCCAGAGTGGGGGAGTGGGAAGTTGATTACCAGCATGATAGATTTGTAGTTAACTTAAGAGATAGGTCTTGTTCATGTAACAAGTGGGATATGACAGGGATTCCTTGCATACATGCATATGCTTGCATACTCAGAATTAGGGGGAAACCAGAGGACTATGTAGACTCCTTTTATAGCAGAGAGAAGTATATGCAAGCATATGGTCCATATATAAAACCTATTCCTGGAATGAAGCAATGGGAAGCCACTGAATTCCCTCATCCATTACCTCCACCAATCAGGAAGATGCCAGACAGACCTTCTCTTAAGAAAAGAAAAAAAGAAGCAGATGAAAAACAAGATAAGCAAATCACTTATGTTAAGAGGCCTAAGAGACAGAACCAATGTGGTAATTGTGGTCAGTTGGGCCACTACAGGACCAAGTTCAACAACCCTCCAGCTCCTCCAAAGGAAAAATCTAAGGGAGGTAGACCATTTAACATGGATCCTTGGACAGTTGCTCAAAGGGGTAGAAAGGAGGCCAGAGTAACAAGGAAGGTAATGTACTTACCAAAGATTTTGTTTATATTATTGTTTTATGAACATGAATGTGTTTGATATGTTTATGTATTGTGCTAGGTTTATGAAGCTGAATGCATTAGTAACCCCATGGGCATGGAACATCAAGGTGGCCCAAGTAGCCCAGTTCAACCCAACACCAACTCCATCCCACCTTGGACACAAAGCAGCCAAGGATCAAATCAACTACAAGCTGGACAGCAGAGGTGGAAGAAGCAGCCAAGTAAAGAGAAGCAACAAGAGGAAAAATGCTCACAAGTTGCTGTAAAAAAGGGACCTGTCAAGAAGCCTAAACTTGAAAAAATTGTAAAGGGGCCTGTTAAAAAGCCTGCTTGGCAAGTGTAATTTGATTTTTGTAAAAGAATGGTTAAGTAGTTCCTAATGTTTTGGCATAGATTACTGAAACAGTTTAGTAGGTACACCATTTGTTTTGTGCCAAATATGTTTTGGCTACTGTTGGATTAAGAACATAACTTAATGTAATGTATGTTAGCCTCTACAGTTAGAACAATTTTTAGCATTAACAGGCTCATGATCCTATTGTGTTGTTGGTTTTCTTTGAGAGTAATGTACACAAAAATGCAAATTCACAATTAAAGCGTTTCACACCAACTACTTAGTAGTTTTCATTGAAGACAAAGAAACCATTACATGCTTACAACAACAACAACAAAGTAACCATTCCAGGTTCACAAAAGTTGATAACATGCATAGTACTTGATTAATCCTACCTAATTTGCTGCATCTTATGCATCAAACTTCTTCATCATAATCCATACCAAATTACAGAAAACAAAGTAAATAAATCCATAGAAAATGTAAATCTATAGAAAATGTAAATCCTTCCACCCTTACTTCCTCTGTTCTCCCTACCTGCCTTCAGTTTCTTCACCAATCTCTCATTCTCCTTAGCAAGCTTCATCCTTTGTTGTTCCAGTTTATGAACCTCAGCTTTCAGTACTTCAACATCACTACCAAGCAGCTTCTTCTCCAACAACAGTTGATTAATCAGCACCCTTTGCCATTCCTCTTGATGTTCATCGACCCACTCCCACACATCACAGCCATACCTGATCTTTCTAATGCGATCATAAAACTTGCAAGTTATAAATTTCCTCCCAGGATTATCACTGGTCCATGATGTCAGAGTTGCCACATCAATCTTACATTTGCAAATTTTGGGAAGAACTCGATTGGACAGACCTGTTGATGGGCTACCCATTTCTTTGAATCCAACAAATTAAAAAATAGTTAGCCAAAAAAACAGAAATTTATTATAATTAACAAATCCCCCAATTTATAAAAAACCCTAATTTCAAATAAAATCAGAAGAATTCCCCAATTATATCACCAATGACATTAAATTTTTACCAAAAACACTATTCTATAAACCCTAATATCAAAAGGTGAAAGAAGGGGAACTTACCTGAAGAATTAAAAACCTTCAGTGAATATTTTGGCCTAAGTATTGACAATGTAAGATTTTCGAGGGTTTTATAATGCCTTAGATAGTTTTTTGGTGGGAAATGCAGTAAAATTGGTGGAAAATTAGAAAAGGTGGGCCCCATGTGACGGAAATTGCAAAAATTAACGTCTTTGGTAGTGTTACGTTGACGGAATTGTTAACTTAGGTAGTTGTATAAGAAAAAGTTTATATTAGGTAGTTGTTTATGAAAAGTGATATATATTAGATAGTTGTTGACAATTTTGGCTTTAATTTATAACATGATTCTTATTTTCTCTATTTGTATTAAAAACATAATTTGTAATGAAAAATGATAGTTTATATATATATATAACTGTTTGGGATCATTTGGGACAAAAAAAATGCAAATTTTTATTTTTTTTGGGTCACAAGGGCTGCAGTTTTCAGTAAAACCGCATCCCTTTATCCATATTTAAGGGCTACGGTTTTGAGAGATAACCGCAACCAAAGTTGTTAAAATCGAGATTCTAGTTTGAATCGGAAACGACCTTTAGAATCGAATCGTAAAATCGAATCGTAGAATCGTAAGATTCTACAAACACGTATAATCAAGATACTGCACTCAATCTTCATTGAATATGCTAAAATTATAAGTTAAAAGACCTAAAAATTGGAAAAAATAGTTGTTTACCCACTATATTGGCAATAACTAAGAATATATATCTATTATTTGCTTTGTTAGCATGATTTAAATTTGCCAGGTTTTCGCTAGTCAACATAAATGAATAGAATCGTCTAGAATCGTGAATCGTGAATCGAATCGTCTACCATATTTTGAATCGTAAAATCGTAAGATTTTAAGATTTGAATCGCGATTTTAATAACTTTGACCGCAACCCTTCTAAAATGCCAAGGGCTGCGGGCCAAAAACGCAGCCCTTAGGGCTATTTTGACCCAGCCCTTGACGTTTTTTCCACTAGTGAACTTAACATTAACTAGAAACAACCTCTTTAACAACAATTCTTGGAATTGTCTAACCATGCCTAAAACTAAAAACCAAAATGTTCTGAGCCGAGGCTCAATAACAAACTACTCCAGCAACGTAAACTCATTTCAACTCATTTTATTTGCAAATAGGGGGAAAGAATAATTCAAACGTTTATGAAAACAACATTCATTCAACTTCACCTTTATAAACCTTTCATCCTATTATCCATTTTTCCTCTGGTGGCTGCAAAATCAATCAGCTCTGGGACGTCTCCCTGCCATGTGTATGCACCACTATGCAAGGACCTGTTTCCCGAGCATTACCCTACACCAGATTGGGCCAGTGCCTACTGGGCGCGGGCGCGGATGTTGTCGTTGTGTGCACCGCACCCGGCCAAAGATAAAATTTCTCCTACTCTCTTCTACACTAAGGTAGTATAGTGGAAGTAGGGGTCGTATCCACAGGGAAACAGGGACGAGTTTAGTACTCAGCGTGATTCGAAACCTAGATTAAGCTAAGGACCGAGAAACCTAATAATAATTACAAAGGGGGGGTTTCGAGTAGATTTACTAACAAACTAAAACTAACTAGCATATAAACAAAATGAGAAATCAATATGGAAAGATCTTGAATCCGATTAACATCCACTTCAATTCATTATCGATCCTCGAACCTCCACTCTAATTATTTCCATAATTATCTATTGTCGAGAATTAATCTCGCATTCTCCTTATTCTTAGTTGAATAGCACGATCAGCGTGACTATAAAACCCTAACTAAAGGATAACCTAGTCCGATCTGCGTCTAAGTTCAATCCAATAGCAGCAATAAACACAGAGAACCAATAGACCTGCTAATGTCATACACGCGATAAACATTCAACAGTTGATTCAATTTCCCTAAGAAATAACCAAGATGATCTGCATCTAAATTACTCCCTAGTTTGCTACAAATTGATAAAAGAATAAAACAATCCGATTCTATTCTTAAATCTAGCATTAGATTAATTACACAATCAAACTAGTAACGTTCCTAGCATAATTATGCAATAATCATAAATCACAAGCATAGAAATTGAACCATAATCAAGGAAAAGAGAAAGAGAGGAAAGATCTCACAATAACGGTTGAAGCTTCATGTTAATTGATCCAAGAACAGTTCAAGCTACAATCCGATAGCAAAAACCAAACCCATAGTTGAAATCCCTAAAAACTAAACTAAGAAATGAAAACTAAATCTAGGAAATGAAAAACAAAGAAATGAAAATGAAGAACAAAGAGGAACGAAGAAGGAAAGATGAAAAGAGAATCATGAAGAAGGAAGGATGAGGAGAGGAGTATCCTCTCTCTCCCCTCAAGCTTGCCACTCCAAGGTCTACATTTCAGCTCTCCTCTTCGTGCTCCACTTCGTCTCCCCTCAAAATTTAGGTTTTAGGAAGCATTTAAACCCCACACAAAATCGTGGACCCAAGCCGACTTAACCGTCGCGAGTCGCGCAACTGATCGCGAGTCGCGAAGATCGCACTGCCAAACCGCACACATTTGCTGGCCAAGGCTGTCGCGAGTCGCGCCAATCCTCGCGAGGTGCGAAGGCAGGGCTCGCGAGTCGCGAGCTCCTTCGCGAGTCGCGAGGATGCTGCTGGGCAGGTTCTCATGCCTGCTTGGCGGGCGAGGCTGCTGGGCAGGCTCTCAATGCTTGCGGTAGTGCGATGGCTGTGCTACTGGGCGAGGCTGCTGGGCTGCCGAGCTGCTGGAGGGACGAGGCTTGCGATGCTTGGTTGGTGATGACGCTGGGCTCGCTTAGGCTTGCGGTGGAGCGTAGCTTGCGGTGATGCTTGGGTTGCGGTGATGCTTGGCTTGCGATGATGCTTGGCTTGCTCGGCTCACATGCATTTCACCTTGGAAGCTCGGAATGCATGACATTAACACAACTTATCTCGCAAAACTCCGAACTTCCGCTAAGGGTTAAATAAAACACGAATGTTAACAATTACAATCAAACCCTTAGCAAAGTGCACCCAAAATAACGTATACACAACGTATAACTTGGACGTATCAAATACCCCCACACTTGAACTTTACTCGACCTCGAGTAAACTCAAAATGAGGGTCACCAAATAAATCTTCACCCAAATTATCAACACCATTCTCTCTCTCCACCAACAACATCATCATCACATCTTAACGAAATACGCTCAAAATCTAAACGTAAGGGATAATGATTCCCCCACACTTAGCTTCAAGCTACTATCAGAAATACAGACGCGACAACAATAATCACCAAACGACAACCAAAATGTGAGCTCAAATCCTGAAGGATCTCAAAGGAGTTGAACTCACTCCAACGCCACCATCAAAATGACAACTCGCCTAAAACCTCAAAAGACAAACTACTACTACTACAACCAATCTAGATAAGCAAGCCATGGAACAAAGACAAAAAGGGATAAATTCCATGCTTACTCCCAAAAACAAACAAACAACCAAAAGAATGTGAAAGCCAAAACAAAACTCCACAAAATCAAGGATGGATTCACCAACCTTACCCGAAAACGCTTTCCACCTTATGACACCATCTCCGGCAAATGAGTTTTCCAAATACAACATTCTCTCTCATTTTGCCTAGGAGCCCTTTCGGGTTTTCATCCTAGCTTCTCACATTTCTTTTTCATCTCACCACCTTACCCGCTCAATATAAGCCACTTTTTTGCATAGGTTGCCCTTTCGGGTTTTCAACCTATCCGGGCCCCCAATTTTTGCCCGAGTCGCCCGCCCTTGCGGGTTTTCAACTCAGCGGGATTCATTTTCATTGTTTTTTTTTTTTTATATTTTTTCATTTTCATTTTTTTTTTCATTTTTTTTTTCAAATTGAAATAAATACAACATAAATACAACATAGATACATGAGAATGAGAATACCCTCCCCCCTACTTAAACTACACATTGTCCTCAATGTGACGACAATTAGAAGAAAAAGTAAACTGAAAATGGGGGGAGAAAATCGAAAATCGGGTAAATCGAAGATCGAATGCTCAAGACTCATGACCAAACAATCCGTCAAACTCAAATTTTTTAACAACACCAACTCAAATCTCCCAAATCAACTCACAACCCTCTCCCTCAAATCACTCAAACAAATGGCAAATTCAAAAGTTATAAATTTTTGAGATTGACACCTAGCTCAAGAGATCGAAAAGATACAACAATCTCACTCCTCTAGTGTTACCAACTCCTAGCTATTGAACTCCTCCCAACGGGTTTTCTTTTGTGGACTTGGGCTCAAAGTGGATTAAGATTTGTTGTGGTTCTTTTGAGTGGGTGGACAGTGGGTGAAAGAAAGTTTATTTTGGTGGTGGAAATTTGATGAGAAAATAAAGGAAAAGAAAGAAAATAAAAAGGGTCTCGGGTTGCCTCCCGAGAAGCGCTGTTGTTTAAAGTCGTTAGCTCGACTTAATACCTTAAGCTCAATCATTAGGTTGTGCTCCATGTGTGACAATGGTGGTTCCATGTCAATCTCCACTTCAAATACCTGCAAAATTGATTGAGAAGGACTCTTGCAATGCATTGTTAGTGCCTAGCTTACTACAACATGGTTGAGCATATAACATCAGGTTATATCCAAAACCTAGCATTAAGTCAACAACAAACATCAACTAGTAGTACTCCTAGCTAATCCAAGTCATGACCATTAATATCAATCTTTAAAGCTAGACAATAACCAATCAATGAACCGTCAAAAGCCTCAATCAACCATTCCCAAGAGAGTGGCCAACCAAAAACAAAGAGCACAAACAATACCATCCAAAAATCACGCAAAATACAAACAAGTAACACCGTTTCCCCGGCAACGGCGCCAAAATTTGGGAGCGGGCGCGGATGTTGTCGTTGTGTGCACCGCACCCGGCCAAAGATAAAATTTCTCCTACTCTCTTCTACACTAAGGTAGTATAGTGGAAGTAGGGGTCGTATCCACAGGGAAACAGGGACGAGTTTAGTACTCAGCGTGATTCGAAACCTAGATTAAGCTAAGGGCCGAGAAACCTAATAATAATTACAAAGGGGGGGTTTCGAGTAGATTTACTAACAAACTAAAACTAACTAGCATATAAACAAAATGAGAAATCAATATGGAAAGATCTTGAATCCGATTAACATCCACTTCAATTCATTATCGATCCTCGAACCTCCACTCTAATTATTTCCATAATTATCTATTGTCGAGAATTAATCTCGCATTCTCCTTATTCTTAGTTGAATAGCACGATCAGCGTGACTATAAAACCCTAACTAAAGGATAACCTAGTCCGATCTGCGTCTAAGTTCAATCCAATAGCAGCAATAAACACGAGAGAACCAATAGACACCGCTAATGTCATACACGCGATAAACATTCAACAGTTGATTCAATTTCCCTAAGAAATAACCAAGATGATCTGCATCTAAATTACTCCCTAGTTTGCTACAAATTGATAAAAGAATAAAACAATCCGATTCTATTCTTAAATCTAGCATTAGATTAATTACACAATCAAACTAGTAACGTTCCTAGCATAATTATGCAATAATCATAAATCACAAGCATAGAAATTGAACCATAATCAAGGAAAAGAGAAAGAGAGGAAAGATCTCACAATAACGGTTGAAGCTTCATGTTAATTGATCCAAGAACAGTTCAAGCTACAATCCGATAGCAAAAACCAAACCCATAGTTGAAATCCCTAAAAACTAAACTAAGAAATGAAAACTAAATCTAGGAAATGAAAAACAAAGAAATGAAAATGAAGAACAAAGAGGAACGAAGAAGGAAAGATGAAAAGAGAATCATGAAGAAGGAAGGATGAGGAGAGGAGTATCCTCTCTCTCCCCTCAAGCTTGCCACTCCAAGGTCTACATTTCAGCTCTCCTCTTCGTGCTCCACTTCGTCTCCCCTCAAAATTTAGGTTTTAGGAAGCATTTAAACCCCACACAAAATCGTGGACCCAAGCCGACTTAACCGTCGCGAGTCGCGCAACTGATCGCGAGTCGCGAAGATCGCACTGCCAAACCGCACACATTTGCTGGCCAAGGCTGTCGCGAGTCGCGCCAATCCTCGCGAGGTGCGAAGGCAGGGCTCGCGAGTCGCGAGCTCCTTCGCGAGTCGCGAGGATGCTGCTGGGCAGGTTCATGCCTGCTTGGCGGGCGAGGCTGCTGGGCAGGCTCTCAATGCTTGCGGTAGTGCGATGGCTGTGCTACTGGGCGAGGCTGCTGGGCTGCCGAGCTGCTGGAGGGACGAGGCTTGCGATGCTTGGTTGGTGATGACGCTGGGCTCGCTTAGGCTTGCGGTGGAGCGTAGCTTGCGGTGATGCTTGGGTTGCGGTGATGCTTGGCTTGCGATGATGCTTGGCTTGCTCGGCTCACATGCATTTCACCTTGGAAGCTCGGAATGCATGACATTAACACAACTTATCTCGCAAAACTCCGAACTTCCGCTAAGGGTTAAATAAAACACGAATGTTAACAATTACAATCAAACCCTTAGCAAAGTGCACCCAAAATAACGTATACACAACGTATAACTTGGGCGTATCACCTACTAAATAGTAACGAGCCAATGCCCCAATAAACAGCTCGGTACGTGCACGACCGCCAATGAGCTCAACAAACCAGTTCTTTCACTTTACTTTATCATATTTAGTAACTTGTAATATTCATGGGTGGTAATCATCAATCATTCATCTCAACTCTACCTCAATTTAAGGTAGCAAAATCGTTTCATATCATATTATCTTTTCATAAACAATAGCTCATGACAGTTCATGTAGTTCATAAAACTCATAAAAAGTATTTATCAATCAATAAATCATAATAATCATCCCGCAACTCAAGAATAATCATTTTGATAAACATTTACTAACTCACAGTGTACTCGTATTTCATAAACACATTTGAAGGGAATTGCGGGTACCAACAATAGTTGTTACCTTAATTTGCCATATAATAATTCCTTATTCTTGATAACCGTTCTCCCTGAGCTCCGAGGAATGAGTTATTGTATAATCTTAACACAAGCATATAATATCAAATTAGTACCTAATTAGAAAATATCCTTAGTCCTCTTTAAAGTACAATTTTAGTTAGAAAATTCTTTATATAAGTTTGGAAATAATAGAAGTCTTCTTAAATAATTAAAACCATAAGGTAAAATATTAAAAACCTTAAATTATAAGAGTGGTAATATGAATGAGGAATTATAATTCAAAATGATGTTTATAAATAATAGTAGAAATACATATTGTGACAATCCAATTGAGAACCCGTAATATGGTAGTACTTAGTTAATGGGAATCCATTTTAAGAATCCAAAAATTTAGTCATAATACCACTTAACTAACATAAGCTTAAAGTTTAGTGAAAATAATACTTACTCAAGTGGGCTTAGGAAAGAAAGAAATTACTCCTTTGTTAGTTAAAGGAACCAAAGTACCAAACTTGACTTTCAACAGAGGCACGAGTAGGAGGAAAATAAGCAGACATGGGGCTGCGGTGGTGGTGCGTTTGCCGGTGCTAGGTTGTGGCAGACGGGGTTGTTCCTCAGCGGCAAGAAACGTGGGGAAGAGGCGTGCAGGGTGGCGGTGGTGCGACGGTGTGCGTGAAGAGGAGAGTGAGGCGAGCGTGGGGAGCCGAGGCAAGTAGCGAGAAGAGGGAGAAAGAAGAGGTGGTTGTTGGGTGGTTCTCGGAGATGCGGCTGGGTGTGGGGTTCGCCAATGGCGGTCGGAAGATGGGGCACTGGTGACTGTGGTGGTGGTTGCCGAAACAGAGTAAGAAGTAGGAGTTTTAACTCTTTTTGTTTGAGTTTCATTTCTGAATTTTGTTGTTGATTTTGTGATGAAAATTTCGAACCCAATCTCTATTTATAGAGGAATGGCTATCTCAGAGGATGCATTTTCAGAATTTAAAATTTCAAAACCATTAGTATCCATGGATTTCAATAAAACTAGAAGCTTTACCTACTGTTTTTGATGAATTTCGGTGGGATTAGCAAGTATTCATTGGGTTTCTAGAAGATTAAGTATACTGAGTTGGAGTTGGAGAAAAATAGGTGGTTTTTGACTTTGATGAGCAACCTCCATCCTTGCTCTTACACGCATGTCGAAGGAAGAAGATGAACTTCCTTTTTTTCTTTTATTTTTACGTTACCTATATTTTGGAAGGAGTTTTTGGCTATTTT
Organism: Beta corolliflora; assembly: GCA_947648045.1. NCBI lineage: Eukaryota > Viridiplantae > Streptophyta > Magnoliopsida > Caryophyllales > Amaranthaceae > Beta > Beta corolliflora. The sequence goes on along the minus strand of CANSZD010002940.1, from coordinate 312,114 downwards.
CAGCTCATTGGTTTCTTTTTGTTTGTTTGGGCTCATAGACTTGGGCAATGAGCCATTAGAATTTATTACTAGCACCAAGTATAATACCCAAAATACATACAAAGTTGTTTGAAAGATTTTAGTGGTTTAATTTATAAACTTCATTATCAATAAATTATTTATGAAAATATTCAACACCCTTTTAACATAATTTGGAAACTCAATTAAAACTAACTTAGTGTACATTACTTAGTAAAGTAGGGTCGCTTTTAGTTTAATAATCAAGATTATTTATTAATAAAAGGATTTTTTAACTAAAATAATACAAACTTTGATCGCTTCTCCCGCAATAATACAAACTTTCGATTATTATTTTGATATGAATCTGGAAGGCTCTTTGAAGACTCACGAGTTAAAGGTAGGTTCTTTTAGTGTTTAGGATGGTGTAGTTTAGAATTAGGGTTATTTAGACACGTAAAAAATGATTAGTAACAAGGAAATGAAGTTATCAATTCCTAACCAAGGATTAACAACAACTAGGGTTTGTAGAAGTTCAACTAACCAAGTTGAAAAATCAAACAAGGGTTTGCATTCGCTGCTTAAACTTGGATTCACTCCGAAAACTTTAATTCCACAAGGAATAGATTAAACTCAAATCACACTTAGCCTTAAAGGACTAGGCGTGTGTTTATATATATAGGAGCAGCAAGAAAAACCTTGCTCCCCAAGCTTACAATACCACACGTCCCACCCTTAGTAAATTAGGAAAATATCCTTCCTTAATTCTAGCCTAGATTCTAGCTAATTTTAAGGAAACAAAAACTTAAGGAAAGATATGCAATACCTTCCTTAATTACATCAAAACACACGGCTACAAGCTCCCCTTGCACGCCACTCTAATTCTTCCCAACTTAAGGTAACTTTCCTAAAATACAACTCTTGACAACTAGACTCTAATGAATCGAAACACTCTAAGGTTTTCGGACCTTATTACAACCAATACTTGTATAAAACAACTCAACTACTTGAAATAACTAACTTAACTAACAATCATAATAAAAGACATATTTTTAGTTACATGTAAAACCTCTACTTTAGGAGTAAAGTAAAACCATGCAACGACCTAGGAAAAAGATATCTTGATGGAGCATCCATGCACGCATCATACTCCCCCTCTTCAAAGGAACTTGTCCTCAAGTTTGATCAGCAAAGCAAGGCACTAAGTCACACGAAGGAAATGTAGCACACACTCCATCCCCCAAAAGCACCTTGTATGTCTCATAACCAATCCGGTCAACAATATCAAATGGTCCTTCATCAAGTGGTTCACCATGTTTATGGCTAACATGGAGTTTTTGTGCTGAAAGTGAGAGCCATACTTTGTCACCAACATCAAACGTAGTACCTCTTCTCATTTGTAGCATTTGATCTCGTGTCTCCTTCTTTGTAGTAGCGGTTTCCAACACTTCATAATGACAAGAGCTTAAGCACACATGAGCACCTTCTTTCTTCTCTAAATCAGTAACTTGGGATGATGAATAGCGTTTAGGTGGTAAAGGTTCCAACAAGAAACGTTTAGTCCCCAACAAGACAGAATATTCATTTGTCTTACCATTGTGAAGAACATGTCTATCACTTTGCCATGGTCTACCAAGCAATAAGGAACAAGCTGTCATAGGTAGTACGTCGCACCAAATTTCATCATAATAATCTCCAACCTTGAAACTAATCAAGGCTTGTTTGCGCACCCATAAGCCGCCATCTTCATTCAACCAGCTCAACTTGTATGCATTAGGATGTTTTCTCTTTTTGGCAATTGTAAAGCATCCACCATAGTCAAAGAACAAGCGTTAGTACACGAACCACTATCAATAATGAAAGGGCAAACCTGATTTTTAATCATGCAATTCGAATGAAAGAGATTATTTCTTTGAACATCTCCTTGTCCTTCATAAGGTTCCGCAAGCAAAGACCTTCTTAAAACCAGCACTGAATTTGCATTTTCCGGGCGACACTTAGCTTGATTACTCCAAAACTCGGCACTAGTCATATCAAGCACTTGTGTTTGTTGCGCCACCTCTTGTTCTTCCTCTTCTGTTTCGTTCTTTTCATGCAGCAAGAAGTTGTAATATTCATCTCTTGTGATCAAGATGCGATTTGGACAATTTCGAGCAACATGTCCTAAACCTTGGCACTTGTAACACACCACTTTCTTAAGAGGAGTTTCCTTAGATCCACCAGCAAGTAATTTACCTCTCAAAACATCCACAACTTCTTGTGTTGATGTTTTCGAACAATCACCCTCCTTTGATGCAATCGGATTTTCAGTTTCGGATTTTATGATCTTAAATCCTCCAAAGTACGAACCTTTGTGCTGTTTTTCCAACTTACATGCTAATGAACATACTTCATCAAAAGTGGTTAAGGGTTGAAGTTCCACAAAATTACGCAAGTTTTTAGTTAAACCAAGCACAAATTTAGCAATCTTTTGTTCTTCTTGGTCTCGACAATCACAAGCAATATAAAGTCGTTCAAATTCCTTAATGTACTTCTCAACACCCATAGACCCTTGAGTTAAAGAATTCAGTTTTAAAAACAAATCTTGTTTATGTGTTCTTGGAACAAACCGTTTCTTTAACTTAGTTTTCAATTCAGTCCAAGTATCAAGGGGTTCTTTTCCTTCAGCTTCACGTCTAGAATGAAGTGATTCAAACCAAAGAGAAGCATACCTTGTAAGCTTAAGCGTGGCATAGGAGAAACGTGTGTGATCTTCGAGTTGCTTGTGTTCAAGCAAACGCTCCATTCTCCTTTCCCAATCTAAGTATGTTTCCGCATCTTCATCACCATCAAAGAATGGTAAGTCTGAAAGTTTCAGCTCTTCTTCTCTCCTTCGGTTATTCACACTAGGAATAGAAGTAGTAGGTCGAGTGCTTTTCAGTTCATGCATATCACGTCTCATCTCCAGCATGGTTGCTTGCAAACTTGTGTTCATCTCCATAAGGTCAGCAAGTCTCGAGGCAAAGGTTCTCATATTCATATTCTCATCAGCTTCCGTCATCTTGTACGAAACGAGTCCTCGAAATCCAATAAAATCCCTTCCTATCCCAGCAGCCACACCAAAATGATATGAATCTGGAAGGCTCTTTGAAGACTCACGAGTTAAAGGTAGGTTCTTTTAGTGTTTAGGATGGTGTAGTTTAGAATTAGGGTTATTTAGACACGTAAAAAATGATTAGTAACAAGGATATGAAGTTATCAATTCCCAACCAAGGATTAACAACAACTAGGGTTTGTAGAAGTTCAACTAACCAAGTTGAAAAATCAAACAAGGGTTTGCATTCGCTGCTTAAACTTGGATTCACTCCGAAAACTTTAATTCCACAAGGAATAGATTAAACTCAAATCACACTTAGCCTTAAAGGACTAGGCGTGTGTTTATATATATAGGAGCAGCAAGAAAAACCTTGCTCCCCAAGCTTACAATACCACACGTCCCACCCTTAGTAAATTAGGAAAATATCCTTCCTTAATTCTAGCCTAGATTCTAGCTAATTTTAAGGAAACAAAAACTTAAGAAAAGATATGCAATACCTTCCTTAATTACATCAAAACACACGGCTACAAGCTCCCCTTGCACGCCACTCTAATTCTTCCCAACTTAAGGTAACTTTCCTAAAATACAACTCTTGACAACTAGACTCTAATGAATCGAAACACTCTAAGGTTTTCGGACCTTATTACAACCAATACTTGTATAAAACAACTCAACTACTTGAAATAACTAACTTAACTAACAATCATAATAAAAGACATATTTTTAGTTACATGTAAAACCTCTACTTTAGGAGTAAAGTAAAACCATGCAACGACCTAGGAAAAAGATATCTTGATGGAGCATCCATGCACGCATCATATTTAATATATCAAACTTTTATAAAAATTTCCCCCAATAGGTCATTACCGGTTGTTAACTTGTTGTAGGAGGTATACTAGCTGATGTGGCACTCACCATGACATGTGTCATTATTCCAGTGGTTGGTTTGTTTTTTATTTAAATTTTAGGAAACAAAAAAAAACTTAATTTCCTTTCTTTGTTCCCTCCACTCTCTTTCTCCCTCCTCCTCCTCCCAACCCTGCCCTCCCCAACCACTGGACCGTGCTCTCCCCTCCCTCTACCCCTGCCTACCGAGACGACCCCTGTCCTTAGGGGTGTTATGGGTGGTTAACCGTCCCGAAACAACATATCGGTTCGGTAACCGAAAGTTTCGGTTCGCTTTTTTTTGTGAACCGTAACCGTAACCGTTTAAACCGGTTACCGCCTAAGCGGTTAACCGTTTTTTCGGTACGGTTTTTCAGTTAACCATTAACCGTTATTCAATTTATACTATTATATTTTTCTTAATGTAAATATATATTTTCTATTTTTGTGTGGATATACTATAATATTATATATATTCTAATATAAAATATATTATAAAGTGGATAATAAATCCATAGAAAACATAATAACACTAAGAATTTACTCCATTTCATAATTATAGTGTTTAAATTTGTACTAAATTTTTTCAATAATCTCATACTTCCTCTAATTGTTGTTACTTAGTAACAAATATTAGAATTAATATAGTTGTTGAAAAATGTTTCACAATAAATAAAATTGAGAAAAAAAATATTTCATTTTTTCGGTTAACCGTTCACTCAAAAATCATAACCGTAACCGTACCGTTTAACCGTGAATTTTACCGGTTCGGTAACCGTACCGTTGAATCCCAAATTTTCCAGTTCGGTAACCGCCCATTTTGACCGATTTTTTGGTTTTTCGGTACGGTTTTTCGGTTTCGGTTTTTTGTGAACACCCCTACCTGTCCTCCTCCTCCCCTGAAATCACCACCCTTTCCCTCCCCCCATCCCCGAAAAACCAAAAAGGTTATGGCGAGGGATTTTGATTTTGATTTTGCACAGGCACGCCGGAGATTCCGGCGAGGGATTCGCAGGCCACTCTGCGGTCGTGGGTGACGCCGACGCCGACGCAAAATGAGATGAGATTCAATTGTAATTCTATGGTGGGATTGTAGGAGAGAAGAGAGTGACAATAAGATTTTGGAAAAAAAATCGTGGGGTTGGGGTGGTGGTTTCGGGGTGGCGACGGGGTCGGGGTGATTTAAGGGAGGAGAGAAGGTGTGGAAGTGAATAAGAAGAAGAAGGGAGGAAGTTTTGGCACTAAAGAAGGGTGGCAATGGAGTCGGGGAGGGGCGGGGAGGTGGTTTCACGTAGGGGGAGGTGCTAGGGGGGCTTGGGGATTGGGGGTGGGGTTACGAGTGGTGTTTCAGGTGGCTGGGGGTGGGGTAGGGTGGTTCAGGTGGCTTTGGAATCGGGGGTGGAGTTACGAGTGGTATTTCAGGTGGCTGGGGGTTGACCTTGGGATTGAGGGTTGGGCTAAGGGTGGTGTTTCAGGTGGGGGGAGGGAGAAAGTGATTTAATGTTTTTTTTTTACTAAAAAAAAAAAAATCTTAACATGTTTTACAGGTTTCAAGTCAAGTTAACCTACTATAGGAATTTCAGTACAAAGTTTGATATATTAATATAATAATCAAAAGTTTGTATTATTACAAGAGAAGCGGCCAAAGTTTGTATTATTCGAGTTGAAAAATCCTTAATAAAATAAAGTTAAAATTCGGGATATTACATCCTTCCCCTCTTAGAAAAAGCTTCGTCCTCGAAACTGGAGCTCAATTAGAACTTATATCATCGATAACATATGCATTCATGTATGAATTCAATTCACATATTATATAAGTAACAAATTGTGTCATAAAAGATTTCGTATGATAATCAAGCGACTCATGCATACAAGTAACAAGCAGTATCATACGACATCCAATAAAAGCATTTCATTACATAAAGATCATGTTACCCTAAGAGAAAAGGTGAGGGGTATTTCATTCTCATTTGTTCTTCCACTTCCCAAGCAGCCTCAGAGGTCGAGTGGTTAGCACATAGGACTTTCACCATTTGGATTACTTTACTTCTCAGTTGCCTTTTCCTATGATCAAGTATTTCAATCGGTTTCTCCTCATAGGTCAAATCGGTTCGTAGTTGTAAAGGTTCGTGTATGATTATATAGCTCAGATTTGGGACATATTTTCACAACATCGACACGTGAAATACCTTATGAACCTTGTCCAAGGCAATTGGTAATGTCAATTGATATGCTACTTTATTCATACTATCATAGGTTATGCTTAATCGCTTCATATTCATAACATCACCTGTTGTAGCCTAAACTAACCAACGGCTCTCCTGGAGACACATGGATCCATCAGGACCATCCACGTGTCCCATCAAAAGGAGTAAGCAAATGGTTAAAACCCTAGGTTTTTACTATGAAAAGAATAAAAGCCCACCTTTTGGCCTGAAGAATATCCAGGGCCCAAATCCCAAAAAACGGCTACATATGATTGGTTAATGATCAACTCCCAATCATTGCCTGCCACGTGTCACGTTCTGATTGCCTACCCAATCAGGTGCCCTTAATTTAGGGTGACTCCAAAAGGCAGCAATCAGATCCCAAACACTATAAATACTCCCCTTGAAATCAGGAGAAAGATAACTTCTTGAACAGTATGCCCTTACTCTGTCAAAACACTCTCTCACTTTCTTTCTCTATCTCTACTTTTACCTTTTTCACTCCTGATACCTGACTTAAGCTTCGGAGGGGGAACCACCACCCAAACCTCCAGGGTGGGTCCCTTTTTCTGCAGGTTTGGGAGCGGAGCTCAGGATCGGATTACCATATTAGAACATCGGTGCACAAGTCTCCATTTGAAGAACATCTCGAAGGATAATAATTTACTTGCCGGCCAAGGAGACTAAACATTTGGCGCCGTCTGTGGGGAGACGCAACGATGACTGATTGTCACTCGTCTAATGTGGCAAGAAATCGAAGTTTTTAGATTCAAGTAGAAGATATCGTAGACGATGAGAGACCACCTCGAGGAAGGGATATACTTATGTCCATCATTAGTGTCCCTGGTCAGAGTCGTGAACCAGTTATTCAGGAAAATCTTGAACGTCCAGTGACTGCTGCTCATTTGGAGAACGTCTTAAATGATTTTCATACTAAGATGGCAAATGCGTCCAGAACGTATCAAGAACAATATGTCCTTGTTTCCAAGTCAATCCAAATCCAGCTGCTAACAATCCAGTTCCTCTTAGAGGGCGTGCCCAGGAGAATCGTCCAGGTCCAAGCCGACCTGCTCGTTAGGAACCCTCTAGGAGAACAACCAGAGAAAGACAGCCAGCGGACAGTGAGCAACGAAGTGATACATGTACATCAAGGTAACCCAAGATATTAAAATTAGATGATCTTTCAAATTATTGGATTTGGATCATCTTACAATCCAAGGTTGCAAGTGGTGTTTTAGTGTTGATTTCAAGCCCAAATTTGTCACAAGTGTTACATGGGTTAATTATTGAACTCTAAATGCAGCAACAACAACAAAGCTTAGCATGATATAGGCGTGATATGAGCAGCCCGTAGTTCTGTTATGGGCAAGAGTGTTTTTATTTGCTTTTGTTGTTTATTTTTAGCTTGAATAAAGCCAAGAGATTACTCTTAAAGTATCTCCATTTGGCCAGCTATTTAGAGTGTGATTAGGAGCTTATTTAGTCATCATTTACTGATTAGGAGTGTGGTTGTAACAGCTCATTAATTGAGCATAATGATGGGCGTGATTTAAGGAGTTTTGTAACTCCTTTGTAACTCCTTGTGGCTGTTCATTATGGACAGTTTTCAAGGGGGTTTTTGGCTTCCTTTTGGTGCTCCATCTCTCTATATAATGTGAGCAAAGAATCAATGAAAATCAGCTTTGTGATTTGATAAAAAACTTTGTGTTTTAGCTACTTAAACTTTGAGTGTGTCTCCAGTTCAAGAGTTCCCTTATTACTTTGAGTGTGTCTTGAGTGATAAGCTTAGGAGAGGTTGAGTGGGTCTTGCCTCTGGCCTAAAACCCTAAATCATTGAGTTTGTCCTTGTGATTTGGTTATATCCTTGGTTACGAGTGTTTTGTAGTGTTCTTGTGAGTGTTCTTGTTCCCATAAGTTTAGATTCATCATCCAACACTTTGGAGGGTGTATTTAGACTTACATCTCACTGAACTCAGTTACCTATTCACCAGTCACTTTGTAGCCAATCGGCAAGAACAAAAGACAAGTATGCACTTGGGCAAGGTCGTCCAAGGACTAAAAGAAGCCCTTAGAAGTTTTGCTAAGAGGTTCAATCTAGAAGCCTTGTAGATTCAAGATCTTAATGCTGGTATGGCCTTCGACGCCTTCATCAGGGGGCTACGGCCTGGGAGTTTTAAGTTTGATCTTGTGAAGAAGAAAATCACCACTCTGGCAGAAGCTTTGAAAGAGGCCGAAGTGTTCATACACGCCATGGAAGTTTGTGCTGAGGCCAAGCACCCTGAGTCCAAGAAGCCTGAAGAGGTGGTTCACCAAAAAAAAACAACCCTAAAAAGGCTGAGAATTGGGTAATAACCTCCACAACTACTTCGTCCAGGCGAGGAAAGAGAAAATAATCTGAATCTTCGGCGGATCCCATAGAATTTAGCAAAGATCAATACTCCATCCTCATGGAGATAAAGGATTTATATGAGCTCAAGGCTCCAGCTGAGATGAAGACCCCTTACAGGAACAGAGACAAGAGCAAGTACTGTCATTTCCATAAGGACTGTGGTCATGAGACTAACGAATGTAAACACCTCAAGAGGGCTTTGGAGGATTTAGCCCAGAAAGGAAAGATGAATTTATACTTACCCCAAGGGGGAAGGAAGTTTAGAGGAAGGATGTTCGTCAGAGCAAGAAGAAAGAAAGTGAGAGCACCGACGAAGATGTTGTTCTTGTCATCTCAGGAGGATTTGCAGCTGGAGGACCATTCAATAGGGGGCACAAAAACTATCTCAGGGAGCTCAGCCAAATTTTGTTAACTGACCAGACAAAGGCCGAGCCTTTCCCTAAAGTAGTAGTCAGTGAGCAAGATCGGGGGAAGCTGAAGACTCCTCATGATGACTCCTTGGTTGTGCAGATGAAGATAGCAACCTTGAGAGTAAGAAGAATTATGATTGACATCGGAAGCTCTACAGACATCATCAGTGCAGATTGCTTGTCCAGATTGAAGTTCGATGAGAAGAACTTGGTCCCTGTCCACCATCCAATCATTGGGTTTGGGGGAGGAGTTATTCACCCTATGGGGATAGTTACTTTGCCCGTCGGAGTAGGAGAGAAGGATGTCTCTCAGTTTGTTCATCAAGTTCCTGGTCGTCCGAGACTTGACAGCCTACAACGTCATTCTTGGACGGCCAACTCTGAATCATGTTAAAGCAGTGATAGTTACTCACCTTATGCTCATGAAGTTTGAATGTTATGGTGGTCAAATTGGTACCTTGTATAGAGACCAACAGGCGGCCAAAGAGTATTACCTAACTACTTTGAAACCATCATCTTGGAGAGCAGAGAAGCAAGACCAGACGAAGGTTGCTGGCGAAGAAAAAACGGCCGAAATTGTGAAAGACCAGGTGGCCTCTCTGAGAATGACAATTGAAAGTCCTCAGACGCAGGTTGCTCCCTCAAGGAAAACGTCTGAAAACCTTCCCAGCAAGAAAAGAAGTATGTGACCGTCAAAGAAGAACCACCCGTCTGGAGAGGTGATGGCCATCATGGGCGTGGCATTTGAACGTCCAGAGCCCGTGGAGGCCCCAGAAGACATTTGTTTGGATGAGGCTCGTCCAGAAAGAACCTTGAAGATTGGATCTTCTCTCACCTCTAAGATGAGGGGCATTTTGATAAATTTGCTCAAGGAATTTCAAGGTGTGTTTGCCTATAGTGTCGAGGAGATGCCTGTAATTGATCCAGAGATAGCCGTCCACCAGCTAAATGTTGATCCGAGCTCAAAGCCAGTTCGGCAGAAGAAGAGACATTTATGGCCGGCCAGAAATCAGGCGGTCGACCAAGAAGTATAGAAGTTGTTGGAATCACGATTCATAAGAGAAACTTACTATCCAGATTGGATAGCTAATGTGGTCATGGTACCAAAGCCCAATGGCACATGGAGAATGTGTGTGGACTACACGGATCTCAACAAGGCCTGTCCTAAGGATAGTTTTCCTTTGCCTAAGTTAGATCGGCTGGTGGATTCCACGGCTGGCCATGCTATGCTAAGCTTCATGGACGCCTATTCCAGGTTTCATCAAATCCCCATGTGGCTGGAGGACCAGGACAAGACGTCCTTCATTACAGAGAAGGGGCTGTATGGATGGCTAAGAACGCCTTTTGGTCTCAGAAATGCGCCGGCCACCTTCCAAAGACTGATCAATATGGTCTTCCAGCCGCAATTGGGAAGGAATATGGAGGCTTACATAGATGATATGATATTAACGAGTCAGCAAGAAGAATATCATGTTGGTGACTTAAGAGAAACTTTTGAAACTCTCAGAAAGTACAAGTTGAAGTTGAACCCCAAAAAATGTGTTTTCGGCGTCTTAGCTGGGAAGTTCTTGGAATTCCTGGTGGATCAGAGGGGAATAGAAGCAAATCCCGAAAAGATCCAAGCCATTCTAGACATGAAGTCTCCGTCCAAGGTTAAAGAAGTGCAACGTCTGACGGGTTGCCTAGCGGCCCTTGGACATTTCTTATCTAAATCAGGTGACAAATGCCATCATTTTTTCGCCACCATTAAGAAGAAAGCTAAGTTTGGGTTAGATTAGCACTGGTCATGGCCAGCAGGAAGTTGAGTCCTTATTTCTTGGCTCACAGTATACTAGTCTATACTGACCAACCTCTGAAGCAAGTTTTACATAAAATGGAAGCTGCTGAACGAATGCTGAAGTGGGCTGTTGAGCTAAATATGTTATACATAACCTTTGAACCAAGGAAATCCATTAAGGGGCAAGCTTTGGCAGATTTTATAGTTGAGCAGACTCGGCCAACTGTGGAACCAATATTTGATCCGGCCGAGGGAAGGAAGCACTGGACGCTCATGGTAGATGGATCTATAGGATTTAAAATGCAGAAATACAAACAATTTATACAAATCCTATTCCCAAGAACACCCTAAAAATACTATAATGTATCTACAAAAGATGGTGAAAAATTATACCTTTGTACTCGTTGATGTTTATTTAGAATCTCAAATGAAATTCCTCCACTAGTAGTCCACCACCACAATGAAGATTAGATTTTTAGATTTGCTAGTACCTTAAAACAACTAATTGTTTTGATATAATACTCTCTTGTAAAATTTTAGAGAGCAAAATGTTCTCTCACTCTCTTTCTTTTTCCCACGGCTAAGCAATGTACAAATGTAATGAATAGTCAACCTCTTCTTACATTATCACCCTTGATATATGCGTGTAAATCCTTTCAAAAAGGATGATATAATGCTTTCCTTATTTATGGGCAATCAATCATCACATGATTGATATTGTTACTCATTTAATTAATTGATTCCAATCAATCAAAGATTAACATAATCAATTATCCCTATAATTGATATTTTACTAAATAAGAAGATATTACAATTATCTCATTTTATTTTAGCAATAGAGTATTTATTTGTATTATCAAATAATATTAGTCTCCAATAGACTAATTAATCGACATTGTAGTTTAGGTGTGACCCTGTAGTCTGTAGGTCCAAACAAGTTAAGGTAGTAAATATTAATCATTTATTAATATTACAAGTCAAGATTGGCTTCTAGCAAAGCATCATGACTACCTAAACTATATTGGATATAATTAATAATTTATAACTTTTGAGTTATGCACTTGATCGTAGGACATACTCCAACAATCTCCCACTTGTCCTAGAGCAAGTGGTGCTTTATAATTCCTTTGTCTTTTATTGTTATATCTGAACATAAGGTAAGAAATCTTGTCATCCTTATGAAGTCCTAATTATTTCTCAGTCTCCAAGTTCAACTGTCAAACGAATGATTGAATCACAATCCATACGAGCACGACCATGCATTTTACAGTTTAAACTCTCTGAGAGGCCCAAAACAACATTCCTATGTAATAGGAGGACAATTCCATCTTATTTACCCTGTATCCTTCACACGAGTCATAGCAACATGTACATTGCCTTTATAGTCTCCTTTTACGGCACGACGTTTGATAATGCCAAAGTGTACTAGTCATCAATGTAAGGAATCAGTGGTAAACTCAAGTATGAGGAATCAACTCATTTATATTTTTAGAGAAACTTACGACATTCAGCTCTTAAAGATTTCTCTATATGGGTCAAATCTAATGTGTATTCACCAATTCACATTAATATAATTGATTAGACATCCAATGCCCCTATGATCCATGAAACATGATCATCAATCAATCTATAAACTAATCATTATAGGTCATTAATGTACCTACTTAATGACCTGATTAGGGACTAGGTAATCATTTATTTTAGTTCACTTAATAGGGTTCCATAGTTGAGTCCTCATACTCAACATCCTATTTAAAACAACTGATTACTTTGGACATTTGTTTTAATACTAAACCGAATTTAAACAAACATATATTTATAAAATAATAAACATATACCTTTTATTTCAATAATGAACTACGTTCAATATTAAATACAAATATAGGTCATTCTCCAATGTTCCTAATTCCCATAGCTGAAGTATGACTCTCATGTTTCTGCTGAGAAAGTGGCTTAGTAAGCGGATCTGCAACATTGTTATCCGTATGAACTTTACATATCCTAACATCTCCTCGATCAACTATCTCTCGAATCAGATGAAATCTCCTGAGTACATGTTTGGATTTTTGGTGTGATTTTGGTTCTTTTGCTTGTGCTATAGCTCCAGTGTTATCACAATAAACATCCAAAGCACTAACAATATTAGGGTCCACTCCAAGTTCAGAAATGAACTTTTTTATCCAAACGGCTTCTTTTGCTGCTTCTGATGCAGCAATATACTCAGCTTCAGTTGTAGAATATGCTATAGTGCTCTACTTGGAACTTTTCCAACTCACTGCTCCTCCATTCAAACAAAATATGAATCCCGACTACGATCGAAAATCATCCTTATCTGTTTGGAAACTAGCATCAGTATAACCATTTATACTTAGCTCATCCTCTCCTCCATACATTAAGAATTTTTCTTTAGTCCTGTTAAGGTACTTTAGAATATTCTTCACAGCAGTCTAATGGTCATCACCTGGATTTGCTTGGAATCTACTGGTCATACTCAAAGCATAGAAAACATCTGGTCTAGTACATCTCATGGCATACATGATGGATCCAATAGCTGACGCATATGGGATCTTGCTCATGCGGTCTTTCTCATCAGTCGTCGAAGGACACTGAGTCTTGCTCAGACTTATGCCATGAGACATGGGTAGAAACCTCTTTTACAACCTTTCATATTGAACCTAGTTAGAACCTTATCAATTTAAGTTTCTTAACTTAGTCCAATCATTCTTTTAGATCTATCTCTATAGATCTTAATGCCTAGTATGTATTGAGCCTCACCAAGGTCTTTCATTGAGAAACACTTTCCAAGCCATATCTTTACAGACTCTAGCATATGAATGTCATTTCCAATCAGAAGTATGTCATCTACATACAAGACTAAGAAAACAATCTTACTCCCACTAACTTTCTTGTAAACACAAGATTCCTCTTCATTTCTGAGAAAACCAAAACCTTTGATTGACTCGTCAAATCGGAGGTTCCAACTCCTTGATGCTTGCTTTAATCCATAAATGGATTTTTGAAGCTTGCATACCTTTCTAGGTGCATTAGGATCAATAAAACCCTCAGGTTGTGTCATATACACTTCTTCTTCTAAAAAACCATTTAGGAAGGCGGTTTTAACATCCATTTGCCATATTTCATAGTCATAATATGAGGCAATTGCAAGAAGTATCCGAATAGATTTCAGCATAGCCACTGGTGAAAAGGTTTCATCATAGTCTATACCATGAATTTGTTTGAAACCTTGTGCCACTAGCCTAGCTTTGTGGATATATACATTTCCATCCATGTCAGTTTTCAACTTGAAAACCCATTTGCATCCAATAGGTTTAACCCCATCGGGCAAATCAGCCAAGTTCCAAACGTGATTTTCATACATGGAATCCATTTCGGATTTCATGGCTTTTAACCATAAGTCGGAATCTGAACTAGCCATAGCTGCTTTGTAGGTAGTAGGCTCATTGTTTTCTAAAAGCAATATTTCTTTATTTTCAGACACAAGAAATCCATATCTCTCAGGTGCTGAAACTTTCCTAGTAGACCTACGAGGGGCGGGTGCCACGGAGGTAGATTCCACAATAGGTTGTGGAGTCTTATCAGTTTCCACAACTACTTGTGGAGGCTCCTGATTTTGTGGCTCATTTTCAGCTCGAATTTCTTCGAGGTGAATATTTCTCCCACTTGAATTTCTAGAAAGACGTTCTCTTTCGAGAAAGACACCAGTTCGAGCCACAAACACTTTGTTCTCAGTTTTGTTGTAGAAGTAATACCCCTTTGTTTCTTTTGGATAACCTACAAAGTAACATTTGTCAGATTTAGGTGCAAGTTTGTCAGATTGTAAACGTTTTACATAAACTTCGCATCCCCAAATCGTAAGAAAAGACATAGTTGGAGTTTTTCCAGCCCATAACTCATATGAAGTCTTTTCAACAGCTTTGGTTGGAGTTCTGTTTAAGATTAGTGCGGCAGTTTCCAAGGCATGACCCCAGAATGATATCAAAAGATCGGCCTGACTCATCATTGATCGAACCATATCTAATAGAGTTCGATTTCTCCTTTCGGACACACCATTCCATTGTGGTGTTCCTGGAGGAGTTAGTTGGGAAATAATTCCACAACTTTTGAGATGGTCATCAAACTCATGGCTTAAATACTCACCACCTCGATCAGATCGAAGGGCTTTTATTGTCTTGCCAAGCTGATTCTGTACTTCCATTTGAAATTCTTTTAACTTTTCAAAAGCTTCAGATTTATGCCTCATAAGGTAGATATACTCATATCTACTGAAGTCATCTGTGAATGTTATGAAGTACTGATAATTGCCTCTAGCATTTGTACTCATTGATCCACAAACATCAGAATGTATGAGGCCTAATAAGTCACTTGCTCTTTCACTTACACCAGTGAATGGAGCTTTTGTCATTTTGCCAAGTAAGCAAGATTCGCATGTATCATATGATTCGAAATCAAATGATTCCAAAAGTCCTTCCTTTTGAATTTTTTGGATACGTCTCTCATTTATGTGGCCAAGACGACAATGCCAAAGGTAAGTTTTATTTGAATCATTTGATTTGGCCTTTTTAGGATCAATGTTATAAACTTGACTTTCTAAATCTAGCAAATAGAGCCCATTAAATAAGTGAGCACTACCATAAAACATTCCATCCTTTTGAAAAGAAAGACATTTATTCTTAATATCAAATGTAAACCCTTCCGTATCCAAACTGGAAACAAAAATAATGTTTTTAGAAATAGCTGGAACAAAATAACAATTATTCAAATCCAAAACAAGCCCAGAGGGCATTATTAAACTAAAAGTGTTTACGGCTAAAGCTGCAACCTTTGCTCCGTTGCCAACACGTAGGTCCACTTCCCCTCGAGCCAAGCTCCTACTTTTCTTTAGTCCCTGCACATTTGTACAAATGTGAGATCCACATCCGGTATCAAATACCCAAGAATTAGAAATAGTGAGATTAACTTCAATAACATGTATACCTGAGGTAGAAGCAATATTGCCATTCTTCTTGTCCTCTAGATACTTAGGACAATTCCTCTTCCAATGATTTGTGGCAATGAAAGCATTCTTGGTCTGGAGTAGCTCCAGCCTTAGTTTTGACAACTTGTTTGCCCTTACCCTTACTATGAGGGTATTGCTTTTTATTGCCTTTCTTCTTGAAAACCCCTTTCTTTTTCTGAATCATAAGAACATGATTCTTAAGTGCAACCTTGATACTTGGTTCAGCAGTCTTGAGCATTCCTAGAAGCTCATTCATAGTCTTCTCCAACTCATTCATGTTAAAGTTTAACACGAATTGGTCATACCCCTTATGAAGGGAGTGGAGAGTGATGTCAATTGGTAGCTCATCACCTAAGGTGACACCTAGTCGTTCCAAATTCTCAAAATAACCCATCATTTTGAGAACGTGCGGACCAACAGGTTCACTTTCTTTGAGACTGCTCTCAAGGATAGCCTTAACCGTTTCATAATGCTCAATTCTTGCCTGTTTCTGAAACATAGCTCTGAGCTGATGAATGATGTCAAAAGCCTCCATGTTTTCAAATTGTTTTTGCAATTCAGAATTCATGGATGCTAACATCAAGCATGTGACATCAAGAGATCTAGCTACTGCCGTATCATATGCTTTTCGTGTCTCAGCAGATGCTCGAAGGGGAGGTTCAACAGGGAGAGGGTTTTCAAGAACATCCAGTTTCATTTGAGACTTAAGAACTATTCTCAAGTTGCGATACCAATCCAGAAAATTATTTCCATTTAGTTTTTCCTTTTCGAGAAGAGCGAATACCAAAAGATGACATAGCGGAGTTTGAATTAGGAGTAACCATCT
The DNA here is from genome assembly GCA_947648045.1 of Beta corolliflora. Lineage (NCBI taxonomy): Eukaryota > Viridiplantae > Streptophyta > Magnoliopsida > Caryophyllales > Amaranthaceae > Beta > Beta corolliflora. The sequence continues at coordinate 295,530 of CANSZD010002940.1, read as the reverse complement.
ACAAATGAAAAAGTAAAGTTTTAGGTTTAAGATTATAAACAATAACTTCAAATTTTAACGAGGTTAAAACAAGTTAAAGGCTTTTAGTCTAAAAAACGTCCTCATTTAGGCTAAAATATTCCAAGACCCCAACTCATTTAATCCTAAGCCGGCTTTGGCCGGTCACCTAAGAGATAAATGATTTAGGTAAATAACACTTTATTAGTTATACTCCTATAACTCTTGGTTAATAGGAAACATCGTATGTAAAAACCCATTCCTATACCCCAAAGCCCAAGTCCTAATTGAATACCATGTTGAATAAAACCTTACATACTTGTAAATTTCTTAAATATACTCTAAATGCTCTAAGATAAAAGGTAATACCTTGCTTTGGCAAGCCCATTACCAATGATAAAAAACATGAATAGATGTTTGTAAGGGTGGGTATCTAATTATTCAAATTTTAAAAATGAGGACTTAAGTTACTATGTCAATTCTAAATTTAGTGAACTAATAGCAATTAGAACAAGAACATAATAACAAAATAAAAGCAATAATTAAAATGCATAATTAAAATGATCCTAGTATGGCCCCTATACCTAAAACTAAACTTGAAGGTGCTTCCTTGTATCCGCCTTTTGATCTCCATCAAAGCTTGATTCTCCAATCAACATAAAAGCTAATTGAAATTTGAATAAAAGTACAAAAATACAAAACGGCTCGCACTCCGTATTTAAGATACAAAAATACATAAACGGTACGCAGACCGTATTTTCTATCCTAATTTGGCCATACTAGTCATCCAACATTCATGCATAAATTTATTCATTCATTCACTTACTTAGAGTAAGTGACCCAGTTTATATTAGACAATTCTAATACAAAATAGTAGTTAAGCTAATCAACAATTTTAATTAGTTCAAATAATAACAAAATTTAATAGTGTTAGAAATTATACTTGGACTTTATATTATCATGATAATAAAATTGCAACTTTTTCCAAAAAATGAGAGTTGAACATCCAAATAATAAACTCCCACTTAGAAATAGTCACCTAACTATTAGGTTGAAAATTTGGATTGAAGAAACTTGGGTTTAACAACTTTTAAAACCCAAAACTGAATTTATGTAATGCTGTCAAAAAAAAAAAAAGCCGAAAACAGTTTTTTTTTTAATTAAACATGCATATAGCCTAGGCCCAACAAGTAGGCCCACAAGAGCCACTGCCAGGCCCAGAGGACAGCAAACCAGACTAGCTGTCCGGCCCAGCGGTCCAGACCAGGCAGAAAACCCAGCCCAGACGCTGGAAACCCACGCTGACAACATGTCCAACTTGCTGTCTTCACTCCTCAACAACTTACAACATGCTAGAATAACATGTTATTGTACAATAACAACATAAACTTGCTGACAACGCAGTAACTTTTTCTCCTTTTTTTTTGATTTAAAATTCCATTTTCAAAAAACAATCAACTTTACATATTTTGTTTAATAATCATATTATTCAAACAAAAAATCAAAGAAAGGCTTATAATCGGAAAAAATTGTATTGGTCTCATAAAAAAAATATTCGAATATAAGAAAAATAATATTATTATATGAACTATTCATAAAATAAATTGAAAAACGAAAATTAAATATCATTATATCAATAACATTCGAATTCCAATAAATAAAAAAAATTATTATGTTGCAATTTCATAAGTCCAAGTGTTAATACTAACAAGATTAAATTATATGCATCTATAAAGATCAAAATAGCATAAATAGGGAGGCGACTGATACCACTATAGGATTTAAAATGCGGAAATACAAATAATTTATACAAATCCTATTCCCAAGAACACCAAAAAAATACTATAATGAATCTACAAAAGATGGTGAAAAATTATACCTTTGTAGCGTGCCTCGTTGATGTTTATTTAGAATCTCAAATGAAATTCCTCCACAAGTAGTCCACCACCACAATGAAGATTAGACTTTTAGATTTGCTAGTACCTTAAAACAACTAATTGTTTTGATATAATACTCTCTTGTAAAATTTTAGAGAGCAAAATTTTCTCTTACTCTCTTTCTTTTTCCCACGGCTAAGCAATGCACAAATGTAATGAATAGTCAACCTCTTCTTACATTCTCACCCTTGATATATGCGTGCAAATCCTTTCAAAAAGGATGATATAATGCTTTCCTTATTTATGGGCAATCAATCATCACATGATTGATATTGTTACTCATTTAATTAATTGATTCCAATCAATCAAAGATTAACATAATCAATTATCCCTATAATTGATATTTTACTAAATAAGAAGATATTACAATTATCTCATTTTATTTTAGCAATAGAGTATTTATTTGTATTATCAAATAATATTAGTCTCCAATAGACTAATTAATCGACATTGTAGTTTAGGTGTGACCCTGTAGGTCCAAACAAGTTAAGGTAGTAAATATTAATCATTTATTAATATTACAAGTCAAGATTGGCTTCTAGCAAAGCATCATGACTACCTAAACTATATTGGATATAATTAATAATTTATAACTTTTGAGTTATGCACTTGATCGTAGGACATACTCCAACAGGATCGTCCACTATCAATGGATGTGGGGCAGGAATTATTTGCCAATCTCCAGAAGGAGATAAATTTGAATATACTCTAAGGTTCCAGTTCCAGGCGTCCAACAATGAAGCTGAGTATGAAGTTCTTTTGGCTGAGATCAATATGTGTAAGGCGGCTGGGGCTTTAGAGATTAAGGCAAAATCAGACTCTCTCTTAGTCGTCAGTCAAGTCAATGGAGATTTTGAATGTAAAGAAGCATCAATGAGCAAATACATGCGTCTGATCAAGGATGAGATTGAACCCTTAAAGCGATTGGTTCTCGACCAAGTACCAAGGTCAGAAAATCATCAAGCTGATGCTCTCTTAAAATTGGTCAACTCAGCTGACTGTGATGCACCAAGAACAGTATTTCAAGAAGTTAAACCAAAAAAGAGTATTGATCAAGAGCAGGTCATGTTTCTTAGTCGAGGGGAAGTATGGATGGACCCCATTATGAACTTCAAGAAAACAGGCCAATTACCTTCAGACCCGGTGGAGGCCAAGTACGTCAAGGCCAGCGACAAATGGTTTGAGTTGTGGGATGAAACCCTGTACAAGAAATCATTCAATCGTCCTGTTCTGAAGTGTATTACTAAAGAAGATGGACTGGAAGTGCTGAAGGAACTCCATGAAGGAGCTTGTGCATCTCTTATTGGGGGAAGAGCCTTGGGAGAAAAGGCCTTAAGAACCGGGTATTATTGGCCTACATTAAAAGAAGATGCTCTTGCTTATGCAAAGAAGTGTGACAGTTGTCAGAAACATGGAAACTTGCATCAAAAGTCGTCCAATTACCTAACTCCTATCTTGTTCCCACTTCCCTTTGCCAAATGGGGCATGTACATTTTGGGACCTTTCCCTGTGGCCGCTGGGCAGAAGAAGTTTGTAATTGTGGCTGTAGACTACTTCACTAAATGGGTAGAAGCTGAGGCAGTACGGGGAATAACGACGAATGACGTCAAGAGCTTCATTTGGAAGAATATCATAACCCGGTTTGGCATGACACAGTCCATCGTGTTTGACAGTGGTCCATAGTTTGACACGCCCAAACTGAAAGAATGGTTAGCAGAAAGGGAGATCAAAGCTCACTTTGCTGCAGTCGCCCACCCACACTAGTACACAAAACATCAATTGCTCCGGTTAAAAACCCATCAAATGCTCCGTATTTAACGCGTAGCAGACGTCACACGAGCAATTGGACAATTATCAAATGCTCCGGTTGTATTAAAAACCGGAGCATTTGTTCATTTTTTATGTTCAAAATTCATCAAATGCTCCGGTTCTTTAGCAAATAACCGGAGCATTTGCGTGTCAAAGGCTTCGATTGTCGGAACAAACCGGAGCATTTGCCTTGTTTTTTTTTTTTAAATCAGCACTGATTACAAATATTATTTCTAGAGCTGTTACAAATTTATTGCGCATGCACAACTCTGTTACAATACAGCACTTCGTTCCCTCCTCACTGCTATACAAAATTCATCCAAAGTATATCCAACAAATTGCATACAAAAATTCAATAATCCAACAAATTAACTTTCAAATTAAAATAATATTATATGAAGTGTAGAATTGAATTACAAAATACTACTCTAGATTCAAAGTATGTGTTTACATCATAACTACCTAAATATCAAAATCAAAGACAACTATTAGTAAGGAAGGAAGCAAACTTGTCTCGAACTTCATTGATTTCCTCAATAGTGAAGGACTCCTCCTTTGGCGTGTTGTAAATCTAATAAGAACAAAGACAATAATATATATGTCAAAATTTGTCCGTTATAGGTCGTTTCGCCATTGATTATATCCTTTTCATACCATATCATGTATTTTTAGCTTACAATCTATTCTAATAAGTTGTTTTGGGATTATTAGGATGATTACAAGTCAAAGTTGATCGTTCAAGTCAATTTTGTGCAAGTAAATGCCATTACAAGGTCGTTTTAGCCCGTTTTGGGTCCAATGCATCCATTTCATACTATAACATGTAATTTTTGCTTATAATCTACTCTAATATGTTGTTTTAGGATTACTAGGATGATCACAAGTCAAAGTTGATCGTTCTAATCAATTTTGTGCAAGTAAAGGTCATTTCAAGTTCGTTTTAGCCCGTTTTGGGTCCAATTCATCCATTTATATACCATAGCATGTAATTTTTGCTTATAATCTACTCTAATATGCTGTTTTAGGATTACTACGATGATTACAAGTCAAAGTTGTTCGTTCTAGTTAATTTTGTGCATGTAAAGGCCTTTCAAGGTCGTTTTAGCCCGTTTTGGGTCCAATTCATCCATTTCATACCATAGCATGTAAGTTTAGCTTATAATCAACTCTAATATGTTGTTTTAGGATTAATAGGAGGATTACAAGTCAAAGTTGATTGTTCTAGTCAATTTTGTGCAAGTAAAGGCCATTTTCAAGGTCATTTTAGCCCGTTTTGGGTCCAATGCAATCATTTCATACCATAGCATGTAATTTTAGCTTATAATCTACTCTAATATGTTGTTTTAGGATTACTAGGATGATCACAAGTCAAAGTTGATCGTTCTAATCAATTTTGTGCAAGTAAAGGTAATTTCAAGTTCGTTTTAGCCTGTTTTAGGTCCAATTCATCCATTTATATACCATAGCATGTAATTTTTGCTCATAATCTACTCTAATATGTTGTTTTAGGATTACTACGATGATTACAAGTCAAAGTTGTTCATTCGAGTTAATTTTGTGCAAGTAAAGGCCTTTTAAGGTCGTTTTAGCCCGTTTTAGGTTCAATTCATCCATTTCATACCATAACATGTAATTTTTGCTTACAATCTACTCTAATATGTTGTTTTTGGATTACTAGGATGATTACAAGTCGTATTTGACTTGCGGAGTCAATGTTGTGCAAGTAAATGCCAATTTATGGTCCAAGTTGTTTAAAGACTAATTAGGAGAAAACCAAGTCATAGTTTGTAAGGGGGATGAAATGTTACAAACCTTCTCTAGATCATCAAATTCCGTGCAAGAAGAAATTATATCGTACATAAACCTCATCACATAACAGTCGCAAGCAACCCCGTCATGTTGTTGTGCACACTAAATTCAAAAACATATTCAAAAAATAATTCTCAAAATTCTGATCAATAAATCTAGGGAGACTAATAACTTAAAGATAGAGGACAACCGAAATCATTTACTTACCTTCACCGATTTCCATTGAGGAAGTGTGGCTCTTCTTGGACCAGAACCACGCAATTTCTTCATCACACTACAACACCACATTTTATAATAGTGACAACAATGTCATGCATGTTAATGAAGACCTAAAAGGAAATGAAAATATAACAATACCTATTCAATATGCTTTTGACTAGTAAGCTTCGGGGTGGTTCTCGACGCAGAGAATCAAAATGGTATATTGTGTGATTTGAAGGAGATATCACCAAGAGCATCCAATGACGACTAATAATAAAAATTTAAGTTCAACAATCATATATATATATATATATATATATATATATATATATATATATATATATATATATATATATATATATATATATATATATATATATATATATATATATATATATATATATAAATTTGTACCAATAGTAGTTATCCAAAATAGCATTATGAAAAGACATTATCAATTAGGTACTAAAACATACTCTTCAATGTATGGAGCAATAATATACTTATCTCCCCATCGAACACATTGTCTAATACTCCGTTCAATGTACTCATTCGCTTCTGCATGGTTGTGTAAGCAATTGGCATCACGAATCTCTTGTGGACATAACCACCCAACTTTTGAAACAGAATCACATCCAAGTAAATCTTCGTAAAGTGCACTAAAAGAATAATCAAGTTAAGTTAGAATGAAAACCGTCAACAACTAACAAAATATTGAAGTAGTTACTTTAATTATATATAACCTCATGAAGACTTGTTATATGGATACATTTAACATCGCTCCAGAGAGGAATTCCCGAATATCCACTTTATATACCCAAGTAGCTGAATCATCACCTAGGTAGTGGAATTGAGACTTCTCCAAATCCACCTTTATTGGTGAAGAATCGGGTAAGTTGCTAACCCGAGCATGTAGCCAAAAAAATGACTTGTTAAGAGATTGAATCACTTGCTCACACACAAGTGGCGTTCCTTTTGGTGTTGCATCAGGAGATGAGCTCTTGGATGAAATCTTTCCTACAATTGCAGGAATAGATTGTGAATCCGCCTTGTTACTGTTAGCTTTTGAGTCCACCTCATTCGATTTTGAATGGTTTCCTTGCGAAACCTCTTTGTTCACATTCAAATTATTCACATTTTTTGCCGTTTTTGTTTTCTGCAAAGCCTATTTAGAAAAAGACACAAAAGAACATAGTTGAAAAGATCATTTGGTATGTTTTCATGTCAGTTTTATTGTAGAGAGAAAAGGAGAGGAAATAAAATAGCTATAAAGCGTATGGTGATTATAAACAGCAAATTGAACAGATAAAGGAAAAAACTATAAATCAACTCCATAATGTGCATATATTTTTGAGTTGGGCAAAACTTTTATATCACTATCATCATGCTTAGTCACATATATTTTACCTCATCTGTAAATCGCATCGCACATGCCTATATCACAAAACTACCCTCTGTGTCATTGAGAACAAAGAGGCTCCAATCCGCCCTAGGGACCGGCAGTGAAAAATCTTCAAATCCACATATAATGGTGTCTACGGACACATTAAAATAAGAACCTACTACCAGCAAAAAATGCGATGTTTGGCCAACTCTCGATGGTTGTGCCCGACCATAAGCTACCACAACCAACTCACCATCTTTTGATTTTTCAACTTAAGAATCCTTTAGAAATGATTTTGGGGCTAAAAGTTATGCCAAAAACACATTTCAGCATCAATGTTGGGCACAACTGGTACGAAAAATTCGAATTCATTTTTTTCTCATTCGGACTTGAGGAATATGTTGAGCCAGGAAAAATGCCACTTTAGGCGCAAAAATCAATCAGAAATGTTTTCCGAGATAAGAGTTATGGGCAAAATACTTTTCACGTTCAATGTAGGGCACTACTTGTACGGAAAATTTAACTTCATTTTTTCCACATTGGGACGTGATGGAGCATGGAAAAAAAACCATTTTAGGCACAAGAATCATTTAGAAATGTCTTTCGGGCTAAGAGTTATGCCAAAAACACTTTTGAGCATCAATGCAGGGCACAACTGGTACGAAAAACCCGACTACATTTTTTTCCCATTCGGACTTCAGGAATATGTTGAGCATGGAAAAATGCCACTTTAGGGGCAAGAATCAATCAGAAATGTTTTCCGAGATAAGAGTATTGGACAAAATAATTTTCACGTTCAATGTATGGCACTACTTGTACGAAAAACCCAACTTCATTTTTTCCACATTCTGACGTGACACATCTGTGGAGCATCGAAAAAACCATTTTAAGCTCAACGATAGTTTAAAAATGTTTTTCGGACTAAGAGTTATGCCAAAAACACTTTTTGAGCATCAATGCAGGGCATAACTGGAACGAAAAATCCAACATCATTTTTTCAACATTTTGACGTGATAGGGCTGTGGAGCATCGAAAAAAACCATTTTAGGTACAAGAATCGTTTAGAAATGGTTTTAGGGCTAAGAGTTATGCCAAAAATACTTTTCAGCATCAATGTAGGGCACAACTGGTACGAAAAACCAGACTTCGTTTTTTTCCCATTCGGATGTTTTTCGGGATAAGAGTTATGGGCAAAATACTTTTCACGTTCAATGTAGGGCACTAGTTGTACGAAAAATTCAACTTTATTTTTTCCACATTCTGACGTGACGGAGCTGCGGAGCATCGAAAAAAACCATTTTAGGCACAAGAATTGTTTAGTCATGGTTTTAGGGCTAAGAGTTATGCCAAAACCACTTTTCAGCATCAATGTAGGGCACAACAGGTACGTAAAATTCAACTACATTTTTTTCTCATTCGGACTTGAGGATTATGTTGAGCATGGAAAAATGCCACTTTAGGTGCAAGAATCTATCTGAAATGTTCTCTGAGATAAGAGTTATGGGCAAATTACTTTTCACGTTTAATGTAGGGCACTACTTGTACGAAAAATTCAACTTCATTTTTTCCACATTCTGACGTGGAAGAGCTGTGGTGCATGGAAAAAAAACATTTTAGGCACAAGAATCTTTTAGAAATATTTTTCGGGCTAAGAGTTATGCCTAAAACACTTTTTGAGCATCAATGTAGGGCATAACTGGAACGAAAAATCCGACTTCATTTTTTGCCCATTCAGACTTGGGGAATATATTGAGCCTGGAAAAATGCCTCTTTAGGCGCAAGAATCAATCAGAAATATTTTCCGAGATAAGAGCTATGGGCAAAATACATTTTATGGTCAATGTAGGGCACCCTTTGTACGAAAAATGCAACTTCATTTTTTCCACATTCTGATGTGACAGAGCTGTGTAACACGGAAAAAAAACCATTTTAGGCACAAGAATCGTTTAGAAATGATTTTCGGACTAAAAGTTATGCCAAAAACACTTTCAGCATCAATGGAGGGCACAACTAGTACGAAAAATCCGATTTCAAATTTTTCCCATTCAGACTTAAGGAATATATTGAGCATGGAAAAATGCCACTTTAGGCGCAAGAATTAATCAGAAATGTTTTCCGAGATAAGAGCTATGGGGAAAATACATTTCACGTTCAATGTAGGGCACCCTTTGTACGAAAAATCCAACATCATTTTTTCAACATTTTGACGTGATAGGGCGGTGGAGCATCGAAAAAAACCATTTTAGGCACAAGAATCGTTTAGAAATGGTTTTAGGGCTAAGAGTTATGCCAAAAACACTTTTCAACATCAATGTAGGGCACAACTGGTACGAAAAACCAGACTTCATTTTTTTCCCATTCGGATGTTTTTCGGGATAAGAGTTATGGGCAAAATATTTTTCACTTTCAATGTAGGGCACTGTTTGTACGAAAAATTCAACTTCATTTTTTCTGCATTCTGACGTGACGGAGCTGCGGAGCATCGAAAAAAACCATTTTAGGCACAAGAATCGTTTAGAAATGGTTTTAGGGCTAAAAGTTATGCCAAAAACACTTTTCAACATCAATGTAGGGCACAACTGGTACGTAAAATTCAACTACATTTTTTTCTCATTCGGACTTGAGGATTATGTTGAGCATGGAAAAATGTCACTTTAGGTGCAAGAATCAATCTGAAATGTTCTCTGAGATAAGTGTTATGGGCAAAATACTTTTCACGTTTAATGTAGGGCACTACTTGTACGAAAAATTCAACTTCATTTTTTCCACATTCGGACGTGACAGAGCTGTGGTGCATGGAAAAAAAACATTTTAGGCACAAGAATCTTTTAGAAATGTTTTTCGGGCTAAGAGTTATGCCAAAAACACTTTTTGAGCATCAATGCAGGGCATAACTGGAACGAAAAATCCGACTTCATTTTTTGCCCATTCAGACTTGAGGAATATATTGCGCCTGGAAAAATGCCTCTTTAGGCGCAAGAATCAATCAGAAATGTTTTCCGAGATAAGAGCTATGGGCAAAATACATTTTACGGTCAATGTAGGGCACCCTTTGTACGAAAAATACAACTTCATTTTTTCCACATTCAGATGTGACAGAGCTGTGTAACACGGAAAAAAACCATTTTAGGCACAAGAATCGTTTAGAAATGGTTTTAGAGCTAAGAGTTATGCCAAAAACACTTTTTAGCATCAATGTAGGGCACAACTGGTACGAAAAACCATACTTCAAATTTTTACCATTTGGATGTTTTTCGGGATAAGAGTTATGGGCAAAATACTTTTCACGTTCAATGTAGGGCACTACTTGTACGAAAAATTCAACTTCATTTTTTCTTCATTTTGACGTGACAGGGATGTGGAGCATCGAAAAAAACCATTTTAGGCACAAGAATCGTTTAGAAATGGTTTTAGGGCTAAGAGTTATGCCAAAAACACTTTTCAGCATCAATGCAGGGCACAACTGGTACGAAAAATCCGACTACATTTTTTTCCCATTCGGACTTATGGAATATGTTGGGCATGGAAAAATGCCACTTTAGGTGCAAGAATCAATCAAAAATGTTTTCCGAGATAAGAGTTATGGGCAAAATACTTTTCACGTTCAATGTATGGCACTACTTGTACGAAAAATTCAACTTCATTTTTTCCACATTCTGACGTGACAAATCTGTGAAGCATCGAAAAAACCATTTTAGGCACAAGAATCGTTTAGAAATGTTTTTCGTGCGTAGAGTTATGCCAAAAACACTTTTCAGCATCAATGCAGGGCACAACTGGTACGAAAAATCCAACAACATTTTTTCTCATTCGGACTTGAGGATTATGTTGAGCATGGAAAAATGCCACTTTAGGCGTAAAAATCAATCAGAAATGTTTTCCGAGATAAGAGTTATGGGCAAAATACTTTTCACGTTTAATGTAGGGCACTACTTGTACGAAAATTTCAAGTTCATTTTTTCCACATTCTGACGTGACGGATCTGTGGAGCACCGAAAAAAAACCATTTTAAGCTCAAGGATAGTTTAGAAATGTTTTTCGGGCTAAGAGTAATGCCAAAAACACTTTTCAGCTTCAATGCATGGCACAACTGGTACATAAAATCCAAATACCACTAGTGGAAAAAAGCCCATCCGATCCGGTCAAAATCAGGTTTACTGATCCGGTTTTGGTCCGGATCGAATGGGCTCGCAGCAGTTCACTCGTATTAACTGATCCGGTCCTAAACTGGATCTGTTAATCAGTTACTGATCCAGTTTTGATGGAAAACCGGATCAGTTAATATGATTAACTGATCTGATTTTCCTTTAAAACCGGATCAGATAATCAGCAATATGAAATTAAAAAAAAAACTGGCCAGCAAACTGATCCGGGTTTCTTGGTTAACCGGATCAGATATTGCAATCTGAAATTAAAAAAAAACACTTGCTGTCATTATACCAGCAGGGGCAGATCCCTTCACAGCTCATCTAAACAATTCATTCTTGTTTTCCCTATACAACCAGATGTACCATACAAGAAAATATACAAAATGGTTTAACCACCATTATTATACATCAATTTTGACTAAAAAAACACACCATGTGAGTCAGGGGACCAAAATTTTGTTTCCAGTTACAAAAGGTAAGTTAGTCTCTTCAGCAACTGCTTCAGCAATCTTGACATCAAACCTGAAGGATATTCGTAGGGAGATCAAGGTGTTAAAGCAAATTATCACATCAGTCTAAATACACATTGGACAAACATACTATAGAAGCCATTTAGATGAGACATAATCTAAAAGTTGTATGACACTTATTCCACTAACACCCTGTATCTAGCTACACAAAACCTCGGTATAATTTGTGGTATGCTGTGGCAAAGAAAAAGTCTTCACTATATATAAATCAACCCACTTTTTGTCTCAGAAAATTCTTTCTTTAGACCCCCCTCTTTCCAAGCAACCAATGGAACATGCCTTGTGACAATAAATGAGTAAGCAGTCAGTGTATATGATTAATGTAAACCCATTATTTTCTTAAAAAAAAGTCATGTTATCATCAAATCTACTTTGATATACCAGGAAGACAATCAGTATGATATACAGCAAATTACAGGAGACCAATTGGCAATTTATAACATAAGGCCTAAATTGACTTAATTTGGAGCTTGATGCACTAGGTTGTTTCTTGTCATTCAATATTTCAATCTCAGCACACAGGCTTAATTTTTTTTAACCTATGAAGAGAGCACCATGATAACACACTTGATTTTCTTATCATCAACAAGAAACTCAATAGGTTGGGGGAGCGTGTAAAGTGAGAACGCCCAAAGAGAAGCACTGCACTTTTTAGAAATGTTATTAATAAAGTAAAAGCAAAACTGGAGCAGACACGCTGCATATAGCAAAACAAAAGCATACGTTGATCAGCAGCACCATTAGCTTCATCAGCCTGATCACTTTTAAGAATCCCATTTTGTCCAGCGTTGTTGGTTGTACTTGGCACCAGTGTCAAAGCATTCTCGAGTGCAGTCTTCCACTCTTGTAGATCCTCTAAAGTCTCAGCCTGCAAACAACATGTGAAAGGCACAAGATAGACAATTATACATTTATAGGAGGAGCAAATGTCACTGAAGATAAGGGGAGAGGAATGTTTGGCAAAAATAATACAAGTACTTCAGGCCCCATCATAGTGAAAAATAATAAAAGGAATGGAGACTAAAGAGACTTGTGTAATAGATGTCAATCCTTAACAAAATCTAGGTGCTGCGCGCACAACCAAACAACTTTTATTGCACACTAAAAAATGTAGTCATCTCTGATAAGACTTACTAGCCTAACAGACTGTCAGGACTCAGGAGGGTCCTATTTATAAAAAAAATCTCTGCAACTGAAATCACATTGTTACACAAAGAAACTTGCAGTAGACACTCAACACCAACAAAAGTTAGCCAAATTATGCATTTCTTTGTTAACCACTTAACTGGATAAACCGCGGGTGCTACAAGCCTACAACCACATTCCACCGCAGAATCACGGATCCTTAATCACAAACTACATGGCACTGCTTCTAAAGACCCCAAAACAAAAATGGTCACATCAAACTTGCAAGACAAGGTTCAAATATAACAGTAACCAATAATATGAACCACGAATTAGAATCATAACATTCCAAGAAACCAAAATGTTCTTGAATTGGTAGAAGACTAGAAGTTTCTGATTATATCCCACTCACTCTCAACAAGTGTCTACGATGAAATCACGATGGCTGACAGAGATAGCCTCAAGATTCAAGGTGAAGGAATGTAAACCGGAAATAAGATGCAACATGGATATAATAGGACTTCAGAGAACATCACTTGATTCGTGGATATAATATCAACATTCTCAAACCCTAAAAACGCAAAACTAACACGCGCTATATGTTTACCAGCCTCATAACGAGCAGACAAAACTTATGTTGCAGTCTAATCATGTACACATGTGCTCCATGCTTGACTAGCCACCAAGTGTAACATCTCTACATTATAGGTATTCAATACATATAATATCTAAATCAATTTATAAAGCCTTGTCTAAACCAGTGAAAGATGATTCAACTCGAGAAATTATCAATCAGTTCAATGGCATGATACTAGGATAACTCACTTACCATTTTAGAAGATAGCAGATATTTAAGTACTAATCACAGTTATGCAGAACCAGGAGCAACGAGAGTAAAAACACATACAACCAAATAACTTTGGAGATAAAAGCAGCTGCAGAGACATCAGTCAACCAAATTATTCTTAAATACCAAACAATGGGTGGTCAAATGAAAGTATTTACAAAATGAACAAAGGAATCTGTGCAGTGTTGTTAGTCACAATATATACAGCAGAAACTTGATGTTAACATATGAATACTACCTTCAAAACTATCACTATGTAGAAATCTTGTATAATCGCTCATGTTAATATCAATTATCTGTCAAGCTTCAAATTAAGAGTTTTACCTCCAAGATAGCCACCATTTATCTGCCAGAATGTTAAGATCATGCTCCACATAGTGATGAGTCATATTTAAACAAAATACAATATCAGCATAACCTGTCAAGAAAAAACATTTAGATTAAGAGCATAGTTATACCCTCCTCGAACAGAGGAAAAATAATACATATTCACATCTATCAGAAGTAAAATTCTATATTTCACGCATTCTCACCACACAGTTGGACTAGGAACAAATAGCCAGCATACATGTTCTTAGGTACACTACCAGTAACAAGTCACAAAGTGCCAGTTTTGCAATAAAATAATGGATTCCATAAAAGAATGATGTAATGCCATAAAAAGAAAACCAAACGAGCTCAACTTAGCCTAAACCTGTTGAGGGCCTTGAGGCTCAAGCATTCTAAGCCTTCCCCACCCTACACACACACACAGTCACCCACTCTCTCACACATCTGCTCATTTTCTAATTTGGACTCCATCAATGTATACAAACTGAATCGCATGATAAAAGACGGACCAGAACCAGGGCTTCATAAAAAATGAACACAGCAAGATGACATTCTACACGTGTTTATCACCTCCAGAATTAAGTGAATTGGTCAGGCTCCTTGTGAAGTAACAGGATACATAGCAAAATCTAATATGTACATATAATCATCTATGCTGGATCTTTATCATAGCATTATCAAGTCAGAAAATTTGAATTGCACAGACGAAAACAAAATTGAACCTCGAACCTTAAAAAGATCAATATCAAACACATAGAACCTAGGTTGTCGAAATAAATCAGAACTCAAAATTGTATAGAAGGGAAATGAACCATGAACTTTAAAAGAAACTCATATCAAATACAAATATATAAGCGGTGTAAAGCTGTAGATAAATCAAAAATCAACTATACTCATGAATAAAAAGACAAAGCGATACCTCAAATTGAGGCACATAAAAGGTACTTAGTATCACAAAATGATTAAACAATTATAATTCATAATCTTGAAATGTCGCCAGGAAGTATAACATTTAAGGTTATAAAACCTATCAAATCAACGAAAGTAAACTTGACCAACTACTTCTATAAGTGAATTACAGTGCAGCAAAAACCAAAAGAACGCCAAAAATACTTTAGAGATGAGTCAACAAAGGTCATCCACGAATCCATGGGTTTCAACACTTCTAGCTTGTGAAGAAACCCTAAAAACGCGAAACTAACCAAACATAATATATGAAATTTCTCAAAATCTAAAAACGCGCAATTGATATCAACTTCAATGGATGTAACAATTAATCAATTAATTGAGTGAACTCAAATAAGAAAAACCTTGAATTTGAGCCCGCCATGAGAGGGATGAAGAAAGACGGATGTAAAGTACACAAAATTAAGAAAACGAACTATCCCTAAAATCGAAAATAGAAAAACGTAAATAAAAAAACGAAAATTATTAGAGGACTTCAAATCTGAAAAAATTGAAAAAACCGAAAAAATTACAACGAGATCTGAAATTACAACTAGATTAAAAAACGAAAAACCTCATACCTGGAATCACGAACGACGAATATTGAGAGAGGAGACGAAATCGCTTCGTTCTCCATTTTCGCTCTTCATTTCGTTTCTTCGTTTCTTCATTCTTCGTTCTTCGTTTCGTGAGGAGAGAGGAGGGAGCTTAGGGATCTGCCGACGTGTGTGAGGGAGGAGCAGAGAGGAGAGAGAGAGAGGAAGGAGGTGAGAGTTCAGCTTGGGGAGCCTAACAAGAGGCGCGTTGGGCTCTAAAAACATTTCATCCATGCTTCGGGCCTGGGCCTCAAAAAAGAAGGCGCGTTTTTATTGCGATTGAGAACGTTTTTTGGGCCTGCCATTTTGGGTGATGGAAAACGCGGGTTTTTGTTTAAGAAAAAATTACGAAAAATCTGATCGGGTTCACTAAAGGACCACATCAGATTTTCC
This sequence comes from Beta corolliflora, assembly GCA_947648045.1. Taxonomy (NCBI): domain Eukaryota; kingdom Viridiplantae; phylum Streptophyta; class Magnoliopsida; order Caryophyllales; family Amaranthaceae; genus Beta; species Beta corolliflora. Next base: position 279,479 of record CANSZD010002940.1, on the reverse strand, counting down.
GCTCAGCTTTCCCTCTCATTTTTTTAATGATTTTCGGATGCGGTTTTGTAAAAACCGAATCTGTTACTAAGTGACAGATAAGGTTTTTTCCACTTGTGTACATTTTTTTCTCATTCGGACTTGAGGATTATGTTGATCATGAAAAAATGCCACTTTAGGTGCAAGAATCAATCAGAAATGTTTTCTGAGATAAGACTTATGGGCAAAATATTTTTCACGTTCAATGTATAACACTACTTGTACGAAAAATTCAACTTCATTTTTTCCACATTCTGACGTGACAGATCTGTGGAGCATCGAAAAAAACCATTCTTAGCTCAAGGAAAATTTAGAAATGTTTTTAGGGCTAAGAGTTATGCCAAAAACACTTTTGAGCATCAATGCAGGGCACAACTGGTACGAAAAATTCGACTACATTTTTTTCCCATTCGAACTTGAGGAATATGATGGGCATGGAAAAATGCCACTTTAGGTGCAAAAATCAATCAGAAATGTTTTATGAGATAAGAGTTATGGGTAAAATACTTTTCACGTTCAATGTATAGCACTACTTGTACGAAAAATTCAACTTCTTTTTTTCCACATTATGACGTGACAGATCTGTGGAGCATCGAAAAAAACCATTTTAAACTCAAGGATATTTTAGAAATGGTTTTAGGACTAAGAGTTATGCCAAAAACACTTTTCAGCATCAATGTAGGGCACAACTGGTACGAAAAATCAGACTTCATTTTTTTCCCATTCGGATGTTTTTCGGGATAACAGTTATGGGCAAAATACTTTTCAAGTTCAATGTAAGGCACTACTTGTACGAAAAATTCAACTTCATTTTTTCTACATTTTTACGTGACAGGGTTGTGGAGCATCGAAATAACCATTTTAGGCACAAGAATCGTTTAGAAAAGGTTTTAGGGCTAAGAGTTATGCTAAAAACACTTTTGATCATCAATGCAGGGCACAACTAGTACGAAAAATCCGACTACATTTTTTTCCCATTCGGACTAATGGAATATGTTGTGCATGGAAAAATGCCACTTTAGGTGCAAGAATCAATCAGAAATGTTTTCCGAGATAAGAGCTATGGCCAAAATACTTTTCACGTTCAATGTATGGCACTACTTGTACGAAAAATTCAACTTCATTTTTTCCACATTCTGACGTGACAGATTTGTGGAGCATCGAAAAAACCATTTTAGGCGCAAGAATCGTTTCGAAATATTTTTCGGGCGAAGAGTTATGCCAAAAACAATTTTCAGCATCAATGCAGGGCACAACTGGTACGAAAAATCCAACTACATTTTTTTCTCATTCGGACTTGAGGATTATGTTGAGCATGGAAACATGCCACTTTAGGCGCAAGAATCAATCAGAAATGTTTTCCGAGATAAAGGTTATGGGGAAAATACTTTTCACGTTTAATGTAGGGCACTATTTGTACGGAAAATTCAAGTTCATTTTTTCCACATTCTGACGTGATGGATCTGTGGAGCATCGAAAAAACTATTTTAAGCACAAGGATAGTTTAGAAATGTTTTTCGGGCTAAGAGTAAGGCCAAAAACACTTTTCAGCATCAATGCAGGGCACAACTGGTACGTAAAATCCAACTACATTTTTTTCTCGTTCGGACTTGAGGATTATGTTGAGCATGGAAAAGTGTCACTTTAGGTGCAAGAATCAATCAGAAATGTTTTCTGAGATAAGAGTTATGGGAAAAATACTTTTCACGTTCAATGTATGTGACAGATCCGTGGAGCATCGAAAAAAAACCATTTTAAGCTCAAGGATAGTTAAGAAATGTTTTTAGGGCTAAGAGTTATGCTAAAAATACTTTTGAGCATCAATGCAGGGCACAACTGGTACGAAAAATTCGACAACATTTTTTTCCCATTCAAACTTGAGGAATATGTTGGGCCTGGAAAAATGCCACTTTAGGTGCAAGAATCAATCAGAAATGTTTTCTGAGATAAGAGTTACGGGCAAAATATTTTTCACGTTCAATGTATAGCACTACTTGTACGAAAAATTCAAATTCATTTTTTCCACATTCTGACGTGACAGATCTATGGAGCATCGAAAAAAACAATTATAAGCTCAAGGATAGTTTAGAAATGGTTTGAGGGTTTAGAGTTATGCCAAAAACACTTTTCAGCATCAATGAAGGGCACAACTGGTACGAAAAATCAGACTTCATTTTTTTCCCATTCGGATGTTTTTCGGGATAAGAGTTATGGGCAAAATACTTTTCAAGTTCAATGTAGTGCACTACTTGTACGAAAAATTCAACTTCATTTTTTCTACATTTTGACGTGACAGGGTTGTGGAGCATCGAAAAAACCATTTTAGGCACAAAAATCGTTTAAAAGTGGTTTTAGGGCTAAGAGTTAAGCCAAAAACACTTTGCAGCATCAATGCAGCGCACAACTGGTACGAAAAATCCGACTACATTTTTTTCCCATTCGGACTTAAGGAATATGTTGGGCATGGAAAAATGCCACTTTAGGTGCAAAAAAAATCAGAAATATTTTCTGAGATAAGAGTTATGGGCAAAATACTTTTCACGTTTAATGTATGTGACAAATCTGTGGAGCATCGAATAAAACCATTTTAAGCTCAAGGATAGTTAAGAAATGTTATTGGGGCTATGAGTTATGCAAAAAACACTTTTCAGCATCAATGCAGGGCACAACTGGTACCAAAAATCCAACTACATTTTTTTCTCATTCGGACTTGAGGATTATATTGAGCATGGAAAAATGCCACTTTAGGCGCAAGAATCAATCAGAAATGTTTTCCGAGATAAGAGTTATGGGCAAAATACTTTTCACGTTTAATGTAGGGCACTACTTGAACGAAAAATTCAAGTTCATTTTTTCCACATTCTGACGTGACGGATCTGTGGAACATCGAAAAAAACCATTTTAAGCTCAAGGATAGTTTAGAAATATTTTTAGGGGTAAGAGTAATGCCAAAAACACTTTTCAACATCAATGCAGGGCACAACTGGTACGTAAAATCCAACTACATTTTTTTCTCATTCGACCATGAGGATTATGTTGAGCATGGAAAAATGCCACTTTGGGTGCAAGAATCAAACAGAAATATTTTCTGAGATAAGAGTTATTGGCAAAATACTTTTCACGTTCAATGTAAAGCACTACTTGTACGAAAAATTCATCTTCATTTTTTCCCACATTCTGACGTGACAGATCTGTGGAGCATCGAAAAAAACCATTTTAAGCTCAAGGATAGTTTAGAAATGTTTTTAGGGCTAAGAGTTATGCCAAAAACACTTTTGAGCATCAATGTAGGGCACAAGTGGTATGAAAAATACGACTACATTTTTTTCCCATTCGGACTTGAGGAATATGATGGGCATGGATAAATGCCACTTTAGTTGCAAGAATCAATCAGAAATGTTTTTAAAGATAAGAGTTATTGGCAAAATAATTTTCACGTTCAATGTTTAACACTACTTGTACGAAAAATTCAACTTCATTTTTTCAACATTCTGACGTGACAGATCTGTGGAGCATCGAAAAAAACCATTGTAATCCCAAGGATATTTAAGAAATGTTTTTCGGGCTAAGAGTTATGCCAAAAAAAACTTTTGAGCATCAATGCAGGGCACAACTAGTTCGAAAAATCCGACTACATATTTTTCCCATTTAGACTTGAGGAATATGTTGAGCATGGAAAAATGCCACTTTAGTTGCAAGAAACAATCAAAAATATTTTCCGAGATTTATGGGCAAAATACTTTTCACGTTCAATGTATGGCACTACTTGTACGAAAAATTCAACTTCATTTTTTCCACATTCTGACGTGACAGATCTGTGGAGCATTGATAAAACCATTTTAGGCGCAAGAATTGCTTGGAAATGTTTTTCGGGCAAAGAGTTATGCCAAAAACACTTTTCAGCATCATTGCAGGGCACAACTGGAACGAAAAATCCAACTACATTTTTGTCTCATTCGGACTTGAGGAATATGTTGAGCATGGAAAAATGCCACTTTAGGCACAAGAATCAATCAAAAATGTTTTCCTAGAAAAGAGTTATGGGCAAGATACTTTTCATGTTTAATGTAGGGCACTACTTGTACGAAAAATTCAAGTTCATTTTTCCACATTCTGACGTGACGGATCTGTGGAGCATTGAAAAAAACCATTTTAAGCTTAAGGATTGTTTAGAAATGTTTTTCGGGCTAAGAGTAATGCCAAAAACACTTTTCAGCATCAATGCAGGGCACAACTGGTACGTAAAATCCAACTACATTTTTTTCTCATTCGGCCTTGAGGGTTATGTTGAGCATGGAAAAATGCCACTTTAGGTGCAAGAATCAATCAGAAATATTTTCTGAGATAAGAGTTATGGGAAAAATACTTTTCACGTTCAATGTATAACACTACTTGTACGAAATATTCAACTTCATTTTTTCCACATTCTGACGTGACACATCTGTGGAGCATCGAGAAAAACCATTTTAAGCTTAAAGATAGTTTAGAAATGTTTTTAGGGCTAAGAGTTATGCCAAAAAAAACATTTGAGCATCAATGCAGGGCACAACTAGTTCGAAAAATCCGACTACATTTTTTTCCCAATCGGACTTGAGGAATATGTTGAGCATGGAAAAATGCCACTTTAGTTGCAAGAAACAATCAAAAATGTTTTCCGAGATAAGAGTTATGGGCAAAATACTTTTCACGTTCAATGTATGACACTACTTGTACGAAAAATTCAACTTCATTTTTTCCACATTCAGACGTGACAGATCTGTGGAGCATCGAAAAAACCATTTTTAGCTCAAGGAATGTTTGGAAATGTTATTGGAGCTAAGAGTTATGCAAAAAACACTTTTCAGCATCAATGCAGGGCACAACTGGTACGAAAAATCCAACTACATTTTTTTTCTCATTCGGACTTGAGGATTATATCGGGCATGGAAAAATGCCTCTTTAGACGCAAGAATCAATCAGAAATGTTTTCCGAGATAAGAGTTATGGGCAAAATACTTTTCACGTTTAATGTAGGGTACTACTTGAACGAAAAATTCAAGTTCATTTTTTCCACATTCTGACGTGACGGATCTGTGGAGCATCGAAAAAAACCATTTTAAGCTCAAGGATAGTTTAGAAATGTTTTTAGGGCTAAGAGTTATGCCAAAAATACTTTTGAGCATCAATGCAGAGCACAACTGGTACGAAAAATTCGACAACATTTTTTTCCCATTCGAACTTGAGGAATATATTAGGCCTGGAAAAATGCCACTTTAGTTGCAAGAATCAATCAAAAATGTTTTCTGAGTTAAGAGTTAAGGGCAAAATACTTTTCACGTTCAATGTATAGCACTACTTGTACGAAAAATTCAACTTCATTTTTTCCACATTCTGACGTGACAGATCTGTGGAGCATTGATAAAACCATATTAGGCGCAAGAATTGCTTGGAAATGTTTTTCGGGCAAAGAGTTATGCCAAAAACACTTTTCAGCATCATTGCAGGGCACAACTGGAACGAAAAATCCAACTACATTTTTGTCTCATTCGGACTTGAGGAATATGTTGAGCATGGAAAAATGCCACTTTAGGCACAAGAATCAATCAAAAATGTTTTCCTAGAAAAGAGTTATGGGCAAGATACTTTTCATGTTTAATGTAGGGCACTACTTTTACGAAAAATTCAAGTTTATTTTTTCCACATTCTGACATGACGGATCTGTGGAGCATTGAAAAAAACCATTTTAAGCTTAAGGATTGTTTAGAAATGTTTTTCGGGCTAAGAGTAATGCCAGAAACACTTTTCAGCATCAATGCAGGGCACAACTGGTACGTAAAATCCAACTACATTTTTTTCTCATTCGGCCTTGAGGGTTATGTTGAGCATGGAAAAATGCCACTTTAGGTGCAAGAATCAATCAGAAATGTTTTCTGAGATAAGAGTTATGGGAAAAATACTTTTCACGTTCAATGTATAACACTACTTGTACGAAATATTCAACTTCATTTTTTCCACATTCTGACGTGACACATCTGAGGAGCATCGAAAAAAACCATTTTAAGCTTAAAAATAGTTTAGAAATGTTTTTAGGGCTAAGAGTTATGCCAAAAAAAACTTTTGAGCATCAATGCAGGGCACAACTAGTTCGAAAAATCCGACTACATTTTTTTCCCAATCGGAGGAATATGTTGAGCATGAAAAAATGCCACTTTAGTTGCAAGAAACAATCAAAAATGTTTTCCGAGATAAGAGTTATGGGCAAAATACTTTTCACGTTCAATGTATGACACTACATGTACGAAAAATTCAACTTCATTTTTTCCACATTCATACGTGACAGATCTGTGGAGCATCGAAAAAACCATTTTTAGCTCAAGGATAGTTTGGAAAATGTTATTGGGGCTAAGAGTTATGCAAAAAACACTTTTCAGCATCAATGCAGGGCACAACTGGTACGAAAAATCCAACTACATTTTTTTTCTCATTCGGACTTGAGGATTATATCGGGCATGGAAAAATGCCACTTTAGGCGCAAGAATCAATCAGAAATGTTTTCCGAGATAAGAGTTATGGGCAAAATACTTTTCACGTTTAATGTAGGGTACTACATGAACGAAAAATTCAAGTTCATTTTTTCCACATTCTGACGTGACGGATCTGTGGAGCATCGAAAAAAACCATTTTAAGCTCAAGGATAGTTTAGAAATGTTTTTAGGGTTAAGAGTTATGCCAAAAATACTTTTGAGCATCAATGTAGGGCACAACTGGTACGAAAAATTCGACAACATTTTTTTCCCATTCGAACTTGAGGAATATATTGGGCCTGGAAAAATGCCACTTTAGGTGCAAAAATCAATCAGAAATGTTTTCTGAGTTAAGAGTTACGGGCAAAATACTTTTCACGTTCAATGTATAGCACTACTTGTACGAAAAATTCAACTTCATTTTTTCCACATTCTGACGTGATAGATCTGTGGAGCATCGAAAAAAACAATTATAATCTCAAAGATAGTTTAGAAATGGTTTTGGGGCTTAGAGTTATGCTAAAAACACTTTTCAGCATCAATGCAGGACACAACTGGTACGAAAAATCAGACTTCATTTTTTTCCCATTCGGATGTTTTTCGGGATAAGACTTGTAGGCAAAATACTTTTCAAGTTAAATGTAGGGCACCACTTGTACCAAAATTCAACTTCATTTTTTCTACATTTTGACGTGACAGGGTTGTGGAGCATCGAAAAAACCATTTTAGGCACAAGAATCGTTTAAAAATGGTTTTAGGGCTAAGAGTTAAAGCAAAAACACTTTTCAGCATCAATGCAGGGCAGAACTGGTACGAAAAATCCGACTACATTTTTTTCCCATTCGGACTTAAGGAATATGTTGGGCATGGAAAAATGCCACTTTAGGTGCAAGAATCAATCAGAAATGTTTTCCGAGATAAGAGCTATGGCCAAAATACATTTCACGTTCAATGTATGGCAGTATTTGTACGAAAAATTCAACTTCATTTTTTCCACATTCTGACGTGATAGATCTGTGGAGCATCGAAAAAACCATTTTAGGCGCAAGAATCGTTTCGAAATGTTTTTCGGGCGAATAGTTATGCCAAAAACACTTTTCAGCATCATTGTAGGGCACAAATGGAACGAAAAGTCCAACTACATTTTTTTCTCATTCAGACTTGAGGATTATGTTGAGCATGGAAAAATGCCACTTTAGGCACAAGAATCAATCATAAATTTCCGAGAAAAGAGTTATGGGAAAAATACTTTTCACGTTTAATGTAGGGCACTACTTGTACGAAAAATTCAAGTTCATTTTTTCCACATTTTGATGTGACGGATCTGTGGAGCATTGAAAAAAACCATTTTAAGCTTAAGGATTGTTTAGAAATGTTTTTCGGGCTAAGAGTAATGCCAAAAACACTTTTCAGCATCAATGCAGGACACAACTGGTACGTAAAATCCAACTACATTTTTTTCTCATTCGGCCTTGAGGGTTATGTTGAGCATGGAAAAATGCCACTTTAGGTGCAAGAATCAATCAGAAATGTTTTCTGAGATAAGAGTTATGGGCAAAATACTTTTCACGTTCAATGTATAACACAACTTCTACGAAAAATTCAACTTCATTTTTTCCACATTCTGACGTGACAGATCTGTGGAGCATCGAAAAAAACCATTTTAAGCTCATGGATAGTTTAGAAATGTTTTTAGGGCTAAGAGTTATGCCAAAAAAACTTTTGAGCATCAATGCAGGGCATAACTAGTTCGAAAAATCCGAGTACATTTTTTTCCCATTCGGACTTGAGGAATATGTTGAGCATGGAAAAATGCCACTTTAGTTGCAAGAATCAATCAAAAATGTTTTTCGAGATAAGAGTTATGGGCAAAATACATTTCACGTTCAATGTATGGCACTACTTGTACGAAAAATTCAACTTCATTTTTTTCACATTCTGACTTGACAGATTTGTGGAGCATCGAAAGAACCATTTGAGGCGCAAGAATCGCTTCGAAATGTTTTTCGGGCGAAGAGTTATGCCAAAAACACTTTTCAGCATCATTGCAGGGCACAACTGGAACGAAAAATCCAAGTACATTTTTTTCTCATTTTGACTTGAGGATTATGTTGAGCATGGAAAAATGTCACTTTAGGCACAAGAATCAATCAAAACTGTTTTCCGAGAAAAGAGTTATGGGCAAGACACTTTTCACGTTTAATGTCGGGCACTACTTGTACGAAAAATTCAAGTTCATTTTTTCCACATTCTGACGTGACGGATCTGTGGAGCATCGAAAAAAACCATTTTAAGCTCAAAGATTGTTTAGAAATGTTTTTCGGGCTAAGAGTAATGCCAAAAACACTTTTCAGCATCAATGCAGGGCACAACTGGTACGTAAAATCCAACTACATTTTTTTCTCATTCGGCCTTGAGGTTATGTTGAGCATGGAAAAATGCCACTTTAGGTGCAAGAATCAATCAGAAATGTTTTCTGAGATAAGATTTATGGGAAAAATATTTTTCACGTTCAATGTATAACACTACTTGTACGAAATATTCAACTTCATTTTTTCCACATTCTGACGTAACAGATCTGTGGAGCATCGAAAAATACCATTTTAAGCTCAAAGATAGTTTAGATATGTTTTTAGGGCTAAGAGTTATGCCAAAAAAAAACTTTTGAGCATCAATGCAGGGCACAACTTGTTCGAAAAATCCGACTACATTTTTTTCCCATTCAGACTTCAGGAATATGTTGAGCATGGAAAAATGCCACATTAGGCGCAAGAATCAATCAGAAATGTTTTTCGAGATAAGAGTTATGGGCAAAATACTTTTCACGTTTAATGTAGGGCACTACTTGAACAAAAAATTCAAGTTCATTTTTTGCACATTCTGACGTGACGGATCTGTGGAGCATCGAAAAAAACAATTTTAAGCTCAAGGATAGTTTAGAAATATTTTTCGAGGTAAGAGTAATGCCAAAAACACTTTTCTGCATCAATGCAGGGCACAATTAGTACGTAAAATCCAACTACTTTTTTTTCTCATTCGACCTTGAGGATTATGTTGAGCATGGAAAAATGCCACTTTAGGTGCAAGAATCAAACAGAAATGTTTTCTGAGATAAGAGTTATAGGCAAAATACTTTTCACGTTCAATGTAAAGCACTACTTGTACGAAAAATTCATCTTCATTTTTCCCCATATTCTGACGTGACAGATCTGCGGAGCATCGAAAAAAACCATTTTAAGCTCAAGGATAGTTTAGAAATGTTTTTAGGTCTAAGAGTTATGCCAAAAACACTTTTGAGCATCAATGCAGGGCACAAGTGGTACTAAAAATACGACTACATTTTTTTCCCATTCGGACTTGAGGAATATGATGGGCATGGATAAATGCCACTTTAGGTGCAAGAATCAATCAGAAATGTTTTCTAAGATAAGAGTTATTGGCAAAATACTTTTCACGTTCAATGTTTAACACTACTTGTACGAAAAATTCAACTTCATTTTTTCAACATTCTGACGTGACAGATCTGTGGAGCATCGAAAAAAACCATTGTAATCCCAAGGATAGTTTAGAAATGTTTTTCGGGCTAAGAGTTATGCCAAAAACACTTTCCAGCATCAATGCAGGGCACAACTGGTTTGTAAAATCCAACTACATTTTTTCTCATTCGGATTTGAGGATTATGTTGAGCATGGAAAAATGCCACTTTCGGTGCAAGAATCAATCAGAAATTTTTTCCACATTTTGACGTGACAGATCTGTGGAGCATCGAAAAAACCATTTTAAGCACAACGATTGTTTAGAAATTTTTTTTGGAATAAGAGTTATACAAAAAATACTTTTTAACATCAATGCAGGGCACAACTGGTACGAAAAATCCGACTTAATTTTTTTCCCATTCAGACTTCCGGATTATGTTGAGCCTGGAAAATTGCCACTTTAGGCACAAGAATCAATCAGAAATGTTTTCCGAGATAAGAGTTATGGGAAAAAAACTTTTCACGTTCAATGTAGGGCACTACTTGTACGATAAATTCAACTTTATTTTTTCCACATTCTGACGTGACGGAGCTGTGGTGCATGGAAAAAAACCGTTTTAGGCACAAGAATCTTTTAGAAATGGTTTTCGGGTTAAGAGTTATGCCAAAAACACTTTGTTTAGCATCAATGCAGGGCACAACTGGAACGAAAAATCCGACTTCATTTTTATCCCATTCGGAATTGAGGAATATATTGAGCCTGTGAAAATGCCTCTTTAGGCGCAAGAATCAATCAGAAATATTTTCTGAGATAAGAGCAATGGGCAAAATACGTTTCACGGTCAATGTAGGGCACCCTTTGTACGAAAAATCCAACTTTATTTTTTCCACATTCTGATGTAACACAGCTGTGTAGCATGGAAAAAAACCATTTTAGGCACAAGAATCAATCAGGAATATTTTCCGAGATAAGAGTTATGGGGAAAATACATTTGACGTTCAATGTAGGGCACACTTTGCACGAAAAATCCAACTTCATTTTTTTAACATTTTGACGTGACAGGGCTGTGGAGCATCGAAAAAAACCATTTTAGGCATAAGAATCATTTAGAAATGGTTTTAGGGCTAAGAGTTCAGCCAAAAACACTTTTCAACATCAATGCAGGGCACAACTGGTACAAAAAATCAGACTTCATTTTTTTCCAATTCGGATGTTTTCCGAGATAAGAGTTATGGACAAAATACTTTTCACGTTCAATGTAGGGCACTACTTGTACGAAAAATTCAACTTCATTTTTTCAAAATTCTGACGTGATGGATCCGTGGAGCATCGAAAAAAACTATGTTAAGCTCAAGGATATTTTGGAAATACTTTTCAGCATCAATGTAGGGCACAACTGGTACGAAAAATCCGACTACATTTTTTTCTCATTCGGACTTGAGGATTATGTTGAGCATGGAAAAATGCCACTTTAGGCGCAAGAATCAATCAGAAAATTTTTTCGAGATAAGAGTTATGGGCAAAATACTTTTCATGTTTAATGTAGGGTACTAATTGTACGAAAAATTCAACTTCATTTTTTCCACATTCTAACGTGACAGATCTGTGCAGCATAAAAAAACAATTTTAAGCTCAAGGATAGTTTAGAAATGTTTTTCGGGCTAAGAGTTATGCTAAACACACTTTTCAGCATCAATGTAGGGCACAACTGGTACGTAAAATCCGACTTAATTTTTTTTCCATTCGGACTTCAAGAATATATTGACCCCGGAAAAATGCCACTTTAGGCCCAAGAATCAATCAAAAATGTTTTCTGAGTAAAGAGTTATGGGCAAAATACTTTTCACGTTCAATGTAGGGCACTACTTGTACGAAAAATCCAACTTCATTTTTTCCACATTCTGACGTGACGGATCTGTGGAGCATCGAAAAAAATCATTTTAAGCTCAAGGATAGTTTTGAAATGTTTTTCGGGCAAAGAGTTATGTAAAAAACACTTTTCAGCATCAATGTAGGGCACAACTGGTACGAAAAATCTGACCTAATTTTTTTCCCATTCGGACTTCAAATTATGTTGAGCCTGGAAAAATGCCAATTTAGGCGCAAGAATCAATCACAAATGTTTTTCGAGATAAGAGTTATGGCAAAATACTTTTCACGTTCAATGTAGGGCATTACTTGTACGAAAAATTTAACTTTATTTTTTCCACATTCTGACGTGACGGAGTTGTGGAGCATGGAAAAAAACCATTTTAGGCACAAGAATCTTTTAGAAATGTATTTCGGGTTAAGAGTTATGCCAAAAACACTTTTTGAGCATCAATGCAGGACACAACTGGAACGAAAAATCCCACTTCATTTTTTTCTCATTCGGACTTGAGGAATATATTGTGCCTGGAAAAATGCCTCTTTAGGCGCAAGAATCAATCAGAAATGTTATCCGAGATAAGAGTTATGGGCAAAATACATTTCACGGTCAATGTAGGGCACCCTTTGTACGTTAAATCCAACTTTTTTTTTCCACATTCTAATGTCACTGAGCTGTGTAGCATTGAAAAAAACCATTTTTGGGACAAGAATTGTTTCGAAATGATTTTCGGGCTCAAAGTTATGCCAAAAACACTTTTCAGCATCAATTCAGGGCACAACTAGTAAGAAAAATCCGACTTCAGGTTTTTCCCATTCGGACTTAAGGAATATATTGAGGATGGAAAAATGCCACTTTAGGCGCAAGAATCAATCAGAAATGTTTTCCGAGATAAGAGCTATGGGGAAAATACATTTCACGTTCAATGTAGGGCACCCTTTGTACGAAAAATCCAATTTCATTTTTTCAACATTTTGACGTGACAGGGCAGTGGAGCATCGAAAAAAACCATTTTAGGCACAAGAATCGTTTAGAAATCGTTTTAGGTCTAAGAGTTATGCTAAAAACACTTTTCAGCATCAATGCAGGGCACAACTGGTACGAAAAATCCGACTTAATTTTTTTCCCATTCCGACTTCAGGAATATGTTGAGCCTGGAAAAATGCCACTTTGGCGCAAAAATCAATCACAAATGTTTTTCGAGGTAAGAGTTTTGGGCAAAATATTTTTCACGTTCAATGTATGGCACTACTTGTACGAAAATTCAACTTCATTTTTTCCACATTCTGATGTGATGAATCTCTGGAGCATCGAAGAAAACCATTTTAAGAACAAATATAGTATAGAATTGTTTTTTGGGCTAAGAGTTATGCAAAAAACACTTTTCAGCATCAATGCAGGGCATAACAGGTACGAAAAATCCGACTTCATTTTTTTCCCAATCGGACTTGAGGAATATGTTGAGCCTGGAAAAATGCCACTTTGTAAGAATCATTCAGAAATGTTTTTCGAGATAAGAGTTATGGGAAAAATACTTTTCACGTTCAATGTAGGGCACTACTTGTACGAAAAAATCAACTTCATTTTTTCCACATTCTGACGTGACGGAGCTGTGGAGCATCGAAAAAAATCATTTTAGGCACAAGAGTCGTTTAGAAATATTTTTAGGGCTAAGAGTTATGCCAAAACACTTTTTAGCATCAATGTAGGGCACAACTGGAACGAAAAATCCGACTTCAATTTTTTCCCATTCGGACTTAAGAAATATATTGAGCATGGAAAAATGCCACTTTAGGCGCAAGAATCAATCAGAAATATTTTCCGAGATAAGAGCTATGGGGAAAATACATTTCTCGTTCAATGTAGGGCAACCTTTGTACGAAAAATCCAACTTCATTTTTTCTACATTTTGATGTGACAGGGCTGTGGAGCATCGAAAAAAACCATCTTAGGCATAAGAATCGTTTAGAAATGGTTTTAGGGCTAGGAGTTAAGCCAAAAACACTTTTCAGCATCAATGGAGGGCACAACTGGTACGAAAAATCTGACTTCATTTTTTTCCCATTCGGATGTTTTCCGAGATAAGAGTTATGGACAAAATACTTTTCACGTTCAATGTAGGACACTACTTGTACGAAAAATTCAACTTCATTTTTTCCAAATTCTGACGTGACGGATCTGTGAAGCATCGAAAAGAACCATGTTAAGCTCAAGGATTGTTTAGAAATGTTTTTGGGCTAAGAGTTATGCAAAAAATACTTTTCAGCATCAATGCATGGCATAACAGGTACGAAAAATCCGACTTCATTTTTTTCCCATTCCGACTTGAGGAATATGTTGAGCCTGGAAAAATGCCACTTTGTAAGAATCAATCAGAAATTTTTTCCGAGATAAGAGTTATGGGCAAAATACTTTTCACATTTAATGTAGGGCACTACTTGTACGAAAAATTCAACTTCATTTTTTCCACATTCTAACGTGACAGATCTGTGGAGCATCGAAAAAAACCATTTTATGCTCAAGGATAGATTAGAAATGTTTTTCGGGCTAAGAGTAATGCAAAAAACACTTTACAGCATCAATGTAGGGCACAACTGGTACGTAAAATCCGACTTAATTTTTTTTTCCATTCGGACTTCAGGAATATGTTGAGCCTGGAAAAATGCCACTTTAGGCCTAAGAATCAATCAAAAATGTTTTCTGAGATAAGAGTTATGGGCAAAATACTTTTCACGTTCAATGCAGGGCACTACTTGTACGAAAAATTCAACTTCATTTTTTCCACATTCTGACGTGACGGATTTGTGGAGCATCGATAAAAATCATTTTAAGCTTAAGGATTTTTTAGAAATTTTTTCGGGCTAAGAGTTATGCAAAAAACACTTTTCAGCATCAATGCAGGGCACAACTGGTACGAAAAATCCAAATTAATTGTTTTCCCATTCGGACTTTAGGATTATGTTGAGCCTGGAAAAATGCCTAGGCGCAAGGATTAATCACAAATGTTTTCCGAGATAAGAGTTATGGCAAAATATTTTTCACGTTCAATGTAGGGCACTACTTGTACGAAAAATTCAACTTCATCTTTTCCACATTCTGACATGATGGAGTTGTGGAGCATGGAAAAAAACCATTTTAGGCACAAGAATCTTTAGAAATGTTTTTCGGGCTAAGAGTTATGCCAAAAACACTTTTTGAGCATCAATGCAGGGCACAACTGGAACGAAAAATCCGACTTCAATTTTTTCCCAATCGGACTAAAGAAATATATTGAGCATGGAAAAATGCCACTTTAGGCGCAAGAATTAATCAGAAATATTTTCCGAGATAAGAGCTATGGGGAAAATACATTTCTCGTTCAATGTAGGGCAACCTTTGTACGAAAAATCCAACTTCATTTTTTCTACATTTTGATGTGACAGGGCTGTGGAGCATCGAAAAAAACCATCTTAGGCATAAGAATCGTTTAGAAATGGTTTTAGGGCTAAGAGTTAAGCCAAAAACACTTTTCAGCATCAATGGAGGGCACAACTGGTACGAAAAATCTGACTTAATTTTTTTCCCATTCGGATGTTTTCCGAGATAAGAGTTATGGACAAAATACTTTTCATGTTCACTGTAGGACACTACTTGTTCGAAAAATTAAACTTCATTTTATCAAAATTCTGACGTGACGGATCTGTGGAGCATCGAAAAAAACCATGTTAAGCTCAAGGATAGTTTAGAAATGTTTTTGGGCTAAGAGTTATGCAAAAAATACTTTTCAGCATCAATGCATGGCACAACTGGTACGAAAAATCCAACATAATTTTTTTCCCATTCAGACTTCAGGAATATATTGAGCCTGGAAAAATGCCACTTAAGGCGCAACAATCAATCAGAAATGTTTTTCGAGATAAGAGTTTTGGTCAAAATACTTTTCACGTACAATGTAGGGCACTACTTGTATGAAAAATGCAACTTCATTTTTTCCACATTTTGATGTGACGGATCTCTGGAGCATCGAAAAAAACCATTTTAAGAACAAATATAGTTTAGAAATGTTTTTTGGGCTAAGAGTTATGCAAAAACCACTTTTCAGCATCAATGCAGGGCACAACATGTACGAAAAATCCAACTTCATTTTTTTCCCATTAGGGCTTGAGGAATATGTTGAGCCAGGAAAATTGCCACTGTAGGCGCAAGAATCAATCAGAAATGTTTTTCGAGATAAGAGTTATGGGCAAAAAACTTTTCACGTTCATTGTACGGCACTACTTGTACGAAAAATTCAACTTCCTTTTTTCCATATTCTGACGTGACGGAGCTGTGGAGCATCGAAAAAAACCATTTTAGGCACAAGAATCGTTTAGAAATGTTTTTCGGGCTAAGAGTTATGCCAAAAACACTTTTCGAAGATCAATGCGGGGCACAACCGGTACGAAAAAATCCGACAACATTTTTTTTCTCATTCGGACTTGAGGAATATGTTGAGCATGGAAAAATGCCACTTTAGGAGCCAGAATCAATCAGAAATGTTTTCCGAGATAAGTGTTATGGGCAAAATACTTTTCACGTTTAATGTAGGGCACTACTTATACGAAAAATTCAACTTCATTTTTTCCACATTCTGACGTGACAGATCTGTGGAGCATCGAAAAAAACCATTTTAAGCTCAGCGATAGTTTAGAAATGTTTTTCGGGCTAAGAGTTATGCTAAAAACACTTTTCAGCATCAATGTAGGGCACAACTGGAACGTAAAATCCGACTTAATTTTTTTCCCATTCGGACTTCAGGAATATGTTGAGCCTGGAAAAAGGCCACTTTAGGCCCAAGAATCAATCAAAAATGTTTTCCGAGATAAGAGTTATGGGCAAAATACTTTTCATCTTCAATCTCGGGCACTACTTGTACGAAAAATTCAACTTTATTTTTTCCACATTCTGACACGACGGAGTTGTGGAGCATGGAAAAAAAACCATTTTAGGCACAAGAATCTTTTAGAAATGTATTTCGGGTTAAGAGTTATGCCAAAAACACTTTTTGAGCATCAATGCAGGACACAACTGGAACGAAAAATCCCACTTCATTTTTTTCCCATTCGGACTTGAGGAATATATTGAGCCTGGATAAATGCCTCTTTAGGCGCAAGAATCAATCAGAAATGTTATCCAAGATAAGAGTTATGGGCAAAATACATTTCACGGTCAATGTAGGGCACCCTTTGTACGTAAAATCCAACTTTTTTTTTCCACATTCTAATGTCACAGAGCTGTGTAGCATGGAAAAAAACCATTTTTGGCACAAGAATCGTTTAGAAATCATTTTCTGGCTCAAAGTTATGCCAAAAACACTTTTCAGCATCAATTCAGGGCACAACTAGTAAGAAAAATCCGACTTCAGGTTTTTCCCATTCGGACTTAAGGAATATATTGAGCATGGAAAAATGCCACTTTAGGCGCAAGAATCAATCAGAACTGTTTTCCGAGATAAGAGCTATGGGGAAAATACATTTCACGTTCAATGTAGGGCACCCTTTGTACGAAAAATCCAACTTTATTTTTTCAACATTTTGACGTGACAGGGCTGTGGAGCATCGAAAAAAACCATTTTAGGCACAAGAATCGTTTAGAAATCGTTTTAGATCTGAGAGTTATGCTAAAAACACTTTTCAGCATCAATGCAGGGCACAACTAGTACGAAAAATCCGACTTAATTTTTTTCCCATTCCGACTTCAGGAATATGTTGAGCCTGGAAAAATGCCTCTTTGGCGCAAAAATCAATCATAAATGTTTTTCGAGATAAGAGTTTTGGGCAAAATATTTTTCACCTTCAATGTAGGGCACTACTTGTACGAAAATTCAACTTCATTTTTTCCACATTCTAATGTGATGAATCTCTGGAGCATCGAAGAAAACCATTTTAAGAACAAATATAGTTTTGAAATGTTTTTTGGGCTAAGAGTTATGCAAAAAACACTTTTCAGCATCAATGCAGGGCATAACAGGTACGAAAAATCCGACTTCATTTTTTTCCCATTCGGACTTGAGGAATATGTTGAGCCTGGAAAAATGCCACTTTGTAAGAATCATTCAGAAATGTTTTTCGAGATAAGAGTTATGGGAAAAATACTTTCCACGTTCAATGTAGGGCACTACATGTACGAAAAAATCAACTTCATTTTTTCCACATTCTGACGTGACGGAGCTGTGGAGCATCGAAAAAAATCATTTTAGGCACAAGAGTCGTTTAGAAATGTTTTTAGGGCTAAGAGATATGCCAAAACACTTTTGAGCATCAAAGCAGGGCACAACTGGAACGAAAAATCCGACTATAATTTTTTCTCATTCGGACTTGAGGAATATGTTAAGCATGGAAAAATGCCACTTTAGACGCAAGAATCAATCAGAAATGTTTTCCGAGATAAGAGTTATGGGCAAAATACTTTTCACATTTAATGTAGGGCACTACTTGTACGAAAAATTCAACTTCATTTTTTCCACATTCTGACGTGACAGATCTGTGGAGCATCGAAAAAAACCATTTTATGCTCAAGGATAGATTAGAAATGTTTTTCGGGCTAAGAGTAATGCAAAAAACACTTTACAGCATCAATGTAGGGCACAACTGGTACGTAAAATCCGACTTAATTTTTTTTCCATTCGGACTTCAGGAATATGTTGAGCCTTGAAAAATGCCACTTTAGGCCTAAGAATCAATCAAAAATGTTTTCTGAGATAAGAGTTATGGGCAAAATACTTTTCACGTTCAATGTAGGGCACTACTTGTACGAAAAATTCAACTTCATTTTTTCCACATTCTGACGTGACGGATTTGTGGAGCATCGATAAAAATCATTTTAAGCTTAAGGATTGTTTAGAAATTTTTTCGGGCTAAGAGTTATGCAAAAAACACTTTTCAGCATCAATGCTGGGCACAACTGGTACGAAAAATCCAAATTCATTGTTTTCCCATTCGTACTTCAGGATTATGTAGAGCCTGGAAAAATGCCATGGCGCAAGAATCAATCACAAATGTTTTCCGAGATAAGAGTTATGGCAAAATATTTTTCACGTTCAATGTAGGGCACTACTTGTAAGAAAAATTCAACTTCATCTTTTCCACATTTTGACATGATGGAGTTGTGGAGCATGGAAAAAAACCAATTTAGGCACAAGAATCTTTAGAAATGTTTTTCGGGCTAAGTGTTATGCCAAAAACACTTTTTGAGCATCAATGCAGGGCACAACTGGAACGAAAAATCCGAATTCAATTTTTTCCCATTCGGACTTAAGAAATATAGAGCATGGAAAAATGCCACTTTAGGCGCAAGAATCAATCAGAAATATTTTCCGAGATAAGAGCAATGGGGAAAATACATTTCTCGTTCAATGTAGGGCAACCTTTGTACGAAAAATCCAACTTCATTTTTTCTACATTTTGATGTGACAGGGCTGTGGAGCATCGAAAAAAACCATCTTAGGCATAAGAATTGTTTAGAAATGGTTTTAGGGCTAAGAGTTAAGCCAAAAACACTTTTCAGCATCCATGGAGGGCACAACTGGTACGAAAAATCTGACTTCATTTTTTTCCCATTCGGATGTTTTCCGAGATAAGAGTTATGGACAAAATACTTTTCACGTTCAATGTAGGACACTACTTGTACGAAAAATTCAACTTCATTTTTTCCAAATTCTGACGTGACGGATCTGTGGAGCATCGAAAAAAACCATGTTAAGCTCAAGGATAGTTTAGAAATGTTTTTGGGCTAAGAGTTATGCAAAAAATATTTTTCAGCATCAATGCATGGCACAACTGGTACGAAAAATCTAACATAATTTTTTTCCAATTCAGACTTCAGGAATATATTAAGCCTGGAAAATTGCCACTTTAGGCGCAACAATCAAACAGAAATGTTTTTCGAGATAAGAGTTTTGGGCAAAATACTTTTCAAGTTCAATGTTGGGCACTACTTGTACGAAAAATGCAACTTCATTTTTTCCACATTTTGATGTGACGGATCTCTGGAGCATCGAAAAAAACCATTTTAAGAACAAATATAGTTTAGAAATGTTTTTTGGGCTAAGAGTTATGCACAAACCACTTTTCAGCATCAATGCAGGGCACAACAGGTACGAAAAATCCAACTTCATTTTTTTCCCATTCGGGCTTGAGGAATATGTTGAGCCTGGAAAATTGCCACTTTAGGCGCAAGAATCAATTAGAAATGTTTTTCGAGATAAGAGTTATGGGCAAAAAACTTTTCACGTTCATTGTAGGGCACTACATGTACGAAAAATTCAACTTCTTTTTTTCCATATTCTGACGTGACGGAGCTGTGGAGCATCGAAAAAAACCATTTTAGGCACAAGAATCGTTTAGAAATGTTTTTCGGGCTAAGAGTTATGCCAAAAACACTTTTCAGCATCAATGCAGGGCACAACTGGTACGAAAAATCCGACAACATTTTTTTCTCATTCGGACTTGAGGAATATGTTGAGCATGGAAAAATGCCACTTTAGGAGCCAGAATCAATCAGAAATGTTTTCCGAGATAAGTGTTATGGGCAAAATACTTTTCATGTTTAATGTAGGGCACTACTTATACGAAAAATTCAACTTCATTTATTCCACATTCTGACGTGACAGATCTGTGGAGTGTCGAAAAAAACCATTTTAAGCTCAGCGATAGTTTAGAAATGTTTTTCGGGCTAAGAGTTATGCTAAAAACACTTTTCAGCATCAATGTAGGGCACAACTGGAACGTAAAATCCGACTTAATTTTTTTCCCATTCGGACTTCAGGAAATATGTTGAGCCTGGATAAAGGCCACTTTAGGCCCAAGAATCAATCAAAAATGTTTTCCGAGATAAGAGTTATGGGCAAAATACTTTTTACCTCAATGTCGGGCACTACTTGTACGAAAAATTCAACTTCATTTTTTCCACATTCTGACGTGACGGATCTAAGGATCATCGAAAAAAATCATTTTAAGCTCAAGGATAGTTAAGAAATGTTATTCGGTCTAAGAGTTATGCAAAAATCAGTTTTCAGCATCAATGTAGGGCACAACTGGTACGAAAAATCAGACTTAATTTTTTTCCCATTCGGACTTCAGGATTATGTAGAGCCTGGAAAAATGCCAATTTAGGCGCAAGAATCAATCACAAATGTTTTCCATGATAAGAGTTATGGCAAAATACTTTTCACGTTCAATGTAGGGCACTACTTGTTCGAAAAATTCAACTTCATTTTATCGATATTCTTTCGTGATAGAGTTGTGGAGCATGGAAAAAAACCATTTTAGGCACAAGAATCTTTTAGAAATGTTTTTCGGGGTAAGAGTTATGCCAAAAACACTTTTTGAGCATCAATGCAGGGCACAACTGGTACGAAAAATCCGACTTCAATTTTTTCCCATTCGGACTTAAGGAATATATTGAGCATGGAAAAACGCCACTTTAGGCGCAAGAATCAATCAGAAATGTTTTCCTAGATAAGAGCTATGGGGAAAATACATTTCACGTTCAATGTAGGGCACCCTTTGTACTAAAAATCCAACATCATTTTTTCAACATTTTGACGTGACAGGGCTGTGGAGCATCGAAAAAACCATTTCAAGCATAAGAATAATTTAGAAATGGTTTTAGGGCTAAGAGTTAAGCCAAAAACACTTTTCAGCATCAATGCAGGGCACAACTTGTACGAAAAATCAGACTTCATTTTTTTCCCATTCAGATGTTTTCCGAGGTAAGAGTTATGCACACAATGCTTTTCACGTTCAAGGTAGGGCACTACCTGTACGAAAAATTCAACTTCATTTTTTCCAAATTCTGACGTGACGGATCTGTGGTGCATCGGAAAAAAACCATGTTAAGCCCAAGGATAGTTTAGAAATGTTTTTTGGGCTAAGAGTTATGCAAAAAATACTTTTCAGCATCAATGCAGGGCACAAATGGTACGAAAAATCCGACTTCATTTTTTCCCCATTCGGACTTGAGGAATATATTGAGCCTGGAAAAATGCCTCTTTAGGCGCAAGAATCAATCAGAAATGTGGTCCGAGAAAAGAGATATGGGCAAAATACATTTCATGGTCAATGTAGGGCACCCTTTGTACGAAAAATCCAACTTCATTTTTTCCACATTCTGATGTGACAGAGCTGTGGAACATCGAAAAAACCGTTTTAGGCACAAGAATCATTTAGAAATGGATTTAAGGCTAAGAGTTATGCCAAAAACACTTTTCAGCATCAATGCAGGTCACAACTAGTACAAAAAATCAGACTTCATTTTTTTCCCATTCGGATGTTTTTCGAGATAAGAGTTATGGGCAAAATACATTTCACTTTCAATGTAGGGCACTACTTGTACGAAAAATTCAACTTCATTATTTCCACATTCTGACGTGACGGATCTGTAGAGCATCGAAAAAAACCATTTCAAGCTCAAGGATAGTTTAGAAATGTTTTTTGGGCTAAGAGTTATGGGCAAAACACTTTAGGCGACTTAATTTTTCAGCATCAATGCAGGGCAGAACTGGTTCGAAAAATTCGACTTAATTTTTTTCCCATTCAAACTTCAGGAATATATGTTGAGCTAATAAAAATGCCACTTTAGGCGCAGGAATCAATCAGAAATGTTTTTTGTGATAAGAGTTATGGGCAAAACACTTTTCACGTTCAATGTAGTGCACTACTTGTATGAAAAATTCATCATCATTTTTTCCACATTCTGACGTGACGGAGCTGCGGAGCATCGAAATTAAAAATTTCAAGCACAAGGATAGTTTAGAAATGTTTTTCGGGCAAAGAGTTATGCAAAAAACATATTTCAGCATCAATGCAGGGCACAACTAGTACGAAAAATCCGACTTCATTTTTTTCCCATTCGGACTTGAGGAATATGTTGTGCCTGGAAAAATGCCACTTTTGGTGCAAAAAAAGAAAATGAAATGTTTTCAGAGATATAAGTTATGGGCTAAATACTTTTCACGTTCAATGTAGGGAACTACTTGTACGAAAAATTCAACTTCATTTATTCCACATTTTAACGTGATAGAGCTGTGGAGCATAAAAAAAACATTTTAGGCACAAGAATCGTTTAGAAACGTTTTTCGGGCTAAGAGTTATGCCAAAAACACTTTTGAGCATCAATAGAGGGTACAACTGGTACGAAAAATCTGACTACATTTTTTTCCCATTCGGACTAGAGGAATATGTTGAGCCTGGAAAAATGCCACTTTAGGCGCAAGAATCAATCAAAAATGTTTTTCGAGATAATAGTTCTGGGAAAAATACTTTTCACGTTAATTGTAGGGCACCACTTGTACGAAAAATTCAACTTCATTTTTTCCACATTATGATGTGACAGATCTGTGGAGCAATGAAAAAAACCATTTTAAGCTCAATGATAGTTTAGAAATGTTTTTCGGGCTAAGAGTTATGCCAAAAACACTTTTCAGCATCAATGTGGGGCACAACTGGTACGTAAAATCCAACTACATTTATTTCTCATTCGGACTTGAGGATTATGTTGAGCATGGAAAAATGCCACTTTAGGTGCAAGAATCAATTAGAAATGTTTTCTGAGATAAGAGTTATGGGCAAAAAATCTTTTCACGTTCAATTTATAGCAGTACTTGTACGAAAAATTCAACTTCATTTTTTCAACATTCGGACTTGACGGATCTGTGCAGCATCGAAAAAAACCATTTTAAGCTCAAGGATAGTTTTGAAATGTTTTTTGGGCGAAGAGTTACGCAAAAAACACTTTTCAGCATCAATGCAGGGCACAACTGGTACGAAAAATCCGAATTAATTTTTTTCCCATTCGGACTTCCAGAATATGTTGAGCCTGGCAAAATGCCACTTTAGGCAAAAGAATCAATTAGAAATGTTTTCCAAGATAAGAGTTATGGGCAAAATACTTTTCACGTTCAATGTATGGCACTACTTGCACGAAAAATTCAACTTCATTTTTTCCACATTCTGACGTGATGGAGCTGTGGAGCATGGAAAAAAACCATTTTAGGCACAAGAATCGTTTATAAATGTATTTCGGGCTAAGATTTAAGTCAAAAACACTTTTGAGCGTCAATGTAGGGCACAACTGGTACGAAAAATCCGACTACATTTTTTTCTCATTTGGACTTGAGGAATATGTTGAGCATGGAAAAATGCCCACTTTAAGTGCAAGAATCAATCAGAATTGTTTTCCGAAATAAGAGTTATGGGTAAAATACTTTTCAAGTTCAATGTATAGCACTACTTGTACAAAAAATTCAACTTCATTTTTTCACATTCTGACGTGACGGATCTGTGGTGCATCGAAAAAAACCATTTTAGGCACAAGGATAGTTTAGAAATGTTTTTCGGGCTAAGAGTTGTGCAAAAAACACTTTTCTGCAGCAATGTAGGGCACAACTGGTACGAAAAATCCGACTACATTTTTGTCTCATTCGGACTTGAGGAATATGTTTAGCATGGAAAAATGCCACTTAAAGTGCAAGAATCAATCAGAAATGTTTTCCGAGATAAGAGTTATGGGCAAAATACTTTTCACGTTCAATGTATGGCACTACTTGTACGAATAATTCAACTTTATTTTTAACACATTCTGACGTGATGGAGCTGTGGAGCATGGAAAAAAACCATTTTAGGCACAAGAATCGTTTATAAATGTTTTTCGGGCTAAGATTTAAGCCAAAAACACTTTTGAGCATCAATGTAGGGCGCAACTGGTACGAAAAATCCGACTACATTTTTTTTTCATTCGGACTTGAGGAATATGTTGAGAATGGAAAAATGCCTCTTTAAGTGCAAGAATCATTCAGAATTGTTTTCCGAAATAAGAGTTATGGGCAAAATACTTTTCACGTTCAATGTATGGCACTACTTGTACGAAAAATTCACCATCATTTTTTCCACATTCTGACTTGACGGATATGTGGTGCTTCGAAAAAAACCATTTTAGGCACAAGGATAGTTTAGAAATGTTTTTCGGCTAAGAGTTATGCAAAAAACACTTTTCAGCATCAATGTAGGGCACAACTGGTACGAAAAATCCGACTACATTTTTTTCTCATTCGGACTTGAGGAATATGTTTAGCATGGAAAAATGCCACTTAAAGTGCAACAATCAATCAGAAATGTTTTCCGAGATAAGAGTAATGGGCAAAATACATTTCACGTTCAATATATGGCACTACTTGTACGAATAATTCAACTTCATTTTTTCCACATTCTAACGTGATGGAGCTGTGGATCATGGAAAAAAAACCATTTTAGGCACAAGAATCGTTTATAAATGTTTTTCAGGCTAAGATTTAAGTCAAAAACATTTTTGAGCATCAATGTAGGGCACAACTGGTACGAAAAATCTGACTACATATTTTTCTCATTCGGACTTGAGGAATATGTTGAGCATGGAAAAATGCCACTTTAAGTGCAAGAATCAATCAGAATTGTTTTCCGAAATAAGAGTTATGGGCAAAATACATTTCACGTTCAATGTATGGCACTAGTTGTACGAAAAATGCAACTTCATTTTTTCCACATTCTGACGTGACGGATCTGTGGAGCATCGAAAAAAACCAATTTAAGCACAAGGATAGTTTAGAAATGTTTTTCGGGCTAAGAGTTACGCAACAAACACTATTCAGCATCAATGGAGGGCACAACTGGTACGAAAAATCCAACTACATTTTTTTCTCATCCGGACTTGAGGAATATGTTTAGCATGGAAAAATGCCACTTTAAGTGCAAAAATCAATCAGAAATGTTTTCCGAGATAAGATTTATGGGCAAAATACTTTTCATGTTCAATGTATGGCACTACTTTTACGAATAATTCAACTTCATTTTTTCCACATTCTGACGTGATGGAGTTGTGGAGCATGGAAAAAAACCATTTTAGGCACAAGAATCGTTTATAAATGTTTTTCGGGCTAAAATTTAAGCCAAAAACACTTTTGAGCATCAATGTAGCGCACAACTGGTACGAAAAATCCGACTACATTTTTTTCTCATTCGGACTTGAGGAATATGTTTAGCATGGAAAAATGCCTCTTTAAGTGCAAGAATCAATCAGAATTGTTTTCCGAAATAAGAGTTATGGGCAAAATTCTTTTCACGTTCAATGTATGGCACTACTTGTACGAAAAATTCACCATCATTTTTTCCACATTCTGACTTGACGGATATGTGGTGCATCGAAAAAAACCATTTTAGGCACAAGGATAGTTTAGAAATGTTTTTCGGCTAAGAGTTATGCAAAAAACACTTTTCAGCATCAATGCAGGGCACAACTGGTACGAAAAATCCGACTACATTTTTTTCTCATTCGGACTTGAGGAATATGTTTAGCATGGAAAAATGCCACTTAAAGTGCAACAATCAATCAGAAATGTTTTCCGAGATAAGAGTTATGGGCAAAATACTTTTCACGTTCAATGTATGGCACTACTTGTACGAATAATTCAACTTCATTTTTTCCACATTCTAACGTGATGGAGCTGTGGATCATGGAAAAAAAACCATTTTAGGCACAAGAATCGTTTATAAATGTTTTTCAGGCTAAGATTTAAGTCAAAAACACTTTTGAGCATCAATGTAGGCACAAGTAGTACGAAAAATCCGACTACATTTTTTTCTCATTCGGACTTGAGGAATATGTTTAGCATGGAAAAATGCCACTTAAAGTGCAACAATCAATCAGAAATGTTTTCCGAGATAAGAGTTATGGGCAAAATACTTTTCACGTTCAATGTATGGCACTACTTGTACGAATAATTCAACTTCATTTTTTCCACATTCTGACGTGATGGAGCTGTGGAGCATGGAAAAAAACCATTTTAGGCACAAGGATAGTTTATAAATGTTTTTCGGGCTAAGATTTAAGCCAAAAACACTTTTGAGCATCAATGTAGGGCACAACTGGTACGAAAAATCCGACTACATTTTTTTCTCATTCGGACTTGAGAATATGTTGAGCATGGAAAAATGCTACTTTAAGTGCAAGAATCAATCAGAATTGTTTTCCGAAATAAGAGTTGTGGGAAAAATACTTTTCACGTTCAATGTATGGCACTACTTGTACGAAAAATTCAACTTCATTTTTTCCACATTACGACGTGATGGATCTGTGGTGCATCAAAAAAACCATTTTAGGCACAAGGATAGTTTAGAAATGTTTTTCGGGCTAAGAGTTATGCAAAAAACACTTTTCAAAGATCAATGCGGGCACAACCGGTACGAAAAAACCAACTATATTTTTTTCTCATTCGGACTTGAGGAATATGTTGAGCCCGGAAAAATGCCACTTTAAGTGCAAAAACCAATCGAATTGTTTTCCGAGATAAGAGTTATGGGCAAAATACTTTTCACGTTCAATGTAAAGCACTACTTGTACGAATAATTCAACTTCATTTTTTCCACATTCTGACGTGATGGAGCTGTGGAGCATGGAAAAAAACCATTTTTGGCACAAGAATCGTTTATAAATGTTTTTCGGGCTAAGAGTTATTTCAGCATCAATGCAGGGCAAAACTGGTACGAAAAATCCGACTACATTTTTTTCTCATTCGGACTTGAGGAATATGTTTAGCATGGAAAAATGCCACTTTATGTGCAAAAATCAATCAGAAATGTTTTCCGAGATAAGAGTTATGGACAAAATACTTTTCAAGTTCAATGTATGGCACTACTTGTACGAATAATTCAACTTTATTTTTTCCACATTCGACGTGATGGAGCTGTGGAGCTTGGAAAAAAACATTTTAGGCACAAGAATCGTTATAAATGTTTTTCGGGCTAAGATTTAAGCCAAAAACACTTTTGAGCATCAATGTAGGGCACAACTGGTACGAAAAATCCGACTACATTTTTTTCTAATTCGGACTTGAGAATATGTGGAGCATGGAAAAATGCCACTTTAAGTGCAAGAATCAATCAAAATTGTTTTCCGAAATAAGAGTTATGGGCAAAATACTTTTCACGTTCAATGTATGGCACTACTTGTACGAATAATTCAACTTCATTTTTTCCACATTCTGACGTGATGGAGCTGTGGAGCATGGAAAAAAACCATTTTAGGCACAAGGATAGTTTAGCAATGTTTTTCGGGCTAAGAGTTATGCAAAAAACACTTTTCAAAGATCAATGCGGGGCACAACCGGGTACGAAAAATCCAACTACATTTTTTTCTCATTCGGACTTGAGGAATATGTTTAGCATGGAAAAATGCCACTTTAAGTGCAAAATTCAATCGAAATGTTTTCCGAGATAAGAGTTATGGGCAAAATACTTTTCACGTTCAATGTATGGCACCACTTGTACGAATAATTCAACTTCATTTTTACCACATTCTGACGTGATGGAGCTGTGGAGCATGGAAAAAAACCATTTTAGGCACAAGAATCGTTTATAAATGTTTTTCGGGCTAAAATTTAAGTCAAAAACACTTTTGAGCATCAATGTAGGGCACAACTGGTACGAAAAATCCGACTACATTTTTTTCACATTCGGACTTGAGGATTATGTTGAGCATGGAAAAATGCCACTTTAAGTGCAAGAATCAATCAAAATTGTTTTCCGAAATAAGAGTTATGGGCAAAATACTTTTCACGTTCAATGTATGGCACTACTTGTACGAATAATTCAACATCAATTTTTCCACATTCTGACGTGATGGAGCTGTGGAGCATGGAAAAAACCATTTTAGGCACAAGGATAGTTTATAAATGTTTTTCGGGCTAAGATTTTAGCCAAAAACACTTTTGAGCATCAATGTAGGGCACAACCGGTACGAAAAATCCGACTACATTTTTTTCTCATTCGGACTTGAGAATATGTTGAGCATGGAAAAATGCTACTTTAAGTGCAAGAATCAATCGGAATTGTTTTCCGAAATAAGAGTTATGGGCAAAATACTTTTCACGCTCAATGTATGGCACTACTTGTACGAAAAATTCAACTTCATTTTTTCCACATTACGACGTGATGGATCCGTGGTGCATCGAAAAAAACCATTATAGGCACAAGGATAGTTTAGAAATGTTTTTCGGGCTAAGAGTTATGCAAAAAACACTTTTCAAGCATCAATGCAGTAGGGGCAACTGGCAGTACGAAAAAACCAACAATATTTTTTTCTCATTCGGACTTGAGGAATATGTTGAGCCCGGAAAAATGCCACTTTAAGTGCAAAAATCAATCAGAATTGTTTTCCGAGATAAGAGTTATGGGCAAAATACTTTTCACGTTCAATGTAAAGCACTACTTGTACGAATAATTCAACTTCATTTTTTCCACATTCGACGTGATGGAGGCGTGGAGCATGGAAAAAAACCATTTTTGGCACAAGAATCGTTTATAAATGTTTTTCGGGCTAAGAGTTATTTCGAGCATCAATGCGGGGGCACAACCGGTACGAAAAATCCGACTACATTTTTTTCTCTTTCGGACTTGAGGAATATGTTTAGCATGGAAAAATGCCACTTTATGTGAAAAAATCAATCAGAAATGTTTTCCGAGATAAGAGTTATGGACAAAATACTTTTCAAGTTCAATGTATGGCACTACTTGTACGAATAATTCAACTTTATTTTTTCCACATTCGACGTGATGGAGCTGTGGAGCTTGGAAAAAAACCATTTTTGGCACAAGAATCGTTATAAATGTTTTTCGGGCTAAGATTTAAGCCAAAAACACTTTTGAGCATCAATGTAGGGCACAACTGGTACGAAAAATCCGACTACATTTTTTTCTCATTCGGACTTGAGAATATGTGGAGCATGGAAAAATGCCACTTTAAGTGCAAGAATCAATCAAAATTGTTTTCCGAAATAAGAGTTATGGGCAAAATACTTTTCACGTTCAATGTATGGCACTACTTGTACGAATAATTCAACTTCATTTTTTCCACATTCTGACGTGATGGAGCTGTGGAGCATGGAAAAAAACCATTTTAGGCACAAGGATAGTTTAGCAATGTTTTTCGGGCTAAGAGTTATGCAAAAAACACTTTTCAGCATCAATGCAGGGTACAACTGGTACGAAAAATCCAACTACATTTTTTTCTCATTCGGACTTGAGGAATATGTTTAGCATGGAAAAATGCCACTTTAAGTGCAAAAATCAATCAGAAATGTTTTCCGAGATAAGAGTTATGGGCAAAATACTTTTCACGTTCAATGTATGGCACCACTTGTACGAATAATTCAACTTCATTTTTACCACATTCTGACGTGATGGAGCTGTGGAGCATGGAAAAAAACCATTTTAGGCACAAGAATCGTTTATAAATGTTTTTCGGGCTAAGATTTAAGTCAAAAACACTTTTGAGCATCAATGTAGGGCACAACCGGGTACGAAAAATCCGACTACATTTTTTTCACATTCGGACTTGAGGAGTATGTTGAGCATGGAAAAATGCCACTTTAAGTGCAAGAATCAATCAAAATTGTTTTCCGAAATAAGAGTTATGGGCAAAATACTTTTCACGTTCAATGTATGGCACTACTTGTACGAATAATTCAACATCAATTTTTCCACATTCTGACGTGATGGAGCTGTGGAGCATGGAAAAAAACCATTTTAGGCACAAGGATAGTTTATAAATGTTTTTCGGGCTAAGATTTTAGCCAAAAACACTTTTGAGCATCAATGTAGGGCACAACTGGTACGAAAAATCCGACTACATTTTTTTCTCATTCGGACTTGAGAATATGTTGAGCATGGAAAAATGCTACTTTAAGTGCAAGAATCAATCAGAATTGTTTTCCGAAATAAGAGTTATGGGCAAAATACTTTTCACGCTCAATGTATGGCACTACTTGTACGAAAAATTCAACTTCATTTTTTCCACATTACGACGTGATGGATCTGTGGTGCATCGAAAAAAACCATTATAGGCACAAGGATAGTTTAGAAATGTTTTTCGGGCTAAGAGTTATGCAAAAAACACTTTTCAAGACATCAATGCGGGGCACAACCGGTACGAAAAAAACCAACAATATTTTTTTCTCATTCGGACTTGAGGAATATGTTGAGCCCGGAAAAATGCCACTTTAAGTGCAAAAATCAATCAGAATTGTTTTCCGAGATAAGAGTTATGGGCAAAATACTTTTCACGTTCAATGTAAAGCACTACTTGTACGAATAATTCAACTTCATTTTTTCCACATTCTGACGTGATGGAGCTGTGGAGCATGGAAAAAAACCATTTTTGGCACAAGAATCGTTTATAAATGTTTTTCGGGCTAAGAGTTATTTCAAGCATCAATGCAGGGCACAACCGGGTACGAAAAATCCGACTACATTTTTTTTCTCTTTCGGACTTGAGGAATATGTTTAGCATGGAAAAATGCCACTTTATGTGAAAAAATCAATCAGAAATGTTTTCCGAGATAAGAGTTATGGACAAAATACTTTTCAAGTTCAATGTATGGCACTACTTGTACGAATAATTCAACTTTATTTTTTCCACATTCTGACGTGATGGAGCTGTGGAGCTTGGAAAAAAACCATTTTAGGCACAAGAATCGTTATAAATGTTTTTCGGGCTAAGATTTAAGCCAAAAACACTTTTGAGCATCAATGTAGGGCACAACTGGTACGAAAAATCCGACTACATTTTTTTCTCATTCGGACTTGAGAATATGTGGAGCATGGAAAAATGCCACTTTAAGTGCAAAAATCAATCAAAATTGTTTTCCGAAATAAGAGTTATGGGCAAAATACTTTTCACGTTCAATGTATGGCACTACTTGTACGAATAATTCAACATCAATTTTTCCACATTCTGACGTGATGGAGCTGTGGAGCATGGAAAAAAACCATTTTAGGCACAAGAATCGTTTATAAATGTTTTTCGGGCTAAGATTTAAGTCAAAAACACTTTTGAGCATCAATGTAGGGCACAACTGGTACGAAAAATCCGACTACATTTTTTTCACATTCGGACTTGAGGAGTATGTTGAGCATGGAAAAATGCCACTTTAAGTGCAAGAATCAATCAAAATTGTTTTCCGAAATAAGAGTTATGGGCAAAATACTTTTCACGTTCAATGTATGGCACTACTTGTACGAATAATTCAACATCAATTTTTCCACATTCTGACGTGATGGAGCTGTGGAGCATGGAAAAAAACCATTTTAGGCACAAGGATAGTTTATAAATGTTTTTCGGGCTAAGATTTTAGCCAAAAACACTTTTGAGCATCAATGTAGGGCACAACTGGTACGAAAAATCCGACTACATTTTTTTCTCATTCGGACTTGAGAATATGTTGAGCATGGAAAAATGCTACTTTAAGTGCAAGAATCAATCAGAATTGTTTTCCGAAATAAGAGTTATGGGCAAAATACTTTTCACGCTCAATGTATGGCACTACTTGTACGAAAAATTCAACTTCATTTTTTCCACATTACGACGTGATGGATCTGTGGTGCATCGAAAAAAACCATTATAGGCACAAGGATAGTTTAGAAATGTTTTTCGGGCTAAGAGTTATGCAAAAAACACTTTTCAGCATCAATGCAGGGCACAACTGGTACGAAAAAACCAACAATATTTTTTTCTCATTCGGACTTGAGGAATATGTTGAGCCTGGAAAAATGCCACTTTAAGTGCAAAAATCAATCAGAATTGTTTTCCGAGATAAGAGTTATGGGCAAAATACTTTTCACGTTCAATGTAAAGCACTACTTGTACGAATAATTCAACTTCATTTTTTCCACATTCTGACGTGATGGAGCTGTGGAGCATGGAAAAAAACCATTTTTGGCACAAGAATCGTTTATAAATGTTTTTCGGGCTAAGAGTTATTTCAGCATCAATGCAGGGCACAACTGGTACGAAAAATCCGACTACATTTTTTTCTCTTTCGGACTTGAGGAATATGTTTAGCATGGAAAAATGCCACTTTATGTGAAAAAATCAATCAGAAATGTTTTCCGAGATAAGAGTTATGGACAAAATACTTTTCAAGTTCAATGTATGGCACTACTTGTACGAATAATTCAACTTTATTTTTTCCACATTCTGACGTGATGGAGCTGTGGAGCTTGGAAAAAAACCATTTTAGGCATAAGAATCGTTATAAATGTTTTTCGGGCTAAGATTTAAGCCAAAAACACTTTTGAGCATCAATGTAGGGCACAACTGGTACGAAAAATCCGACTACATTTTTTTCTCATTCGGACTTGAGAATATGTGGAGCATGGAAAAATGCCACTTTAAGTGCAAAAATCAATCAAAATTGTTTTCCGAAATAAGAGTTATGGGCAAAATACTTTTCACGTTCAATGTATGGCACTACTTGTACGAATAATTCAACATCAATTTTTCCACATTCTGACGTGATGGAGCTGTGGAGCATGGAAAAAAACCATTTTAGGCACAAGAATCGTTTATAAATGTTTTTCGGGCTAAGATTTAAGTCAAAAACACTTTTGACCATCAATGTAGGGCACAACTGGTACGAAAAATCCGACTACATTTTTTTCACATTCGGACTTGAGGAGTATGTTGAGCATGGAAAAATGCCACTTTAAGTGCAAAAATCAATCAGAATTGTTTTCCGAGATAAGAGTTATGGGCAAAATACTTTTCACGTTCAATGTAAAGCACTACTTGTACGAATAATTCAACTTCATTTTTTCCACATTCTGACGTGATGGAGCTGTGGAGCATGGAAAAAAACCATTTTTGGCACAAGAATCGTTTATAAATGTTTTTCGGGCTAAGAGTTATTTCAGCATCAATGCAGGGCAAAACTGGTACGAAAAATCCGACTACATTTTTTTCTCATTCGGACTTGAGGAATATGTTTAGCATGGAAAAATGCCACTTTAAGTGCAAAAATCAATCAGAAATGTTTTCCGAGATAAGAGTTATGGGCAAAATACTTTTCACGTTCAATGTATGGCACCACTTGTACGAATAATTCAACTTCATTTTTACCACATTCTGACGTGATGGAGCTGTGGAGCATGGAAAAAAACCATTTTAGGCACAAGAATCGTTTATAAATGTTTTTCGGGCTAAGATTTAAGTCAAAAACACTTTTGAGCATCAATATAGGGCACAACTGGTACGAAAAATCCGACTACATTTTTTTCACATTCGGACTTGAGGAGTATGTTGAGCATGGAAAAATGCCACTTTAAGTGCAAGAATCAATCAAAATTGTTTTCCGAAATAAGAGTTATGGGCAAAATACTTTTCACGTTCAATGTATGGCACAACTTGTACGAATAATTCAACATCAATTTTTCCACATTCTGACGTGATGGAGCTGTGGAGCATGGAAAAAAACCATTTTAGGCACAAGGATAGTTTATAAATGTTTTTCGGGCTAAGATTTTAGCCAAAAACACTTTTGAGCATCAATGTAGGGCACAACTGGTACGAAAAATCCGACTACATTTTTTTCTCATTCGGACTTGAGAATATGTTGAGCATGGAAAAATGCTACTTTAAGTGCAAGAATCAATCAGAATTGTTTTCCGAAATAAGAGTTATGGGCAAAATACTTTTCACGCTCAATGTATGGCACTACTTGTACGAAAAATTCAACTTCATTTTTTCCACATTACGACGTGATGGATATGTGGTGCATCGAAAAAAACCATTATAGGCACAAGGATAGTTTAGAAATGTTTTTCGGGCTAAGAGTTATGCAAAAAACACTTTTCAGCATCAATGCAGGGCACAACTGGTACGAAAAAACCAACAATATTTTTTTCTCATTCGGACTTGAGGAATATGTTGAGCCTGGAAAAATGCCACTTTAAGTGCAAAAATCAATCAGAATTGTTTTCCGAGATAAGAGTTATGGGCAAAATACTTTTCACGTTCAATGTAAAGCACTACTTGTACGAATAATTCAACTTCATTTTTTCCACATTCTGACGTGATGGAGCTGTGGAGCATGGAAAAAAACCATTTTTGGCACAAGAATCGTTTATAAATGTTTTTCGGGCTAAGAGTTATTTCAGCATCAATGCAGGGGCACAACCGGGTACGAAAAATCCGACTACATTTTTTTCTCTTTCGGACTTGAGGAATATGTTTAGCATGGAAAAATGCCACTTTATGTGAAAAAATCAATCAGAAATGTTTTCCGAGATAAGAGTTATGGACAAAATACTTTTCAAGTTCAATGTATGGCACTACTTGTACGAATAATTCAACTTTATTTTTTCCACATTCTGACGTGATGGAGCTGTGGAGCTTGGAAAAAAACCATTTTAGGCACAAGAATCGTTATAAATGTTTTTCGGGCTAAGATTTAAGCCAAAAACACTTTTGAGCATCAATGTAGGGCACAACTGGTACGAAAAATCCGACTACATTTTTTTCTCATTCGGACTTGAGAATATGTGGATCATGGAAAAATGCCACTTTAAGTGCAAGAATCAATCAAAATTGTTTTCCGAAATAAGAGTTATGGGCAAAATACTTTTCACGTTCAATGTATGGCACTACTTGTACGAATAATTCAACTTCATTTTTTCCACATTCTGACGTGATGGAGCTGTGGAGCATGGAAAAAAACCATTTTAGGCACAAGGATAGTTTAGCAATGTTTTTCGGGCTAAGAGTTATGCAAAAAACACTTTTCAGCATCAATGCAGGGCACAACTGGTACGAAAAATCCAACTACATTTTTTTCTCATTCGGACTTGAGGAATATGTTTAGCATGGAAAAATGCCACTTTAAGTGCAAAAATCAATCAGAAATGTTTTCCGAGATAAGAGTTATGGGCAAAATACTTTTCACGTTCAATGTATGGCACCACTTGTACGAATAATTCAACTTCATTTTTACCACATTCTGACGTGATGGAGCTGTGGAGCATGGAAAAAAACCATTTTAGGCACAAGAATCGTTTATAAATGTTTTTCGGGCTAAGATTTAAGTCAAAAACACTTTTGAGCATCAATGTAGGGCACAACTGGTACGAAAAATCCGACTACATTTTTTTCACATTCGGACTTGAGGAATATGTTGAGCATGGAAAAATGCCACTTTAAGTGCAAGAATCAATCAAAGTTGTTTTCCGAAATAAGAGTTATGGGCAAAATACTTTTCACGTTCAATGTATGGCACTACTTGTACGAATAATTCAACATCATTTTTTCCACATTCTGACGTGATGGATCCGTGGAGCATGGAAAAAAACCATTTTAGGCACAAGGATAGTTTATAAATGTTTTTCGGGCTAAGATTTTAGCCAAAAACACTTTTGAGCATCAATGTAGGGCACAACTGGTACGAAAAATCCGACTACATTTTTTTCTCATTCGGACTTGAGAATATGTTGAGCATGGAATAATGCTACTTTAAGTGCAAGAATCAATCAGAATTGTTTTCCGAAATAAGAGTTATGGGCAAAATAATTTTCACGTTCAATGTATGGCACTACTTGTACGAAAAATTCAACTTCATTTTTTCCACATTACGACGTGATGGATCTGTGGTGCATCGAAAAAAACCATTATAGGCACAAGGATAGTTTAGAAATGTTTTTCGGGCTAAGAGTTATGCAAAAAACACTTTTCAAAGATCAATGCAGGGCACAACAGGTACGAAAAAACCAACTATATTTTTTTCTCATTCGGACTTGAGGAATATGTTGAGCCTGGAAAAATGCCACTTTAAGTGCAAAAATCAATCAGAATTGTTTTCCGAGATAAGAGTTATGGGCAAAATACTTTTCACGTTCAATGTAAAGCACTACTTGTACGAATAATTCAACTTCATTTTTTCCACATTCCGACGTGATGGAGCCGTGGAGCATGGAAAAAAACCATTTTTGGCACAAGAATCGTTTATAAATGTTTTTCGGGCTAAGAGTTATTTCAAGCATCAATGCGGGGCAAAACCGGTACGAAAAATCCGACTACATTTTTTTCTCATTCGGACTTGAGGAATATGTTTAGCATGGAAAAATGCCACTTTAAGTGCAAAAATCAATCGAAATGTTTTCCGAGATAAGAGTTATGGGCAAAATACTTTTCACGTTCAATGTATGGCACCACTTGTACGAATAATTCAACTTCATTTTTACCACATTCTGACGTGATGGAGCTGTGGAGCATGGAAAAAAACCATTTTAGGCACAAAAATCGTTTATAAATGTTTTTCGGGCTAAGATTTAAGTCAATAACACTTTTGAGCATCAATGTAGGGCACAACTGGTACGAAAAATCCGACTACATTTTTTTCACATTCGGACTTGAGGAGTATGTTGAGCATGGAAAAATGCCACTTTAAGTGCAAGAATCAATCAAAATTGTTTTCCGAAATAAGAGTTATGGGCAAAATACTTTTCACGTTCAATGTATGGCACTACTTGTACGAATAATTCAACATCAATTTTTCCACATTCGACGTGATGGAGCTGTGGAGCATGGAAAAAAACCATTTTAGGCACAAGGATAGTTTATAAATGTTTTTCGGGCTAAGATTTTAGCCAAAAACACTTTTCAGCA
This sequence comes from Beta corolliflora, assembly GCA_947648045.1. NCBI lineage: Eukaryota > Viridiplantae > Streptophyta > Magnoliopsida > Caryophyllales > Amaranthaceae > Beta > Beta corolliflora. The sequence continues at coordinate 242,135 of CANSZD010002940.1, read as the reverse complement.
TCAATGCAGGGCACAACTGGTACGAAAAATCCAACTACATTTTTTTCTCATTCGGACTTGAGGAATATATTTAGCATGGAAAAATGCCACTTTATGTGCAAAAATCAATCAGAAATGTTTTCCGAGATAAGAGTTATGGACAAAATACTTTTCAAGTTCAATGTATGGCACTACTTGTACGAATAATTCAACTTTATTTTTTCCACATTCTGACGTGATGGAGCTGTGGAGCTTGGAAAAAAACCATTTTAGGCACAAGAATCGTTATAAACGTTTTTCGGGCTAAGATTTAAGCCAAAAACACTTTTGAGCATCAATGTAGGGCACAACCGGGTACGAAAAATCCGACTACATTTTTTTCTCATTCGGACTTGAGAATATGTGGAGCATGGAAAAATGCCACTTTAAGTGCAAGAATCAATCAAAATTGTTTTCCGAAATAAGAGTTATGGGCAAAATACTTTTCACGTTCAATGTATGGCACTACTTGTACGAATAATTCAACTTCATTTTTTCCACATTCTGACGTGATGGAGCTGTGGAGCATGGAAAAAAACCATTTTAGGCACAAGGATAGTTTAGCAATGTTTTTCGGGCTAAGAGTTATGCAAAAAACACTTTTCAAAGATCAATACGGGGCACAACCGGTACGAAAAATCCAACTACATTTTTTTCTCATTCGGACTTGAGGAATATGTTTAGCATGGAAAAATGCCACTTTAAGTGCAAAAATCAATCGAAATGTTTTCCGAGATAAGAGTTATGGGCAAAATACTTTTCACGTTCAATGTATGGCACTACTTGTACGAATAATTCAACTTCATTTTTACCACATTCTGACGTGATGGAGCTTTGGAGCATGGAAAAAAACCATTTTAGGCACAAGAATCGTTTATAAATGTTTTTCGGGCTAAGATTTAAGTCAAAAACACTTTTGAGCATCAATGTAGGGCACAACTGGTACGAAAAATCCGACTAGATTTTTTTCACATTCGGACTTGTGGAATATGTTGAGCATGGAAAAATGCCACTTTAAGTGCAAGAATCAATCAAAATTGTTTTCCGAAATAAGAGTTATGGGCAAAATACTTTTCACGTTCAATGTATGGCACTACTTGTACGAATAATTCAACATCATTTTTTCCACATTCCGACGTGATGGAGTCGTGGAGCATGGAAAAAAACCATTTTAGGCACAAGGATAGTTTATAAATGTTTTTCGGGCTAAGATTTAAGCCAAAAACACTTTTGAGCATCAATGTAGGGCACAACCGGTACGAAAAATCCGACTACATTTTTTTTCTCATTCGGACTTGAGAATATGTTGAGCATGGAAAAATGCTACTTTAAGTGCAAGAATCAATCGAAATTGTTTTCCGAAATAAGAGTTATGGGCAAAATACTTTTCACGCTCAATGTATGGCACTACTTGTACGAAAAATTCAACTTCATTTTTTCCACATTACGACGTGATGGATCTGTGGTGCATCGAAAAAAACCATTTTAGGCACAAGGATAGTTTAGAAATGTTTTTCGGGCTAAGAGTTATGCAAAAAACACTTTTCAAAGATCAATGCGGGGCACAACCGGTACGAAAAAACCAACAATATTTTTTTCTCATTCGGACTTGAGGAATATGTTGAGCCTGGAAAATGCCACTTTAAGTGCAAAAATCAATCAGAATTGTTTTCCGAGATAAGAGTTATGGGCAAAATACTTTTCACGTTCAATGTAAAGCACTACTTGTACGAATAATTCAACTTCATTTTTTCCACATTCTGACGTGATGGAGCTGTGGAGCATGGAAAAAAACCATTTTTGGCACAAGAATCGTTTATAAATGTTTTTCGGGCTAAGAGTTATTTCAGCATCAATGCAGGGCACAACTGGTACGAAAAATCCGACTACATTTTTTTCTCATTCGGACTTGAGGAATATGTTTAGCATGGAAAAATGCCACTTTATATGCAAAAATCAATCAGAAATGTTTTCCGAGATAAGAGTTATGGACAAAATACTTTTCAAGTTCAATGTATGGCACTACTTGTACGAATAATTCAACTTTATTTTTTCCACATTCCGACGTGATGGAGTCGTGGAGCTTGGAAAAAAACCATTTTAGGCACAAGAATCGTTATAAATGTTTTTCGGGCTTAGATTTAAGCCAAAAACACTTTTGAGCATCAATGTAGAGCACAACTGGTACGAAAAATCCGACTACATTTTTTTCTCATTCGGACTTGAGAATATGTGGAGCATGGAAAAATGCCACTTTAAGTGCAAGAATCAATCAAAATTGTTTTCCGAAATAAGAGTTATGGGCAAAATACTTTTCACGTTCAATGTATGGCACTACTTGTACGAAAAATTCAACTTCATTTTTTCCACATTCTGACGTGATGGAGCTGTGGAGCATGGAAAAAAAACCATTTTAGGCACAAGGATAGTTTAGCAATGTTTTTCGGGCTAAGAGTTATGCAAAAAACACTTTTCAAGCATCAATGCGGGCACAACCGGGTACGAAAAATCCAAGTACATTTTTTTCTCATTCGGACTTGAGGAATATGTTTAGCATGGAAAAATGCCACTTTAAGTGCAAAAATCAATCGAAATGTTTTCCGAGATAAGAGTTATGGGCAAAATACTTTTCATGTTCAATGTATGGCACCACTTGTACGAATAATTCAACTTCATTTTTACCACATTCTGACGTGATGGAGCTGTGGAGCATGGAAAAAAACCATTTTAGGCACAAGAATCGTTTATAAATGTTTTTCGGGCTAAGATTTAAGTCAAAAACACTTTTGAGCATCAATGAAGGGCACAACTGGTACGAAAAATCCGACTACATTTTTTTCACATTCGGACTTGAGGAATATGTTGAGCATGGAAAAATGCCACTTTAAGTGCAAGAATCAATCAAAATTGTTTTCCGAAATAAGAGTTATGGGCAAAATACTTTTCACGTTCAATGTATGGCACTACTTGTACGAATAATTCAACATCATTTTTTCCACATTCGACGTGATGGAGGCGTGGAGCATGGAAAAAAACCATTTTAGGCACAAGGATAGTTTATAAATGTTTTTCGGGCTAAGATTTTAGCTAAAAACACTTTTGAGCATCAATGTAGGGCACAACTGGTACGAAAAATCCGACTACATTTTTTTCTCATTCGGACTTGAGAATATGTTGAGCATGGAAAAATGCTACTTTAAGTGCAAGAATCAATCAGAATTGTTTTCCGAAATAAGAGTTATGGGCAAAATACTTTTCACGTTCAATGTATGGCACTACTTGTACGAAAAATTCAACTTCATTTTTTCCACATTACGACGTGATGGATCTGTGGTGCATCGAAAAAAACCATTATAGGCACAAGGATAGTTTAGAAATGTTTTTCGGGCTAAGAGTTATGCAAAAAACACTTTTCAGCATCAATGCGGGGCACAACTGGTACGAAAAATCCAACTATATTTTTTTCTCATTCGGACTTGAGGAATATGTTGAGCCCGGAAAAATGCCACTTTAAGTGCAAAAATCAATCAGAATTGTTTTCCGAGATAAGAGTTATGGGCAAAAAAATACTTTTCACGTTCAATGTAAAGCACTACTTGTACGAATAATTCAACTTCATTTTTTCCACATTCCGACGTGATGGAGCCGTGGAGCATGGAAAAAAACCATTTTTGGCACAAGAATCGTTTATAAATGTTTTTCGGGCTAAGAGTTATTTCAGCATCAATGCGGGGGCTCAACCGGTACGAAAAATCCGACTACATTTTTTTCTCATTCGGACTTGAGAATATGTGGAGCATGGAAAAATGCCACTTTAAGTGCAAGAATCAATCAAAATGGTTTTCCGAAATAAGAGTTATGGGCAAAATACTTTTCACGTTCAATGTAAAGCACTACTTGTACGAATAATTCAACTTCATTTTTACCACATTCTGACGTGATGGAGCTGTGGAGCATGGAAAAAAACCATTTTAGGCACAAGGATAGTTTATAAATGTTTTTCGGGCTAAGATTTAAGCCAAAAACACTTTTGAGCATCAATGTAGGGCACAACTGGTACGAAAAATCCGACTACATTTTTTTTCTCATTCGGACTTGAGAATATGTTGAGCATGGAAAAATGCTACTTTAAGTGCAAGAATCAATCAAAATTGTTTTCCGAAATAAGAGTTATGGGCAAAATACTTTTCACGTTCAATGTAAGGCACTACTTGTACGAATAATTCAACATCATTTTTTCCACATTCTGACGTGATGGAGCTGTGGAGCATGGAAAAAAACCATTTTAGGCACAAGGATAGTTTATAAATGTTTTTCGGGCTAAGATTTTAGCCAAAAACACTTTTGAGCATCAATGTAGGGCACAACTGGTACGAAAAATCCGACTACATTTTTTTCTCATTCGGACTTGAGAATATGTTGAGCATGGAAAAATGCTACTTTAAGTGCAAGAATCAATCGAATTGTTTTCCGAAATAAGAGTTATGGGCAAAATACTTTTCACGTTCAATGTATGGCACTACTTGTACGAAAAATTCAACTTCATTTTTTCCACATTACGACGTGATGGATCTGTGGTGCATCGAAAAAAACCATTATAGGCACAAGGATAGTTTTGAAATGTTTTTCGGGCTAAGAGTTATGCAAAAAACACTTTTCGAGCATCAATGCGGGGCACAACCCGGTACGAAAAAACCAACTATATTTTTTTCTCATTCGGACTTGAGGAATATGTTGAGCCTGGAAAAATGCCACTTTAAGTGCAAAAATCAATCGAATTGTTTTCCGAGATAAGAGTTATGGGCAAAAAATACTTTTCACGTTCAATGTAAAGCACTACTTGTACGAATAATTCAACTTCATTTTTTCCACATTCGACGTGATGGAGTCATGGAGCATGGAAAAAAACCATTTTTGGCACAAGAATCGTTTATAAATGTTTTTCGGGCTAAGAGTTATTTCAGCATCAATGCGGGGGCTCAACCGGGTACGAAAAATCCGACTACATTTTTTTCTCATTCGGACTTGAGAATATGTGGAGCATGGAAAAATGCCACTTTAAGTGCAAGAATCAATCAAAATGGTTTTCCGAAATAAGAGTTATGGGCAAAATACTTTTCACGTTCAATGTAAAGCACTACTTGTACGAATAATTCAACTTCATTTTTACCACATTCGACGTGATGGAGTCGGTGGAGCATGGAAAAAAACCATTTTAGGCACAAGAATCGTTTATAAATGTTTTTCGGGCTAAGATTTAAGTCAAAAACACTTTTGAGCATCAATGTAGGGCACAACTGGTACGAAAAATCCGACTACATTTTTTTCACATTCGGACTTGAGGAATATGTTGAGCATGGAAAAATGCCACTTTAAGTGCAAGAATCAATCAAAATTGTTTTCCGAAATAAGAGTTATGGGCAAAATACTTTTCACGTTCAATGTATGGGACTACTTGTACGAATAATTCAACATCATTTTTTCCACATTCTAACGTGATGGAGCTGTGGAGCATGGAAAAAAACCATTTTAGGCACAAGGATAGTTTATAAATGTTTTTCGGGCTAAGATTTAAGCCAAAAACACTTTTGAGCATCAATGTAGGGCACAACTGGTACGAAAAATCCGACTACATTTTTTTTCTCATTCGGACTTGAGAATATGTTGAGCATGGAAAAATGCTACTTTAAGTGCAAGAATCAATCAGAATTGTTTTCCGAAATAAGAGTTATGGGCAAAATACTTTTCACGTTCAATGTATGGCACTACTTGTACGAAAAATTCAACTTCATTTTTTCCACATTACGACGTGATGGATCTGTGGTGCATCGAAAAAAACCATTATAGGCACAAGGATAGTTTAGAAATGTTTTTCGGGCTAAGAGTTATGCAAAAAACACTTTTCAGCATCAATGCGGGGCACAACTGGTACGAAAAAACCAACTATATTTTTTTCTCATTCGGACTTGAGGAATATGTTGAGCCTGGAAAAATGCCACTTTAAGTGCAAAAATCAATCAGAATTGTTTTCCGAGATAAGAGTTATGGGCAAAAAATACTTTTCACGTTCAATGTAAAGCACTACTTGTACGAATAATTCAACTTCATTTTTTCCACATTCTGACGTGATGGAGCTGTGGAGCATGGAAAAAAACCATTTTTGGCACAAGAATCGTTTATAAATGTTTTTCGGGCTAAGAGTTATTTCAGCATCAATGCAGGGCACAACTGGTACGAAAAATCCGACTACATTTTTTTCTCATTCGGACTTGAGAATATGTGGAGCATGGAAAAATGCCACTTTAAGTGCAAGAATCAATCAAAATGGTTTTCCGAAATAAGAGTTATGGGCAAAATACTTTTCACGTTCAATGTAAAGCACTACTTGTACGAATAATTCAACTTCATTTTTACCACATTCTGACGTGATGGAGCTGTGGAGCATGGAAAAAAACCATTTTAGGCACAAGAATCGTTTATAAATGTTTTTCGGGCTAAGATTTAAGTCAAAAACACTTTTGAGCATCAATGTAGGGCACAACTGGTACGAAAAATCCGACTACATTTTTTTCACATTCGGACATGAGGAATATGTTGAGCATGGAAAAATGCCACTTTAAGTGCAAGAATCAATCAAAATTGTTTTCCGAAATAAGAGTTATGGGCAAAATACTTTTCACGTTCAATGTATGGCACTAGTTGTACGAAAAATTCAACTTCATTTTTTCCACATTACGACGTGATGGATCTGTGGTGCATCGAAAAAAACCATTTTAGGCACAAGGATAGTTTAGAAATGTTTTTCGGGCTAAGAGTTATGCAAAAAACACTTTTCAGCATCAATGCAGGGCACAACTGGTACGAAAAATCCGACTATATTTTTTCTCATTCGGACTTATAGAATATGTTGAGCCTGGAAAAATGCCTCTTTAGGCGCAAGAATCAATCATAAATATTTTCGGAGATAAGAGCAATGGGTAAAATACATTTCACGGTCAATGTAGGGCACTACTTGTACGAAAAATTCAACTTCATTTTTTCCACATTCTAACGTGACGGAGCTGTGGAGCATGGAAAAAAACCACTTTAGGCACAAGAATCTTTTAGAAATGTTTTTTGGGCTAAGAGTTATGCCAAAAACACTTTTCAGCATCAATGCAGGGCGCAACTAGTACGAAAAATCCGACTTTAAATTTTTCCCATTCGGACTTAAGGAATATATTGAGCATGGAAAAATGCCACTTTAGGCGCAAGAATCAATCAGAAATGTTTTCCGAGTTAAGAGCTATGGGGAAAATACATTTCACGTTAAATGTAGGGCACCCTTTGTACGAAAAATCCAACTTCATTTCAACATTATAACGTGACAGGGCTGTAGAGCATCGAAAAAAACCATTTTAGGCACAAGAATAGTTTATAAATGGTTTTAGGGCTAAGAGTTATGCCAAAAACACTTTTGAGCATCAATGTAGGGCACAACTGGTACGAAAAATCCGACTACAATTTTTTCTCATTCGGACTTCTGGAATATGTTGAACATGGAAAAATACCACTTTAAGTGCAAGAATCAATCAGATATGTTTTTCGAAATAAGAGTTATGGGCAAAATACTTTTCACGTTTAATGTATGGCACTACTTTTACGAAAAATTCAACTTCATTTTTTCCACATTCTGATGTGACGGATCTGTGGAGCATCGAAAAAAAGATTTTAAGCACAAGAAAAGTTTAGAAATGTTTTTCGGACAAAGAGTTATGGGCAAAATACTTTTCACGTTCAATGTAGGGAACTACTTGTATGAAAAATTCAACTTCATTTTTTCCACATTCAGACGTGACAGATCTGTGGAGCACCGAAAAAAACCATTTTAAGCTCAAGGATAGTTTTGAAATGTTTTTCGGGCTAAGAGTTAAGCCAAAAACACTTTGGAGCATCAATGCAGGGCACAACTGGTACGAAAAATCGGACTAAATTTTTTTCCAATTCAGACTTCAGGAATATGTTGAGCCAGGAAAAATGCCACTTTAGGCGCAAGAATCAATCAGAAATGTTTTCCGAGATAAGAGTTATGGGCAAAATACATTTCACGGTCAATGTAGGGCACTACTTGTACGAAAAATTCAACTTCATTTTTTCCACATTCAAACGTGACAGAGCTGTGGGGCAAGGAAAAAAACCATTTTAGGCACAAGAATCTTTCAGAAATGTTTTTCGGGCTAAGAGTTATGCCAAAAACACTTTTCAGCATCAATGTAGGGCGCAACAGGTACGAAAAATCAGACTTCATTTTTTCCCATTTGGATGTTTTTCGAGATAAGAGCAATGGGCAAAATACATTTCACGGTCAATGTAGGGAACTACATGTACAAAAAATTAAACTTCATTTTTTCCACATTCTGACGCGACGGAGCTGTAGAGCATCGAAAAAAACCATTTTAAGCACAATGATAGTTTAGAAATGTTTTTTGGGCTTTGAGTTATGCAAAAAACACTGTTCAGCATCAATGCAGCGCACAACAGGTACGAAAAATCCGACTTAATTTTTTTCCCATTCGGACTTCAGGAATATGTTGAGCCTGGAAAAATGCCACTTTAGGCGCAAGAATGAATGAGAAAAGTTTTCCGAGATAAGAGCTATGGGGAAAATACATTTCACATTCAATGTAGGGCACCCTTTGTACGAAAAATCCAACTTCATTTTTTCAACATTAGGACGTGACAGGACTGTAGAGCATAGAAAAAAACCATTTTAGGCACAAGAATCCTTTGAAAATGGTTTTAGGGCAAATAGTTATGCCAAAAACACTTTTCAGCATGAATGCAGGGCACAACAGGTACGAAAAACCAGACTTCATTTTTTTCCCATTCGGATGTTTTTCGAGATAAGAGTTATGGGCAAAATACTTTTCACGTTTAATGCAGGGCACTACTTGTACGAATTTTTTTTTTTCCTTTTTTCCACATTCTGACGTGACGGAGCTGTGGAGCATCGAAAAAAACCATTTCAAGCACAAGGATAGTTTAGAAATGTTTTATGGGCAAAGAGTTATGCAAAAAACACTTTTCAGCATCAATGTAGGGCACAACAGGTAGGAAAAATCCGACTTAATTTTTTTCCCATTTGGACTTCAGGAATACGTTGAGCCTGGAAAAATGCCACTTTAGGAGCAAGAATCAATCAGAAATGTTTTCCGAGATAAGAGTTATGGGCAAAATACTTTTCACGTTCAATGTAGGGCACTACTTGTACGAAAATTTTAACTTCATTTTTTCAAAATTCTGACGTGATGGAGCTGTGGAGCATGGAAAAAAAACAATTTGAGGCACAAGAATCGTTTAGAAATGTTTTTCGGGCTAAGAGTTAAGCCAAAAACACTTTTGAGCATCAATGCAGGGCACAACTGGTAGATAAAATCCGACTTAATTTTTTTCCCATTCGGACTTATGGAATATGTTGAGCCTGGAAAAATGCCACTTTAGACGCAAGAATCAATCATAAATGTTTTCAGAGATAAGAGCAATGGGCAAAATACATTTCACGGTCAATGTAGGGCACTACTTGTACGAAAAATTCAACTTCATTTTTTCCACATTCAAACGTGACAGAGCTGTGGGGCAAGGAATAAAACCATTTTAGGCACAAGAATCTTTTAGAAATGTTTTTCGGGCTAAGAGTTATGCCAAAAACACTTTTCAGCATCAATATAGGGCGCAACTAGTACGAAAAATCCGACATCAAATTTTTCCCATTCGGACTTAAGGAATATATTGAGCTTGGAAAAATGCCACTTTAGGCGCAAGAATCAATCAGAAAAGTTTTCCGAGATAAGAGCTATGGGGAAAATACATTTCACGTTCAATGTAGGGCACCCTTTGTACGAAAAATCCAACTTCATTTTTTCAACATTATGACGTGACAAGGCTAGAGAGCATAGAAAAAAATCATTTTAGGCACACGAATCGTTTAGAAATGGTTTTAGGGCTTATAGTTTTGCCAAAAACACTTTTCAGCATCAATGCAGGGCACAACAGGTACGAAAAATCAGACTTCATTTTTTTCCCATTTGGATGTTTTCGAGATAAGAGTTATGGGCAAAATACTTTTCACGTTTAATGTAGGGCACTACTTGTACAAAAAATTAAACTTCATTTTTTCCACATTCTGACGCGACGGAGCTCTAGAGCATTGAAAAAAACCATTTTTAGCACAAGGATAGTTTAGAAATGTTTTTTGGGCTTAGAGTTATGCAAAAAACACTTTTCAGCATCAATGCAGGGCACAACGGGTACGAAAAATCCGACTTAATTTTTTTCCCATTCGGACTTCAGGAATATGTTGAGCCTGGAAAAATGCCACTTTAGGCGCAAGAATCAATTAGAAATGTTTTTCGAGATAAGAGCTATGGGGAAAATACATTTCACGTTCAATGTAGGGCACCCTTTGTACGAAAAATCCAACTTCATTTTTTCAACATTAGGACGTGACAGGACTGTAGAGCATAGAAAAAAACCATTTTAGGCACAAGAATCCTTTGAAAATGGTTTTAGGGCTAATAGTTATGCCAAAAACACTTTTCAGCATGAATGCAGGGCACAACAGGTACGAAAAACCTGACTTCATTTTTTTTCCATTCGGATGTTTTTCGAGATAAGAGTTATGGGTAAAATACTTTTCACGTTTAATGTAGGGCACTACTTGTACGAAAAATTAAGCTTCATTTTTTCCACATTCTGACGTGACGGAGCTGTGGAGCATCGAAAAAAACCATTTTAAGCACAAGGATAGTTTAGAAATGTTTTCTGGGCTAAGAGTTATGCAAAAAACACTTTTCAGCATCAATGCAGGGCACAACAGGTACGAAAAATCCGACTTAATTTTTTTCCCATTCGGACTTCTGGCATATGTTGAGCCTGGAAAAATGCCACTTTAGGCGCAAGAATCAATCAGAAATGTTTTCCGAGATAAGGGTTATGGGCAAAATATTTTTCACGTTCAATGTAGGGCACTACTTGTACGAAAAATTCAACTTTATTTTTTCAAAATTCTGACGTGATGGAGCTGTGGAGCATGGAAAAAAAACAATTTTAGGCACAAGAATCGTTTAGAAATTTTTTTCGGGCTAAGAGTTAAGCCAAAAACACTTTTAAGCATCAATGCAGGGCACAACTGGTACATAAAATCCGACTTAATTTTTTTCCCATTCGTACTTATGGAATATGTTGAGCCTGGAAAATTGCCACTTTAGACGCAAGAATCAATCATAAATGTTTTCAGAGATAAGAGCAATGGGCAAAATACATTTCACGGTCAATGTAGGGCACTACTTGTACGAAAAATTCAACTTCATTTTCTCCACATTCAAACGTGACAGAGCTGTGGGGCAAGGAAAAAAACCATTTTAGGCACAAGAATCTTTTAGAAATGTTTTTCGGGCTAAGAGTTATGCCAAAAACACTTTTCAGCATCAATGTAGAGCGCAACTAGTACGAAAAATCCGACTTCAAATTTTTCCCATTCGGACTTAAGGAATATATTGAGCTTGGAAAAATGCCACTTTAGGCGCAATAATCAATCAGTAAAGTTTTCCGAGATAAGAGCTATGGGGAAAATACATTTCACGTTCAATGTAGGGCACCCTTTGTACGAAAAATTCAACTTCATTTTTTCAACATTATGACGTGACAAGGCTAGAGAGCATAGAAAAAAATCATTTTAGGCACACGAATCGTTTATAAATGGTTTTAGGGCTTATAGTTGGATTATTTAACTACAATAATACAAACTTTTGGCCGTTCTCTCGCAATAATACAAACTTTTGATTATTTTTTAATAATACAAACTTTACATCAAAATTCCTCCAGTAGGCCAAGTTGACTTGTAACCTGCAAAACAGGTAAAAAAAATTATAAAATGATATTTCTTCTTTCTCCCTCCTCCCCCAACCCCCCATCCACCTGAACCACCTCGGCCCCTCCCCCACCCCCCACATCCACCACCGAAACCACCCCACGGCCACCACTAAAACCACCCCACAGCCACCACCGAAGCCACCTCACCCCCGAAATTCACAAAACCCAACCACAACCACCATGAACCCCACCCACCGAAGCCACCTCACCCCCGAAAAACACAAAACCCAGCCACAACCACCATGAACCCCACCCACCAAATCCTATCAACACCACACTCACCACTACGGATGAAACCACCCTCACCACCCCCTTCCCCACCACGAAACCGCCTTCCCCAGCCACAAAACGTCCCCCACCCGAACCCAAAAATAAAGCTTCCCTCTTTCCTCCCCCAACTCCTCGCCTTTACAGAGGAGAGAGAAAATTCATCGTGTTCAATTCAATTCAGCGAGGAATATTCAATTCAGCGATTTCTAGCGTTTTGCGCTTCAAGTTGGAGTTGTTGATTGAGGAATTTTGAGGAGAGAGATAGAATTTGGGAATTTACAAATGGCGACGCCATTAACGGGGCTTCGACACAGAGATGGAGGTGGAGTTGCTATAATGGCAGGTCCTGTTAATGCCCCCGCCGAATTGTTGTGCCCCGTTGAATTGTTGTGCTTGAAGAATCTGGGTAACAAAATCCTCGAAAATTCCGGGGGATTCAAAGCTCTTGAAGAATCTGGATAACACAACAAATCTCTTGTTACTCGAACTCCACGAAACAATGGAGTCTGGGCTCGGGGCGGAATTCAACGGGGGTTGGGGGGGAATCGACGGGGTAGAGGGAGGGGTGGGATTACGGGCTCGCGACGGGGGATGGGGTTACGGGCTCGACTGGGGGGGGGAGGACAAAGAGAGAGAGAGGTTGATGGAAGGGCCGAAGGCCGGCATGGTCAGTGGCCAGGGGTGGGGTGGGGTGGGGTGGGAGAGGAAGAAAGAAAAAAAAGGTTTTTTTTTTGTTTTTCAAATTTAAATACAAATTTAAAAAATCAACAAATAAGCAAACGACACGTGTCTTAGGGGAGTGCCACGTATGCATTTTACCTGCACCAACAAGTTAGGAACCGGTCATGACCTACTGGAGGAATTTTGGTCTAAAGTTTGTATTATTAAAAAATAATCAAAAGTTTGTATTATTGCGAGAGAACGGGCCAAAGTTTGTATTATTCCAGTTAAAAAATCCCTTATAGTTTTGCCAAAAACACTTTTCAGCATCAATGTAGGGCACAACAGGTACGAAAAATCAGACTTCATTTTTTTCCCATTTGGATGTTTTTCGAGATAAGAGTTATGGGCAAAATACTTTTCACGTTTAATGTAGGGCACTACTTGTGCAAAAAATTAAACTTCATTTTTTCCACATTCTAACGCGACGGAGCTGTAGAGCATCGAAAAAAACCATTTCAAGCACAAGGATAGTTTAGAAATGTTTTTTGGGCTTAGAGTTATGCAAAAAAAACTTTTCAGCATCAATGCAGGGCACAACAGGTACGAAAAATCCGACTTAATTTTTTTCCCATTCGGACTTCAGGAATATGTTGAGCCTGGAAAAATGCCACTTTAGGCGCAAGAATCAATCAGAAAAGTTTTCCGAGATAAGAGCTATGGGGAAAATACATTTCACGTTCAATGCAGGGCACCCTTTGTACGAAAAATCCAACTTCATTTTTTCAACATTATGACGTGACAAGGCTAGAAAGCATAGAAAAAATATCATTTTAGGCACACGAATCGTTTAGAAATGGTTTTAGGGCTTATAGTTTTGCCAAAAACACTTTTCAGCATCAATGCAGGGCACAACAGGTACGAAAAATCAGACTTCATTTTTTTCCCATTTGGATGTTTTTCGACATAAGAGTTATGGGCAAAATACTTTTCACGTTTAATGTAGGGCACTACTTGTACAAAAAATTAAACTTCATTTTTTCCACATTCTTACGCGACGGAGCTGTAGAGCATCGAAAAAAACCATTTTAAGCACAAGGATAGTTTAGAAATGTTTTTTGGGCTTAGAGTTATGCAAAAAACACTTTTCAGCATCAATGCAGGGCACAACGGGTACGAAAAATCCGACTTAATTTTTTTCCCATTCGGACTTCAGGAATATGTTGAGCCTGGAAAAATGCCACTTTAGGCGCAAGAATCAATTAGAAAAGTTTTCCGAGATAAGAGCTATGGGGAAAATACATTTCACGTTCAATGTAGGGCACCCTTTGTACGAAAAATCCAACTTTATTTTTTCAACATTAGGACGTGACAGGACTGTAGAGCATAGAAAAAAACCATTTTAGGCACAAGAATCCTTTGAAAATGGTTTTAGGGCTAATAGTTATGCCAAAAACACTTTTCAGCATGAATGCAGGGCACAACAGGTACGAAAAACCAGACTTCATTTTTTTCCCATTCGGATGTTTTTCGAGATAAGAGTTATGGGCAAAATATTTTTCACGTTTAATGTAGGGCACTACTTGTACGAAAAATTAAACTTCATTTTTTCAAAATTCTGACGTGATGGAGCTGTGGAGCATGGAAAAAAAAAACAATTTTAGGCACAAGAATCGTTTAGAAATGTTTTTCGGGCTAAGAGTTAAGCCAAAAACACTTTTGAGCATCAATGCAGGGCACAACTGGTACATAAAATCCGACTTAATTTTTTTCCCATTCGGACTTATGGAATATGTTGAGCCTGGAAAAATGCCACTTTAGACGCAAGAATCAATCATAAATGTTTTCAGAGATAAGAGCAATGGGCAAAATTCATTTCACGGTCAATGTAGGGCATTACTTGTACGAAAAATTCAACTTCATTTTCTCCACATTCAAACGTGACAGAGCTGTGGGGCAAGGAAAAAAACCATTTTAGGCACAAGAATCTTTTAGAAATGTTTTTCGGGCTAAGAGTTATGCCAAAAACACTTTTCGGCATCAATGTAGGGCGCAACTAGTACGAAAAATCCGACTTTAAATTTTTCCCATTCGGACTTAAGGAATATATTGAGCTTGGAAAAATGCCACTTTAGGCGCAAGAATCAATCAGTAAAGTTTTCTGAGATAAGAGCTATGGGGAAAATACATTTCACGTTCAATGTAGGGCACCCTTTGTACGAAAAATCCAACTTCATTTTTTCAACATTATGACGTGACAAGGCTAGAGAGCATAGAAAAAAATCATTTTAGGCACACGAATCGTTTAGAAATGGTTTTAGGGCTTATTGTTTTGCCAAAAACACTTTTCAGCATCAATGCAGGGCACAACAGGTACGAAAAATCAGACTTTATTTTTTTCCCATTTGGATGTTTTTCGAGATAAGAGTTATGGGCAAAATACTTTTTACGTTTAAAGTAGGGCACTACTTGTACAAAAAATTAAACTTCATTTTTTCCACATTCTGACGCGACGGAGTTGTAGAGCATCGAAAAAAACCATTTTAAGCACAAGGATAGTTTAGAAATGTTTTTTGGGCATAAAGTTGTGCAAAAAACACTTTTCAGCATCACTGCAGGGCACAACAGGTACGAAAAATCCGAATTAATTTTTTTCCCATTCGGACTTCAGGAATATGTTAAGCCTGGAAAAATGCCACTTTAGGAGCAAGAATCAATCAGAAAAGTTTTCCGAGATAAGAGCTATGGGGAAAATACATTTCACGTTCAATGTAGGGCACCCTTTGTACGAAAAATCCAACTTCATTTTTTCAACATTAGGACTAGACAGGACTGTAGAGCATAGAAAAAAACCATTTTAGGCACAAGAATCCTTTGAAAATGGTTTTAGGGCTAATAGTTATGCCAAAAACACTTTTCAAAGATGAATGCGGGGGCCAGTCAGTACGAAAAATCAGACTTCATTTTTTTCCCATTCGGATGTTTTTCGAGATAAGAGTTATGGGCAAAATATTTTTCACGTTTAATGTAGGGCACTACTTGTACGAAAAATTAAACTTCGTTTTTTCCACATTCTGACGCGACGGAGCTGTGGAGCATCGAAAAAAACCATTTTAAGCACAAGGATAGTTTAGAAATGTTTTCTGGGCTAAGAGTTATGCAAAAAACACTTTTCATCATCAATGCAGGGCACAACAGGTACGAAAAATCCGACTAAATTTTTTTCCCATTTGGACTTCAGGAATATGTTGAGCCTGGAAAAATGCCACTTTAGGCGCAAGAATCAATCAGAAATGTTTTCCGATATTAGAGTTATGGGCAAAATATTTTTCACGTTCAATGTAGGGCACTACTTGTACGAAAAATTCATCTTCATTTTTTCAAAATTCTGACGTGATAGAGCTGTGGAGCATGGAAAAAGACTAATTTAGGCACAAGAATCGTTTAGAAATGTTTTTCGGGCTAAGAGTTAAGCCAAAAACACTTTTGAGTATCAATGTACGGCACAACAGGTACGAAAAATCCGACTACATTTTTTTCTCATTCGGACTTGAGGAATATGTTGAGCATGGAAAAAAGCCACTTTAAGTGCAATAATCAATCAAAAATGTTTCCGAAATAAGAGTTATGGGCAAAATACTTTTCACGTTTAATGTAGGGCACTACTTGTACGAAAAATTCAACTTCATTTTTTCCACATTCTGACGTGACGGATCTGTGGAGCATCGAAAAAAACCATTTTAAGCACAAGGATAGCATAGAAATGTTTTTCGGGCTAAGAGTTATGCAAAAAACACTTTTCAGCATCAATGCAGGGCACAACTCGTACGAAAAATCAGACTTCATTTTTTTCCCATTCGGACTTGAGGAATATGTTGTGCCTGGAAAAATGCCACATTAGGCGCTAGAATAAATCAGAAGTGTTTTCTGAGATAAGAGTTATGGGTAAAATACTCTTCACGTTCAATGTAGGGCACTACTTGTACGAAAAATTCAACTTCATTTTTTCCACATTCTGACGTGATGGAGCTGTGGGGCATGGAAAAAAACTATTTTAGGCACAAGAATCGTTTAGAAATGTTTTTCGGGCTGAGAGTTAAGCCAAAAACACTTTTGAGTATCAATGTACGGCACAACAGGTACGAAAAATCCGGCTACATTTTTTTCTCATTCGGACTTGAGTTATATGTTGAGCATGGAAAAATGCCACTTTAAGTGCAAGAATAAATCAGAAATATTTTCCGAAATAAGAGTTATGGGCAAAATACTTTTCACGTACAATGTATGGCACTACTTTTACAAAAAAATCAACTTTATTTTTTCCTCATTCTGACGTGACGGATCACTGGAGCATCGAAAAAAACCATTTTAAGCACAAGGATAGTTTAGAAATGTTTTTCGCGCAAAGAGTTATGCAAAAAACACTTTTCAGCATCAATGTAGGGCACAACTGGTACGAAAAATTCGACTTCATTTTTTTCCCATTCAGACTTGAGGAATATGTTGTGCCAGGAAAAATGCCACTTTAAGCGCTAGAATCAATCAGAAGTGTTTTCTGAGATAAGAGTTATGGGCAAAATACTTTTCACGTTCAATGTAGCTTGTACGAAAAATTTAACTTTATTTTTTCCACATTCTGACGTGATGGAGCTGCGGAGCATTGGAAAAAAACCATTTTAGGTACAAGAATCGTTTTGAAATGTTTTTCAGGCTAAGAGTTTAGCCAAAAACACTTTTGAGCATCAATGTAGGGCACAACTGGTATGAAAAATCCGACTTTATTTTTTTCCCATTCGGACTTGAGGAATATGTTGTGCTAGGAAAAATGCCACTTTAGGCGCTAGAATCAATCAGAAGTATTTTCTGAGATAAGAGTTATGGGCAAAATACTTTTGACGTTTAATGTAGGGCACTACTTGTACGTAAAATATAATTTCATTTTTTCCACATTCTGACATGATGGACTGTGGAGCATGGAAAAAAACTATTTTAGGCACAAGAATCGTTTAGAAATGTTTTTCGGGCTAAGATTTAAGCCAAAAACACTTTTGAGCATCAATGCAGGGCACAACTAGTACAAAAAATCCGACTTAATTTTTATCCCATTCGGACTTATGGAATATGTTGAGCCTGGAAAAATGCCACTTTAGACGCAAGAATCAATCATAAATGTTTTCAGAGATAAGAGCAATGGGCAAAATACATTTTACGGTCAATGTAGGGCACTACTTGTACGAAAAATTCAACTTCATTTTTTCCACATTCTAACGTGACAGAGCTGTGGGACATGGAAAAAAACCATTTTTGGCACAAGAATCGTTTAGAAATGGTTTTAGGGCATATAGTTTTGCCAAAAACACTTTTCAGCTTCAATGCAGGGCACAACTGGTACAAAAAATCCGACTTAATTTTATTACCATTCGGACTTATGGAATATGTTGAGCCTGGAAAAATGCCACTTTAGGCGCAAGAATCAATCATAAATGTTTTCAGAGATAAGAGCAATGGGCAAAATACATTTCACAGTCAATGTAGGGCACTACTTGTACGAGAAATTCAACTTCATTTTTTCCACATTCAAACGTGACAGAGCTGTGGGGCATGGAAAAAAAACCATTTTAGGCACAAGAATCTTTTAGAAATGTGTTTCGGGCTAAGAGTTATGCCAAAAACACTTTTCAGCATCAATGCAGTACGAAAAATCCGACTTCAAATTTTTCCCATTCGGACTTAAGGAATATATTGAGCATGGAAAAATGCCACTTTAGGCGCGAGAATCAATCAGAAAAGTTTTCCGAGATAAGAGCTATGGGGAAAATACATTTCACGTTCAATGTAGGGCACCCTTTGTACGAAAAATACAACTTCATTTTTTCAACATTATGACGTGACAAGGCTGTAGAGCATAGAAAAAAACCATTTTAGGCACAAGAATCGTTTTGAAATAGTTTTAGGGCTTATAGTTTTGCCAAAAACACTTTACAGCATCAATGCAGGGCACAACAGGTACGAAAAATTAGACTTCATTCGGATGTTTTTCGAGATAAGAGTTATGGGCAATAGACTTTTCACGTTTAATGTAGGGCACTACTTGTACAAAAAATTAAACTTCATTTTTTCCATATTCTGACGTGACGGAGCTATGGAGGATCGAAAAAAACCATTTTAAGCACAAGGATAGTTTAGAAATGTTTTTTGGGCTAAGAGTTATGCAAAAAACACTTTTCAACATCAATGCAGGGCACAACAGGTACGAAAAATCCGACTTAATTTTTTTCCCATTCGGACTTCAGGAATATGTTGAGCCTGGAAAAATGCCACTTTAGGCGCAAGAATAAATCAGAAATGTTTTCCGAAATAAGAGTTATGGGCAAAATACTTTTCACGTTCAATGTAGGGCACTACATGTACGACAAATTCAACTTTATTTTTTCCACATTCTGACGTAGAGCTATGGAGCATGGAAAAAAACCATTTGAGGCACAAGAATCGTTTAGAAATGTTTTTCGGGCTAAGAGTTAAGCCAAAAACACTTTTGAGCATCAATGTAGTGCACAACAGGTACGAAAAATCCGACTACATTTTTTTCTCATTCGGACTTGAGGAATATGTTGAGCATGGAAAACTGCCACTTTAAGTGTAAGAATCAATCAGAAATGTCTTCCGAGATAAGAGTTATGGGCAAAACACTTTTCATGTTCAATGTATGGCACTACTTGTACGAATAATTCAACTTCATTTTTTTCCATATTCTGACGTGACGGTTTTGTGGAGCATCGAAAAAAACCATTTTAAGCTCAAGGATAGTTTAGAAATATATTTTGGGCTAAGAGTTATGCAAAAACTACTTTTCAGCATCAATGCAGGGCACAACTGGTACGAAAAATCCTACTTAATTTTTTTCCCTTTCGGATTTAAGGAATATGTTGAGCCTGGAAAAATGCCACTTTTGGCGCAAGAATCAATCAGAAATGTTTTCGGAGATAAGAGCAATGGGCAAAATACTTTTCACGGTCAATGTTGGGCACTACTTGTACGAAAAATTCAACTTCATTTTTTCCACATTCTAACGTGACGGAGCTGTGGAGCATGGAAAAAAACCATTTTAGGCACAAGAATTTTTTAGAAATGTTTTTCGGGCTAAGAGTTAAGCCAAAAATACTTTTAGGAAAAATGCCATTTTAAGTGCAATAATCAATCAAAAATGTTATCTGAAATAAGAGTTATGGGCAAAATACTTTTCACGTTCAATGTATGGCACTACTTGTACGAAAAATTCAACTTTATTTTTTCCACATTCTGACGTGACGGATCTGTGGAGCATCGAAAAAAACCATTTTAAGCACAAGGAGAGTTTAGAAATGTTTTTCGGGCTAAGAGTTATGCAAAAAACACTTTTCAGCATCAATGCAGGGCACAACTGGTACGAAAAATCCGACTTCATTTTATTCCCATTCGGACTTGAGGAATATGTTGTGCCTGGAAAAATGCCACTTTAGGCGCTAGAATCAATCAGAAGTGTTTTCTGAGATAAGAGTTATGGGCAAAATTCTTTTCACGTTCAATGTAGGGAACTACTTGTACGAAAAATTCAACTTCATTTTTCCCATATTCTGACGTGATGGAGCTGTGTAGCATGGAAAAAAACTATTTTAGGTACAAGAATCGTTTAGATATGTTTTTCGGGCTAAGAGTTAAGCCAAAAACACTTTTGAGCATCAATGCAGGGCACAACTAGTACGAAAAATCCAACTACATTTTTTTCTTTTTCGGACTTGAGTAATATGTTGAGCATGGAAAACTGCCACTTTAAGTGTAAGAATCAATCGGAAATGTCTTCCGAGATAAGAGTTATGGGCAAAACACTTTTCATGTTCAATGTATGGCACTACTTGTACGAATAATTCAACTTCATTTTTTTCCACATTCTGACGTGACGGTTTAGTGGAGCATCGAAAAAAACCATT
Organism: Beta corolliflora; assembly: GCA_947648045.1. NCBI lineage: Eukaryota > Viridiplantae > Streptophyta > Magnoliopsida > Caryophyllales > Amaranthaceae > Beta > Beta corolliflora. The sequence goes on along the minus strand of CANSZD010002940.1, from coordinate 221,310 downwards.
TTAAGCTCAAGGATAGTTTAGAAATATATTTTGGGCTAAGAGTTATGCAAAAACTACTTTTCAGCATCAATGCAGGGCACAACTGGGTACGAAAAATCCTACTTAATTTTTTTCCCTTTCGGATTTAAGGAATATGTTGAGCCTGGAAAAATGCCACTTTTGGCGCAAGAATCAATCAAAAATGTTTTCGGAGATAAGAGCAATGGGCAAAATACTTTTCACGGTCAATGTAGGGCACTACTTGTACGAAAAATTCAACTTCATTTTTTCCACATTCTAACGTGACGGAGCTGTGGAGCATGGAAAAAAACCATTTTAGGCACAAGAATCTTTTAGAAATGTTTTTCGGGCTAAGAGTTAAGCCAAAAATACTTTTAGGAAAAATGCCATTTTAAGTGCAATAATCAATCAAAAATGTTATCTGAAATAAGAGTTATGGGCAAAATACTTTTCACGTTCAATGTATGGCACTACTTGTACGAAAAATTCAACTTCATTTTTTCCACATTCTGACGTGACGGATCTGTGGAGCATCGAAAAAAACCATTTTAAGCACAAGGAGAGTTTAGAAATGTTTTTCGGGCTAAGAGTTATGCAAAAAACACTTTTCAGCATCAATGCAGGGCACAACTGGTACGAAAAATCCGACTTCATTTTATTCCCATTCGGACTTGAGGAATATGTTGTGCCTGGAAAAATGCCACATTAGGCGCTAGAATCAATCAGAAGTGTTTTCTGAGATAAGAGTTATGGGCAAAATTCTTTTCACGTTCAATGTAGGGAACTACTTGTACGAAAAATTCAACTTCATTTTTCCCACATTCTGACGTGATGGAGCTGTGTAGCATGGAAAAAAACTATTTTAGGTACAAGAATCGTTTAGAAATGTTTTTCGGGCTAAGAGTTAAGCCAAAAACACTTTTGAGCATCAATGCAGGGCACAACTAGTACGAAAAATCCAACTACATTTTTTTCTTTTTCGGACTTGAGTAATATGTTGAGCATGGAAAACTGCCACTTTAAGTGTAAGAATCAATCAGAAATGTCTTCCGAGATAAGAGTTATGGGCAAAACACTTTTCATGTTCAATGTATGGCACTACTTGTACGAATAATTCAACTTCATTTTTTTCCACATTCTGACGTGACGGTTTTGTGGAGCATCGAAAAAAACCATTTTAAGCTCAAGGATAGTTTAGAAATATTTTTTGGGCTAAGAGTTATGCAAAAAATAATTTTCAGCATCAATGCAGGGCACAACTGGTACGAAAAATCCTACTTAATTTTTTTCCCTTTCGGATTTAAGGAATATGTTGAGCCTGGAAAATTGCCACTTTTGGCGCAAGAATCAATCAGAAATGTTTTCGGAGATAAGAGCAATGGGCAAAATACTTTTCACGGTCAATGTAGGGCACTACTTGTACGAAAAATTCAGCTTCATTTTTTCCACATTCTAACGTGACGGAGCTGTGGAGCATGGAAAAAAACCATTTTAGGCACAAGATTCTTTTAGAAATGTTTTTCGGGCTAAGAGTTAAGCCAAAAATACTTTTCAGCATCAATGCAGGCACTAGTGGAAAAAAGCTCAAATGCTCCGGTTAAACCCCCCCCCCTAAATGCTCCGTATTGGGCTCGTAGCAGACGTCATACGAGCATTTGAGCATTTTACAAATGCTCTGGTTGAGAACCGGAGCATTTATTTTCTCAAATGCTCTGGTTGTGCTTAAAACCGGAGCATTTGAGCTTTTTTACATGAGCATTTGTTTGTTTTTTTACAACCGGAGCATTTGTTTGTTTCATATAATAAAAAAAAGCCACACGCTTCCTGCTACTGCCAGGTAGCATGCTTACACCATTACACTAGGGCTGCTGCAATTTTCATATTAGCAACACTCACTAAATCCAACATATACCAAACACTCTATGTGCGCATCCCTTTCAACCACCACAAGACTCGTGCTCGTCTTATTTACCCAACATAATATGCAAAAAACGCAAACGAAATTCGTACATCCAACATAGTCAAAATATTAATATTCATAAAATGAAATAAGTGTACATTAGTTACAAAAATAAGCGCAGATTTGTGTTATAAAATATAATACCCTGCTAAAATACATATATGCTAATATATCCAGTCACATAACACCATGTGACGGAAGGTAAAAGCTAATTGCAGGACTAACTTTTCTCAATTCCTCAATCAGGCATCCTGGAGAGTTAAAGGAAAAGGGAAAACCAATATACCAACTGAAACGACTAGAAAATGTCATAAATATAAATCTTACCACAAGATTTATCTACCTTTGTACTAGAAAAAGCCCCTTGTTAGGAAAAGCCTCAAAGTGTGCCTTGAATCTGTTCCCATGTTAACTATCATGGTATGAACGGAGCATTTGTTTGTAGGATGTGATATAGAAAAGGTAGTTCCCTGCAATTTTCCCTAAATAAGCATCAATATACAAAATCAGACCACCTACATTTTTAATGAACAAAGTAATGAGCCCTGAGGCCTGAAGATGACCAACGCGTGACATGTTTGTTCAGCGTCTCATGATTCTATCCAGCAATACGATTCTAAACAACTCTATGCAACCTTGTATATTTGAAGTTTAAATACTAATCATGATCACAACTGGACTTGGGTGTGCACACTGGCTACGAATTGGGCCTAGGAAGGAGAGGACACACTTGCCACCTTCTAACCCTAGATCTATAAGTGAAGTTAGAGATCTAACATAATATCAATCAAAGATAATTTCATCCATTTATCAGGGCCACCTAATTGGTACAATTTCCCGGTATCAACACTCCTCCGGCCACCTTCTCCTGCGATGCCTGCTATATATTTCAAAATAGGGCTCTCAAGTTTCCTTTTCTTTCCTCCATTTTTTTAGGATGTCAAGCTACCACTTCTGTTTTCCCTCTCCCGTGCATAAGAGGAATCAATTAGTAAAATAATTAGTGCTTTCATCTGCAAGTCCATATCCTAACATTGGACACCTCTTATACATGTCCTTGTTTTCAGCATTTTATGTATCGGAATCTCGAATCTATATCAGAGCATCATAGCTTAGATTATGAATCTGAGCTTGGTCACACTAATCTTCTAAGGATCTTCAAGCATTGTATTATTTAACCCGAAAAAAGAATATTTAAGGGGGGAGGGGGTGACAACAGACATTGGGATTTAAGTTGTGCTCACTAGCTCAGACAGAGCAAACGTCAAACACACATGACCTATCTAGACCCACGGTCCCAACCATGTACTAATCAACTAAATATTCTCCCTCAAAAGCCTTACCCAGAAACCCTAGAATAAAAGAAAGGACCAATAGAACTACAGAGCCAGCACTCAGTACATCACAACACACGACAAAAAGAATATCCCAGAGATATACCTTGATCTCCATAGGATTAGAAGGCTGACTGCTATCTTTAGAGTGTTTCAAAACTGACAGCACAAGATGATAAGGTGTTGAAGAGTCGAGATCTGACGTTCCATAATTTGATCTTTCAATTTGTTTCATCTTTGATTTGCTTATTTCAGGAGATAATGGCACACCAGATACAAGCTCTTCAGTTAATCTTCTTGAAGGCCTAGAATAACTAGCATCGCCATTAGCACTTGTCTGCTTCATTCTCTTGTTACTAGGTTTCATGCTACTGTAATTATCCTTTTCGTTGGCAGGCGTATGCAACTCTTTCTGACAACTCTCAAGAGTTAGAGAAGAAGTTATATCTGATTGATCATTGTTTTTATAGCATCTGAAGCTTCATATGAGGCACGGGTCTTCTCCTTGTTACCACCATTAACAACATGGCTTGAACGCTTTTCAGAATTTGACATCATTGAGGTATCCTATAAAAGAAACATGAGTTAAAATATGTAAAAAAAAAGCATGAGAAGCAAGGAAGGCCAAAGACTTTAACAAGAAAGTCTAAAGTGATCAACATTGATCTGGCGTACGGGCCCAACCCGATTTTTGGATCCCCTCTACCTCTAGTTCCAATTTTCTAGCCTTCTTTTCTAGACCAGTAGGATCAATGAATCCTCTATATTTCCTTTTGGATATGCATGGCCCAGTTCTAGAAAACAAGCAATTAGTATTTATTCTAGAAAACAAGCAATTAAATTTAAAGGTGATACAAATTAGTATTATTTTCACTTTGCCGCATAACATTATTAGTTGTATTGTTATGGCCTTATTGATAGAGTGACAAACATCACAGGTTCACCGCAATGAGGGAGAGACGAGAGCGTTGCGCCGAGGATATACTAGCTTCACAACATCTTTTAATTATTCCCTCTGTCTCATAATATTGTTTATTCTAATATATACGTTTACGTACTAATCCATTTCATAAACATAACATCCCAACAATTGATAACTCAATATGTTTGCAATGTAGTCTCAGAAGTCTGTAAATACTGAACCCTAAGTTAGGGTCACTCAACCAAAATTATCCTACTAACTTCGCAAAGAAAATAAAACTAAATTTCGCAATCAAACAGAAACCAAGCTGAAGAACAATGGAAACAAACTTGGTCATCTATGAAGTATCATTGCCTTGTCAATCTGCCAAAATTGAAGAATCAGCTAGATCCGATTAATGAAGTCAACCATGTAACAAGCAATAAGACCAAAAAATTGCAATAAAAGGCAACACCACCTAAAGTCTTCTGGCGGCACAACTATGACCACATCCATATTCTTGTTTTCGACCTCCGCTAGCCCTTTCTTAGCTATCTCTGAAGGTTTAACATAAATACCTGTTGTATAGACGAGTACATCCACCTGTCATAATCAATTTTTACACCAATAATCTTCAGAAAAATCCAAATCGCATAGTTGCTTAACAAACTGTAAAGGCAAAAAATAATAGGAAAAGAACAAATATTTCGTATTCCAAATAAGCACAGTGCAAACTTGTAATAAAAGTTTTCACAGAAGAGAAAAAGTCCAAAGGAGCAACACAACCTGTATCCGTCTTTCCATGGGAATACAGAGTCAATTTTTGACAAATCCTACATCATTATTGATAAGAATTCTTCTTTTGGCCATAACCACCATTGGAAGTAGATTATTAGTGCTCTAGATGCATAGTAGAGTAAGTAGTGATCTTCATCTACACTAGTAGCAGAAAATGGAAGTTTCTGGATTTTGGCGAGAAATTTTCCCTGATAACACGATGAACAGCTAGAAAGCCATCGATTTTCTAACCAAACACAAATGTAACTCTAAGCGTCCAAAGGAGCCATTTGTTATCTCAGAAAAACAATAGACGAAAGCCTGCAGATGAAAAAGCACTAACCTGATAGCTACCAAAAAGGATCCGAGTGAGCACTCTCAAGAGGTTGATCCTAGTGCATTGCACAAGCTTGGTTTCCCTGCACATTTGTAACATGTGTAGCAATCAACAGAAATCAATTTTCAAAGTCTGCAAAGATCGAAATCAGAATAAAAGGCCGTAAAGGGATACAACTAGTGCAGTATAAGGTCATACAACTGTTGATTACGCTGTATAAGGTTTTGATAACCTACAAACTTCAAGAATGGAAAAGAATTAGTGAAAAATCTGTAATCAAGAAGCATATCTCTTATAGCGTATGGATCATTTGCTCCACGACAGCTACTTACCACTTTGGTTGTTGACGAAGACTTGTAGCAAGGTTGCCCTTCAACAAGAGGCCAAAATTGTTTCAGGAGGTGGGAGCGAGCTATGTTCCCTCTCTTTATCCACCAGGTGTCCTCTCTCAGTGAGAGATAAATAAACAATCTACATCAATGCCTTTGGAAAGCGAAGTGTACGCAGCAGGAACGCTAGAAAAATTTGTATGCTCCATGCTCATTAACCTGGGTTGGCCACTGGGAGATCTAATCTCCGAGCTTCTTGATTGCTTGTTGTGGGAAAGGGGCAAAGTGGCTTAGAGTGAGAACTGAGGGATCTGTCATTGAGTTCAAAGGATTTTTGTTCATTTTCTTCAAATCTTTACATCTTTTTGTTTCTTTTGATTTCATACAAATGAAAAAAAAGATCATCTTTTCAATTTTTTTGGTTCATGGGATGGGAAGGGAGGGACTTGTAGGGTATATTCATTCAATATAAGTTCTCATCAGAAATGCATAAAAAGAACAAAAATTCCGGTGGAAAACATAAAGTCGTGAACCGAGTCGAAACTTCTTTTTCAACATTTTGAACACCATAATTGTGCAGCCAGCAGGAGCATCAGACGAATGAGAAGAGCAAGAAACATTTAACCATGTAGTTAACTTCAACCAGTCTAGGACAAAAAAAATCAAAAAGAAAAAAAGAACAACTTGTTGCTGTAAGTCAACAGAAAAGCTTGAACAAATCCCTATTACAAGGGATCTCAAATGAACAATTATACATACATTCATTTACCAATCCATTTCATAAAAAAAAAACATCCCAACAATCGATAAAAAAATGTTTTGCAATGTAGTTCCAGAAGTTCTGCAAATACTGAATCCTAAGTTAGGATCACTGAACCAAAATTAATCCTACTATCTTCTTAAAGAAAAAAAAAAACTAAATTTCACAACAAACAAAAAATCAAACACCGATATGAAGAACAGTGAAAACAGACTAGTCAAGTTCGCGCACGAGCGACCAAATCGCAACCATCAATAACAATATCAAATGTCATAGCTTGAATAGGAAACAACGCCTGAATCTCTTTCGAAATCAATATCTTTCAACGGTTTCAAAATATGAAAATTCGAAAGTGAATTAGGATTTTCTGCTTCATCCACTTCCTCCCCCTCAACTAATTTAGAGTCTCTTCTTCTCCTTTTCCCCTTCTTTATCCGTCTTTTTACTGCTCTTCATTTTCTTCTCGAATACAGGGTTTCATGCTTCGTGCTCTTGATTTTCTTCTCGGATCTAGGGTTTCATGCTTCGATTTCTTCAATTGGTCAATTTTTCTCTCTCTTCAATTGGTCAATTAGATTAAACCCTAGAATTAAAACCTGATGGAGTTGGGAGGTTGATTGACGAAACAGCGAGGTCGACGCCGAACAACGAGGTTGGTTGAATTGCGGTGGAGGGAGGGACGACGGAGGGATGGACGAGGGAGGAGTACATTGCAATTGAGAGAGCGGGGGACTGGGAGGGAAGGAAAACAATAGAGGGAAGGAATTATGAGGATTGAAAGAGGGTCGAGAATTATTTTAGTGCGACCGCCAAGTGTGGGTGATTTGCAGGAGAATTATTTAAGTGCGTTCCGTGCAAGTTTCATGAATTGAGAGAAGGTTCAAATGCTCGGGTTGTCAACCGGAGCATTTGACATCAAATGCTCGGGTTGATTAATCAACCCAAGTATTTGTGAAAATTTTTATTAAAATTTTCACAAATGCCTTGGTTGATTAGTCAACCGGAGCATTTGATAAGTACCAAAAGCTGTTTTCTACTAGTGAGGGCGCAACTAGTACAAAAAACCCGACTTCAAATTTTTCCCATTCGGACTTAAAGAATATATTGAGCATGGAAAAATGCCACTTTAGGCGCAAGAATCAATCAGAAATGTGTTCCGAGATAAGAGCAATGGGGAAAATACATTTCACGTTCAATGTAGGGCACCCTTTGTACGAATAATCCAACTTCATCTTTTCAGCATTATGACGTGACAGGGATGTAGAGCATCGAAAAAACCCATTTTTGGCACAAGAATAGTTTAGAAATGGTTTTAAGGCTAAGAGTTATGCCAAAAACATTTTTCAGCATCAATACATGGCACAACTGGTACGAAAAATCAGACTTCATTTTTTTTCCCATTCGGATGTTTTTCGACATAAGAGTTATGGGCAAAATATTTTTCACGTTCAATGTAGGGAACTACTTGTAAGAAAAATTCAACTTCATTTTTTCCACATTCTGAAATGACGGATCTGTGGAGCATCGAAAAAACCATTTTATGCTCAAGGATAGTTTAGAAATGATTTTTGGGCTAAGAGTTATGCAAAAAATACATTTCAGCACAATGCAGGGCACAACTGGTACGAAAAATCCGACATAATTTTTTTCCAATTCATACTTCAGGAATATGTTGAGCTTGGAAAAATGCCACTTTAGGCGCAAGAATCAATCAGAAATGTTTCTCGAGATAAGAGTTATGGGCAAAATACTTTTTACGTTCAATGTAGGGAACTACTTGTACGAAAAATTAAACTTCATTTTTTCCACATTCTGGCGTGACGGAGCTGTTGACCATCGAAAAAAACCATTTTAAGCACAAAGATAGTTTGGAAATGTTTTTTGGGCTAAGAGTTAAGCCAAAAACACTTATGAGCATCAATGCACGGCACAACTGGTACGAAAAATCTGACTACATTTTTTTCTGCAAGAATCAATCAGAAATCTTTTCTGAGATAAGAGTTATGGGCAAAATACTTTTCACGTTCAATGTACGGCACTACTTGTACGAAAAAATCAACTTCATTTTTTCCACATTCTGACGTGTCGGATCTGTGGAGCATAGAAAAAAACCATTTTAAGCTCAAAGATAGTTCAGAGATGTTTTTTAGGCTAACACTTTTCAACATCAATGCAGGGCACAACTGGTACGAAAAATCCGACTTAAGTTTTTTCCCATTCGGACTTCATCAATATGTTGAGCTTGGAAAAATGCCAATATAGGCGCAAGAATCAATCAGAAATGTTTTTCGAGATAAGAGTTATGGGCAAAATACTTTCCACGTTCAATGTAGGGAACTACTTGTACGAAAAATTCAACTTCATTTTTTCCACATTCTGACGTGATGGAGCTGTGGAGCATGGAAAAAAAAACCATTTTAGGCACAAGAATCTTATAGAAATGTTTTTCGGGCTAAGAGTTATGCCAAAAACACTTTTCAGCATCAATGCAAGGCGCAACTAGTACGAAAAATCCGACTTCAAATTTTTCCCATTCGGTCTTAAGGAATATATTGAGCATGGGAAAATGCCACTTTAAGCGCAAGAATCAATCGGAAATGTTTTTCGAGATAAGAGTTATGGGCAAAATACTTTTCACGTTCAATGTAGGGAACTACTTGTACGGAAAATTCAACTTCATTTTTTCCACATTCTGACATGATGGAGCTGTGGAGCATGGATAAAAAACCATTTTAGGCACAAGAATCTTCTAGAAATGTTTTTCGGGCTAAGAATTATGCCAAAAACACTTTTCAACATCAATGCAAGGCGCAACTAGTACGAAAAATCTGACTTCCAATTTTTCCCATTCGGACTTAAGGAATATATTGAGCATGGAAAAATGCCACTTTAGGCGCAAGAATCAATCATAAATGTTTTTCGAGATAAGAGTGATGGGCAAAATACTTTTCACGTTCAATGTAGGGCACTACTTGTACGAAAAATTCAACTTCATTTTTTCCACATTCTGACGTGACGGCTCTGTGGAGCATCGAAAAAACCATTTTAAGTACAAAGATAGTTTAGAAATGTTTTCCGGGCTAAGAATTATGCAAAAAACACATTTCAGCATCAATGCAGGGCACAACTGGTACGAAAAATCCGACTTCATTTTTTTCCCATTCGGACTTCAGGAATATGTTGAGCCTGGAAAAATGCCACTTTAGGCGCAAGAATCAATCGGAAATGTTTTCCGAGATAAGAGTTATGGGCAAAATACTTTTCACGTTCAATGTAGGGCACTACTTGTATGAAAAATTCAACTTCTTTTTTTCCACATTCTGACGTGATGGAGCTGTGGAGCATCGAAAAAACCATTTTAGGCACAAGAATCGTTTATAAATGTTTTTCGGGCTAAGAGTTAAGCCAAAAACACTTTTGAGCATCAATGCAGGACACAACTGGTACGAAAAATCTGACTACATTTTTTCTCATTCACACTTGAGGAATATGTTGAGCATAGAAAAATGCCACTTTAAGTGCAAGAATCAATCAGAAATGTTTCCCGAGATAAGAGTTATGGTCAGAATACTTTTCACGTTCAATGTACGGCACTACTTGTACGAAAAATTCAACTTAATTTTTTCCACATTCTGACGTGAAGGTGCTGTGGAGCATCGAAAAAAACCATTTTAAGCACAAGGATAGTTTAGAAATGTTTTTCGGGCTAAGAGTTATGCAAAAAACACATTTCAGCATCAATGCAGGGCACAACTGGTACGAAAAATCCGACTTCATTTTTTTCCCATTCGGACTTGAGGAATATGTTGTGCCTGGAAAAATGCCACTTTAGGCGCAAGAATCAATCAGAAATGTTTTTCGAGATAAGAGTTATGGGCAAAATACTTTTCACGTTCAATATAGGGCACTACCTGTACGAAAAATTAAACTTCATTTTTTCCACATTCTAACGTGACGGAGCTGTGGAGCATCGAAAAAAAACCATTTTAAGCACAAAGATAGTTTAGAAAATGTTTTCCGGGCTAAGAGTTATGCAAAAAACACATTTCAGCATCAATGTTGGGCACAACTGGTACAAAAAATCCGACTTCATTTTTTTCCCATTCGGACTTGAGGAATATGTTGTGCCTGGAAAAATGCCACTTTAGGCGCAAGAATCAATCAGAAATGATTTCCGAGATAAGAGTTATGGGCAAAATACTTTTCACGTTCAATATAGGGAACTACTTGTACGAAAAATTCAACTTCATTTTTTCCACATTCTGACATGATGGAGCTGTGGAGCATGGAAAAAAAACCATTTTAGGCACAAGAATCTTATAGAAATGTTTTTCGGGCTAAGAGTTATGCCAAAAACACTTTTCAGCATCAATGTAAGGCGCAACTAGTACGAAAAATCCGACTTCAAATTTTTCCTATTCGGACTTTAGGAATATATTGAGCATGGAAAAATGCCACTTTAGGCGCAAGAATCAATCAGAAATGTTTTCCGAGATAAGAGTTATGGGAAAAATACTTTTCACGTTCAATGTACGGCACTACTTGTACGAAAAATTCAACTTCATTTTTTCCACATTCTGATGTGACGGATCTGTGGAGCATCGAAAAAACCATTTTAAGCTCAAGGATAGTTTAGAAATGTTTTTAGGCGAAAAGTTATGCAAAAAACACTTTTCAGCATCAATGCAGGGCACAACTGGTACGAAAAATCCGACTTAATTTTTTTCCCATTCGGACTTCAGGAATATGTTGAGCCTGGAAAAATGCCACTTTAGGCGCAAGAATCAATCAGAAATGTTTTCCGAGATAAGAGTTATGGGCAAAATACTTTTCACGTTCAATGTAGGGCACTACTTGTATGAAAAATTCAACTTATTTTTTTCCACATTCTGACGTGATGGAGCTGTGGAGCTTGGAAAAAACCATTTTAGGCACAAGAATCGTTTATAAATGTTTTTCGGGCTAAGAGTTAAGCCAAAAACACTTTTGAGCATCAATGCAGGACACAACTGGTACGAAAAATCTGACTACATTTTTTTCTCATTCACACTTGAGGAATATGTTGAGCATAGAAAAATGCCACTTTAAGTGCAAGAATCAATCAGAAATGTTTCCCGAGATAAGAGTTATGGTCAGAATACTTTTCACGTTCAATGTACGGCACTACTTGTACGAAAAATTCAACTTAATTTTTTCCACATTCTGACGTGAAGGTGCTGTGGAGCATCGAAAAAAAACCATTTTAAGCACAAGGATAGTTTAGAAATGTTTTTCGGGCTAAGGGTTATGCAAAAAACACATTTCAGCATCAATGCAGGGCACAACTTGTACGAAAAATCCGACTTCATTTTTTTCCCATTCGGACTTGAGGAATATGTTGTGCCTGGAAAAATGCCACTTTAGGCGCAAGAATCAATCAGAAATGTTTTTCGAGATAAGTGTTATGGGCAAAATACTTTTCACGTTCAATATAGGGCACTACATGTACGAAAAATTAAACTTCATTTTTTCCACATTCTAACGTGACGGAGCTGTGGAGCATCGAAAAAAAACCATTTTAAGCACAAAGATAGTTTAGAAAATGTTTTCCGGGCTAAGAGTTATGCAAAAAACACATTTCAGCATCAATGTTGGGCACAACTGGTACAAAAAATCCGACTTCATTTTTTTCCCATTCGGACTTGAGGAATATGTTGTGCCTGGAAAAATGCCACTTTAGGCGCAAGAATCAATCAGAAATGATTTCCGAGATAAGAGTTATGGGCAAAATACTTTTCACGTTCAATATAGGGAACTACTTGTACGAAAAATTCAACTTCATTTTTTCCACATTCTGACATGATGGAGCTGTGGAGCATGGAAAAAAAACCATTTTAGGCACAAGAATCTTATAGAAATGTTTTTCGGGCTAAGAGTTATGCCAAAAACACTTTTCAGCATCAATGTAAGGCGCAACTAGTACGAAAAATCCGACTTCAAATTTTTCCTATTCGGACTTTAGGAATATATTGAGCATGGAAAAATGCCACTTTAGGCGCAAGAATCAATCAGAAATGTTTTCCGAGATAAGAGTTATGGGAAAAATACTTTTCACGTTCAATGTAGGGCACTACTTGTACGAAAAATTCAACTTCATTTTTTCCACATTCTGACGTTATGGAGCTGTGGAGCATCGAAAAAAAACCATTTTAAGCACAAAGATAGTTTAGAAATGTTTTCCGGGCTAAGAGTTATGCAAAAAACACATTTCTGCATCAATGCTGGGCACAACTGGTACGAAAAATCCGACTTTATTTTTTTCCCATTCGGACATGAGGAATATGTTGTGCCTGGAAAAATGCCACTTTAGGCGCAATAATCAATCAGAAATGTTTTTCGAGATAAGAGTTATGGGCAAAATACTTTTCACGTTCAATGTAGGGCACTACTTGTACGAAAAATTCAACTTCATTTTTTCCACATTCTGACGTGATGGAGCTGTGGAGCATGGAAAAAAACCATTTTTGGCACAAGAATCGTTTATAAATGTTTTTCGGGCTAAGAGTTAAGCCAAAAACACTTTTGAGCATCAATGCAGGACACAACTGGTACGAAAAATCTGACTACATTTTTTTCTCATTCACACTTGAGGAATATGTTGAGCATAGAAAAATGCCACTTTAAGTGCAAGAATCAATCAGAAATGTTTCCCGAGATAAGAGTTATGGTCAGAATACTTTTCACGTTCAATGTACGGCACTACTTGTACGAAAAATTCAACTTAATTTTTTCCACATTCTGACATGAAGGTGCTGTGGAGCATCGAAAAAAACCATTTTAAGCACAAGGATAGTTTAGAAATGTTTTTCGGGCTAAGAGTTATGCAAAAAACACATTTCAGCATCAATGCAGGGCACAACTTGTACGAAAAATCCGACTTCATTTTTTTCCCATTCGGACTTGAGGAATATGTTGTGCCTGGAAAAATGCCACTTTAGGCGCAAGAATCAATCAGAAATGTTTTTCGAGATAAGAGTTATGGGCAAAATACTTTTCACGTTCAATATAGGGCACTACCTGTACGAAAAATTAAACTTCATTTTTTCCACATTCTAACGTGACGGAGCTGTGGAGCATCGAAAAAAAACCATTTTAAGCACAAAGATAGTTTAGAAAATGTTTTCCGGGCTAAGAGTTATGCAAAAAACACATTTCAGCATCAATGTTGGGCACAACTGGTACAAAAAATCCGACTTCATTTTTTTCCCATTCGGACTTGAGGAATATGTTGTGCCTGGAAAAATGCCACTTTAGGCGCAAGAATCAATCAGAAATGATTTCCGAGATAATAGTTATGGGCAAAATACTTTTCACGTTCAATATAGGGAACTACTTGTACGAAAAATTCAACTACATTTTTTCCACATTCTGACATGATGGAGCTGTGGAGCATGGAAAAAAAACCATTTTAGGCACAAGAATCTTATAGAAATGTTTTTCGGGCTAAGAGTTATGCCAAAAACACTTTTCAGCATCAATGTAAGGCGCAACTATTACGAAAAATCCGACTTCAAATTTTTCCTATTCGGACTTTACGAATATATTGAGCATGGAAAAATGCCACTTTAAGCGCAAGAATCAATCAGAAATGATTTCCGAGATAAGAGTTATGGGAAAAATACTTTTAACGTTCAATGTAGGGCACTACTTGTACGAAAACTTCAACTTCATTTTTTCCACATTCTGACGTTATGCAGCTGTGGAGCATCGAAAAAAAACCATTTTAAGCACAAAGATAGTTTAGAAATGTTTTCCGGGCTAAGAGTTATGCAAAAAACACATTTCAGCATCAATGCTGGGCACAACTGGTACGAAAAATCCGACTTTATTTTTTTCCCATTCGGACATGAGGAATATGTTGTGCCTGGAAAAATGCCACTTTAGGCGCAATAATCAATCAGAAATGTTTTTCGAGATAAGAGTTATGGGCAAAATACTTTTCACGTTCAATGTAGGGCACTACTTGTACGAAAAATTCAACTTCATTTTTTCCACATTCTGACGTGATGGAGCTGTGGAGCATGGAAAAAAACCATTTTTGGCACAAGAATCGTTTATAAATGTTTTTCGGGCTAAGAGTTAAGCCAAAAACACTTTTGAGCATCAATGAAGGGCACAACTGGTACAAAAAATCTGACTACATTTTTTTCTCATTTGCACTTGAGGAATATGTTGAGCATAGAAAAATGCCACTTTAAGTGCAAGAATCAATCAGAAATGTTTTCCGAGATAAGAGTTATGGGCAAAATACTTTTCACGTTCAATGTACGGCACTACTTGTACGAAAAATTCAACTTCATTTTTTCCACATTCTGATGTGACGGATCTGTGGAGCATCGAAAAAACCATTTTAAGCTCAAGGATAGTTTAGAAATGTTTTTAGGCGAAAAGTTATGCAAAAAACACTTTTCAAGCATCAATGCGAGGCACAACCGGGTACGAAAAATCCGACTTAATTTTTTTCCCATTCGGACTTCGGGAATATGTTGAGCCCGGAAAAATGCCACTTTAGGCGCAAGAATCAATCAGAAATGTTTTCCGAGATAACAGTTATGGGCAAAATACTTTTCACGTTCAATGTAGGGCACTACTTGTATGAAAAATTCAACTTCTTTTTTTCCACATTCTGACGTGATTGAGTTGTGGAGCATGGAAAAAACCATTTTAGGCACAAGAATCGTTTATAAATGTTTTTCGGGCTAAGAGTTAAGCCAAAAACACTTTTGAGCATCAATGCAGATACAAACCGGTACGAAAAATCCGACTACATTTTTTTCTCATTCACACTTGAGGAATATGTTGAGCATAGAAAAATGCCACTTTAAGTGCAAGAATCAATCGAAATGTTTCCCGAGATAAGAGTTATGGTCGAATAATTTTCACGTTCAATGTACGGCACTACTTGTACGAAAAATTCAACTTAATTTTTTCCACATTCTGACGTGAAGGTGCTGTGGAGCATCGAAAAAAACCATTTTAAGCACAAGGATAGTTTAGAAATGTTTTTCGGGCTAAAGGTTATGCAAAAAACACATTTCAGCATCAATGCAGGGCACAACTTGTACGAAAAATCCGACTTCATTTTTTTCCCATTCGGACTTGAGGAATATGTTGTGCCTGGAAAAATGCCACTTTAGGCGCAAGAATCAATCAGAAATGTTTTTCGAGATAAGAGTTATGGGCAAAATACTTTTCACGTTCAATATAGGGTACTACTTGTACTAAAAATTAAACTTCAGTTTTTCCACATTCTAACGTGACGGAGCTGTGGAGCATCGAAAAAAAAACCATTTTAAGCACAAAGATAGTTTAGAAAATGTTTTCCGGGCTAAGAGTTATGCAAAAAACACATTTCAGCATCAATGTTGGGCACAACTGGTACAAAAATTCCGACTTCATTTTTTTCCCATTCGGACTTGAGGAATATGTTGTGCCTGGAAAAATGCCACTTTAGGCGCAAGAATCAATCAGAAATGATTTCCGAGATAAGAGTGATGGGCAAAATACTTTTCACGTTCAATGTAGGGAACTACTTGTACGAAAAATTCAACTTCATTTTTTCCACATTCTGACATGATGGAGCTGTGGAGCATGGAAAAAAAACCATTTTAGGCACAAGAATCTTATAGAAATGTTTTTCGGGCTAAGAGTTATGCCAAAAACACTTTTCAGCATCAATGTAAGGCGCAACTAGTACGAAAAATCCGACTTCAAATTTTTCCCATTCGGACTTAAGGAATATATTGAGCATGGAAAAATGCCACTTTAGGCGCAAGAATCAATCAGAAATGTTTTCCGAGATAAGAGTTATAAGAAAAATACTTTTCACGTTCAATGTAGGGCACTACTTGTACGAAAAATTCAACTTCATTTTTTCCACATTATGACGTTATGGAGCTGTGGAGCATCGAAAAAAAACCATTTTAAGCACAAAGATAGTTTAGAAATGTTTTCCGGGCTAAGAGTTATGCAAAAAACACATTTCAGCATCAATGCTGGGCACAGCTGGTACGAAAAATCCGACATTATTTTTTTCCCATTCGGACATGAGGAATATGTTGTGCCTGGAAAAATGCCACTTTAGGCGCAAGAATCAATCAGAAATGTTTTTCGGGATAAGAGTTATGGGCAAAATACTTTTCACGTTCAATGTAGGACACTACTTGTACGAAAAATTCAACTTCATTTTTTCCACATTCTGACGTGATGGAGCTGTGGAGCATGGAAAAAAAAACCATTTTTGGCACAAGAATCGTTTATAAATGTTTTTCGGGCTAAGAGTTAAGCCAAAAACACTTTTGAGCATCAATGAAGGGCACAACTGGTACAAAAAATCTGACTACATTTTTTTCTCATTTGCACTTGAGGAATATGTTGAACATAGAAAAATGCCACTTTACGTGCAAGAATCAATCAGAAATGTTTTCCGAGATAAGAGTTATGGGCAAAATACTTTTCACGTTCAATGTACGGCACTACTTGTACGAAAAATTCAACTTCATTTTTTCCACATTCTGATATGACGGATCTGTGGAGCATCGAAAAAACCATTTTAAGCTCAAGCATAGTTTAGAAATGTTTTTAGGTGAAAAGTTATGCAAAAAACACTTTTCAGCATCAATGCAGGGCACAACTGGTACGAAAAATCCGACTTAATTTTTTTTCCATTCGGACTTCAGGAATATGTTGAGCCTGGAAAAATGCCACTTTAGGCGCAAGAATCAATCAGAAATGTTTTCCGAGATAAGAGTTATGGGCAAAATACTTTTCACGTTCAATGTAGGGCACTACTTGTATGAAAAATTCAACTTCTTTTTTCCACATTCCGACGTGATGGAGCTGTGGAGCATGGAAAAAACCATTTTAGGCACAAGAATCGTTTATAAATGTTTTTCACGCTAAGAGTTAAGCCAAAAACACTTTTGAGCATCAATGTAGGACACAACTGGTACGAAAAATCTGACTACATTTTTTTCTCATTCACACTTGAGGAATATGTTGAGCATAGAAAAATGCCACTTTAAGTGCAAGAATCAATCAGAAATGTTTCCCGAGATAAGAGTTATGGTCAGAATACTTTTCACGTTCAATGTACGGCACTACTTGTACGAAAAATTCAACTTAATTTTTTCCACATTCTGACGTGAAGGTGCTGTGGAGCATCGAAAAAAACCATTTTAAGCACAAGGATAGTTTAGAAATGTTTTTCGGGCTAAGGGTTATGCAAAAAACACATTTCAGCATCAATGCAGGGCACAACTAGTACGAAAAATCCGACTTCATTTTTTTCCCATTCGGACTTGAGGAATATGTTGTGCCTGGAAAAATGCCACTTTAGGCGCAAGAATCAATCAGAAATGTTTTCCGAGATAAGAGTTATGGGCAAAATACTTTTCACGTTCAATATAGGGCACTACTTGTACGAAAAATTCAACTTCATTTTTTCCACATTCTGACGTTATGGAGCTGTGGAGCATCGAAAAAAAACCATTTTAAGCACAAAGATAGTTTAGAAATGTTTTCCGGGCTAAGAGTTATGCAAAAAACACATTTCAAAGATCAATGTCGGAGGCACAACTGGTACGAAAAATTCGACTTTATTTTTTTCCCATTCGGACATGAGGAATATGTTGTGCCTGGAAAAATGCCACTTTAGGCGCAAGAATCAATCAGAAATGTTTTTCGAGATAAGAGTTATGGGCAAAATAATTTTCACATTCAATGTAGGGCACTACTTGTACGAAAAATTCAACTTCATTTTTTCCACATTCTGACGTGATGGAGCTGTGGAGCATGGAAAAAAACCATTTTTGGCACAAGAATCGTTTATAAATGTTTTTCGGGCTAAGAGTTAAGCCAAAAACACTTTTGAGCATCAATGAAGGGCACAACTGGTACAAAAAATCTGACTACATTTTTTTCTCATTTGCACTTGAGGAATATGTTGAGCATAGAAAAATGCCACTTTAAGTGCAAGAATCAATCAGAAATGTTTTCCGAGATAAGAGTTATGGGCAAAATACTTTTCACGTTCAATGTACGGCACTACTTGTACGAAAAATTCAACTTCATTTTTTCCACATTCTGATGTGACGGATCTGTGGAGCATCGAAAAAACCATTTTAAGCTCAAGGATAGTTTTGAAATGTTTTTAGGCGAAAAGTTATGCAAAAAACACTTTTCAGCATCAATGCAGGGCACAACTGGTACGAAAAATCCGACTTAATTTTTTTCCCATTCGGACTTCAGGAATATGTTGAGCCTGGAAAAATGCCACTTTAGGCGCAAGAATCAATCAGAAATGTTTTCCGAGATAACAGTTATGGGCAAAATACTTTTCACGTTCAATGTAGGGCACTACTTGTATGAAAAATTCAACTTCTTTTTTTCCACATTCTGACGTGATTGAGTTGTGGAGCATGGAAAAAACCATTTTAGGCACAAGAATCGTTTATAAATGTTTTTCGGGCTAAGAGTTAAGCCAAAAACACTTTTGAGCATCAATGCAGGACACAACTGGTACGAAAAATCTGACTACATTTTTTTCTCATTCACACTTGAGGAATATGTTGAGCATAGAAAAATGCCACTTTAAGTGCAAGAATCAATCAGAAATGTTTCCCGAGATAAGAGTTATGGTCAGAATACTTTTCACGTTCAATGTACGGCACTACTTGTACGAAAAATTCAACTTAATTTTTTCCACATTCTGACGTGAAGGTGCTGTGGAGCATCGAAAAAAACCATTTTAAGCACAAGGATAGTTTAGAAATGTTTTTCGGGCTAAGGGTTATGCAAAAAACACATTTCAAAGATCAATGCAGGGGCACAACTTGTACGAAAAATCCGACTTCATTTTTTTTTCCATTCGGACTTGAGGAATATGTTGTGCTCGGAAAAATGCCACTTTAGGCGCAAGAATCAATCGAAATGTTTTTCGAGATAAGAGTTATGGGCAAAATACTTTTCACGTTCAATATAGGGCACTACTTGTACGAAAAATTAAACTTCATTTTTTCCACATTCTAACGTGACGAGCTGTGGAGCATCGAAAAAAAAACCATTTTAAGCACAAAGATAGTTTAGAAAATGTTTTCCGGGCTAAGAGTTATGCAAAAACACATTTCGAAGATCAATGTTGGGCACAACCGGTACAAAAAATCCGACTTCATTTTTTTCCCATTCGGACTTGAGGAATATGTTGTGCTCGGAAAAATGCCACTTTAGGCGCAAGAATCAATCAGAAATGATTTCCGAGATAAGAGTTATGGGCAAAATACTTTTCACGTTCAATGTAGGGAACTACTTGTACGAAAAATTCAACTTCATTTTTTCCACATTCTGACATGATGGAGGCAGTGGAGCATGGAAAAAAAACCATTTTAGGCACAAGAATCTTATAGAAATGTTTTTCGGGCTAAGAGTTATGCCAAAAACACTTTTCAAAGATCAATGTAAGGCGCAACTAGTACGAAAAATCCGACTTCAAATTTTTCCCATTCGGACTTTAGGAATATATTGAGCATGGAAAAATGCCACTTTAGGCGCAAGAATCAATCAGAAATGTTTTCCGAGATAAGAGTTATGGGAAAAATACTTTTCACGTTCAATGTAGGGCACTACTTGTACGAAAAATTCAACTTCATTTTTTCCATATTCTGACGTAATGGAGCTGTGGAGCATCGAAAAAAAACCATTTTAAGCACAAAGATAGTTTAGAAATGTTTTCCGGGCTAAGAGTTATGCAAAAAACACATTTCAAAGATCAATGTCGAGGCACAACCGGTACGAAAAATCCGACTTTATTTTTTTCCCATTCGGACATGAGGAATATGTTGTGCCTGGAAAAATGCCACTTTAGGCGCAAGAATCAATCAGAAATGTTTTTCGAGATAAGAGTTATGGGCAAAATACTTTTCACTTTCAATGTAGGGCATTACTTGTACGAAAAATTCAACTTCATTTTTTCCACATTCTGACGTGATGGAGCTGTGGAGCATGGAAAAAAACCATTTTTGGCACAAGAATCGTTTATAAATGTTTTTCGGGCTAAAAGTTAAGCCAAAAACACTTTTGAGCATCAATGAAGGGCACAACTGGTACAAAAAATCTGACTACATTTTTTTCTCATTTGCACTTGAGGAATATGTTGAGCATAGAAAAATGCCACTTTAAGTGCAAGAATCAATCAGAAATGTTTTCCGAGATAAGAGTTATGGGCAAAATACTTTTCACGTTCAATGTACGGCACTACTTGTACGAAAAATTCAACTTCATTTTTTCCACATTCTGATGTGACGGATCTGTGGAGCATCGAAAAAACCATTTTAAGCTCAAGGATAGTTTAGAAATGTTTTTAGGTGAAAAGTTATGCAAAAACACTTTTCAGCATCAATGCAGGGCACAACTGGTACGAAAAATCCGACTTAATTTTTTTCCCATTCGGACTTCTGGAATATGTTGAGCCTGGAAAAATGCCACTTTAGGCGCAAGAATCAATCAGAAATGTTTTCCGAGATAAGAGTTATGGGCAAAATACTTTTCACGTTCAATGTAGGGCACTACTTGTATGAAAAATTCAACTTCTTTTTTTCCACATTCTGACGTGATGGAGCTGTGGAGCATGGAAAAAACCATTTTAGGCACAAGAATCGTTTATAAATGTTTTTCGGGCTAAGAGTTAAGCCAAAAACACTTTTGAGCATCAATGAAGGGCACAACTGGTACAAAAAATCTGACTACATTTTTTTCTCATTTGCACTTGAGGAATATGTTGAGCATAGAAAAATGCCACTTTAAGTGCAAGAATCAATCAGAAATGTTTTCCGAGATAAGAGTTATGGGCAAAATACTTTTCACGTTCAATGTACGGCACTACTTGTACGAAAAATTCAACTTCATTTTTTCCACATTCTGATGTGACGGATCTGTGGAGCATCGAAAAAACCATTTTAAGCTCAAGGATAGTTTAGAAATGTTTTTAGGCGAAAAGTTATGCAAAAACACTTTTCAGCATCAATGCAGGGCACAACTGGTACGAAAAATCCGACTTAATTTTTTTCCAATTCAGACTTCAGGAATATGTTGAGCCTGGATAAATGCCACTTTAGGCGCAAGAATCAATCAGAAATGCTTTTCGAGATAAGAGTTATGGGCAAAATACTTTTCACGTTCAATGTAGGGCACTACTTGTACGAAAAATTAAACTTCATTTTTTCCACATTCTAACGTGACGGAGCTGTGGAGCATCGAAAAAAAACCATTTTAAGCACAAAGATAGTTTAGAAAATGTTTTCCGGGCTAAGAGTTATGCAAAAAACACATTTCAGCATCAATGCAGGGCACAACTGGTACGAAAAATCCGACTTCATTTTTTTCCCTTTCGGACTTGAGGAATATGTTGTGCCTGGAAAAATGCCACTTTAGGCGCAAGAATCAATCATAAATCTTTTCCGAGATAAGAGTTATGGGCAAAAAACTTTTCACGTTCGATGTAGGGCACTATTTGTACGAAAAATTCAACTTCATTTTTTCCACATTATGACGTAACGGAGCTGTGGAGCTTGGAAAAAAATCATTTTAGGCACAAAAATCGTTTAGAAATGTTTTTCGGGCTAAGAGTTATGCCAAAAACAATTTTCGCATCAATGCAAGGCACAACTGGTACGAAAAATCAGACTTAATTTTTTTCCGATTCAGACTTCAGGAATATGTTGAGCCTGGAAAAATGCCACTTTAGACGCAAGAATCAATCAGAAATGTTTTTCGCGATAAGAGTTATGGGCAAAATACTTTTCACATTCAATGTAGGGCACTACTAATACGAAAAATTCAACTTCATTTTCCATATTCTGACGTGAAGGTGCTGTGGAGCATCGAAAAAAACCATTTTAGGCACAAGGATAGTTTAGAAATGTTTTTCGGGCTAAGAGTTAAGCCAAAAACACTTTTGAGCATCAATGTAGGGCACAACTGGTACGAAAAATCCGACTACATTTTTTTTCTCATTCGGACTTGAGGAATATGTTGAGCATGGAAAAATGCCACTTTAAGTGCAAGAATCAATCTGATGTGTTTGCGGAAGCTTAAAACACGAATAATGTAAATAACACTCCGATCTCACGTTTAATGGATGAAAGGTTCGAACTTTGTAACAAATAGAATATAAAGATTGGATCTTTATAAGGATAGACTCTATAATGTTCCCTCGAGAACTAGAGGATCTCTCACTAACCGCAACAACGAGATGCACACAAACATCGATTTGTATGTTCTTGGTACGACGAACAATGATCAATGCACAAGCATTCGACTTTTCTCAAATTCATTCAACAACTTTATTAATATGGCCGAATAGCCTATTTATAGTGCACCAATAATCCTAAACTGATTAGAACTATTAAAGCATAAAAGATAAACAAAAACAATAACAAACTAATCTATCTCTAATCACACAGCTATGGGATTAGAATCCTTGTGCCAATCAAACACTAATCAACACAAAGTCCTAATGCTACTATAATTCTACTCCAATTAGAATCCTAATCATAATAGGATCCCTTTATCACTCAAACACCTATTTTAAAAGAGTTATAAAGCAATTAAAACACTTAGTTTCCTATCAGAACTAGGAAACTTCATAAGAATCCTAACAGAACTAGGATTATCATAATTTTGATGCTCACACACGCATCACAATCAGAAATGTTTTCCGAGAAAAGAGTTATGGGCAAAATACTTTTCACGTTCAATGTATGGCACTACTTGTACGAAAAATTCAACTTCATTTTCTCCACATTCAGACGTGACGGATATGTGGAGCATCGAAAAAAACCATTTTAAGCTCAAGGATAGTTTAGAAATGTTTTTTGGGCTAAGAGTTTAAACACTTTTCAGCATCAATGCAAGGCACAACCGGTACGAAAAATCCAACTTAATTTTTTTCCCATTCGGACTTCAGGAATATGTTGAGCCTGGAAAAATACCACTTTAGGCGCAAGAATCAATCAGAAATGTTTTCCGAGATAAGAGTTATGGGCAAAATACTTTTCACGTTCAATGTAGGGCACTACTTCTACGAAAAATTCAACTTCATTTTTTCCACATTCTGACGTGATGGAGCTGTGGAGCATGGAAAAAAAACCATTTTAGGCACAAAAATCTTTTAGAAATGTTTTTCGAGCTAAGAGTTATGTTAAAAACACTTTTTGAGCATCAATGCAGGGCACAACAGGAACAAAATTTGACTTCATTTTTTTCCCATTCGGAGTTGAGGAATATATTGAGCCTGGAAAAATGCCTCATTAGGAGCAAAAATCAAACAGAAATGTTAAAGAATCTCTTTTTGGTTGCTTTGGAACAATTAGGAGATTCCCTAGAAGAA
This sequence comes from Beta corolliflora, assembly GCA_947648045.1. Taxonomy (NCBI): domain Eukaryota; kingdom Viridiplantae; phylum Streptophyta; class Magnoliopsida; order Caryophyllales; family Amaranthaceae; genus Beta; species Beta corolliflora. The sequence goes on along the minus strand of CANSZD010002940.1, from coordinate 197,490 downwards.
ATATGGGGTTCTGCTTCTGGCGACAACATGCTAGTGGGTGGGAGTTCCATTTATGGGTTCAAATTCGGCTTCGGTAGTGGTAGTAGCTTCAAAGGAATTGGCTGAAGTCTGGCGGAAAATCCGAATCATAGTTAGTAGTTTGAATAGAACCGGTGTCGTAGCGGGGCGAAAATTTTAACTTTATTCTTGAAAATAGGCGAAAATAAAATTTTCAGGGTTTCAGCAATGAAAATCAAGAGTTTTAACAAAAAAGTTTGATTGCGGGATAAGAGCCATGGGCAAAATACATTTCACGGTCAATGTAGGGCACCCTTTGTACGAAATATCCAACTTCATTTTTTCCACATTCTAATGTGACAGAGTTGTGGAGCTTGGAAATATGCCACTTTAGGCGCTAGAATCAATCAAAAATATTTTCGAGATAAGAGTTATGGGCAAAATACTTTCACGTTCAATGTAGGGCAATACTTGTACGAAAAATCAACTTCATTTTTTCCACATTCTAACGTGACGGAGCTGTGGAGCATGGAAAAAAAACCATTTTAGGCACAAGAATCTTTTAGAAATGTTATTTCTGGCTAAGAGTTATACCAAAAACACTTTTCAGCATCAATGCAGGGCGCAACTAGTACGCAAAAACCGACTTCAAATTTTTCCCATACGGACTTAAGGAAAATATTGAGCATGGAAAAATGCCACTTTAGGCGCAAGAATCAATTAGAAATGTTTTCCGAGATAAGAGCTATGGGGAAAATACATTTCACGTTCAATGTAGGGCACCCTTTGTACGAAAAATCCAACTTCATTTTTTCAACATTATGACGTGACAGGAATATGTTGAGCTTGGAAATTTTTTTCCCATTCGGATTTAAGGAATATATTGAGCATGGGAAAATGCCACTTTAGGCGCAAGAATCAATCAGAAATGTTTTCCGAGATAACAGCTATGGGGAAAATACATTTCACGTTCAATGTAGGGCACCCTTTGTACGAAAAATCCAACTTCATTTTTTCCACATTCTGACGTGACAGAGCTGTGGAGCATCAAAAAAACCATTTTAGGCACAAGAATCGTTTAGAAATGGTTTTCGGGCTAAGAGTTATGCCAAAAACACTTTTCAGCATCAATGCTGGGCACAACTGGTACGAAAAATCAGACTCCATTTTTTGGGCTTAGTGTTATGCAAAAAACATTTTTCAGCATCAATGTAGGGCACAATTGGTACGAAAAATCCGACTTCATTTTTTTCCCATTCGGACTTAAGGAATATATTGAGCATGGAAAAATGCCACTTTAGGCGCAAGAATCAATCAGAAATGTTTTTCGAGATAAGAGTTGTGGGCAAAATACTTTTCACGTTCACTGTATGGCAGTACTTGTACGTAAAATTCAAATTTATTTTTTCCACATTCTGACGCGATGGATCTGTGGAGCATAAAAAAAAACCATTTTAAGCTCATGGATAGTTTAGATATGATTTTCGGGCTATGAGTTATGCCAAAAACACTTTTCAGCATCAATGCAGCGCACAACTAGTACGAATAACCCGACTTCATTTTTTTCAGCTTCGGACTTAAGGAATATATTGAGCATGGAAAAATAGCACTTTAGGCGCAATAATCAATCAGAAACGTTTTTCGTGATAAGTATTATGGGCAAAATACTTTTCACGTTCAATGTAGGGCACTACTTGTACGAAAAATTCATCTTTATTTTTTCCACATTCTGACGTGACACAGCTGTGGAGCATCAACAAAACCGTTTTAGGCACAAGAATCGTTTAGAAATGGTTTTCGGGCTAGGAGTTGTGCCAAAAACACTTTTCAGCATCAATAAAGGGCACTACTGGAACGAAAAATCCGACTTAATATTTTTCCCATTCGGACTTCAGGAATATATTGAGCCTTGAAAAATGCCTCTTTAGGCGCAAGAATCAATCAAAAATGTTTTCCAAGATAAGAGCTATGGGCAAAATACATTTCACGGTCAATGTAGGGCACCATTTGTACGAAAAATCCAACTTCATTTTCTCGACATTCTGATGTGACAGAGTTGTGTAGCTTGGAAAAAAAACCATTTTAGGCACAAAAATAGTTTAGAAATGATTTTCGGGCTAAAAGTTTTGCCAAAAACACTTTTTAGCATCAATGCAAGGAACAACTGGTACGAAAAATCCGACTTCATTGTTTTCCCATTCGGACTTGAGGAATATGTTGAGCCTGGAAAAATTCCACTTTCGGCGCAAGAATCAATCAGAAATGTTTTCCGAGAAAAGTGTTATGGGCAAAATACTTTTCACGTTCAATGTAGGGCACTACTTGTACGAAAAACTAAACTTCATTTTTTCCACATTCTAACGTGACGGAGCTGTGGAGCATCGGATAAAAACCATTTTAGGCACAAGAATCGTTTTGAAATGTATTTCGGGTTAAGAGTTATGCCATAAACACTTTTCAGCATCAATGCAGGGCACAACTGGTACGAAATATCAGACATCAGTTTTTCCACATTCTGACGCGACCGAGCTGTGGAGCATCGGAAAAAAACCATTTTAGGCACAAGAACCTTTTTGAAATGTATTTCGGGCTAAGAGTTCTGCCAAAAACACTTTTGAGCATCAATGCACGACACAACTGGAACGAAAAATCTGACTAAATTTTTTCCCATTCAGAATTGAGGAATATATTGAGCCTGGAAAAATACTTCTTTAGGCGCAAGAATCAATCAGAAATGTTTTCCGAGATAAGAGTTATGGGCAAAATACATTTCACGGTCAATGTAGGGCACCCTTTGTACGAAAAATCCAACTTCATTTTTTCCACATTGTGATGTGACAGAGCTGTGTAGCATGGAAAAAAAACCATTTTAGGCCCAAAAATCGTTTAGAAATGTTTTTTGGGCTAAGAGTTATGCCAAAAACACTTTTCAGCATCAATGCAGGGCACAATTGGTACTTTTCAGAAATATGTTGAGCATGGAAAAATGCCACTTTAGGCGCAAGAATCAATCCGAAATGTTTTTCGAGATAAGAGCTATGGGTAAAATCATTTTCACGTTCATTGTAGGGCTTCATTTTTTTCACATTCTGACGTGACGGATCTGTGGAGCATCGAAAAAAACCATTTTAAGCACAAGGATAGTTTAGAAATATTCTTCGGGCTAAGAGTTATACAAAAAACACATTTCAGCATTAATGTAGGGCGCAACTGGTACGAAAAATCCGACTTCTTTTTTTTCCCATTCGGACTAAAGGAATATATTGAGCATGGAAAAATGTCACTTTAGGCGCAAGAATCAATCAGAAATGTTTTTCGAGATAAGAGTTATAGGAAAAATACTCTTCACGTTCAATGTAGGGCACTACTTGCACCAAAAATCCTACTTCATTTTTTCCACATTCAGACAGGACGATGCTGTGGAGCATGGCAAAAAACCACATTAGGCACAAAAGTTATGCCAAAAACACATTTCAGCTTTAATGTAGGGCACAACTAGTACGAAAAATCCGACTTCATTTTTTTCCCATTTGGTCTTGAGGAATATGTTGAGAATGGAAAGATGCCACTTTAGGCGCAAGAATCAATCAGAAATGTTTTCCAAAATATCAGTTATGGGCAAAATACTTTTCACGTTTAATGTAGGGCACTACTTGTACGAAAAATTGAACTTCATTTTTTCCAAATTCTGACGTGACGAAACTGTGGAGCATGGAAAAATGCCACTTTAGGTGAAAGAATCAATCTGAAATGTTTTCCGAGATAAGAGCAATGGGGAAAATTCATTTCACGTTCAATGTAGGGCACCCTTTGTACGAAAAATCCAACTTCATTTTTTCAACATTCTGACGTGACAGAGCAGTGGAGCATCAACAAAACCGTTTTAGGCACAAGAATAGTTTAGAAATGGTTTTCGAGCTAGGAGTTATGCCAAAAACACTTTTCAGCATCAATGGAGGGTACAACTGGAACGAAAAATCCGACTTCATATTTTTCCCATTCGGAATTGAGGAATATGTTGAGTCTGGAAAAATGCCACTTTAGGCGCAAGAATCAATCAGAAATGTTTTCCGAGATAAGAGTTTTGGGCAAAATACTTTTCACGTTCAACGTAGGGCACTTCTTGTACGAAACATTCATCTTCATTTTTTTCACATATTTACGTGACGGAGCTGTGGAGCATGGAAAAAAAACCATTTTAGGCACAAGAATCGTTTAGAAATGTTTTTTGGGCTAAAAGTTATGCCAAAAACACATTTCAGCATCAATGCAGGGCGTAACTGGTACGAAAAATCCGACTTTTTTTTCCCGTTCGGACTTAAGGAATATATTGAGCAAGGAAAAATGCCACTTTAGGTGCAAGAATCAATCAAAAAATTTTTTCAAGATAAGAGTTATGGGCAAAATAATTTTCACGTTCAATGTAGGGCACTACTTATACGAAAAATTCAACTTCATTTTTTCCACTTTCTGACGTGACGAAGCTGTGGAGCATCGAAGGAAACCATTTAAGCACAAGGATAGCTTAGCAATATTTTTCGGGCTAAGAGTTATGCAAAAAACACATTTCGGCATCAATGCATGGCACAACTTGTACGAAAAATCCGACTTCATTTTTTCCCATTCAGACTTCAGGAATATGTTGAGCTAGGAAAAATTCTACTTTAGGCGCAAGAATCAATCAGAAATGTTTTCCGAGCTAAGAGTTATGGGCAAAATAATTTTCACGTTCAATGTAGGGAATTGCTTGTACGAAAAATTCAACTTCATTATTTCCACATTCTAACGTAACGGTGCTGTGGAGCGTGGAAAAAAAACAATTTTAGGCACAAGAATCGTATAGAAATGATTTTCGGGCTAAGAGTTATGCCAAAAACACTTTTCAGCATCAATGTAGGGCACAACTGGTACGAAAAATCCGACTTTATTTTTTTCTCATTCAAACTTAAGGAATATATTGAGCATGGAAAAATGTCACTTTAGGCGCAAGAATCAATCAGAAATGTTTTTCGAGATAAGAGTTATGGGCACAATACATTTCACGTTCAATGTAGGGCACTACTTGTACGAAAAATTCAACTTCATTTTTTCCACATTCTGACGTGATGGAGCTGTGGAGCATCGAAAAAAACCATTTTAAGCACAAGGATAGTTTAACAATGTTTTTCGGGCTAAGAGTTATGCAAAAAACACATTTCAGCATCAATGCGGAGCACAACTGGAACGAAAAATCCGACATCATTTTTTTTCCCATTCAGACTTCAGGAATATGTTGAGCAAGGAAAAATACTACATTAGGCTCAAGAATCAATCAACATATGTTTTCTGAGATAAGAGTTATGGGCAAAATAATTTTCACGTTCAATGTAGGGCACTACTTATAAGAAAAATTCAACTTCATTTTTTCCACATTCTGACGTGTCGGAGCAGAGGAGCATCGAAAAAAACCATTTTAAGAACAAGGATAGTTTAGAAATGTTTTTCGGGCTAAGAGTTATGCAAAAAACGGTTTTCAGCATCAATGCAAGGCACAACTGGTACGAAAAATCCGACTTCATTTTTTTACCCTTCAGACTTTAGGAATATGTTGAGCCTGGAAAAATCCGACTTAATTTTTTTCCCATTCAAATTTAAGGAATATGTTGAGTCTGGAAAAATGCCACTTTAGGCGCAAGAATCAATCAGAAATGTTTTCCATGATAAGAGTTATGGGCAAAATACTTTTCACGTTCAATGTAGGGCACTACTTGTACGAAAAATTCCACTTCATTATTTCCACATTCTGACGTAACGATGCTGTGGCGCGTGGAAAAAATCCATTTTAGGCACAAGAACCGTATAGAAATGATTTTCGGGCTAAAAGTTATGCCAAAAACACTTTTCAGCATCAATGCAAGGCGCAACTGGTACGAAAAATCCGACATCATTTTTTTGCCATTCGGACTTAAGGAATATATTGAGCATGGAAAAATGCCACTTTAGCCGCAAGAATCAATCAGAAATGTTTTTCGAGATAAGAGCTATGGGCAAAATACATTTCACGTTCAAGGTAGGGCACTACTTGTACGAAAAATTCAACTTCATCTTTTCCACATTCTGACGTGACGGAGCTGTGGAGCATCGAAAAAAACCATTTTAAGCACAAGGATAGTTTAGCAATGTTTTTCGGGCTAAGAGTTATGCAAAAAACACATTTCAGCATCAATGCGGGGCACAACTGGTACGAAAAATCCGACTTCATTTTTTTCCCAACCAGACTTCAGGAATATGTTGAGCCAGGAAAAATTCTACTTTAGGCGCAAGAATCAATCAACATAAGTTTTCCGAGATAAGAGTTATGGGCAAAATAATTTTCACGTTCAATGTAGGGCACTACTTATACGAAAATATCAACTTCATTTTTTCCACATTCTGACGTGTCGGAGCTGTTGAGCATCGAAAAAAACCATTTTAAGCACAAGGATAGTTTAGAAATGTTTTTCGGGCTAAGAGTTACGCAAAAAACGGTTTTGAGCATCAATGCAGGGCACAACTGGTACGAAAAATCCGACTTCATTTTTTTTCCCTTCAGACTTTAGGAATATGTTGAACCTGGAAAAATCCGACTTAATTTTTTTCCCATTCAGACTTCAGGAATATGCTGAGTCGGGAAAAATACCACTTTAGGCGCAAGAATCAATCAGAAATGTTTTCCGAGATAAGAGTTTTGGGCAAAATACTTTCACGTTCAATGTAGGGCACTACTTGTACGAAAAATTCCACTTCATTATTTCCACATTCTGACGTAACGGTGCTGTGGAGCGTGGAAAAAATCCATTTTAGGCACAAGAATCGTATAGAAATGATTTTCGGGTTAAAAGTTATGCCAAAAACACTTTTCAGCATCAATGTAGGGCGCAACTGGTACAAAAAATCCGACATCATTTTTTTGCCATTCGGACTTAAGGAATATATTGAGCATGGAAAAATGCCACTTTAGCCGCAAGAATCAATCAGAAATGTTTTTCGAGATAAGAGCTATGGGCAAAATACATTTCACGTTCAATGTAGGGCACTACTTGTACGAAAAATTCAACTTCATCTTTTCCACATTCTGACGTGACGGAGCTGTGGAGCATCGAAAAAAACCATTTTAAGCACAAGGATAGTTTAGCAATGTTTTCCGGGCTAAGAGTTATGCAAAAAACACATTTCAGCATCAATGCGGGGCACAATTGGTACGAAAAATCCGACTTCATTTTTTTCCCAATCAGAGTTCAGGAATATGTTGAGCCAGGATAAATTCTACTTTAGGCGCAAGAATCAATCAACATAAGTTTTCCGAGATAAGAGTTATGGGCAAAATAATTTTCACGTTCAATGTAGGGCACTACTTATACGAAAATATCAACTTCATTTTTTCCACATTCTGACGTGTCGGAGCTGTTGAGCATCGAAAAAAACCATTTTAAGCACAAGGATAGTTTAGAAATGCTTTTCGGGCTAAGTGTTATGCAAAAAACGGTTTTGAGCATCAATGCAGGGCACAACTGGTACGAAAAATCCGACGTAATTTTTTTTCCCTTCAGACTTTAGGAATATGTTGAACCTGGAAAAATCCGACTTAATTTTTTTCCCATTCAGACTTGAGGAATATGCTGAGTCGGGAAAAATGCCACTTTAGGCGCAAGAATCAATCAGAAATGTTTTCCGAGATATGAGTTATGGGCAAAATACTTTTCACGTTCAATGTAGGGCACTACTTGTACGAAAAATTCCACTTCATTATTTCCACATTCTGACGTAACGGTGCTGTCGAGCGTGGAAAAAATCCATTTTAGGCACAAGAATCGTATAGAAATGATTTTCGGGCTAAAAGTTATGCAAAAAACACTTTTCAGCATCAATGTAGGGCACAACTGGTACGAAAAATCCGACATCATTTTTTTGCCATTCGGACTTAAGGAATATATTGAGCATGGAAAAATGCCACTTTAGCCGCAAGAATCAATCAGAAATGTTTTTCGAGATAAGAGCTATGGGCAAAATACATTTCACGTTCAATGTAGGGCACTACTTGTACGAAAAATTCAACTTCATCTTTTCCACATTCTGACGTGACGGAGCTGTGGAGCATCGAAAAAAACCATTTTAAGCACAAGGATAGTTTAGCAATGTTTTTCGGGCTAAGAGTTATGCAAAAAACACATTTCAGCATCAATGCGGGGCACAACTGGTACGAAAAATCCGACTTCATTTTTTTCCCATTCAGACTTCAGGAATATGTTGAGCCTGGAAAAATTCTACTTTAGGCGCAAGAATCAATCAACATAAGTTTTCCGAGATAAGAGTTATGGGCAAAATAATTTTCACGTTCAATGTAGGGCACTACTTATACTAAAATATCAACTTCATTTTTTCCACATTCTGACGTGTCGGAGCTGTTGAGCATCGAAAAAAACCATTTTAAGCACAAGGATAGTTTAGAAATGTTTTTCGGGCTAAGAGTTATGCAAAAAACGGTTTTCAGCATCAATGCAGGGCACAACTGGTATGAAAAATCCGACTTCATTTTTTTCCCTTCAGACTTTAGGAATATGTTGAACCTGGAAAAATCCGACTTAATTTTTTTCCCATTCAGACGTCAGGAATATGCTGAGTCGGGAAAAATGCCACTTTAGACGCAAGAATCAATCAGAAATGTTTTCCGAGATAAGAGTTATGGGCAAAATACTTTTCACGTTCAATGTAGGGCACTACTTGTACGAAAAATTCAACTTCATTATTTCCAGATTCTGACGTAACGGTGCTGTGGAGCGTGGAAAAAATCCATTTTAGGCACAAGAATCGTATAGAAATGATTTTCGGGCTAAAAGTTATGCCAAAAACACTTTTCAGCATCAATGCAGGGCGCAACGGGTACGAAAAATCCGACATCATTTTTTCGCCATTCGGACTTAAGGAATACATTAAGCATGGAAAAATGCCACTTTAGCCGTAAGAATCAATCAGAAATGTTTTTCGAGATAAGAGCTATGGGCAAAATACATTTCACGTTCAATGTAGGGCACTACTTGTACGAAATATTTAAATTCATTTTTTCCACATTCTAACGTGACGGAGTTGTGGAGCATCGAAAAAAAACCATTTTATGCATATGAATAGTTTATAAATGTTTTTCGGGCTAAGAGTTATGCAAAAACACATTTCAGCATCAATGCAGGGCGCAACTGGTACGAAAAATCCAACTTCTTTTTTTTCCCATTTGGACTTTAGGAATATATTGAGCATTGAAAAATGTCACTTTAGGCGCAAGAATCAATCAGAAATGTTTTTCGAGATAAGGGTCATGGGCAAAATACATTTCACGTTCAATGTAGGGCACTACTCGTACGAAAAATTCAACTTCATTTTTTCCACATTCTGACGTGACGGAGCTGTGGAGCATCGAAAAAAAAAACATTTTAAGCACAAGGATAGTTTTGCAATGTTTTTCGGGCTAAGAGTTATGCAAAAAACACATTTCAGCATCAATGCAGGGCACAACTGGTACGAAAAATCCGACTTCATTTTTTCCACATTCTGACGTTACGGTGCTGTGGAGCGTGGAAAAAAACTATTTTTGGCACAAGAATCGATTAGATCTGATTTTCGGGCTAAAATTTATGCAAAAAACACTTTTCAGCATCAATGTAGGGCACAACTGGTACGAAAAATCCGACTTCATTTTTTTCTCATTCGGACTTAAGGAATATATTGAGCATGGAAAAATGCCACTTTAGGCTCAAGAATCAATCAGAAATGTTTTCCGAGATAAGAGCTATGGGGAAAATACATTTCACGTTCAATGTAGGGCACCCTTTGTACGAAAAATCCAACTTCATTTTCTCACCATTCTGACGTGACAGAGCTGTGGAGCATCGAAAAAAACCATTTTGGGCACAAGAATCTTTTAGAAATGGATTTTGGGCTAAGAGTTATGCCAAAAATACTTTTCAGCATTAATGTAGGGCGCAACTGGTACGAAAAATTCGACTTTATTTTTTGTCATTCGGACTTAAGGAATATATTGAGCATGGAAAAATGCCACTTTAGGCGCAAGAATCAATCAAAAATGTTTGTCGAGATAAGAGTTATGGGAAAATACTTTTCACGTTCAATGTAGGGCACTACTTGTACGACAAATTCAACTTCATTTTTTCCACATTCGGACGTGACGGTGCTGTGGAGCGTGGAAAAAAACCATTTTAGGCACAAGAATCGTTTAGCAATGATTTTCGGGCTAAAAGTTATGCAAAAAACACTTTTCAGCATCAATGTAGGGCACAACTGGTACGAAAAATTCGACTTCATTTTTTTCTCATTCGGACTTAAGGAATATATTGAGCATGGAAAAATGCCACTTTAGGCTCAAGAATCAATCAGAAATGTTTTCCGAGATAAGAGCTATGGGGAAAATACATTTCACGTTCAATGTAGGGCACCCTTTGTACGAAAAATCCAACTTCATTTTCTCACCATTCTGACGTGACAGAGCTGTGGAGCATCGAAAAAAACCATTTTAGGCACAAGAATCTTTTAGAAATTGTTTTCGGACTAAGAGTTATGCCAAAAATACTTTTCAGCATCAATGTAGGGCGCAACTGGTACGAAAAGTCCGACTTTATTTTTTTGCCATTCGGACTTAAGGAATATATTGAGCATGGAAAAATACCACTTTTGGCGCAAGAATCAATTAAAAATATCTTTCGAGATAAGTGCTATGGGCAAAATACATTTCACGTTCAATGTAGGGCACTATTTGTACGAAAAATTCAGCTTCATCTTTTCCACATTCTGACGTGACGGAGCTGTGGAGCATCGAAAAAAACCATTTTAAGCACAAGGATAGTTTAGCAATGTTTTTCGGGCTAAGAGTTATGCAAAAAACACATTTCAGCATCAAGGCAGGGCACAACTGGTACGAAAAATCCGACTTCATTTTTTTCCCATTCGGACTTCCGGAATATGTTGTGCCTGGAAAAATCCGACTTAATTTTTTTGCCATTCAGACTTCAGGAATATGTTGAGCCAGGAAAAATGCCACTTTAGGCGCAAAAATCAATGAGAAATGTTTTCCGAGATAAGAGTTATGGGAAAATACTTTTCACGTTCAATGTAAAGCACTACTTGTACGAAAAATTCAACTTCATTTTTTCCACATTCTGACGTGACGATGCTGTGGAGCGTGGAAAAAAAACCAATTTAGGCACAAGAATCGTTTAGAAATGATTTTCGAGGTCAAAGTTATGCCAAAAACACTTTTCAGCATCAATGTAGGGCGCAACTGGTACGAAAAATCCGACTTCATTTTTTTCTCATTCGGACTTAAGTAATATATTGAGCATGGAAAAATGTCACTTTAGGTGCAAGAATCAATCAGAAATGTTTTTCGAGATAAGAGTTATGGGCAAAAATTCAACTTCATTTTTTCCACATTCTGACGTGACGGAGCTGTGGAGCATCGAAAAAAACCATTTTAAGCACAAGGATAGTTTAGCAATATTTTTCGGGCTAAGAGTTATGCAAAAAACGGTTTTCAGCATCAATGCAGGGCACAACTGGTACGAAAAATCCGACTTAATTTTTTTTCCATTCAGACTTCGGGAATATGTCTGGCCTGGAAAAATCCGACTTAATTTTTTTCCCATTCAGACTTCAGCAATATGTTGAGCCTGGAAAAATGCCACTTTAGGTGCAAGAATCAATCAGAAATGTTTTCCGAGATAAGAGTTATGGGAAAATACTTTTCACGTTCAATGTAAGGCACTACTTGTACGAAAAATTCAACTTCATTTTTTCCACATTCTGACGTGACGGTGCTGTGGAGCGTGGAAAAAAACCATTTTAGGCACAAGAATCAGTTAGAAATGATTTTCGAGGTAAAAGTTATGGCAAAAACACTTTTCAGCATCATTGTAGGGCACAACTGGTACAATAAATCCGACTTCATTTTTTTCTCATTTAGACTTAAGGAATATATTGAGCATGGAAAAATGTCACTTTAGGTGCAAGAATCAATCAGAAATGTTTTTCGAGATAAGAGTTATGGGCAAAATACATTTCACGTTCAATGTAGGGCACTACTTGTACGAAAAATTCAACTTCATTTTTTCCACATTCTGACGTGACGGAGCTGTGGAGCATCGAAAAAAACCATTTTAAGCTCAAGGATAGTTTAGCAATGTTTTTCGGGCTAAGAGTTATGCAAAAAACACATTTCAGCATCAATTCAGGGCACAACTGGTACGAATAATCCGACTTCATTTTTTTCCCATTCAGACTTCAGGAATGTGTTAAGCCAGGAAAAATTCTACATTAGGCGCAAGAATGAATCAGAAATGTTTTCCGAGATAAGAGTTATTGGCAAAATAATTATCACGTTCATTGTAGGGCACTACTTATACGAAAAAGTGAACTTCATTTTTTCCACATTCTGACGTGTCGGAGTTGTGGAGCATCGAAAAAAACCATTTTAAGAACAAGGATAGTTTAGAAATGTTTTTCGGGCTAAGAGTTATGCAAAAAACAGTTTTCAGCATCAATGCAAAGCACAACTGGTACGAAAAATCCGAGTTAATTTTTTTCCCTTCAGACTTCAGGAATATGTTGAGCCTGGAAAAATCCGACTTAATTTTTGTCCCATTCAAACTTCAGGAATATGTTGAGCCTGGAAAAATACTACTTTAGGCGCAAGAATCAATCATAAATGTTTTCCGAGATAAGAGTTATGGGAAAATACTTTTCACGTTCAATGTAAAGCACTACTTGTACGACAAATTCAACTTCATTTTATCCACATTCTGACGTGACGGTGCTGTGGAGTGTGGAAAAAACCATTTTAGGCACAAGAATCGTTTTGAAATGATTTTCGAGATAAAAGTTATGCCAAAAACACTTTTCAGCATCAATGTAGGTTTCTACTGGTACGAAAAATCCGACTTCCTTTTTTTCTCATTCGGACTTAAGGAATATATTGAGCATGGAAAAATGTCACTTTAGGTGCAAGAATCAATCAGAAATGTTTTTCGAGATAAGAGTTATGAGCAAAATACTTTTCACGTTCAATGTAGGGCACTACTTGTAGGAAAAATTCAACTTCATTTTTTCCACATTCTGACGTGACGGAGCTGTGGAGCATCGAAAAAAACCATTTTAGGCACAAGAATCTTTTAGAAATGGTTTTCGGACTAAGAGTTATGCCAAATATACTTTTCAGCATCAATGTAGGGCGCAACTGGTACGAAAAATCCGACTTTATTTTTTTGCCATTCGGACTTACGGAATATATTGAGCATGGAAAAATACCACTTTAGGCGCAAAAAAAAAAACATTTGCCGAGATAAGAGCTATGGGCAAAATATATTTTACGTTCAATGTAGGGCACTACTTGTACGAAAAATTCAACTTCATTTTTTCCACATTCTGACGTGACGGAGCTGTGGAGCATCGGAAAAAACCATTTTAAGCACAAGGATAGTTTAGAAATGTTTTTCGGGCTAAGAGTTATGCAAAAAACACATTTCAGCATCAATGCAGGGCACAACTGGTACGAAAAATCCGACTTCATTTTTTTCCCATTCAGACTTCAGGAATATGTTGAGCCAGGAAAAATTCTACATTAGGCGCAAGAAACAAATAGAAATGTTTTCCGAGATAAGAGTTATGGGCAAAATTATTTTCACGTTCAATGTAGGACACTACTTATACGAAAAATTCAACTTCATTTTTTCCACATTCTGACGTGTCGGAGCTGTGGAGCATCGAAAAAAAACCATTTTAAGCACAAGGATAGTTTAGAAATGTTTTTTGGGCTAAGAGTTATGCAAAAAACGGTTTTCAGCATCAATGCAGGGCACAACTGGTACGAAAAATCCGACTTAATATTTTTTCCCTTCAGACTTCAGGAATATTTTGAGCCTGGAAAAATCCAACTTAATTTTTTTCCCATTCAGACTTCAGGAATATGTTGAGCCTGGAAGAATGCCACTTTAGGCGCAAGAATCAATCATAAATGTTTTTCGAGATAAGAGCTATGGGGAAAATACATGTCACGTTCAATTTAGGGCACCCTTTATACGAAAAATCCAACTTCATTTTCTCAACATTCTGACGTGACAGAGCTGTGGAGCATCGAAAAAAACTATTTTAAGCAAAAGGATAGTTTAGAAATATTTTTCGGGCTAAGAGTTATGCAAAAAACGGTTTTCAGCATCAATGTAGGGTACAACTGGTACGAAAAATCCGACTTAATTTTTTTTCCCTTCAGACTTCTGGAATATTTTGAGCCTGGAAAAATCCGACTTAATTTTTTTCCCATTCAGACTTCAGGAATATGTTGAGCCTGGAAAAATGCCACTTTAGGCGCAAGAATTAATCAGAAATGTTTTTCGAGATAAGAGCTATGGGAAAAATACATTTCACGTTCAATGTAGGGCACTACTAGTTCGAAAAATTCAACTTCATTTTTCCACATTCTGACGTGATGGAGTTGTGGAGCTTTGAAAAAAACCATTTTAGGAATAAGAATCGTTTATAAATGTTTTTCGGGCTAAGAGTTATGCAAAAAACACATTTCAGCATCAATGCAGCGCGCAACTGGTACGAAAAATCCGACTTCTTTTTTTTCCCATTCGGACTTAAGGAATATATAGAGCATGGAAAAATGTCACTTTAGGTGCAAGAATCAATCAGAAATGTTTTTCGAGATAAGGGTTATGGGCAAAATACATTTCACGTTTATTGTAGGGCAGTACTTGTACGAAAAAGTCAACTTCATTTTTTCCACATTCTGACGTGACGGAGCTGTGGAGCATAAAAAAAAACCATTTTAAGCACAAGGATAGTTTAGCAATGTTTTTCGGGCTAACAATTATGCAAAAAACGGTTTTCAGCATCAATGCAGGGCACAACTGGTACGAAAAATCCGACTTAATTTTTTTCCCAATCAGACTTCAGGAAAATATGTTGAGCTAGGAAAAATTCTACTTTAGGCGTAAGAATCAATCAGAAATGTTTTCTGAGATAAGAGTTATAGGTAAAATAATTTTCACGTTCAATGTAGGGCACTACTTATACGAAAAATTCAACTTCATTTTTTCCACTTTATGACGTGTCGGAGCTGTGGAGCATCGAAAAAAACATTTTAAGCACAAGGATAGTTTAGCAATGTTTTTCGGGCTAAGAGTTATGCAAAAAACACATTTCAGCATCAATGAAGGGCACAACTGGTATGAAAAACACATTTAGACTTCAGGATAATGTTGAGCCAGGAAAAATTCTACTTAAGGCGCAAGAATCAATCAGAAATGTTTTCCGAGATATGAGTTGTGGGCAAAAAAAATTTAACGTTCAATGTAGGGCACTACTTATATGAAAATATCAACTTCATTTTTTCCACATTCTGACGTGTCGGAGCTGTTGAGCATCGAAAAAAACCATTTTAAGCACAAGGATAGTTTAGAAATGTTTTTCGGGCTAAGAGTTATGCAAAAAACGGTTTTCAGCATCAATGCAGGGCACAACTGGTACGAAAAATCCGACTTAATTTTTTTTCCCGTCAGGCTTCAGGAATATGTTGAGCCTGGAAAAATCCGACTTAATTTTTTTCCCATTCAGACTTCAGGAATATGTTGAGCCTGGAAAAATGCCACTTTAGGCGCAAGAATCAATTAGAAATGCTTTCCGAGATAAGAGTTATGAGCAAAATACATTTCACGTTCAATGTAGGGCACTACTTATACGAAAAATTCAACTTCACTTTTTCCACATTCTGATGTGACGGTGCTGTGGAGCGTGGAAAAAAACCATTTTAGGCACAAGAATCGTTTAGAAATGATTTTTGGGCTAAAAGTTTTGCCAAAAACACTTTTCAGCATCAATGTAGTGCACAACTGGTACGAAAAATCCGACTTCATTTTTTTCTCATTCGGACTTAAGAAATATAATGAGCATGGAAAAATGCCACTTTAGGGGCAAGAATCAATCAGAAATGTTTTCCGATATAAGAGTTATGGGCAAAATACTTTTCACGTTCAATGTAGGGCACTACTTGTACGAAAAATTCAACTTCACTTTTTACACATATTACGTGACGGTGGCGTGGAGCGTGGAAAAAAACCAATTTAGGCACAAGAATCGTTTAGAAATGATTTTCGGGCAAAAAGTTATGACAAAAACACTTTTCAGCATCAATGTAGGGCACAACTGGTACGAAACATCCGACTTCATTTTTTTTTCTCAATCGGACTTATGGAATATATTGAGCATTGAAAAATGCCACTTTAGGTGCAAGAATCAATCAGAAATGTTTTCCGAGATAAGAGTTATGGGCAAAATACATTTCACGTTCAATGTAGGGCACTACTTGTACAAAAAATTCAACTTCATTTTTTCCATACATTTCACGTTTAATGTAGGCACCCTTTGTACGAAAAATTCAACTTCATTTTCTCAACATTCTGACGTGACAGAGCTGTGAAGCATCGAAAAACCCATTTTAGGCACAAGAATCGTTAAGAAATGGTTTTCGGGTTAAGAGTTATGCCAAAAACACTTTTCAGCATCAATAGAGGGCGCAACTGGTACGAAAAATCCGACTTCATTTTTTTCCCATTCGGACTTAAGGAATATGTTGGGCATGGAAAAATGTCACTTCAGGCGCAAGAATTAATCAGAAATGTTTTTCGAGATAAGAGTTATTGGCAAAATACATTTCACGTTCAATGTAGGGCACTACATGTACAATAAATTCAACTTTGTTTTTTCCACATTCTGACGTGACGGAGCTGTGGAGCATCGAAAAAAACCATTTTAAGCACAAGGATAGTTTAGCAATGTTTTTCAGGCTGAAAGTTATGCGAAAAACACATTTCAGCATCAATGTAGGGTGCAACTGGTACGAAAAATCCGACTCCTTTTTTTCCCATTCGGACTTAAAGAATATATTGACCATGGAAAAATGTCACTTCAGGCGCAAGAATTAATCAAAAATGTTTTTCGTGATAAGAGTTATGGTCAAAATACATTTCACGTTCAATGTAGGGCACTACTTGTACGAAAAATTCAACTTCACTTTTTCCACATTCTGACGTGACGGTGCTGTGGAGCGTGGAAAAAAACCATTTTAGGCACAAGAATCGCTTAGAAATGATTTTTGGTCTAAAAGTTATGCCAAAAACACTTTTCAGCATCAAATGTAGGGCACAACTGGTACAAATTTTTTTCTCATTCGGACTTAAGGAATATATTGAGCATGGAAAAATGCCACTTTAGGCGCAAGAATCAATCAAAAATATTTTCTGAGATAAGAGCTATGGGGAAAATACATTTCACGTTCAATGTAGGGCACCCTTTGTACGAAAAATCCAACTTCATTTTCTCAACATTCTGACGTGACAGAGCTGTGAAGCATCGAATAAAACCATTTTAGGCACAAGAATCGTTAAGAAATGTTTTTCGAGATAAGAGTTATGGGTAAAATACATTTCACGTTCAATGTAGGGCACTACTTGTACAAAAAATTCAACTTCATTTTTTCCACATTCTGACGTGACGGAGCTGTGGAGCATCGAAAAAAACCATTATAGGCATAAGAATCGTTTATAAATGTTTTTCGGGCAAAAGAGTTTTTATGCAAAAAACACATTACAACATCAATGCAGGGCGCAACTGGTACGAAAAATCCGACTTCTTTTTTTTTCCCATTCGGACTTAAGGAATATATTGAGCATGGAAAAATGCCACTTTAGGCGCAAGACTCAATCAGAAATATTTTTCGAGATAAGCGTTATGGGCAAATTACATTTCACTTTCAATGTAGGGCACTACTTGCACGAAAAATTCAACTTCACTTTTTCCACATTCTGACATGACGGTGCTGTGGAGCGTGGAAAAAAACCATTTTTGGCACAAGAATCGTTTAGAAATGATTTTCGGGCTAAAAGTTATGCTAAAAACACTTTTCAGCATTAATGTTGGGCACAACTGGTACGAAAAATCCCACTTCATTTTCTCAACATTTTGACGTGACAAAGCTGTGAAGCATCGAAAAAAAACCATTTTAGGCACAAGAATCGTAAAGACATGGTTTTCGGGCTAAGAGTTATGGCAAAAACACTTGTCAGCTAATGCAGGGCGCAACTGGAACGAAAAATTCGACTTCATTTTTTTCCCATTCGGACTTAAGGAATATATTGAGCATGGAAAAATGCCACTTTAGGCGCAAAAATCAATCAGAAATGTTTTTCGAGATAAGAGTTATGGGTAAAAAACATTTCACGTTCAATGTAGGGCACTACTTGTACAAAAAAATCAGCTTCAATTTTTCCACATTCTGACGTGACGGAGCAGTGGAGCATCGAAAAAAACCATTATAGGCATAAGAATCGTTTATAAATGTTTTTCGGGCTGAGAGTTATGCATAAAACACATTTCAGCATCAATGCAGGCGCAACTGGTACGAAAAATCCGACTTCTTTTTTTCCCATTCGGACTTAATGTGTATATTGACCATGGAAAAATGTCACTTCAGGCGCAAGAGCTAATCAGAAATGTTTTTCGAGATAAGAGTTATTGGCAAAATAAATTTCACGTTCAATGTAGGGAACTACTTGTTAGATAAATTCAACTTCATTTTTTCCACATTCTGACGTGACGGAGATGTGGAGCATCGAAAAAAACCATTTTAAGCACAAGGATAGTTTAGCAATGTTTTTCGGGCAAAGAGTTATGCAAAAAACACATTTCAGCATCAATGAAGGGCACAACTGGTACGAAAAATCCGACTTCATTTTTTTCCCATTCAGACTTCAGGATAATGTTGAACCAGGAAAAATTCTACTTTAAGCGCAAGAATCAATCAGAAATGTTTTCCGAGATAAGAGTTGTGGGCAAAAAAAATTTCACGTTCAATGTAAGGCACTTCTTATACGAAAAATTCAACTTCATTTTCTCCCCATTCTCACGTGTCAGAGCTGTGGAGCATCGAAAAAACCATTTTAAGCACAAGGATAGTTTAGAAATGTTTTTCGGGTTAAGAGTTATGCAAAAAACGGTTTTCAGCATCAATGCGGGGCACAACTGGTACGAAAAATCCGACTTATTTTTTTTCCCTTCAGACTTCAGGAATATGTTGAGCCTGGAAAAATCCAACTTAATTTTTTTTCCCATTCAGACTTCAGGAATATGTTGAGCCTGGAAAAATGCCACTTTAGGCGCAAGAATCAATTAGAAATGTTTTCACAGATAAGAGATATGGGCAAAATACTTTTCACGTTCAATGTAGGGCACTACTTGTACGAAAAATTCAACTTCACTTTTTCCACATTCTGACGTGACGGTGCTGTGGAGCGTGGAAAAAAACCATTTTAGGCACAAGAATCGTTTAGAAATGATTTTCGGGGTAAAAGTTATGCCGAAAACACTTTTGAGCATCAATGTAGGGCACAACTGGTACGAAAAATCCGACTTCATTTTTTTCTCATTCGGACTTAAGGAATATATTGAGCATGGAAAAATGCCACTTTAGGCGCAAGAATCAATCAGAAATATTTTCTGCGATAAGAGCTATGGGGAAAATACATTTCACGTTCAATGTAGGGCACCCTTTGTACGAAAAATCCAACTTCATTTTCTCAACATTCTGACGTGACTGAGCAGTGAAGCATCGAAAAAAACCATTTTAGGCACAAGAATCGTTAAGAAATGTTTTTCGAGATAAGAGTTATGGGTAAAATACATTTCACGTTCAATGTAGGCACTACTTGTACAAAAAATTCAACTTCATTTTTTCCACATTCTGACGTGACGGACCTGTGGATCATCGATAAAAACCATTTTAGGCATAAGAATCGTTTATAAATGTTTTTCGGGCTAAGAGTTATGCAAAAAACACATTACAGCATCAATGCATGGCGCAACTGGTACGAAAAATCCGACTTCTTTTTTTTCCCATTCAGACTTAAGGAATATATTGAGCATGGAAAAATGCCTCTTTAGGCGCAAGAATTAATCAGAAATGTTTTTCGAGATAAGAGTTATGGGCAAAATATTTTTCACGTTCAATGTAGGGCACTACTTGTACTATAAAATTCAACTTCATTTTTTCCACATTCTGACGTGAGAGAGCTGTGGAGCATCGAAAAATAACATTTTAAGCACAAGGATAGTTTAGAAATGTTTTTCGGGCTAAGAGTTATGCAAAAAACACATTTCAGCGTCAATGCCGGGCACAACTGGTACGAAAAATCCGACTTCATTTTTTTCCCATTCAGACTTCAAGAATATGTTGAGCCTGAAAAAATTCTACTTTAGGCGTAAGAATCAATCAGAAATGTTTTCCGGGATAAGAATTAAGGGCAAAATACATTTCACGTTCAATGTAGGGTACTACTTATACAAAAAATTCAACTTCATTTTTTCCACATTCTAACGTGACGGAGCTGTGGAGCATCGAGAAAAACAATTTTAAGCTCAAGGATAGTTTTGAAATGTTTTTCGGGCTAAGTGTTATGCAAAAAACACATTTCAGCATCAATGCAGGGCACAATTGGTATGAAAAATCCAATTTCAATTTTTTCCCATTCAGACTTCAGGAATATGTTGAGCATGGAAAAATGCCACCATAGGCGCAAGAATCAATCAGAAATGTTTTCCGAGATAAGAGTTATGGGCAAAATACTTTTCACGTTCAATGTAGGGCACTACTTGTAAGAAAAATTCAATTTCATTTTTTCAACATTCTGACATGACGGGTCTGTGGAGCATCGAAAAAAACTATTTTAAGCAAAAATATAGTGTAGAAATGTTTATTGGGCTAAGAGTTATGCAAAAAAGACTTTGGAGCAACAATGCAGGGCACAACTGGAACGAAAAGTCCGACTTCATTTTTTTCCCAGTCGGACTTGAGGAATATATTGAGCCTGGAAAAATGCCACTTTTGGCGCAAGAATCAATCAGAAATGTTTTCCAAGAAAAGAGCTATGGGCAAAATACTTTTCACGTTCAATGTAGGGCACAACTTATACGAAAAATCCAACTTTATTTTTTCCACATTCTGACTTGACGGGTCTGTGGAGCATCGAAAAAAACCATTTTATGCACAAATATAGTTTAGAAATGTTTATTGGGCTAAGAGTTATGCCAAAAACACTTTAGAGCATCAATGCAGGGCACAACTGGAACGAAAAATCCAACTTCATTTTTTTCCCATTCGGACTTGAGAAATATGTTGAGCCTGGAAAAATGCCACTTTAGGCGCAAGAATCAATCTGAAATGTTTTCTAGATAAGAGTTATGGTCAAAATACTTTTCACGTTCAATGTAGGACACTTATTGTACGAAAAATTCATCTTTATTTTTTCCACATTCTGAAGTGAAAGAGGTGTGGAGCATGGAAAAAAACCAATTTGCGCACAAATATAGTATAGAAATGGTTTTCGCGCTAGGAGTTATGCCAAAAACACTTTGCAGCATCAATGCAGGGCACAACTGGTACGAAAAATCCGACTTTATATTTTTTCCCATTCGGACTTGAGGAATATGTTGAGCCTGGAAAAATGCCACTTTAGGCGAAAAATCAATCAGAAATGTTTTCCGAGATAAGAGTTATGGGCAAAATACTTTTCACGTTCAATGTAGGGCACTATTTGTACGTAAAATTCAACTTCATTTTTTCCACATTCTGACGTGACGGTGCTGTGGAGCGTGGAAAAAAGCATTTTATGCATAAGAATCGTTTAGAAATGATTTTCGAGCTAAAAGTTATGCCAAAAACACTTTTCAGCATCAATGTAGGGCACAACTGGTACGAAAAATCCGACTTCATTTTTTTCTCATTCGGACTTAAGGAATATATTGAGGATGGAAAAATGTCACTTCAGGCGCAAGAATCAATCAGAAATGTTTTTCGAGTTAAGAGTTATGGGCAAAATACATTTCACGTTCAATGTAGGGCACTACTTGTATGAAAAATTCAACTTCATTTTTTCCACATTCTGACGTGACAGAGCTGTGGAGCATCGAAAAAAACCATTTTAAGCACAAGGATAGTTTAGCAATGTTTTTCGGGCTAAGAGTTATGCAAAAAACACATTTCAGCATCAATGCAGGGCACAACTGGTACGAATAATCCGACTTCATTTTTTTCCCATTCAGACTTCAGGATAATGTTGAACCAGGAAAAATTCTACTTTAAGCGCAAGAATCAATCAGAAATGTTTTCGAGATAAGAGTTGTGGGCAAAAAAAATTTCACGTTCAATGTAAGGCACTTCTTATACGAAAAATTCAACTTCATTTTCTCCCCATTCTCACGTGTCGGAGCTGTGGAGCATCGAAAAAACCATTTTAAGCACAAGGATAGTTTAGAAATCTTTTTCGGGTTAAGAGTTATGCAAAAAACGGTTTTCAGCATCAATGCGGGGCACAACTGGTACGAAAAATCCGACTTATTTTTTTCCCTTCAGACTTTAGGAATATGTTGAGCCTGGAAAAATCCAACTTAATTTTTTTTCCCATTCAGACTTCAGGAATATGTTGAGCCTGGAAAAATGCCACTTTAGGCGCAAGAATCAATTAGAAATGTTTTCACAGATAAGAGATATGGGCAAAATACTTTTCACGTTCAATGTAGGGCACTACTTGTACGAAAAATTCAACTTCATTTTTTCCACATTCTGACGTGACAGAGCTGTGGAGCATCGAAAAAAACCATTTTAAGCACAAGGATAGTTTAGCAATGTTTTTCGGGCTAAGAGTTATGCAAAAAACACATTTCAGCATCAATGCATGGCACAACTGGTACGAAAAATCCGACTTCATTTTTTTCCCATTCAGACTTCAGGAATATGTTGAGCTAGGAAAAATTCTACTTTAGGCGCAAGAATCAATCAGAAATGTTTTCCGAGATAAGAGTTATGGCCAAAATAATTTTCACGTTCAATACTTATACAAAAAATTCTACTTCATTTTCTCCACATGACGTGTCGGAGCTGTGGAGCATCGAAAAAAACCATTTTAAGCACAAGGATTGTTAAGAAATGTTTTTTGGGATAAGAGTTATGCAAAAAACGCTTTTTAGCATCAATGCAGAGCACAACTGGTACGAAAAATCCGACTTAATTTTTTTCCCTTCAGACTTCAGGAATATGTTGAGCCTGGAAAATTTTACTTTAGGCGCAACAATCAATCAGAAATGTTTTCCGAGATAAGAGTTATGGGCAAAATAATTTTCACGTTCAATATAGGGAACTACTTGTAAGAAAAATTCAACTTCATTTTTCCACATTCTGAAGTGACGGAGCTGTGGAGCATCGAAAAAAACCATTTTAAGCACAAATATAGTTTAGAAATGTTTATTGGGCTAAGAGTTATGCAAAAAAGACTTTGGAGCAACAATGCAGGGCACAACTAGAACGAAAAGTCCGACTTCATTTTTTTCCCAGTCGGACTTGAGGAATATATTGAGCCTGGAAAATGCTACTTTTGGCGCAAGAATCAATCAGAAATGTTTTCCGAGATAAGAGTTGTGGGCAAAATACTTTTCACGTTCAATATAGGGCACTACTTGTAAGAAATATTCAACTTCATTTTTCAACATTTTGACGTGACGGAGCTGTGGAGCATCGAAAAAAACCATTTTAAGCACAAATATAGTTTAAAAATGTTTATTGGGCTAAGAGTTATGAAAAAAAGACTTTTGAGCGACAATGCAGGGCACAACTGGAACGAAAAATCCGGTTTCATTTTTTTCCCAGTCGGACTTGAGGAATATGTTGAGCATGGAAAAATGCCACTTTAGGTGCAAGAATCAATCAGAAAATGTTTTCCGAGATAAGAGTTATGGGCAAAATACTTTTCACGTTCAATGTAGGACACTACTTGTACGAAAAATTCAACTTTATTTTTCCCATATTCTGACGTGACGGAGCTGTGGAGCATGAAAAAAACCATTTTAGGCACAAGAATCTTTTAGAAATGTTTTTCGGGCAAAGAATTATGCCGAAAACACTTTTCAGCATCAATGGAGGGCACAACTGGTACGTAAAATCCGACTTCATTTTTTTCACATTTGGGCTTAAGGAATATATTGAGCATGGAAAAATGCCACTTTAGGTGAAAGAATCAATTAGAAATGTTTTCCGAGATAAGAGCTATGGGGAAAATACATTTCTCGTTCAATGTAGGGCACCCTTTGTACGAAAAATCCAACTTCAATTTTTCAACATTCTGACATGACAAAGCTGTGGAGTATCGAAAAAAACCATTTTAGGCACAAGAATCGTTTAGAAATGGTTTTCGGGCTAAGAGTTATGCCAAAAACACTTTTCAGCATCAATGCAGGGCACAACAGGTACGAAAAATCATACTTCATTTTTTTCCCATTCAGACTTGAGGAATATGTTGAGCATGGAAAAATGCCACTTTAGGCGCAAGAATCAATCAGAAATGTTTTCCGAGATAAGAGTTACGGGCAAAATACTTTTCAAGTTCAATGTATGGCACTACTTGTGCGAAAAATTCAACTTCATTTTTTCCACAATCTAACGTGACAGATCTCGAAAAAAACCGTTTTAAGCTCAAGGATAGTTTAGACATGTTTTTTGGGCTAAGAGTTATGCAAAAAACACTTTTCAGCATCAATGCAGGGCACAATTGGTACAAAAAATCCGACTTAATTTTTTTCCCATTCGGACTTCTGGAATATGTGGAGCCTTGAAAAATGCCACTTTAGGCGCAAGAATCAATCAGAAATGTTTCCAAGATAAGAAGTATGGGCAAAATACTTTTCACGTTCAATGTAGGGCACTACTTGTACGAAAAATTCAACTTCATTTTTTCCACATTATGACGTGACGGAGCTGTGGAGCATGGAAAAAAACCATTTTAGGCACAAGAATCTTTTAGAAATGTTTTTCGAGCTAAGAGTTATGCCAAAAACACTTTAGAGCATCAATGCAGGGCACAACTGCAACGAAAAATCCGACTTCATTTTTTTTCCCATTCGGACTTGAGGAATATGTTGAGCCTCGAAAAATGGCACTTTATGCGCAAGAATCAATCAGAAATGTTTTCCGACATAAGAGTTTTGGGCAAAATACATTTCACGTTCAATGTAGGGAACTACTTGTACGAAATGTTCAACTTTATTATTTCCACATTATGGCGTGACGGAGCTAAGGAGCATGGATAAAAACCATTTTAGGCACAAGAATCTCTTAGAAATGTTTTTCGGGCTAAGAGTTATGCCAAAAACACTTTAGAGCATCAATATAGAGGACACAACTGCAATGAAAAATCCGATTTCATTTTTTCCCATTCGGACTTGAGGAATATGTTGAGCTTGGAAAAATGCAACTTTAGGCGCAAGAATTATTTAGAAATGTTTTCCGAGATAAGAGTTTTGGGCAAAATACTTTTCACGTTCAATGTAAGGAACTACTTATACCAATAATTCAACTTTATTGTTTCCACATTCTGACGTGACGGAGCTGTCGAGCATGGAAAAAAACCATTTTAGGCACAAGAATCTCTTAGATATGTTTTTCGGGCTAAGAGTTATGCCAAAAACACATTAGAGCATCAATGCAGGGCACAACTGGAACGAAAAATCCGACTTCATTTTTTTCCCATTCGATCTTGAGGAATATGTTGAGCTTGGAAAAATGCCACTTTAGGCGCAAGAATCAATTAGAAATTTTTCCGAGATAAGAGTTTTGGGCAAAATACTTTTCACGTTCATTGTAGGGAACTACTTGTATGAAAAATTCAACTTTATTGTTTCCACATTCTGACGTGATGCAGCTGTGGAGCGTGGAAAAAAACCATTTTAGGCACAAGAATCTTTTAGAAATGTTTTTCGGGCTAAGAGTTATGCCAAAAACAGTTTAGAGCATCAATGCAGGGTACAACTGGAACGAGAAATCCGACTTTATTTTTTCCCATTCGGACTAGAGGAATATGTTGAGCCTGGAAAAATGCCTCTTTAGGCGCAAGAATCAATTAGAAATGTTTTCTGACATAAGAGTTTTGGGCAAAATACTTTTCACATTCAATGTTGGGAACTACTTGTACGAAAAATTCAACTTTATTGTTTCCACATTCTGACGTGACGGAGCTGTGGAGCATGGAAAAAAACCATTTCAGGCACAAGAATCTCTTAGAAATGTTTTTCGGGCTAAGAGTTATGCCAAAAACACTTTAGAGCATCAACGAAGGGCACAACTGGAACGAAAAATAAGACTTCATTTTTTCCCATTCGGACTTGAGGAATATGTTGAGCATGTAAAATGCCACTTTAGGTGAAAGAATCAATCAGAAATGTTTTACGAGATAAGAGCTATGGGGAAAATACATTTCACGTTCAATGTAGGGCACCCTTTGTACGAAAAATCCAGCTTCATTTTTTCAACATTCGGACGTGACAGAGCTGTGGAGAATCGGAAAAAACCATTTTTGACACAAGAATCATTTAGAAATGTTTTTCGGGTTAAGAGTTATGCAAAAAACACATTTCATCATCAATGTAGGGAGCAACTGGTACGAAAAATCCGACTTCTTTTTTTTTCCATTCGGACTTAAGGAATATGTTGAGCATGGAAAAATGCCACTTTACGCGCAAGAATCAATCAGAAATGTTTTTCGAGATAAGAGTTATGAGCAAAATACTTTTCACGTTCAATGCAGCGAACTACTTGTACAAAAAATTCAACTTCATTTTTTCCATATTTTGAGGTGACGGAGCTGTAGAGCATGGAAAAAAAAACCATTTTCGGCACAATAATCGTTTAGAAATGATTTTCGGGCTAAAAGTTATGCCAAAAACACTTTTCAGCATCAATGTAGGGCACAACAGGTACGAAAAATCCGACGTTATTTTTTTATCATTTAGACTTAAGGAATATATTGAGCATGGAAAAATGCCACTTTAGGCGCAAGAATCAATCAGAAATGTTTTCCGAGATAAGAGCTATAGGGAAAATACATTTCACGTTCAATGTAGGGCAGCCTTTGTACGAAAAATCCAACTTCATTTTCTCAACATTCTAACGTGACAGAGCTGTGGAGCATCGAAAAATACCATTTTAGGCACAAGAATAGTTTAGAAATGGTTTTCAGGCTAAGAGTTATGCCAAAAACACTTTTCAGCATCAATACAGGGCACAACTGGTACGAAAAATCAGACTTCATTTTTTTCCCATTCGGACTTGAGGAATATGTTAAGCATAAAAAAATGCCACTTTAGGCGCAAGAATCAATCATAAATGTTTTCCGAGATAGGAGTTATGGGCAAAATACTTTTCACGTTCAATGTAGGCACTACTTGTACGAAAAATCCAACTTTATTTTTTCCACATTCAGACTTGACGGTGCTGTGGAGCGTAGAAAAAATCCATTTTAGGCACAAGAATCTCTTAGAAATGTTTTTCAGGCTAAGAGTTATGCCAGAAACACTTTAGAGTATCAATGCAGGGCACAACTGGAACGAAAAATCCGACTTTATTTTTTTTCCCATTCGGACTTGAGGAATATGTTGAGCTTGGAAAAATGCCACTTTAGGCGCAAGAATTAATTATAATTGTTTTCCGAGATTAGAGTTTTGGGCAAAATATTTTTCACGTTCAATGTAGGGAACTACTTGTACGAAAAATTGAACTTTATTGTTTCCACATTTTGACGTGACGGAGCTGTGAATCATGGAAAAAAACCATTTTAGGCACAAGAATCTCTTAGAAATGTTTTTCGGGCTAACAATTATGCCAAAAACACTTTTCAGCATCAATGTAGGGCACAACTGGTACGAAAAATCCGACTTCATATTTTTCTCATTCGGACTTAAGGAATATATTAAGCATGGAAAAATGTCACTTTAGCGCAAGAATCAATCAGAAATGTTTTTCGAGATAAGAGTTATGGGCAAAATACATTTTACGTTCAATGTAGGGCACTACTTGTACGAAAAATTCAACTTCATTTTTTCCACATTCTGACGTGACGGAGCTGTGGAGCATCGAGAAAAAATGATTTTAAGCACAAGGATAGTTAAGCAATATTTTTCCGGCTAAGAGTTATGCAAAAAACACATTTCAGCATCAATGCAGGGTACAACTGGTACGAAAAATCCGACTTCATTTTTTTCCCATTCAGACTTCAGGAATATGTTGAGCCAGGAAAATTTCTACTTTAGGCGCAAGAATCAATCTGAAATGTTTTCCAATATTTGAGTTATGGGCAAAATAATTTTCATGTTCAATGTAGGGCACTACTTATACCAAAAATTCAACTTCATTTCTTCTACATTCTGACGTGTCGGTGCTGTGGAGCATCGAAAAAAACCATTTTAAGCACAAGGATAGTTTTGAAATGTTTTTCGGGCTAAGAGTTATGCAAAAAACGGTTTTCAGCATCAATGCAGGGCACAACTGGTACGAAAAATCCGACTTAATTTTTTTTCCCTTCAGACTTCAGGAAATATGTTGAGCCTTGAAAAATCCGACTTAATTTTTTTCCCATTTAGACTTCAGGAATATGTTGAGCCTGGAAAAATGTTTTACGAGATAAGAGCTAAGGGAAAAATACTTTTCACGTTCAATGTAGGGCACTACTTGTACGAAAAATCCATTTTCTTTTTTCCACATTCTGACTTGACGGAGCTGTGGAGCGTGGAAAAAAACCATTTTACGCACAAGAATCTTTTAGAAATTTTTTTCAGGCTAAGAGTTATGCCAAAAACACTTTAGAGCATCAATGTAGGGCACAACTGGAACGAAAAATCCAACTTCATTTTTTTCCCATTCAGGCTTCAGCAATATGTTGAGTTTGTAATAATTCTACTTTATTCGCAAGAATAAATTAGAAATGTTTTTCGAGATAAGATTTATGGGCAAAATAATTTTCACGTTCAATATAGGGCACTACATGTAAGAAAAATTCAAATTCATTTTTCCACATTCTGACGTGACGGAGCTGTGGAACATCGAAAAAAACCATTTTAAGCACAAATATAGTTTAGAAATGTTTATTGGGCTAAGAGTTATGCAAAAAAGACTTTTGAGCAACAATGCAGGGCACAACTAGAACGAAAAACAGGACTTCACTTTTTTCCAATTTGGACTTGAGGAATATATTGAGCCTGGAAAATTGCCACTTTAGGCGCCAGAATCAATCAGAAATGTTTTCCGAGATAAGAGTTATGGGCAAAATACTTTTCACGTTCAATATAGGGCACTACTTGTACGAAAAATTCAAATTCATTTTTTCCACATTCTAACGTGACAGATCTGTGGAGCATCGAAAAAAACCATTTTAAGCTCAAGGATAGTTTAGAAATGTTTTTTGGGCTAAGAGTTATGCAAAAAACACTTTTCTGCATCAAGGCAGGGCACAATTGGTACGAAAAATCCGACTTAATTTATTTCCGATTCGGACTTCAGGAATATGTTGAGCCTGGAAAAATGCCACTGTAGGCGCAAGAATCAATCATAAATGTTTTCCGAGATAAGAGTTATGGGCAAAATACTTTTTAAGTTCAAAGTATGGCACTACTTGTACGAAAAATTCAACTTCATTTTTTCCATATTCTGACGTGACGGAGCTGTGGAGCATGGAAAAAAACCATTTTAGGCACAAGAATCTTTTAGAAATGTTTTTCTGGCTAAGAATTATGCCAAAAACACTTTTCAGCATCAATGCAGGGCACAACTGGTACGTAAAATCCGACTTCAATTTTTTCTCATTCCGACTTAAGGAATATATTGAGCATGGAAAAATGCCACTTTAGGTGAAAGAATCAATTAGAAATGTTTTCCGAGATAAGAGCTATGGGGAAAATACATTTCACGTTCAATGTAGGGCACCCTTTGTACGAAAAATCCAACTTCATTTTTTCAACATTCTGACGTGACAGAGCTGTGGAGCATCGAAAAAAACAATTTTAGGCACAATAATCGTTTAGAAATGCTTTTCGGGCTAAGAGTTATGCCAAAAACACTTTTCAGCATCAATGCAGGGCACAACTGGTACGAAAAATCAGACTTCATTTTTTTCCCATTCGATCTTGAGGAATATGTTGAGCTTGGAAAAATGCCACTTTAGGCGCAAGAATCAATTAGAAATGCTTTCCGAGATAAGAGTTTTGGGGAAAATACATTTCACGTTCAATGTAGGACACTACTTGTACGAAAAATCCAACTTTATTTTTTCCACATTCTGACTTGACGGAGCTGTGGAGCGTGGAAATAAACCATTTTAGGCACCATACACTAGGGGAAAAAAAAGGAAGGGATGCGCTGGAAGGGCTACGTATTTTGAAAAACGCAGCCCTTCGTGTATGAAGGGCTGCGGTTTCCTTGAAAACCGCAGCCCTTTTAGTGAAGGGCTGCGGTTACCTAGAAAACGCAGCCCTTAAAACTGTATGAAGGGCTGCGGTTTTAAGGCTAACCGCAGCCCTATTAATGTAGGGCTGCGGTTAGCCTAGAAACCGCAGCCCTTCATACACGAAGGGCTGCGTTTTCTAGGCTAACCGCAACCCTTCCTATCCCGCCCAATTCAACCTATAGTTTTGCGCGCAACACACAGTAGACACTCACTCGCAAATTTCCCTCGCACACTCACTCCTCTCCCTCACACTCACTCGCACACTCACTCCTCTCCCTCACACTCACTCGCACTGCCCTAACGGCCATCACCGGAGCGCCGTTCCATCGCCGGTGCACACTCATTGACGTTGCCTATTAACGTTGCCTGAGCTCCTTCTTCTTCTCTTCTCTCAGCGCACCTTGACGCCACCACCACCACCACTACTGCATTGTTGGTAATTCCCCTCTCACTCTCTCTCCTCTTTGTTTTATTTAATTTCTCTTCTATTTTGTGTTGTAAAATGTGATTGTAGGGGGTGGGGGAGGGCTTGTGGAGGGTGGGTAAGGGGTGGGGGAGGGGGGGGAGGGTGGATAGGGGTGGGGGAGGGCTGGGCAGGGGTGGGGGGTGGGCTGACAGGGGGTGGGGCTTCATCAAGGTCTTTGCACTCAAGTTGTTTATCGTGCACTCAAGTTGGTAAAATGAATTGCAACTCCTATGTAAAGCCATTAGTGTAACACCCCCAAATTTCTCTTTTTTTGAAGAATATATTTTAATATAAAACACTTGAGAAACTTGAGAGTATTACAGCCACGTGATAACGTCAAAGGCTTTAATACTAACTACTAACTGAACTTTAAACTAATGCAGCGGAATAACTGAAATAACTTCTCTTTATTGAAATAAACTTTATTGTACAATTATGACGACAATAATAAAAATAAAGAAAATATAATAACAACTCCTTGACTAGTTATGATTCCTCACTAGCTCCCCCATATGAAGTATGCATCATATCAACCTGTAAATTCTGCTCGCCAAAATAGGGTCATCACAGGGACAAAGCCATAAAACAAAACAAACAAAACGCGTGTCAGTAAAAATATTGAGTACATATATATGCGGAATATAAAAACACTTTATTTAATTAAACATTTGAAATATTTAATTTCGAAAATCCTTCCTTGAATACTTGATAATTATATAACATTAAGTATTTAACTTTAATAAAACTCCTTTTCCTTACCTAGGTTCCTTTCCTAAAGTGTGCACACCCCCCAAGTTTAGTATTCCTTAATGAGTCTATTACGAGGGGTTACTACCTTGTCCACATGACTTATACAAAAAGTACATGGGTAAATAATATAATGGCTACCGTTCTTGCTAATAAATAACAAGCCGTTGCTTGGGTAAATAATAATAGCTACCGTTCTTGATAATAAATAACAAGCCGTTGCCTCTTTATAATTGTGATCATAAAAGATCATATATCTAATAAAAATCCTTCTGAAATAATCCTCCTTTAAAAAGAATAGTACTACTTAAATTTAGCCATATAAAGGCATAAATAAAATAACTTGCTTAAGAGGTAACTTTTGAAAAATAATAATAATTCAAAAACACTCCTTTTTAAATATTTAAACATGTATTTAAATATCAAACTCCTTGTAAATTATATGAATACAGATTCAAAGATCAAACTTTATAATAATATTGAACTAAAGACATAATTCAAGTGCATAATAAAATTAATAAACATTCAAACATGCTCATACTAAACACATGTAGTTCATAATAAAACTTATAAAAACATGGACTTCAATCCAAAATATTTTCCTAAAAACATGATACTAAGGTTGCAAAATAAATATTAAAGATCTACATATACACGCACCTTGAAAATTAATAACTACTAGGGAGAAGAGAGAGAAGGTAGGCTAAGAAGGAGAGAGAGTTTAAACTTGAGAAAAGAGATGTATTCCTCAAATTTGGTGTGAAGAATATGATGGGTGGAGACCCCTATTTATACTAGTTGGATAGGTAGAGTCGGAATAGGACTAGGAAACTAAAAGATGGATTTAAGAGAAAAGATAAACAAATCTAGCTAAGATCTAACAAATTTTTATGATCATCAACTAAAATTCGAAAAAGATATAAATTATCCCACAAAACAAAATTCTATAAGCTTAAATAATTACAAAGATAAGTAAAAAAAATAAAAGTAACCAAAGCTTAAATAAAAGTATTACAATTAGTTTAACACTATAGATTGGATTCATTCATTCCTTATGCCCCTCCTCCATGTTTCCAGTATTTGATTTAATGGAAATTGTATTTGTACCCTGTGTTTGTTGATGCACGCACGAATTTGGAGCCACATTGTGAATGATGACTAAACAATGAATTGACATGGAGCTATGGACTAATATTCAACAATTCTTACTTCCTACTGTTCTTTTTCTCTAATTTGAGGCATGTTGATCTTCGATGATTGTAAGCTACTAGCTAGTAGTTCTACTTTCTATAAAGATAAGCTACAACCTCTATAATCAAATTACTAGTGATAATATGTGAAGGCATTGTTGTAAGTTGTAACACATGTTTGGTATCACTACTATCTTTCATTTTCTTTTTTGTTTTATAATGTAACTATGTAGATTTTTAGGCTTCGGAAACGAAAATTAAAGGTCATGTTACGCCTACATGGCAATGAGGGAGTGCAGTGGGGGCAGTAGTGGCGGTGGTGGTGGGACTGTGTTACAAATGTGGAGAGTGAGGTCACATGGCAATGGAATGCTCTCCACATTTGTAACACTTCTCACTATCTCCGCCGCTACCAGCTGATGGGCATTCCATTGCCATGTGACCTGATTCTCGAGTCATTTTAGGCCTATTTTAGCCTTTTTGCCTCCGAATCGTACTTATCGAGTCATTTAACCCCAAATTATTTTCTCTAATTTGAGGCATGGTGATCTTCGATGATTGTAAGCTACTAGCTAGTAGTTCTACTTTCTATAAAGATAAGCTACAACCTCTATAGTCAAATTACTAGTGATAATATGTGAAGGCATTGTTGTAAGTTGTAACACATGTTTGGTATCACTACTATCTTTCATTTTCTTTTTTGTTTTATAATGTAACTATGTAGATTTTTAGGCTTCGGAAACGAAAATTAAAGGTCATTTTACGCCTACATGGCAATGAGGGAGTGCAGTGGGGGGCAGTAGTGGCGGTGGTGGTGGGACTGTGTTACAAATATGGAGAGTGAGGTCACATGACAATGGAATGCTCTCCACATTTGTAACACTTCTCACTATCACCGCCGCTACCAGCTGATAGGCATTCCATTGCCATGTGACCTGATTCTCGGGTTATTTTAGGCCTATTTTAGCCTTTTCGCTTCCGAATCGTACTTATCGAGTCATTTAACCCCAAATTCTTTTCTCTAATTTGAGGCATGTTGATCTTCGATGATTGTAAGCTACTAGCTAGTAGTTCTACTTTCTATAAAGATAAGCTACAACCTCTATAATCAAATTACTAGTGATAATATGTGAAAGCATTGTTGTAAGTTGTAACACATGTTTGGTATCACTACTATCATTCATTTTCTTTTTTGTTTTATAATGTAACTATGTAGATTTTTAGGCTTCGGAAACGAAAATTAAAGGTCATTTTACGCCTACATGGCAATGAGGGAGTGCAGTGGGGGGCAGTAGTGGCGGTGGTGGTGGGACTGTGTTACAAATATGGAGAGTGAGGTCACATGGCAATGGAATGCTCTCCACATTTGTAACACTTCTCACTATCTCCGCCGCTACCAGCTAATGGGCATTCCATTGCCATGTGACCTGATTCTCGGGTCATTTTAGGCCTATTTTTGCCTTTTCGCTTCCGAATCGTACTTATCGAGTCATTTAACCCCAAATTCTTTTCTCTAATTTGAGGCATGTTGATCTTCGATGATTGTAAGCTACTAGCTAGTAGTTCTACTTTCTATAAAGATAAGCTACAACCTCTATAATCAAATTACTAGTGATAATATGTGAAGGCATTGTTGTAAGTTGTAACACATGTTTGGTATCACTACTATCATTCATTTTCTTTTTTGTTTTATAATGTAACTATGTAGATTTTTAGGCTTCGGAAACGAAAATTAAAGGTCATTTTACGCCTACATGGCAATGAGGGAGTGTAGTGGGGGGCAGTAGTGGCGGTGGTGGTGGGACTGTGTTACAAATGTGGAGAGTGAGGTCACATGGCAATGGAATGCTCTCCACATTTGTAACACTTCTCACTATCCCCACCGCTACCAGCTGATGGGCCTTCCATTGCCATGTGACCTGATTCTCGGGTCATTTTAGGCCTATTTTAGCCTTTTCGCTTCCGAATCGTACTTATCGAGTCATTTAACACCAAATTCTTTTTGAACATGATTATATGAGGTATAATGTAACTATTGTGTAGAGTTTTAGGCTTCCATTTGTTGTTGGTTGCATTTCGGGAACGAAAAGGTCATTTTAGGCCTATTTTAGCCTTTTCGCTTCCAAATCGTACTTATCGAGTCATTTAACCCCAAATTCTTTTTGAACATGATTATTTGAGGTATAATGTAACTATTCTGTAGATTGTTAGGTTTGCAATTGTTGTAGGTTGAATTTTGGGAACGAAAATGGCATTTTAGGCCTATTTTAGCCTTTTCGCTTCCAAATCGTACTTATCGAGTCATTTAACCCCAAATTCTTTTCGAACATGATTATATGAGGTATAATGTAACTATTGTGTAGATTTTTAGGTTTGCAATTGTTGTAGGTTGAAGTTTGGAACGAAAAGGGCATTTTAGGCCTATTTTAGCCTTTTTGCTTCCAAATCGTACTTATCGAGTCATTTAACCCCAAATTCTTTTTGAACATGATTATATGAGGTATAATGTAACTATTGTGTAGAGTTTTAGGCTTGCATTTGTTGTTGGTTGCATTTCGGGAAAGAAAAGGTCATTTTAGGCCTATTTTAGCCTTTTCGCTTCCAAATCGTACTTATCGAGTCATTTAACCCCAAATTCTTTTTGAACATGATTATATGAGGTATAATGTAACTATTGTGTAGAGTTTTAGGCTTGCATTTGTTGTTGGCTGCATTTCGGGAACGAAAAGGTCATTTTAGGCCTAGTTTTGCCTTTTCGCTTCCAAATCGTACGTATCGAGTCATTTAACCCCAAATTCTTTTTGAACATGATTATATGAGGTATAATGTAACTATTGTGCAGAGTTTTAGGCTTGCATTTGTTGTTGGTTGCATTTCGGGAATGAAAAGGTCATTTTAGGCCAAATTTTGCCTTTTCGCGTCCAATTCGTACTTATCGAGTCATTTTATTTTATTTTTGTTGATCTAACTCCTAACTTATTAGTATGTAACTGTGTGCAAGGGGAGAGGTGTGCATGGGGGAGGTCCGGCAGTGGGGGGGGAGGGGAGGGGGAGGGGAGGGAGGGGTGTGCGGGGGAAGGGGGCGCGGTGGGGGGGAGGGTCGTGTGCGGGGGGGGAGGGCGGGCGGTGGGAGGGGGAGGGGGGGCAGCAGTGGGGGGAGGGGCAACAGAGCGGTGGGGGGAGGGGAGGGGTGTGCGGGGGGGGGTGTGGAGGGGCATAGTGGGGGAGGGGGCTGCGGGGGGAGGGGGGCATGTGCGGGGGGCTTGGGAGGGCTCGGTAGCACTGCTGGAGCCCTCCCAAGCCCCCCGCACATGCCCCCCCACCGCACAACCCCCTCCCCTCCCCCCACCGCTGCCCCTCCCCTCCCCCGCTGCCCCACCCCTCCCCCGCCGCCCCCCTCCCCGCACATCCCTCCCCTGCCGCCCCACCCCTCCCCCACTGCCGCCCCTTGCACACGTAACCCCTCCCCCCACCGCTACCCCTCCCCTCCCCGCACACCCCTCCCCCGCTGCCCCCCCCCCACCGCTTGCCCCTTGCACACGTAACCCCCCCCCCACCGCTGGCCCTTGCACACGGAACCCCCTCCCCACACCCCACCCCCCTTAGTGGCAATGTTAATTTTAATTTTTTGTTATATTAATGCATATATTTGTACAATTTCAGGGAGATGGCGGAGGTGCATACGGATAACAGCACAAGTGGTGCTGAACACACTACCGAGGATGAGTCTTTCGATGCGAGAAAGGAACGGGGTAAATTGTCTCGATTAGGCCGTAAAGAAATAAATGCACAAATGCGTAGAAAGTCATTGGCGACGAAAAAGAGAAAAGGAAGGGGATCTACAAAGTCACTAGGGAAACACACAAATATGACTTTGGAGTACGATAACATGGGTCAACCTTGTGGAAAGTGGCGTCAAAAGTATGGCATGCAAGTTGGCATTTGCATGCATAAACTCTCCATTCTGCACTCATGGAAAGAGGTGCCCGAGGGATTGAAGCGGTGTCTATGGGAAGATACCATGGTAAGCTTCAAGTACAATAACGTTTAGTTTCTTAATTATTTAGTTAAATATATGTGTAATATTACTTATAGCATATAAATTACAATATTTGCGAAAACTAATTTGTGAACTGCGTTTTTTGTAGAATCAATTCAATATCGAAGATGATGAAGCCAAGAAGAATGTATTTCTATCCGCGGTTGCCCAGAGATTCAGAGATTTCAAGGCTAAGTTAGTGTCTGGGTGGATCACTAAGCGGAGGAAAGTAGTAGGTACAAAGAAGAAGAACATCTACGGCGGAGAAACACAAGCCGATCCTGAGGCTTCACTGGAAACATCATCTGCACCATCCAAATTACCATTTCAAATATGGAAAACTATCAAACCTGAAGAGTGGGAAGCATTTGTTGCCAAGAAAACAACCCCACAAGCTATTGTAAGAATATTTTATTAAGATTTAATACACTTAGATCCAAAGATATTGTATAGCACCGTAGCTAACCTTTGTTTATAATTGTGTGTTTTAGGCAAGTCGTGAGAAAAGTAGCGCGAGTGCAAAAGCTAGGAAGTATTATCATCATTTGGGTGCTCATTCGTACAATGAGGCGATAGAGAAGTGGATGTTCAGCCATTACCCCACAATAGGGTCGACAACGGCAACGGGGACTAGCTCAACGACGACAGTTGCACAGCCTCGGCAACCAGATAGAGTCCTCGATTGGTGGTGTTTGATGCATGGGGTTGATGCAAAGGGAAAAAGAGTCTTGCCTGATCCCGGAACACAACAGATAGCCAACGCCATTGTAAGTACAGATTATATGGTTATATAAGGTATATATAATATAACTTTTGCGCTCACGAGCATTTCTCTCTTATACTTATGTAGATTGGCTTGAAGGAAAAAGAGGAAACTGGTGAGTTCACTCCGAAAGGACACATTGATGCATTGCACGAAACTTTAGGACCGGACCACAGTGGACTCGTGAGGGGCGTAGGAGGTGTCCGCCTCGGTTTGAGAAAGGTATATGGTGATCAATACACTACAGCGACAAAATCAAGTGTAAGTAGTGTGAATTCGACAGCGTCAGTAGATGTGGAGGCTATGAAAGCTGCAATTCGGGAGGAGCTAAGGGAGGAGATGTAACTTCAACGCCATTTTGGAGCAAATTGGTTTACCGACTTTTGATGCATTCAAGAAGGGTAGTGATATTACACCTAGCTAGCCTGATCCACCTGTAGGACCCGAGTTGAAGGTAATCACTTAATCCCTTTGCTTTGTTAAACAACTATTGTTCTTAAATGCATGAAATTCTTACTATATATATGTTGTTTCATAGACTAACTATAAATAGAGTTTTTTTTACAGGAAGAGACACCATGTGAACTATTAGCTGGAGGAGATGGTTATGATAGTTTCATTCTCGTAGCTCATGGCCATGCACAACCCCCTAGTGACCGAGTACGATTGCATAACCAGTTAGTGGATGATAATCACTATGTGGTAACCGTTAATGAAATTGTGTCAGGTTTCGAAGAATTACCTCTTCCGCTGCCGAAGCCAGAA
The DNA here is from genome assembly GCA_947648045.1 of Beta corolliflora. Lineage (NCBI taxonomy): Eukaryota > Viridiplantae > Streptophyta > Magnoliopsida > Caryophyllales > Amaranthaceae > Beta > Beta corolliflora. The sequence goes on along the minus strand of CANSZD010002940.1, from coordinate 159,131 downwards.
GTTGGTCTACAGTTACTAAATGATGCCCTTGGCAGTTATGTTCTGTGGCCGCGTGCATTGGTGCGGTTTTCAGATGAGGTACAATGATTAACATTCATATATATATATATGCGTGTTTTCTTTTATAGTTCCTATGATAGTCAGTAATATCTTTACTTTTAACTAATTACTAGGTTTGGGGGAAGGCCGACTCACATGACAGGAAGGGAAAGAAGGCATGTTCACCTTATAAGAAAGCAAGTTTACGTGATGAAGGTGAACGAAATGTGGTGAAGGGAAATATTTCTAAGACAAAAAATCCACTTATTATCGATCCAGAGGTGGTACGGAGCCTTACTATTCCATGCTTTTGGTTACATGAGTGCGCTAGGGATTTACCCGATGAAAGTGCAATTGAGTTTGCTTTGGGGGAGCAACAATTCCACTACCTTGAGGGCTCATCGACATTCATTGATATTAAAGGAATTCTTATGTGGGGTAGAGTTGAATGTTTCCATGATACAAACATTCATGAGGTAATACATAAGTATATAAATTAAATATACATATACATATGCCTTAAGTAGTTTTCAATTCCATAATAAGTAACTGTTGGTTTACTTTTAATCAATATAATTTCTCAGGTTATTATACAATGAATTGCTTGCAACATCTAGTGCAATGTTTGGTTGGTTATGTCCAAACATAATACGAGATGACAATTGCTTACAAAACAAAGCCGAAGTGAAAGAGTATCTCGACATGAGTTTCAAAGCATCATCTCATTTTGGATATCATCAGATCATTCTTGTTCCTTATATTGAAAAGTATGGTTGTTAAACTCGCTTTACTTTTATTATTCGATACTTAAATTGACCTATTAATTGTTCTACGATTAATAATAACTATATTTTCTTGTTGTAGGGCTCATTGGACACTGCTTGCGATATGTTTGTCACGTAACGAAGTCTACCACTTTGATTCTTTGCGTCGACAACCACCACGGACCTTACTAATCAAATCATTGTTAAATAGGTAGCCTAATCGAAACTCAATATATGCGCACTTATTAATATTACACATTATTCATCATCTTTAAATATATAAACAGTTAGTACATCTAATCTTATAATAATGTATTGATGTAGTGTGATGAAGCATATTAGTGCTACAGGACTTCGAGCACCAAAGGCTCCTGTTTGGATATCAGTCGAGGTAACATGACTAATTTATTTGTCCTTATATAGAAACACTTTTAGCCACATACTACACATCTAACATGAATGTCATTGGATGCATCCTTTGGTGAACATTTAGTGTCCGCAACAAGATGATGGACTTGCATGTGGCTATTACGTGCTGAGGTACATGTTCGATATCGTCAACCATTGCACTAACGCCGATGATCTTCAAAAGGTATGTAACTTATTAGTATATGTTAGTTTAGATTAGATCGATTGGTAATATGTATTAATTGGTTTAGAAACCAAAGTAGCATATGCATATATTTGGGAACGAAAATGTCATTTTTAGGCCTATTTTTGCCTTTTACGCTTTCAAATCGTATTTATCGAGGCATTTAACCCCAAATTCATTTTTAACATGATAATATGAGGCATAATGTAACTATTGTGTAGATTTTTAGGTTTGCAATTGTTGTAGGTTGAATTTTGGGAACGAAAAGGGCATTTTAGGCCTATTTTTGCCTTTTCGCGTCCAATTCGTACTTATCGCTTCATTTAACTCCATTTTCTTTTTTCAATATGATAATATAAGGTATAATATAACTAGTGTGTAGAGTTTTAGGCTTGCATTTGTTTTTGATTGAATTTCGGGAAGGTATTTGAGTTTCATTTGATTCAATTAGCTTTGTTAAATGTATTTGAGTTTTATTTGATTCATTTAGCTATGTCTGACTTCATATGGCTTTCATTTGATTCAATTAGCTTTATTTGACTTCATTTGACTTGAATTTGATTCAATTAGCTTTGTTGAATACATTAGAGTTTCATTTGATTTAATTAGCTTTATTGAATGCATTTGAGTTTCATTTGATTCAATAAGTTTTACTTGACTTCATTTTACTTTAATTTGAATCAATTAGGTTTGTTAAATGCATTTGACTTTAATTTGATTCAATTAGCTTTGTTGTATGCATTTGAGTTTCATTTGATTCAATTAGCTTTGTTAAATGCATTTGAGTTTTATTTTATTCATTTAGCAATGTCTGACTTCATTTGGCTTTCATTTGATTCAGTTAGCTTTGTTTGACTATATTTTACTTTAATTTGATTCAATTAGCTTTGTTGAATGTATTTGAGTTTCATTTGATTCAATTGGCTTTTGATGCAAGATACGTGCATGGATTACTTCACCAACTATCTTTATTTGTTTTATTAGGATGGTTGCATGGTTTTACTTTACTATTAAAGTAGAGGTTTTACATGTAACGAAAAATATGTCTTTTATTATGTTTGTTAGTTTAATTAGTTAATGTCGTTGAGTCATTTTTATTGGTTGTAATAAGGGCCGAAAATCTGAGTTGTAATTAGCTTAGACTTAGGCGTGTGTTTCTTTTGGTATTTAAGGAAAGTGTTGCATCTCTTTCCTTAAAGCTATTGTTTCCTTAAGTTCTAGCTAGATTCTAGGCTTAGGTTTAGGGGAAACTTTCCTTAAAATATTTGCTAGTTGGCGTGTGGTGTAATGCCTTGGAGGGCAAGGGTTTCTTGCTGCCCTTATTATAAATAGGCACCTAGTCCATAATAAAAAGGTGGAGAATTGATTTGAGAATTGTGATTCCTTGTGAATTATTGTTGTTTTTGCCGAGATAGCGAAATAACACCGTTGAATTTAGCCGAGATAGCTTTATTCTTCAAACCTAGTTCAATTCATACCGAGATAGTTGAATTGTTCATACCCTTGTTTATTAATTTCGTTCACAAAAAGCACAAAACACAAAAAGAGTCCGAAAACAGCCTCGAAAATCATATCAGTTGGTATCAGAGCAGTGTTACGAAAACGGAGCGTGAGGGTGCGTGTAAGCTCCAAATCTTGATTTTCTTGGTACGTTGGAAAACTAACATACAGACCTACATTGTGTCAAAATTTCAGCTTGATCCAAGCAGTAACGAAGTCACAGAAACCAGAAATATTTGCGTAAACTTTATGGCAGATTCAATCAGTTCTAAGGTAAACTTTAGGAAACTCGTTCTCTTAGCATATAACGAATTTTTTTAGAGTTTATTAGCTTAAAATTGGACTAAATTTAGTCTAGTTTAATACTGGAAAGTTTCATAATTTTTGAAGAATGTTTGCTATTTATTCGAACACGTTTTTGATAAATAGTCAAAACCGAAATATTCTGGATCAGTTTTGGGAGAATTGAAACTGCAAACAATTGGTTGGGTATTTGTTGATGAAATTTTGATCGAGTGTTCTAGACATATAGTTCTATCTCGTGTTAAAAGTTCATGAAATTTAGAGGTGTTTTACTTAGGTTTTAAATCTCGAACTTTTAGTGAAATTTTGGACAGTTTACTGGAAAGATTGCAGTTGGTTGTTGTTGTTTGGTTCGTATGGATGGATTTGATTTACCATTGAGAGTCAAGCAAGCTCTTGTAAGTATGCAAGAAGCGACTACAAGGGTTAATTCTTTGATGCAACAACAATACTTAACAAAAAAAGAACGGTCAGATATTGAAGATGTTCCTTGCACTATAGAGGAAGAAATTTCAGATTTGGTTTTCATTGTTGAAAATGAAGAAAAGATTGAAACTTTTTCTTGTTCTAAGGATAAAGATTTGATCTTTGAAGTTTCTCATGTAGAAGATGAATTCAAAACTGAATCTTTGGCTTGTACAACCATCAAAGTTCCGATCTTTGCTATTCCATATGCGCGTAAAGCTACAAAAGAGCGTTGGGTACAACAATATGCAAGCATCTTCTACTGATTTTTGTCATGATGTCGTTAGTTGTCATACACATAGACAAACCTCATGGATTCCACTTCTATTCCTTATACGTGTACTTATTCTTATGGTTCATGGTTATCGTGCGTGGATGATTGCTTGGTTACATCAAAACTTGAGACAAGTTTTTTTTCAAGAGGGGGAGAATGATGCAAGATACGTGCATGGATTACTTCACCAACTATCTTTATTTGTTTTATTAGGATGGTTGCATGGTTTTACTTTACTATTAAAGTAGAGGTTTTACATGTAACGAAAAATATGTCTTTTATTATGTTTGTTAGTTTAATTAGTTAATGTCGTTGAGTCATTTTTATTGGTTGTAATAAGGGCCGAAAATCTGAGTTGTAATTAGCTTAGACTTAGGCGTGTGTTTTTTTTGGTATTTAAGGAAAGTGTTGCATCTCTTTCCTTAAAGCTATTGTTTCCTTAAGTTCTAGCTAGATTCTAGGCTTAGGTTTAGGGGAAACTTTCCTTAAAATATTTGCTAGTTGGCGTGTGGTGTAATGCCTTGGAGGGCAAGGGTTTCTTGCTGCCCTTATTATAAATAGGCACCTAGTCCATAATAAAAAGGTGGAGAATTGATTTGAGAATTGTGATTCCTTGTGAATTATTGTTGTTTTTGCCGAGATAGCGAAATAACACCGTTGAATTTAGCCGAGATAGCTTTATTCTTCAAACCTAGTTCAATTCATACCGAGATAGTTGAATTGTTCATACCCTTGTTAATTAATTTCGTTCACAAAAAGCACAAAACACAAAAAGAGTCCGAAAACAGCCTCGAAAATCATATCAGCTTTACTGAATGCATTTGAGTTTCATTTGATTCAGTAAGTTTTACTTGACTTCATTTTACTTTAATTTGAATCAATTAGGTTTGTTAAATGCATTTGAGTTTCATTTAATTCAATTAGCTTTGTAGAATGCATTTGATTTTCATTTGATTCGTTTAGCTATGTTTGACTTTATTTGACTTTCATTTGATTCAATTAGCTTTGTTTGACTTCATTTGACTTGAATTTGATTCAATTAGCTTTGTTTGACTTCATTTTAATTTAATTTGATTCAATTAGCTTTGTTGAATGCATTTGAGTTTCATTTGATTCAATTAGCTTTATTGAATGCATTTGAATTTTATTTGATATAATTAGCTTTATTGAATGCATTTGAGTTTCATTTGATTAAATTAGCTTTATTTGACTTCATTTGACTTTCATTTGATACAATTAGCTTTGATTGACTTCATTAGTCTTTGATTTGATTCAATTAGCTTTGTTGAATGCATTTGAGTTTCATTTGGTTCAATTAGCATTATTAAATGCATTTGAGTTTCATTTGATTCTATTAGCTATGTTTGACTTTATTTGACTTTCATTTGATTCAATTAGCTTGGTTTGACTTCATTTAACTTTAATTTGATTCAATTAGCTTTGTTTAACTTCATTTGACTTTTATTTGATTCAATTAGCTTTGTAGAATGCCTTTGAGTTTCATTTGACTCAATTAGCTTTGTTGAATACATTTGAGTTTCATTTGATTCAATTTGTTTTGCTTGACTTCATTTTACTTTAATTTGATTCAATTAGCATTGTTGAATGTATCTGAGTTTCATTTGACTCAATTTACTTTACTGAATGCATTTGAGTTTCATTTGATTCAATAAGTTTTATTTGACTTCATTTGACTTTAATTTGAATCAGTTAAGTTTGTTGAATGCATTTGAGTTTCATTTGATTCAATTTGCATTGTTGAATGCATTTGATTTTCATTTGATTCATTTAGCTATGTTTGACTTTATTTGACTTTTATTTGATTCAATTAGCTTTGTTTGACTTCATTTGACTTGAATTTGATTTAATTAGCTTTGTTTGACTTCATTTTAATTTAATTTGATTCAATTAGCTTTGTTGAATGCATTTGAGTTTCATTTTTTATTCAATTAACTTTGTTGAATGCATTTGAGTTTCATTTGATTCAATAAGTTTTGTTTGACTTTATTTGAATTTAATTTGAATCAATTAGCTTTGTTAAATGCATTTGAGTTTCATTTGATTTAATTAGCTTTGTTGAACACATTTGATTTTCATTTGATTCATTTAGCTATGTCTGACTTCATTTGACTTTCATTTGATTCAATTAGCTTTGTTTGACTTCATTTGACTTGAATTTGATTCAATTAGATTTGATGAATACATTTGAGTTTCATTTGATTCAATTAGCTTTATTGAATGCATTTGAGTTTCATTTGATTCAATATGTTTTGTTTGACTTCATTTGACTTTAATTTGATTTAATTAGCTTTATTGAATGCATTTGAGTTTATTTGATTCAATTAGCTTTGTTGAATGCATTTGAGTTTCATTTGATTCAATTAGATTTGTGGAATGCATTTGAGTTTCATTTGATTCAATTAGCTTTGTTGAATGCATTTGAGTTTCATTTGATTTAATTAGCTTTGATGAATGCATTTGAGTTTCATTTGATTCTATGAGCTATATTTGACTTCGTTTGAATTTCATTTGATTCAATTAGCTTTGTTTCACTTCATTTGACGTTCACTTAATTCAATTAGCTCTGTGGAATATATTTGAGTTTCAGTTGATTCAATTAGCATTGTTGCATGCATTTGAGTTTCATTTGATTCAATTAGTTTTGTTTGACTTTATTTGACTTGAATTTGATTCAACTAGGTTTGTTGAATGCATTTGAGTTTCATTTGACTCAATTAGCTTTGTTGGATGCATTTGAGTTTCATTTGATTCAATTAGCTTTGTTGAATGCATTTGAATTTTATTTGATTTAATTAGCTTTGTTGAATGCATTTGAGTTTCATTTGATTAAATTAGCTTTAGTTGACTTCATTTGACTTTCATTTGATACAATTAGCTTTGATTGATTTCATTTGACTTTAATTTGATTCAATTAGCTTTGTTGAATGCATTTGAGTTTCATTTGATTCAATTAGCTTTGTTAGATGCATTTGAGTTTTATTTGATTCATTTTGCTATGTCTGACTTCATTTGGCTTTCATTTGATTCAATTAGCTTTTTTTGACTTTATTTGACTTGAATTTGATTCAATTAACTTTGTTGATTACATTTGAATTTCATTTGATTCAATTAGCTTTATTGAATGCATTTGAGTTTCATTTGATTCAATAAGTTTTGTTTGACTTTATTTGACTTTAATTTGATTCAATTAGCTTTGTTTGACTTCAGTTTACTTTAATTTGATTCAATTAGCTTTGTTGAATGTATTTGAGTTTCATTTAATTCAATTAGCTTTACTGAATGCAGTTGAGTTTTATTTGATTTAATAAGTTTTACTTGACTTCATTTTACTTTAATTTGAATCAATTAGGTTTGTTAAATGCATTATTTATGTTTCATTTGATTCAATTAGCTTTGTTGAATGCATTTGATTTTCATTTGATTCATTTAGCTATGTTTGACTTTATTTGACTTTCATTTGATTCAATTAGCTTTGTTTGACTTCATTTGACTTGAATTTGATTCAATTAGCTTTGCTTGACTTCATTTTACTTTAGTTTGATTCAATTAGCTTTGTTGAATGCATTTGAGTTTCATTTGATTCAATTAGCTTTGTTAAATGCATTTGAATTTTATTTGATTTAATTAGCTTTGTTGAATGCATTTGAGTTTCATTTGATTAAGTTTGCTTTATTTGATTTCATTTGACTTTCATTTGATACAATTAGCTTTGATTGACTTCATTTGACTTTAATTTGATTCAATTAGCTTTGTTGAATGCATTTGAGTTTTGATTCAATTAGCTTTCTTAAATGCATTTGAGTTTTATTTGATTCATTTAGCTATGTCTGACTTCATTTGGCTTTCATTTGATTCAATTAGCTTTGTTTGACTTCATTTGACTTTCATTTGATTCAATTAGCTTTATTGAATACATTTGAGTTCATTTGATTCAATTAGCTTTATTGAATGCATGTGAGTTTCATTTGATTCAATAAGTTTTGTTCAACTTCATTTGACTTTAATTTGATTCAATTAGCTTTGTTTGACTTTATTTTACTTTAATTTGATTCAATTAGCTTTGTTGAATGTATTTGAGTTTCATTTGATTCAATTAGCTTTACTGAATGCATTTGAGTTTCATTTGATTCAATATGTTTTACTTGACTTCATTTTACTTTAATTTGAATCAATTAGGTTGGTTAAGTGCATTTGAGTTTCAATTGATTCTATTAGCTTTGTTGAATGCATTTGAATTTTCATGTGATTCATTTAGCTATGTTTGACTTTATTTGACTTTCATTTGATTCAATTAGCTTTGTTTGACTTCATTTGACTTGAATTTGATTTAATTAGTTTTGTTTGACTTCATTTTACTTTAAATTTGATTCAATTAGCTTTGTTGAATGCATTTGAGTTTTATTTGATTCAATTAGCTTTGTTGAATGCATTTGAATTTTATTTGAATTAATTAGCTTTGTTGAATGCATTTGAGTTTCATTTGATTAAATTAGCTTTATTTGACTTCATTTGACTTTCATTTGATACAATTAGCTTTGTTTGACTTCATTACACTGTAATTTGATTCAATTAGCTTTGTTGAATGCATTTGAGTTTCATTTGATTCAATTAGCTTTGTTAAATGCATTTGAGTTTATTTTGATTCTATTAGCTATGTTTGACTTTATTTGAATTTCATTTGATTCAATTAGCTTGGTTTGACTTCATTTAACTTTAATTTGATTCAATTAGCTTTGTTTGACTTCATTTGACTTTAATTTGAATCAATTAGGTTTGTCGAATGTATTTGAGTTTCATTTGATTCAATTTGCTTCGTTAAATGCATTTGATTTTCATTTGATTCATTTAGCTATGTTTGACTTTATTTGACTTTCATTTGATTCAATTAGCTTTGTTTGACTTCATTTGACTTGAATTTGATTTCATTAGCTTTGATTGACTTTATTTTAATTTAATTTGATTCAATTAGCTTTGTTGAATGCATTTGAGTTTCATTTTTATTCAATTAGCTTTATTGAATGCATTTGAGTTTCATTTGATTCAATAAGTTTTGTTTGACTTTATTTGACTTTAATTTGAATCAATTAACTTTGTTGAATTCGTTTGAGTTTCATTTGATTGAATTAGCTTAGTTCAACACATTTGATTTTCATTTGATTCATTTAGCTATGTCTGACTTTATTTGACTTTCATTTGATTCAATTAGCTTTGTTTGACTTCATTTGACTTGAATTTGATTCAATTAGATTTGTTGAATACATTTGAGTATCATTTGATTCATTTAGCTTTATTAAAGGCATTTGAGTTTCATTTGATTCAATAAGTTTTGTTTGACTTCAGTTGACTTTAATTTGATTCAATTAGCTTTGTTGAATGCATTTGAGTTTATTTGATTCAATTAGCTTTGTAGAATGCATTTGAGTTTCACTTGATTCAATTAGATTTGTGGAATGCATTTGAGTTTCATTTGATTCAATTAGCTTTGTTGAATGCATTTGAGTTTCATTTGATTTAATTAGCTTTGTTTGACTGCATTTGAGTTTCATTTGATTCTATTAGCTATGTTTGACTTTGTTTGAATTACATTTGATTCAATAAGCTTTGTTTCACTTCATTTGACGTTCACTTAATTCAATTAGCTTTGTTGAATGTATTTGAGTTTCAGTTGATTCAATTAGCTTTTTGCATGCATTTGAGTTTCATTTGATTCAATTAGTTTTGTTTGACTTTTTTTTTGACTTGAATTTGATTCAACTAGCTTTGTTGAATGCATTTGAGTTTCATTTGATTCAATAAGCTTTGTTGAATGCATTTGAGTTTCATTTGATTCAATTAGCTATGTTTGACTTCATTTGACTTTCATTTGATTCAATTAGTTTAGTTTGACTTCATTTGACTTTCATTTGATTTAATTAGCTTAGTTTGACTTCATTTGATTTTCATTTAATTCAATTAGCTTTATTTGACTTTATTTGACTTAAATTTGATTCAATTAGCTTTGTTGAATGCATTTGAGTTTCATTTTATTCAATTAGCTTTGTTTAATGCATTTGAGTTCCATTTGATTCTATTAGCTATGTTTGACTTTCATTTAATTCAATTAGCTTTGTTTGACTTCATTTGACTTTCATTTGATTCAATTAGCTTTGTTTGACTTCCTTTTACTTTAATTTGATTCATATAGCTTTGTTGAATGCATTTCAGTTTCATTTGATTCAATTAGCTTTGTTGAATACATTTGAAATTTATTTCATTCAATTAGCTTTGTTCAATGCATTTGAGTTTCATTTGATTCAATTAGCTTTATTTTACTTCATTTGACTTTTATTTGATACAATTAGCTTTGTTGAATGCATTTGAGTTCCATCTGATTCAATTAGCTATGTTTAACTTCATTTGACTTTCATTTGATTCAATTAGCTTTGTTGAATGCATTTGAGTATCATTGATTAAATTAGCTTTGTTGAATGCATTTAAGTTTCATTTGATTCTATTAGATATGTTTGACTTTCATTTGATTCAATTAGCTTTGTTTGACTTCATTTGACTATCATTTGATTTAATTAGCTTTGTTTGACTTCATTTTACTTTAATTTGATTCAATTAGCTTTGTTGAATGCATTTGATTTTCATTTGATTCAATTAGCTTTGTTGAATGCATTTGAATTTTATTTGATTTTATTAGCTTTGTTCAGGAAAACACCCAGGACAGGGGAAGGGGAGATTAACCCTAAGTACTGACCTAGTTTGTATCAGGAAAACACCCAGGACAGGGGAAGGGGAGATTAACCCTAAGTACTGACCTAGTTTGTATAAGAAATTGAAACTAACTAAAATGAAGAAGTGAAGAAGAAACTTTGAACTAAACTTGAAATTATTATTGAAAACTTGGAAATTTTTACAGACTTTGGATGAGAGCTTTCTCTTACATGTATTTTCTCTCTTAAACAAGCTCTGCCTTGAAAAGAAAACAAACACACCTATTTATAGAATTGAAAAAAGCAAAAGTACAATAATTGAACTAAGTTTACAGCATTAAGTAATCTATAGTGCTTGGACAGCTGGAGACCTATGTACCATTGCTTTTTGAAGTGCGTTGTAACAGTTGGATACTTGTCTGCCACTACTAAAGTAGCTTAGGTGAAGATTCTACGGAAGTGCTGTGAATAGTACTATTCATCGTCGAGTTTTTACTATTCACTATTCACCTTTTTGACAAATTTTGGAAGTTACTTGGAAATTGGCTGAAAATTGCCTTATCTCTTGTTCTTGGATGCTGGACAGCTGTAAAGTGCTGGACACCTGTTTGGATATCAGGAAACTGGAATAATCATGTCCCTAACTTTTGCCTAAGTGTAAATTATCTTACACTTAGCGGGATCTTTCTTTATTTTAAATGGATCTTGGGCCTTGGTAATTTTAAACCCAAACATATGGATCAATCAGACTTGGGTTGGAAGCTTTGGAAGAAGTAAATAAATATTTAAAATGAGCTTGTCCTTCTAGAGACATGTAATGGCCCTGAGTAATTTTTTCTAAATATGGGGATAAGGGTTCGGAGTGTTTAATTCCTGTGGAGAAATAATTAGTAAAGGTGGTAGGGAAGGCAATAGTGGTGTTACCACAATGAATAAAAGTAATAATATCTAGATAGTTAATGTAATGGTTGATGTTTTGTAGTATGGAAATAAAACCATGAGCTCGTGTTTTAGAAGGATTTAGGAAAAGAGGGCTCCATATATAAAGTGGATTCTGATTTGGAAGAGGATTGGATGGAAAATTAATGAGAATGAGGTAATGGGCAGGTTTGATTTTTCCATTGTCCATTTCAACATTGGCACAAATAATGTCTTCATAAGTCCATTCAAGTTGCCTGATGGAGTATAAAGTAGAAAAAATATATTGTTGGAATCTGGAAAACTCTTGAAAAATTGGGGTTTCAGGATTTGGGGTATCATAGAATTTGCGAACTAATCCATATCGCCATGTAAGGAAATATGGGTTGTTTTTCTGGAGGTCATTGGAATATAAGTAAAATCCATTATTGAAAATGCCACAATGTCCCCATAAACGCCGATAATAGCGTCGGAAAATGGCATGTTTTTTCGTAAAGGTTGCGTCATCGCCGATTGAATCTAGTTGTTTTTACCTTTTTGAAAATAATGCGCTGGATGTCTTCAGGTAGTTTTTTGATATGGGAAAGAAGCTGGTTCGATTTTGTAGCCGGAGGCTGTGGAAAAAGGTTTTGATTGAGATGTTGTTTTGAAATGGGAAAAGGACGGTATAATTTTGGTAGTTGTTGGAGGTGATATTTTGGAAGTGGATGCCAAACTTTTGAGTGTTTAGGATTTTTCATGCTGGATGTCCCTGCATGAATTCACGAGTTAGGAAATCAGGAAGAGAATTGTTTTCTCCTCGTATAAATTCAATATCAAAATCAAAAGCAGATAGAATTGCCTGCCATCGTGCAAAGTTTTGTTTGGAAACAATATTCTGAACATCTTTTTGAAGAATTTCTTTAGCTGATTTACAATCAACTCTTAAAAGAAATTTTTTGCAATAAAGATCATCCTGAAATTTGGAAATACAAAGAACTATGGATAATACTTGTTTTCGAACAGTGGAGTAACCCTTTTGAGCTCCTATCCATAAACCAGAATGGAAACGAACTAATTATTCCGTTTTGGATTCCAATTTTTGTTTGAGGATACCTCCATAACCATCGTCAGAGGCATCAGTTTCGACAATCATAAAGGCATTTGGATTTGGTAGACCTAAACATGGAAGTGTTTTGACTCTAGACTTCAGCATACGAACAACATTAGTATGTTCTTTTGTCCAAAGGCAAGGATTATTTTGGAGACGTTTATATAAAGGGGCACAAAATTTTCTTAAATTTGGAAAGAAGTCAGAGATATAATTTAAGCAACCAAGAAAACGTTGTAATTGAGTTTTGTCTTTAATTTCATCAGGAAATTTATCGGCGAACTCAATTGCTCTTGCAATTGGTTTAATAGTTCCCTGATAAATATCATGACCAAGAAATCGGATTTTTGTTTGGAAAAGTTTGATTTTTGGAGCAGAAACAACTAAACCATTTTTCTTGATGATTTGGAGAAAGATGTGTAAATGCTTGAAATGCTGGTTAATAGAGTTGGAAAATACAAGGACATCATCAATGTAAACAATGGTAAATGTAGTATATGGAGTAAAAATATCATTCATAATATTTTGAAATTCTGATGGAGCATTTTTTAAACCAAAAGGCATTACATTCCATTCATAATGTCCGAATGGGACTGTAAAGGCATTTTATAACGATCTGTGTCAGCAATTTGAATTTGCCAAAAGCCACTCTTCATATCAAATTTGGAAAATATTTTGGAGTCATAAAGCCTATTAAGAAGATCCTTTTTATTAGGAATTGGATAACGGATCCATTGAAGGACTTTATTAAGAGGTTTATAATTAATAACTAGTCTTGGAACACCTCGTTCCTTTTCTGCCTAATTCATGACATAAAAAGCAGCGCAAGACCAAGGAGATTTGGAAGGTCGGATTAACTTCTTATCAAGAAGTACTTGAATTTCTTTTTACAGATTTCAAGTAATTCTTGGTTCATTTGAATTGGTCGAGCTTTAGTAGGAATTTGTTTTTCTGAAAAATCCTTTTCATAAGGAAGGAAAACAATATGCTTTTTTCTTTCCCAAAAAGCATTTGAAATATCTGCACAAACTTCATGTTGGAGTATTGCTTGGAAATCCTTTATTTTATGTTGAATATGAGGATTCTGTAATTGTTGTTCTATTTTTTGGAAAGATATTTCTTCTTTTGAAAAGGAAATTTGTTTTCTTTTTGATGTAATTAAGTTAGTTTGGAGAGAATGGATTTCCTTATTTTGTAATGGAGTAGAGAAATGGAAAGAAATGTGTTTTCCAAAAATGGAAGTATGGATACCAAATTTGTTTAGTGAAAATGGATAAATTTGAGTTAAAAATGGAGTACCAAGGATAATATTATTATTAATATCTTTAACAAGAGTGAAAGCAGTTTTAAAGCAATAATTATTATTACAAATATAAGCCTTGGAAAGTTTATACCTGATTTGGAGTCTTTGTCCATTAGCACTGGACAAATGTTCAGTAGTTTTCTCATAGTATTTAGAAGGAATTATTCCTTCTTTAATACAATTGAGACCAGCACCGCTATCAAATAAAGCAATAATAGTTATTTGGAAATCTTGATTAAGAATTAATTTAACTCGGCAATACCATCGTTGATAATTAATTTGTTGAATAGTTGGAGAAGTAATTGGAAGAGGGGAGTTAGAAGTTTCTTGTGGACAATCATGTTGCTCAAGATTTGTAATTTGAGATTTTATCTGATTTATTTCATGTTGAAGATCTTGGAGTTTAATGGAGGAAACAATAGTTTATGTGGAAAAGTTTTTATCATGTTTTTTGGAGGATTCAGAGTCATAATTTTCTGAAGATAAATAATTGATTTGGGGGAAAATAGTATGCGAAATTGTACTTGAAAAATTGTTTTGTTCATAAACCTTTTGAATGTCTCCTAAAGTAAGACCTGATTTATCATCAGCATCGCTTCCTTCTTTATATGGAGCAGCTTCACAAGTTCTTCCTTCCTCAGAAGGAACTTGTAAACCTGTTAATGGAGGATGAATAGAGGAAACTAATTCACCATTTTTGAGAATCCATTTTTGAGCAATAGTGGACTTAACACATAAATCGGAAAATGGATAAGGGATTTTTAAATTATTTAAGTAAATTGGAAGCCATGTGAAAAATGGAATATTAGCACTTAATTCATTTAATTTGGAATAATATTTTTCACGAATAAACTCTGTGGCGGGTTTATCAAAATTGGAGAAAAACCAAAGTCGTTTTTCACGATTTACTTGAGATTCAAAATCATTGGAAAGCATAGGTTTATTAATTTGGAAACCACCTTTTGTAATAACATTTAAACTGGAGAAATTTTGAGTTTTCATTTCAGATTTAGTTGGTGATGAAAAATCATTTTCATCAACTATTTCTGGAATGAAATCTGAGTTTGGAAAAGTACTTAATTTTTCAAAAGAACAAGAAGATCTTGTACCTTGAAAGTTATAATTAAAAGAAGATGGAAACTCCTTACTTGAATTAAATCGAATAAGAATGCTACCACCTGGTTGTTTATCCTTGAACTCTGTCAGAGAGGTTAGAATTGGCATTTTCCAAACAAATAGATCATCCTTTTGGGTAATCTGCTTCTTCTGGACTGGATTCTTACTGTCACCAAAAACCTTTGAAAAAGTACCACTAATCTTACCTTTCACCATGTTTACCCTAAGTACTGACCTAGTTTGTATAAGAAATACACAAAACTAACTAAAACTGACAAAGTAATTAAGATGAAAACATAATTATTTAGAATAAGTACTAAGAACTTACTGAAGAAGTGAAGAAGAAACTTTGATCTAAACTTGAAATTATTATTGAAAACTTGGAAATTTTTACAGACTTTGGATGAGAGCTTTCCCTTACATGTATTTTCTCTCTTAAACAAGCTCTCATCCAAAGTCTGTAAAAATTTCCAAGTTTTCAATAATAATTTCAAGTTTAGATCAAAGTTTCTTCTTCACTTCTTCAGTAAGTTCTTAGTACTTATTCTAAATAATTATGTTTTCATCTTAATTACTTTGTCAGTTTTAGTTAGTTTTGTGTATTTCCTATACAAACTAGGTCAGTACTTAGGGTTAATCTCCCCTTCCCCTGTCCTGGGTGTTTTCCTGAAAATGGAATATTTGCACCTAATTCATTTAATTTGGAATAATATTTTGGAGTCATAAAGCCTATTAAGAAGATCCTTTTTATTAGGAATTGGATAACGAATCCATTGAAGGACCTTATTAAGAGGTTTGTAATTAATAACTAGTCTTGGAACACCTCGTTCTTTTTCTGCCTGATTCATGACATAGAAAGCAGCGCAAGACCAAGGTGATTTGGAAGGTCGGATTAACTTCTTATCAAGAAGTACTTGAATTTCTTTTTTACAGGTTTCAAGTAATTCTTGGTTCATTTGAATTGGTCGAGCTTTAGTAGGAATTTGCTTTTCTGAAAAATCCTTTTCATAAGGAAGGAAAACAATATGCTTTTTTCTTTCCCAGAAAGCATTTGGAATATCTGCACAAACTTCATGTTGGAGTATTGCTAGGAAATCCTTTATTTTATGTTGAATATGAGGATTCTGTAATTATTGTTCTATCCTTTGGAAAGATATTTCTTCTTTTAAAAAGGAAATCTGTTTTCTTTTCGATGTAATTAAGTTAGTTTGGAATGGATTTCTTTATTTTGTAATGGAGTAGAGAAATGGAAAGAAATGTGTTTTCCAAAAATGGAAGTATGGATACCAAATTTGTTTACCGAAAATGGATAAATTTGAGTTAAAAATGGAGTACCAAGGATAATATTAGTATTAATATCTCTAACAAGAGTGAAAGCAGTTTTAAAGCAATAATTATTACTACAAATATAAGCCTTGGAAAGTTTATACCTGATTTGGAGTTTTTGTCCATTAGCATTGGACAAATGTTCAGTAGTTTTCTCATAGTATTTAGAAGGAATTAGTCCTTCTTTAATACAATTGAGATCAGCAAAAAAATTTCTTTTAAGAGTTGATTGTATATCAGCTAAAGAAATTCTTCAAAAAGATGTTAAGAACATCAGAGTTCTTATACGATTTAATTCAAGTAAGGAATTTCCATCTTCTTCTTCCAATTATGACTTTCAAAGTGCAAGATCTTCTTGTTCTTTTGAAAGGTCAAGTACTTTTCAAATTCAGATGATTTTCCAAATATTTCTAAAAATTACAAAGTTTTTCAAAAAATCTCCATTTCCCCTGTCCTGGGTGTTTTCCTGGTATCAGAGCCGGAGACGAAGTGCTCTAAGGTTACTCGTAGCCATTGTTATTGAACAACCACTGCTATAGTCGTTGTTGTTTGGGTTTGGTCAGCTGTTTGGTCGGCCTGGGTTTGGTCAGCCTGTAAAGCCGTTGGTAAGCCGTGGTGTAGGTGTTCCAGGTGTGGTGGTCCCTCAGGTGGTCCCAGGGGTCCCTCAAGCTATAACTATTGTTGTAGTGTTTATCAGTAAACATGGTGAAAGGTAAGATTAGTGGTACTTTTTCAAAGGTTTTTGGTGACAGTAAGAATCCAGTCCAGAAGAAGCAAATTACCCAAAAGGATGATCTATTTGTTTGGGAAATGCCAATTCTAACCTCTCTGACAGAGTTCAAGGATAAACAACCAGGTGGTAGCATTCTTATTCAATTTAATTCAAGTAAGGAGTTTCCATCTTCTTTTAATTATAACTTTCAAGGTACAAGATCTTCTTGTTCTTTTGAAAAATTAAGTACTTTACCAAACTCAAATTTCATTCCAGAAATAGTTGATGAAAATGATTTTTCATCACCAACTAAGTCTGAAATGAAACCTCCAAATTTCTCCAGTTTAAATATTATTACAAAAGGTGGTTTTCAAATTAATAAACCTATGCTTTCCAATGATTTTGAATCTCCAGTAAATCATGAAAAACGACTTTGGTTTTTCTCCAATTTTGATAAACCTGCTACAGAGTTTATCCGTGAAAAATACTATTCCAAATTAATTGAGTTATCTGCTAATATTCCATTTTTCACATGGCTTCCAATTTACTTAAGTAATTTAAAAATCCCTTCTCCATTTTTCGATTTATGTGTTAAGTCCAATATTGCTCAAAAATGGATTCTCAAAAATGGTGAATTAGTTTTCTCTATTCATCCTCCATTAACAAGTTTACGAGTTCCTTTTGAGGAAGGAAGAACTTGTGAAGCTGCTCCATATAAAGTAGGAAGAGATGCTGATGATAAATCAGGTCCTACTTTAGGAGACATTAAAAACGTTTATGAACAAAATAATTTTTCCAATACCATTTTGCATACTATTTCGAAACTAGTTGATCACATCTTCACCCAAATTAATTCTTTATCTCCAAAAAATTATAGCTCTGATACTAGGAAAACACCCAGGACAGGAGAAGGGGAGATTAACCCTAAGTACTAACCTAGTTTGTATAAGAAATACACAAAACTAACTAAAACTGACATAGTAATTAAGATGAAAACATAATTATTTAGAATAAGTACTAAGAACTTACTGAAGAAGTGAATAGAAACTTTGATCTAAACTTGAAATTATTATGGAAAACTTGGAAATTTTTTGAGAAACATTTGGAAAATCATCTGAATTTGGAAAAGTACTTGACCTTTCAAAAGAACATGAAGATCTTGCACTTT
Organism: Beta corolliflora; assembly: GCA_947648045.1. NCBI lineage: Eukaryota > Viridiplantae > Streptophyta > Magnoliopsida > Caryophyllales > Amaranthaceae > Beta > Beta corolliflora. The sequence continues at coordinate 140,842 of CANSZD010002940.1, read as the reverse complement.
GAAAGGCATAATTGGAAGAAGAAGATGGAAATTCCTTACTTGAATTAAATCGAATAAGAACTCTGATGATCTCCAAAATATGTTTCCAAACAAAACAATTGAAGTAAATTGGACCTTGACAAATATTAGTATTTGCCAAAGCTAACAGAGAATCTTTAAAGTGTTTAAGAGAAGCGTCTCTGAGAGCAAGCATAATTGGACAATCAAGATCTAATCTGACCATAGATTTGACAGCAATTTAGACACAGCCAAAATGGATATACCTAAAGCCTTGTTCTAAGTGTTTTTGGATAGACTCTTTATCTAACAATTGGATAGTCATTTGACGCTGATTGATACTAGTAGTAAATTCTTCTATATGGAATCAGGAAAACACCCAGGACAGGGGAAAGGGAGATTTTTGAAAAACTTTGTAATTTTGAGAAACATTTGGAAAATCATCTGAATTTGGAAAAGTACTTGACCTTTCAAAAGAACAAGAAGATCTTGCACTTTGAAAGTCATAATTGGAAGAAGAAGATAGAAATTCCTTACTTGAATTAAATCGTATAAGAACTCTGCCATCTGGTTCCTCAATTATTTGTTCTACCTTGGATTCTTTCAAAGATTTTGGAATTGGTGGAGTTTGAACTTGCCATTCATATGGAATAGTAATTTTATCCCACGGAAGAGCTTCTGGAGTATGTGTGGTTGCTTTGCCATGTTCAACCTTAAAGATCATGGTCTGACCAGGAGCAAAACGTATTCTACACCTTGGATTCATTTGGGTATTCAAAAGTTTGTAATAAACTCGATAAATAATGGAAAAGTTTATAGCACCTTGGAACTGAAGGTCTTTAGACATATTGATATCTAAAGTTAAAGTCTTGAGAATATAGGGATCATCAAGATCTTTGCTTAGATTTGGAAAACAATTGAAGTAAATTGGACCTTGACAAATATTAGTATTTGCCAAAGCTAACAGAGAATCTTTAAAGTGTTTAAGAGAAGCGTCTCTGAGAGCAAGCATAATTGGACAATCAAGACCTAATCTGACCATAGGTTTGACAGCAATTTGGACATAGCCAAAATGGATATACCTAAAGCCTTGTTCTAAGTGTTTTTGGATAGACTCTTTATCTAACAATTGGATAGTCATTTGACGCTGATTGACACTAGTAGTAAATTCTTCTATATGGATGCCTCTACCAAAATTAAATTTCCAACTATATTCTTTATCATAAATGTCAGTTTTAGAAAGAATGGGCATTTCCCAGACAAAAGGGTCATCAGTTCTGCGAAGAATATTGGATAAAAAGGTATCTTTATACCATCTGTAATCATTTAAAGTTGGACATCGAACATTGGATTGGATCAAAGCATTGGAATTTAAATAATCTATGGAAGAGCCAAGAAAATGGAGACTAATAGTTTGGATGAGAAGGATAAACCCGTCTTGTTCTTTCTGGGCATTTTCATGAAGATAAATGCTTATCCATGATACCAGGAAATAACCCAGGACAGGGGAAGGGGAGATTAACCCTAAGTACTGACCTAGTTTGTATCAGGAAAACACCCAGGACAGGGGAAGGGGAGATTAACCCTAAGTATTGACCTAGTTTGTATAAGAAATTGAAACTAACTAAAATGAAGAAGTGAAGAAGAAACTTTGAACTAAACTTGAAATTATTATTGAAAAGTTGGAAATTTTTACAGACTTTGGATGAGAGCTTTCTCTTACATGTATTTTCTCTCTTAAACAAGCTCTGCCTTAAACTGAATACAAGTGAGTCTATTTATAGACTTGAAAAGTAAATACAGTAAAGAAGTACAATAATTGAACTAAGTTTACAGCATTAAGTAATCTATAGTGCTTGGACAGCTGGAGACTTCTTTGCCATTGCTTTTTGGAGTGTGCTTTAACAGCTGGATGTATTGTCTGCCATTACTGTTGTAATTTTGGACGATGTTGGTGATGATGCCACGTAAGTGAATGAATAGTACTATTTATCACCGTACTATTCACTATTCACTATTCACCTTTTGACGAATTCTAGAAATTTCTTGGAAAATGCCTGGAAGTTGCTGGAATTTGTTTTTATCAAGCTGGAAGTTGCTTGGAAATTGCTGGAAGTTGTATCCGGAATTTTTTTCTGTAAACTGGAATAATTATGTCCCTAACTTTTGCCTAAGTGTAAAACACTTAGCGGGATCTTTCTCTTAAAAATCTAATGGATCTTGGGCACAAGGCCCACCATACAAATCTGGGCTGGAAGCCTCAGATGAACTGGAACTGGAAGATTGAGTCTTTTTATTTTGGTTAATAAATTGGAGAAACTGATCAAATATAAACAAGTCCAACTAGCCCTGCAACAAACACATTTCATTCCCCATCCTCATCCACCAAATCCAAAAAGAAAAATAAAACATCCCTAAATAAAGATGAACTATTTGATCAGTTTCTCCAATTTATTAACCAAACTAAAAAGACTCAATCTTCCAGTTCCAATTCATCTGAGGCTTCCAGCCCAGATTTGTGTGATGGGCCTTGTGCCCAAGATCCATTAGATTTTTAAAGAGAAAGATCCCGCTAAGTGTTTTACACTTAGGTAAAAGTTAGGGACATAATTATTCCAGTTTACAAGATCCCGCTAAGTGTTTTACACTTAGGCAAAAGTTAGGGACATAATTATTCCAGTTTACAGATAAAAATTCCGGATACAACTTCCAGCAATTTCCAAGCAACTTCCAGCTTGATAAAAACAAATTCCAGCAACTTCCAGCCATTTTCCAAGAAATTTCCAGAATTCGTCAAAAAGTGAATAGTGAATAGTACGGCGATAAATAGTACTATTCATTCACCTACGTGGCATCTTCACCAACATCATCCAAAATTACAACGGTAATGGCAGACAATACATCCAGCTGTTAAAGCGCACTCCAAAAAGCAATGGCAAAGAAGTCTCCAGCTGTCCAAGCACTATTGATTACTTAATGCTGTAAACTTAGTTCAATTATTGTACTTCTTTACTGTATTTACTTTTCAAGTCTATAAATAGACTCACTTGTATTCAGTTTAAGGCAGAGCTTGTTTAAGAGAGAAAATACATAGAAGAGAAAGCTCTTAAGTCTGTAAAAATTTTCAAGTTTTCAATAACAATTCTAAGTTTAAATCAAAGTTTCTTCTTCACTTCTTCAGTAAGTTCTTAGTACTTATTCTAAATGACTATGTTTCCATTTTATGTTTAAAATTACTTTGTCAGTTTTAGTTAGCTTTGTGTATTTCCTATACAAACTAGGTCATTACTGTTAAGTTAATCTCCCCTTCCCCTGTCCTGGGTGTTTTCCAGGGATATTTTGTGGTTAAAGTTGTCTTGAGAAGAAAATGTGTTGGAGGTAAAGTTGGTTAAAAATAAATTAGCATAATGTTGTTTTAGGTGATATGAAATATCAGTAGTATCTGGATGGGTAATTGGAGGAGCTGTTTCTGATAGTGTTCGAGCATAGGAATTTGGAGGGTAATTTAATAAATTGGAGGATTGGTTTATAGAAAGAGGAACGTTTTCTGTAGGATGAATTACTATACCTTTTTCTTTCTGTTGCCTGGAGGTATGATCCTTGGAATTTTGTATTCTGTTCATCCCTGCAGAAATCATATTAATCTGTTCATAAATAGAGTTAGTTTGCAGATTATGGACATCAGAGTGTTGCAACTTGGCAGAAAATTTGAAAGAAATTGGTTTATTATCTATGACAGCATGAATACCAACTTCATTGACAGAAAATGGATACATTTGCGTGAGAAATGGAGTGCCAAGGATAATATTATAATTAAGATTCTTGACAAGAGTAAATGGAGTTTGGAAATAATAATCATTATTGAAAATGGATGCCTTAGAAAGTTTATAATTAATATGGAGTTTTTGACCATTAGCAATAGTCAAATGTTCAGTAGCATGTTCATAATATTGAGGAGGAATTAGGTCTTCCTTAATGCAATTAAGATCAGCGCCACTATCAAATAATGCAACGTCATTAATTTGGAAGTCATCATCAATAACTAATGTAATTGGACAAAACCATTTTTGAAAATGAAATCGGTGAATAATTTGAAGAAAATTTTCACTATCAATTGGAGTATCTGAAATTTGGACAGGATCAGTTGGTATAGGAGAACGTTCTGAAGTTTCTCCTATGTCAAAATTTTGGAGTAAAGTAATTTTTGCGTCAAGTTCTAAATTTTTTGTTTGTAGGTTCAAAACATTTTGCTCAAGATTTTGAATATGAGATTTTATTTGAATCACGTCTTTTTGAAGATCATAAGTATTAACTGGAGAAACAGATGGTTGATGGAATGGAGATTCATCAAGTATTTTTTGAAGACTAAAAGAAACTGGTTTTTTCTTTTCTTCAATAGGAGAAGATTTCAAAATAATTTCTCGTAATCTTTCATGATACTGTTTTTGGAGATTGTTATCTGGAATTTTTTCAATAATATCAAGAAGTAATTCCTTTTCTTTGTCTTTTTTGGAAATAACACAAAGTCCTTTGGGACAAAACTGGAGAGAATGATCAGAATTGAATTCATCAGAATCCTGATTATAGTCGAGCTGGTAAATAACATGATCAGAATCAGAATGATCAGATGCTTCTGGCTCATCCTGATTTAATTGGAAAATAGTGAGAAGTTTATCTCGTAAAGTTGGATCATCTTGAAAATTTCATTAATCTTATTTTTGAAATGGCAATTATTTGCTTTATGACCAGGTTTGCCACATTTATAGCAAATAATCTTTTACAAATCCTTTTTTGGAAATTCTTTTGGAAATGTTTTCTTTTGATAAAACGTATTAGAAGATGGAGTTCTTTTTTGGCGAAAATTGTGAATTTGTTTGCATTGTTGTTTTCGCACAGTGGAAGGAGCTTGGATATTTTTAAAGCCAAAGGCTTCACAGAAGGATCCAAGTTCTCTCCTTTGCTGAGCTTTTTCATTACCATACTTAGTTTGTATTTTGAGCTCATTGCAAAGAGTTAATCCTTCTCTCTTAATAAAGGCAAACAATTGTCCATATGTTAAATCGTCATAAGCAATTGTTTCTTGATTTGTTGCTTCTTTTAATTTTTGGAAAATTCGTTGAGCAAATAAATTCGGAAGTCCTGAAATAAATTTTTCTTTCCAAAATGATTGTTGGGCATCAGTTCTGCGAAGAATATTGGATAAAAAGGTATCTTTATACCATCTGTAATCATTTAAAGTTGGAGATCGAAGATTGGATAGGATCAAAGCATTGGAATTTAAATAATCTATGGAAGATCCAAGAAAATGGAGACTAATAGTTTAGATGAGAAGGATAACCCCGTCTTGTTCTTTCTGGGCATCTTCATGAAGATAAATGCTTTGTTGTTGTTCTGGTGTAAAAGTATTGTCCCACCAATTTTTTATTGCCCGGAAAATCTATCGACAATGGTAGAAGCAATTTGTGCATTTGTAAAATCATTGGAAGAGTATGCATTAGCAGCAATGCACATTCCGTGTAAAACTTTAGTAATTTCAAATTCTGATCTACCATCTATATTCCAATCATATAATTGATCTCCAGAATAAACATTTTGAGGACCATACGTTCCTCGTTCTTCAAATTGGAGGTCTGGAGGAGTAGGTCTAGAATAATAATTTCGCATTGGATTATTATTCCAGTTTTTATTGTAAATTCGATTTATTTGAGATGGAAAGTCATCATCTGAAGAAAAGTTTTTTGCAAGTTCTTTTGCCTTTTTATCTTTGTCTAGACATGTGATATTCTTGTCTAACTTGTCAGAGATTTTCTTCAAAATTGATTTATAACTAAGCCCAAATCCTTTTGATAAACTTGTTGGAACATGGATAAGTGGCCTAGAAATCTCATTTGGAAAAGTAGATGAACGGTTTTCATTAATAGAAATTCCATTCAATTTTTTGGATAAATCAGCAATTTCTTTGGAAGATTCTTTAGAAGATTCAGAGTCATAAATTTTTGGAGATAAAGAATTAATTTGGGTGAAGATGTGATCAACTTGTTTAGAAATAGTATGCAAAATGGTATTGGAAAAATTATTTTGTTCATAAACCTTTTTAATGTCTCCTAAAGTAGGACCTGATTTATCATCAGCATCTCTTCCTACTTTATATGGAGCAGCTTCACAAGTTCTTCCTTCCTCAAAAGGAACTCGTAAACCTGTTAATGGAGGATGAATAGAGGAAACTAATTCACCATTTTTGAGAATCCATTTTTGAGCAATATTGGACTTAACACATAAATCGGAAAATGGATAAGGGATTTTTAAATTACTTAAGTAAATTGGAAGCCATGTGAAAAATGGAATATTAGCACTTAATTCATTTAATTTGGAATAATATTTTTCACGAATAAACTCTGTAGCAGGTTTATCAAAATTGGAGAAAAACCAAAGTCGTTTTTCACGATTTCCTAGAGATTCAAAATCATTGGAAAGCATAGGTTTATTAATTTGAAAACCACCTTTTGTAATAGCATTTAAACTGGAGAAATTTTGAGTTTTCATTTCAGACTTAGTTGGTGATGAAAAATTATTTTCATCAACTATTTCTGGAATGAAATCTGAGTTTGGAAAAGTACTTAGTTTTTTAAAAGAACAAGAAGATCTTGTACCTTGAAAGTTATAATTAAAAGAAGATGCAAACTCCTTACTTGAATTAAATCGAATAAGAATGCTACCACCTGGTTGTTTATCCTTGGACTCTGTCAGAGAGGTTAGAATTGGCATTTCCCAAACAAATAGATCATCCTTTTGGGTAATCTGCTTCTTCTGAACTGAATTCTAATTGTCACCAAAAACCAGTTTCTTCATACTACTAAGTTTACCTTTCACCATGTTTACTGATAAACACGTCTAAAATGGCTAATTCGAGGGACCACTGAGGACCACCTGAGGGACCACCACACCTGGAACACCTACCCACGGCTTACCAACGGCTTTACAGGCTGACCAAACCCAGGCTGACCAATCAGCTGACCAAACCCAAACTCGCGACCACTCGAGAAGTGAGTGTTCAATAACAATGGTTAACAAGTACCCTTAGAGCACTCAGAACTTGGCTCTGATACCAGAAAAACACCTAGGACAGGGGAAGGGGAGATTAACTTAACAATACTGACCTATTTTGTATAGGAAATACACAAAGCTAACTAAAACTGACAAAGTAATTTTAAACATAAAATGGAAACATAGTTATTTAGAAATTTCTTATACAAACTAGGTCAGTACTTAAGGTTAATCTCCCCTTCCCCTGTCCTGGGTTATTTCCTGGTATCAGAGCCAAGTTCTGAGTGCTCTAAGGGTACTTGTTAACCATTGTTATTGAACACTCACTTCTCGAGTGGTCGCGAGTTTGGGTTGGTCAGCTTATTGGTCAGCCTGGGTTTGGTCAGCCTGAAAAGCCGTTGGTAAGCCGTGGTTAGATGTTCCAGGTGTGGTGGTCCCTCAGGTGGTCCTCAGTGGTCCCTCGAATTAGCCATTTTAGACGTGTTTATCAGTAAACATGGTGAAAGGTAAACTTAGTAGTATGAAGAAACTTCTTTTTGGTGACAGTAAGAATTCAGTTTAGAAGAAGCAGATTACCCAAAAGGATGATCTATTTGTTTGGAAAATGCCAATTCTAACCTCTCTGACAGAGTCCAAGGATAAACAACCAGGTGGTAGCATTCTTATTCGATTTAATTCAAGTAAGGAGTTTCCATCTTCTTTTAATTATAACTTTCAAGGTACAAGATCTTCTTGTTCTTTTGGAAAACTAAGTACTTTTCCAAACTCAGATTTCATTCCAGAACTAGTTGATGAAAATGATTTTCCATCACCAACTAAGTCTGAAATGAAACCTCTAAATTTTTCCAGTTTAAATGTTATTACAAAAGGTGGTTTCCAAATTAATAAACCTATGCTTTCCAATGATTTTGATTCTCCAGTACATCGTGAAAAACGACTTTGGTTTTTCTCTAATTTTGATAAACCTGCTACAGAGTTTATTCGTGAAAAATACTATTCCAAATTAATTGAGTTATCTGCTAATATTCCATTTTTCACATGGCTTCCAATTTACTTAAGTAATTTAAAAATCCCTTATCCATTTTCCGATTTATGTGTAAAGTCCAATATTGCTCAAAAATGGATTCTCAAAAATGGTGAATTAGTTTCCTTTATTCATCCCCCATTAACAGGTTTACGAGTTCCTTCTGAGGAAGGTAGAACTTGTGAAGCTGCTCCATATAAAGTAGGAAGAGATGCTGATGATAAATCAGGTCCTACTTTAGGAGACATTAAAAAGGTTTATGAACAAAATAATTTTTCCAATACCATTTTGCATACTATTTCCAAACAAGTTGATCACATCTTCACCCAAATTAATTATTTATCTCCAAAAAATTATGACTCTGAATCTTCTAAATAATCTTCCAAAGAAATTGATGATTTATCCAAAACATTGAATGGAATTTCTATTAATGAAAACCGTTCGTCTACTTTTCCAAATGAGATTTCTAGGCCACTTATCCATGTTCCAACAAGTTTATCAAAAGGATTTGGGCTTAGTAATAAATCAATTTTGAAGAAAATCTCTGACAAGTTAGACAAGAATGTCACATGTCTAGACAAAGATAAAAAGGCAAAAGAACTTGCAAAAAACTTTTCTTCAGATGATGAATTTCCATCTCAAATAAATCGAATTTACAATAAAACCTGGAATAATAATCCAATGCGAAATTATTATTCTAGACCTACTCCTCCATATCTTCAATTTGAAGAACGAGGAACTTATGGTCCTCAAAATGTTTATTATGGAGATCAACTATATGATTGGAATATAGATGGTATCAGAATTTGAAATTACTAAAGTTTTACACGAAATGTGCATTGCTGCTAATGCATACTCTTCCAATGATTTTACAAATGCACAAATTGCTTCTACCATTGCCGATGGATTTTCCGGTCAATTAAAAAATTGGTGGGACAATACTTTTACACCAGAACAGCAACAAAGCATTTATCTTCATGCCGAGAAAGAACAAGACGGGTTTATCCTTCTCATCCAAACTATTAGTCTCCATTTTCTTGGCTCTTCCATGGATTATTTAAATTCCAATGCTTTGATCCTATCCAATCTTCGATGTCCAACTTTAAATGATTACAGATGGTATAAAGATACCTTTTTATCCTATATTCTTCGCAGAACTGATGCCCAACAATCATTTTGGAAAGAAAAATTTATTTCAGGACTTCCAAATTTATTTGCTCAACGAATTTTCCAAAAATTAAAAGAACCAACAAATCAAGAAACAATTGCTTATGACGATTAAACATATGGACAATTGTTTGCCTTTATTAAGAGAGAAGGATTATCTCTTTGCAATGAGCTCAAAATACAAACTAAGTATGGTAATGAAAAAGCTCAGTAAAGGAGAGAACTTGGATCATTCTGTGAAGCCTTTGGCTTTGAAAAAATCCAAGCTCCTTCCACTGTCCGAAAACAACAATTCAATCAAATTCACAATTTTCGCCAAAAAAGAACTCCATCTTCTAATACGTTTTATCAAAAGAAAACATTTCCAAAAGAATTTCCAAAAAAGGATTTCCAAAAGATTATTTGCTATAAATGTGGCAAACCTGGTCATAAAGCAAATAATTGCCATTTCAAAAATAAGATTAATGAAATTTTTCAAGATGATCCAGCTTTACGAGATAAACTTCTCACTATCTTCCAATTAAATCAGGATGAGCCAGAAGCATCTGATCATTTTGATTCTGATCATGTTATTTACCAGCTCGACTATAATCAGGATTATGATGAATTCAATTCTGATCATTCTCTCCAGTTTTGTCCCAAAGGACTTTGTGTTATTTCCAAAAAAGACAAAGAAAATGAATTACTTCTTGATATTTTAGAAAAAATTCCAGATAACAATCTCCAGAAACAGTATCTTGAAAGATTACGAGAATTTATTTTGAAATCTTCTCCTATTGAAGAAAAGAAAAAACCAGTTTCTTTTAGTCTTTAAAAAATACTTGATGAATCTCCATCCCATCAACCATCTGTTTCTCCAGTTAATACTTATGATCTTCAAAAAGATGTGCTTCAAATAAAATCTCATATTCAAAATCTTGAGCAAAATGTTTTGAACCTACAAACAAAAAATTTAGAACTTGACGCAAAAATTACTTTACTCCAAAATTTTGACATAGGAGAAACTTCAGAACGTTCTCCTATACCAACTGATCCTGTCCAAATTTCAGATACTCCAATTGATAGTGAAAAATTTCTTCAAATTATTCACCGATTTCATTTTCAAAAATGGTTTTGTCCAATTACATTAGTTATTAATGATGACTTCCAAATTAATGACGTTGCATTATTTGATAGTGGCGCTGATCTTAATTGCATTAAGGAAGACCTAATTCCTCCTCAATACTATGAACATGCTACTGAACATTTGACTATTGCTAATGGTCAAAAACTCCATATTAATTATAAACTTTCTAAGGCATCCATTTTCAATAATGATTATTATTTCCAATCTCCATTTACTCTTGTCAAGAATCTTAATTATAATATTATTCTTGGCACTCCATTTCTCACTCAAATGTATCCATTTTCTGTCAATGAAGTTGGTATTCATACTGTCATAGATAATAAACCAATTTCTTTCAAATTTCTGCCAAGTTGCAACACTCTGATGTCCATAATCTCCAAACTAACTCTATTTATAAACAGATTAATATGATTTCTGCAGGGATGAACAGAATGCAAAATTCCCAGGATCATACCTCCAGGCAACAGAAAGAAAAAGGTATAGTAATTCATCCTACAGAAAACGTTTCTCTTTCTATAAACCAATCCTCCAATTTATTAAATTACCCTCCAAATTCCTATGCTCGAACACTATCAGAAACAGCTCCTCCAATTACCCATCCAGATACTATTGATATTTCATATCACCTAAAACAACATTATGCTACTTTATGTTTAACCAACTTTACCTCCAACACATTTTCTTCTCAAGACGAGTTTAACCACAAAATATCCAAATATGTCAAAACTAAACTCCCAGATGGCTTCAATTGGTTTACTTTTGAAATCACTTAACCAATCCAATATTACCGCAATATCCTTCATGACACAAATTCTTGTTTCATTAAGGATAATATTAGCACCACAACAAATTATTCCAAATGCCTGATTTTCCATGTTATTACCAATATTGAATGGACAAATCTTCATACTTCTCTTTCAAAAGCCAAAACCTTCTCTTCCAATTTTCTTGATCTAAAACTTCCACAGACTTACAATTTTTATGATTATGTACATGCATGGCATTGTGCATTCTTACATTCTTACTCCAAAGTTATAACCATTCTTGGTTTTTTAGTTTTCATCCTGACTGTCTTCAGAAAAACGTGACATTTCCAATATGGTTCCTTGAATGCTGGGATAGTTACGGAGCAATTCCTGATATTTTCCCAGACAACCTTTTAACCTCTTTCCAACATTATTATTCCAAAGTGACACTACCTGAAGGCTTCAAATTCTCCAGTATTATTTATTTTTGTCAAATATTTTGGATTTCATGGATTATGTGCTGGAATTATTCCCTTTCCAGACTCACTGAATCCAGACCTTATTTTTTGACTCGTGATTATCGGGTCAAATGGGACAGGGGAAGGGGAGATTAACCCTAAGTACTGACCTAGTTTGTATAAGAAATACACAAAACTAACTAAAATGAAGAAGGGATAACTAAAATGAAGAAGGGAAGAAGAAACTTTGATCGAAACTTGAAATTACCATTAGACCCCAAACACATTTCCTAATATCAACCCATGCAATCGCCACAAAACCGCAAACACAAAAACTGCCCTGTTGAACTTGTTTTAGCCATGGGAGATGAAGTTGATCCCCCTACCAATTGGCGTGAGACAACGAGGATATTAGAAGAGGAAAGGAGGGAGAGTGATGCAAGAATGGCCTTGTTACAAGACCAAGTTAGGCAGCTCTCAGTGAGACTCAATCACCAACGAGAAGGAGGTGATGATTCAGATGATGCAAGTGACATAACCTTGCGTCCTAGAAGGCCTAATCATCGACTTTCTAATGATATCAAGGTTGATATACCTGACTATGATGGTAAACTTGATCCTGATGAATTTGTTGAATGGATTAGAACCATTGAAAGAGTATTTGATTACAAGCAAATTCCGGAGGACAAGAGAGTGAAGCTTGTAGCATTAAAATTGAGGAAGTATGCCTCAACTTGGTGGGCGAGTGTGTGTGTCAAAGAGAGAAAGATTGGGAAAGGAGAAAGTAAAGAGTTGGGAGAAAATGAAGAAACTTCTCAAACAGAAATTTTTGCCAACATACTATGTGCAAGAGAATTTCTCAATGTTCCATCACCTCAATCAAGGAACTAAAACGGTTGAAGAGTATGCAAGAGAGTTCGAGGCCTACATCATGAAATGTGATGTAATGGAGGATAAGCCTCAAACATTGGTGCGTTTCTTAGGAGGCTTGGACCCTTCTATTGCAAATGTGGTTGAGTTGCACTCATACTCAACCTTAGAGGAGCTAGTTCTGTTAGCTCACAAGGTGGAACGCCAAAACAAAAATAAATCCAAAGGTAAATGGGATTCTTCTCGAACCTTTACCAAATCCACTCGATACTCAAAACCAAACCCAACCCCTTCTAAGCCAAACACATCTTACTCTTCTAAACCACCCCAAAAGAATGAAACTAAGCCTAATGTGCCAAGCACCCCTCGAAGGTGTTATAGGTGCCAAGGACTAGGGCACATTGCCTCTGAATGTCCTAACAAAAAGGTCATAAGTCTTGCGGAGTATGAAGCCATAGATGATGGTTATGAAGAAGAGGAGGATGTGGAAAATGTCGAGGAAGAAGAAGAAGGGCGTTACATAGGACCAGCTGATGGTGAATGTTTAGTAGTGAGGATAACTCTTAGTGGCCTAGCTACTAATGAAGATCAAATGCAAAGAAAGGCTATCTTTCACACAAGGTGCACCATATGAGGCAAAGTTTGCTCCTTAATCATTGATGGTGGCAGTTGCACCAACGTGGCTTCTCAAACTTTGGTCACTAAACTAAACTTAAACACTACTCCTCATCCTAATCCATATGTGATACAATGGTTAAATCAAGGAAAGGGAATACATGTTTCTTCACGTGTATTACTAGCCTTCACTATTGGAAAGGAGTATAATGAAGAGTTGTGGTGTGATGTCATTCCCATGGATGCGTGACATGTTCTATTGGGAAGACCATGGATGTTTGATAGGAAGGTGATTCATGATGGCTACAAGAACACCTATGCCTTTGTGAAGAATTAAAAGAAGATTGTTTTGACTCCTTTGTATCCACGGCAAAAGGAGCAATCCAATAATCAAGAAAAGAAACCGGTGTCCCTAACCATTCTTATCAAATCCTCCTATCATGAGTATGAATCATTTCAAGAACTCATCTTGAGTGGTTTAGATCAAACTCCCCATCCACCACCCGAACCACAACACCCCTTGTTAACCCCTTTGCGTAAACAATTCAAACATGTTTTTCCACAAGAAATACCCCCTGGCCTACCCCCTAAACGAGACATCCAACACAAAATTGACCTTGTTCCCGGAGTTAGCCTACCTAACAAACCTGCCTATAGAATAAATCCTAAAGAAACTGAAGAAATAAGAAGGCAAGTGGAGGAATTGAAGGTGAAAGGCATGATTAGGGAGTCTCTTAGCCCTTGTGTTGTCCCTACATTGCTAGTACCTAAGAAAAATGGTGAATGGCGCATGTGTGTTGATAGTAGGGCCATCAACAAGATCACTATAAAGTATCGTTTTCCTATTCCTAGGTTAAATGATCTTTTAGATGATTTACATGGTTCGAAAGTCTTCTCAAAGATAAACCTAAGGAGTGGCTATAATCAAATTCGAATCCATGAAGGGGATGAGTGGAAGACAGCCTTTAAAACAAAGGAAGGGTTGTATGAATGGCTAGTTATGCCATTTGGATTATCAAATGCACCGAGCACATTCATGAGATTGATGAACCAAACTGATATGATTACTAAGCCAAGCACACCTAATAATCAACTAGAAACACGAATCTTGAACTTTCTTGGATTCAAGAACAAAGTAACTCAAACAAAGTAACAAAGATCCGGATATTTCTTGGTTTAAAGATCACTCCTGAACTCTAAATAAGAATCTAAACACTCTTAAGATCACTCCTGAAACTAAGATGTTTAACACTAAACACTTAACACTCCTGAAAAGTCTTTAATGGTTCGATTAATGTAGCTTACAAGCAAAACAATAATCAAGAGTAAATCTTTTAAACAAACTGCAATCTAAACTTTCATTAATAATTAAAACCGCCTTATATAGGCTACACTCCTATTATAACTAGAACTCTAATAAGATAAGAATAAAACAAAACAAGATAAAACTCCTAAACACCACACGCTTTATATCTTTTAACATGTTGATGCTCACTAGAGTTCTAACCAGCATATAACTCCTAGCAACCGAATAAAACTAACCAAAAGTATTTAAAATACATAACACTTCTAACAGAACTAGAAGTCTATGCAACAACCAAGTCCCAACAGAACTAGGACTCTTCCTTTCGATCTTTCTTCCACCTTTCACGCCTCTTCTTCATCAAGCCAAGTAACAACACACGCCAACACTTGCTTGTTTCCTCTAAACCGAAATCCCATTTGCTCCATAACCAAGTCAATAGGTTCTTCAAGTACAAGTGCCTTTGCATCCGCATCATTCTCCCCCTCCACAAAAGAATTTGCCCTCAAATTCTCATCATCATAGTAAGGAGACAAATGACCCACATTAAACGTGGCACTTACACTTCCAAAGTCATCCGACAAATCTATCTTATAAGCACTATCTCCAACGACACCAACCACCTCAAATGGACCATCTGCCCTAGGCATTAGCTTGTTTTTCCTCTTGCTAGGAAACCGTTCTTTCCTCAAATGCACCCATACAAGATCACCAACCTTGAAAACTGGTTGTTTGCGCCCTTTGTTAGCCCTTGTCTTGTATTGAATGTTCATCTTTTCGATCCTTGCCTTGACTTGCTCATAAGTTTTGTTGAATGCGTCTAACCTCTTCTTTGCATCCGTGTGAATTTCATGCTTATGTAATACAACAAAATCAATAGGGAATAGAGGATTAACACCGTAAACTACCTCAAATGGTGATCGAGAAGTTGTAGACGAATGTGCTATATTGTAGGCAAACTCAGCATGAGCGAACTTGATGTCCCAATCCTTTTGAGTCTTGCTCACCAACCCTCGCAACAAAGACCCCAAAGTTCGATTAGTAACCTCGGTTTGCCCATCAGTTTTGGGATGGTGGCTTGTACTAAAGAGCAACTTAATACCAACCATGCGACAAAGACACCTCCAAAAATGACTTAGGAACTTAGAGTCTCTATCAGATACAATGCTCCTTGGAATACCATGCAACCTAATGATCTCCCTAAAGTACAAATCAGCCACATGAGTTGCATCATCAGTTTTATGCATAGGAACAAAATGAGCCATCTTGGAGAATCGATCCACAACCACCATTATAGCATCTTTCCCCCTTTGAGTTCGAGGCAACCCTACAATGAAATCCATGCTTACACTATCCCAAGGGTGACTAGGCACAGGCAAAGGTGTATAAAGGCCCTTGTGGAAGGTACTCTTTGCTTTTTGACATGTAGCACACCTAGTAACCACCAAATGAACGTCCTTCACCATATGCGGCCAATAAAAGTTCTCTTGAAGGGTATCAAGAGTCTTTTGCATGCCAAAATGGCCAGCCACTCCTCAACTATGCACCTCTCTAACAAGCAAACCCCTCACTCCACACTTAGGCACACACAACTTGCCGCCCTTAAACAAAAACCCCTAGTGTACCACAAAGGCTCCATCCGATTTTTCAATCTTCTCCCCAAAATTAGCATCCCCTTTGTACAATTCTTTCAAGTGTGCAAAACCCAACACATGTGCATCCACCACTGCCAACAAATATGAACGCCTCGACAAAGCATCATCAACCACATTAGACTTACCTTCCTTGTATTTGGATGAAAACGTGAATGATTGAAAGAACTCCACCCATTTAGCATGTCGATGGTTGAGTTTTTGTTGACCATGGATGTACTTCAAAGCTTCATGATCCGAGTGAAGTATAAAAGGTTTTGGCCGTAAGTAGTGGCGGGGCGCGGATGTGTCGTTGTGCACCGCACCCAACCAAAGATAAAATTTCTCCTACTCTCTTTTACACTAAGCTAGTATAATGGAAGTAGGGGTCGTATCCACAAGGAAACAGGGACGAGTTTAATACTCAGCGTGATTCAAAACCTAGATTAAGCTAAGGGCCGAGAAACCTAATAACAAAGGGGGGGTTTCAAGTAGATTATAAACAACTAAAACTACCTAGCATACAAATAAAATGAGAAATCAATATGGAAAGATCTTGAATCCGATTAACATCCACTTCAATTCATTATCGATCCTTGAACCTCCACTCTAATTATTTCCATAATTATCTATTGTCGAGAACTAATCTCGCATTCTCCTTATTCTTAGTTGAATAGCACGATCAGCGTGACTATAAAACCCTAACTAAAGGATAACCTAGTCCGATCTGCGTCTAAGTTCAATCCAATAGCATTAATAAACACAGAGAACCAATAGACCTGCTAATGTCATACACGCGATAAACATTCAACAGTTGATTCAATTTCCCTAAGAAATAACCAAGAAGATCTGCATCTAAGTTACTCCCTAGTTTGCTACCAATTGATAAAAGAATAAAACAATTCGATTCTATTCTTAAATCTAGCATTAGATTAATTACACAATCAAACTAGTAACGTTCCTAGCATAATTATGCAATAATCATAGATCACAAGCATAGAATTTGAACCATAATCAAGGAAAATAGAAAGAGAGGAAAGATCTCACAATAACGGTTGAAGCTTCATGTTAATTTCTTCAAGAACAGTTCAAGCTACAATCCGATAGCAAAAACCAAATCCATAGTTGAAATCCCTAAAAACTAAACTAAGAAATGAAAACTAAAACTAGGAAATGAAGAACAAAGACTAAGAAATGAAGAACAAAGAGAAATGAAGAAGGAAAGATTAAAAGAGAATCATGAAGAAGGAAGGATGAGGAGAGGAGTATCCTCTCTCTCTCTTCAAGCTTGCTGCTCCAAGGCCTACATTTCAGCTCTCCTCTTCGTACTCCTCTTCGTCTCCCCCAAAAATTAGGTTTTAGGAAGCTTTTAAACCCCGCACAAAATCGTGGCCCCAAGTCGTCTTAAGCGTCGCGAGTCGCGACACTGGTCGCGAGTCGCGAAGATCGCACTGCCATCCGCGCACAATTGTTGGGCAAAGGCTGGTCGCGAGCCGCGAAGTACCTCGCGAGTCGCGAAGGCAGGGTTCGCGAGTCGCGAGCTCCTTCGCGAGCCGCGAGCTGCTGCTGGGCAGGCTCCCCATCGCTGTACTGCTGGGCGAGGCTGCTGGGCTGCCGAGCTGCTGGGCTGCCGAGCTGCTGGAGGGGCGAGGCTTGCGATGCTTGGTTGGTGATGACGCTGGGCTCGCTTAGGCTTGCGGTGGAGTTTGGTTGTGTGTTTCTTGGCTTGGGCTTGCGGTGGAGTTTGGCTTGTGATGCTCGGCTTAAATACATTTCACCTTGAGAGCTCGGAATGCATGACATTAACACAACTTATCTCGCAAAACTCCGAACTTCCGCTAAGGGTTAAATAAAACACGAATGTTAACAATTACAATCAAACCCTTAGCAAAGTGCACCCAAAATAACATATACACAACGTATAACTTGGGCGTATCAAATACCCCCACACTTGAACTTTACTCGACCTCGAGTAAACTCAAAATGAGGGTCACCAAATAAATCTTCACCCAAATTATCAGCACCAACCTCTCTCTCCACCAACAACATCATCATCACATCTTAACGAAATACGCTCAAAATCTAAACGTAAGGGATAATGATTCCCCCACACTTAGCTTCAAGCTACTATCAGAAATACAGACGCGACAACAATAATCACCAAACGACAACCAAAATGTGAGCTCAAATCCTGAAGGATCTCAAAGGAGTTGAGCTCACTCAAACGCCACCATCAAAATGACAACTCGCCTAAAACCTCAAAAGACAAACTACTACTACTACAACCAACCTAGATAAGCAAGCCATGGAACAAAGACAAAAAGGGATAAATTCCATGCTTACTCCCAAAAACAAACAATCAACCAAAAGAATGTGAAAGCAAAAATAAATAGATCTTCACAAAACAAAGGATGAATTCACTAACCCAACCCGAAGACACCTTCCGCCTTATGACACCAACTCCGGCAAATGAGTTTTCCAAATACAAAATTCTCTCTTAATCTCTCATTTTGCCTAGGAGCCCTTTCGGGTTTTCATCCTAGCTTCTCACATTTCTTTTTTCATCTCACCATCTTACCCGCTCAATATAAGCCACTTTTTTGCATAGGTTGCCCTTTCGGGTTTTCAACCTATCCGGGCCCCCATTTTTGCCTGAGTCGCCCACCCTTGTGGGTTTTCAACTCAACGGGTTTCATTTCATCATCATTTTTTTTATTTTTTTTATTTTTTTCATTTTTTTTCATTTTTTCAAATTGAAAGTAATAAATACAACATAGATACATGAGAATGAGAATACCCTCCCCCCTACTTAAACTACACATTGTCCTCAATGTGATGACAATGAGAAGAAAAAGGAAACTGAAAATGGGGGGGGATAGAAAATCGAGCAAATCGAAGATCGAATGCTCAAGACTCATGACCAAACAATCCGTCAAACTCAAATTTCTTAACAACACCATCTCAAATCTCCGAAATCAACTCACAACCCTCTCCCTCAAATCACTCAAACAAATGGCAAATTCAAAAGTTTTAAATTTTTGAGATTGACACCTAGCTCAAGAGATCGAAAAGATACAACAATCTCCCCGTTCCAATTTCACCAACTCCTAGCTGTTGAACTCCTCCCAACGGGTTTTCTTTTGTGGACTTTGGCTCAAAGTGGATTAAGATTTGTTGTGGTTCTTTTTAGTGGGTGGGCGGTGGGTGAAATAAAATTTGTTGTGGTGGTGGAAATTTGATGAGAAATAAAGGAAAAGAAAGAAAATAAAAAAGGTCTCGGGTTGCCTCCCGAGAAGCGCTGTTGTTTAAAGTCGTTAGCTCGACTTAGTACCTTAGGCTCAATCATTGGGATTGTGCTCCATGTGTGACAATGGTGGTTCCATGTCAATCTCCACTTCAAGTACCTGCAAAACTGATTGACAAGAACTCTTGCAATGCATCGTTAGTACCTAGCTTACTACATCATGGTTGAGCATATAACATTAGATTATATCCAAAACCTAGCATTAAGTCAACAACAAACATCAACTAGTAGTACTCCTAGCTAATCCAAGTCATGACCATTAATAAAAATATTTAAAGCTAGACAATAACCACGATATAGAGTAAATCTTACAATAAACCGTCAAAAGCTTCAATCAACCATCCTCAAGAGAGTGGCCAACCAAAAACAAAGAGCACAAGCAATACCATCCAAAAATCACGCTAAATACAAACAAGTAACACCGTTTCCCCGGCAACGGCGCCAAAATTTGGCGGGGCGCGGATGTGTCGTTGTGCACCGCACCCAGCCAAAGATAAAATTTCTCCTACTCTCTTTTACACTAAGCTAGTATAATGGAAGTAGGGGTCGTATCCACAGGGAAACAGGGACGAGTTTAATACTCAGCGTGATTCAAAACCTAGATTAAGCTAAGGGCCGAGAAACCTAATAACAAAGGGGGGGTTTCAAGTAGATTATAAACAACTAAAACTAACTAGCATACAAATAAAATGAGAAATCAATATGGAAAGATCTTGAATCCGATTAACATCCACTTCAATTCATTATCGATCCTTGAACCTCCACTCTAATTATTTCCATAATTATCTATTGTCGAGAACTAATCTCGCATTCTCCTTATTCTTAGTTGAATAGCACGATCAGCGTGACTATAAAACCCTAACTAAAGGATAACCTAGTCCGATCTGCGTCTAAGTTCAATCCAATAGCAGCAATAAACACAGAGAACCAATAGACCTGCTAATGTCATACACGCGATAAACATTCAACAGTTGATTCAATTTCCCTAAGAAATAACCAAGAAGATCTGCATCTAAGTTACTCCCTAGTTTGCTACCAATTGATAAAAGAATAAAACAATCTGATTCTATTCTTAAATCTAGCATTCGATTAATTACACAATCAAACTAGTAACGTTCCTAGCATAATTATGCAATAATCATAGATCACAAGCATAGAATTTGAACCATAATCAAGGAAAAATAGAAAGAGAGGAAAGATCTCACAATAACGGTTGAAGCTTCATGTTAATTTCTTCAAGAACAGTTCAAGCTACAATCCGATAGCAAAAACCAAATCCATAGTTGAAATCCCTAAAAACTAAACAAAGAAATGAAAAGTAAAACTAGGAAATGAAGAACAAAGACTAAGAAATGAAGAACAAAGAGAAATGAAGAAGGAAAGATGAAAAGAGAATCATGAAGAAGGAAGGATGAGGAGAGGAGTATCCTCTCTCTCTCTTCAAGCTTGCTGCTCCAAGGCCTACATTTCAGCTCTCCTCTTCGTACTCCTCTTCGTCTCCCCCAAAAATTAGGTTTTAGGAAGCTTTTAAACCCCGCACAAAATCGTGGCCCCAAGCCGTCTTAAGCGTCGCGAGTCGCGAAGATCGCACTGCCATCCGCGCACAATTGTTGGGCAAAGGCTGGTCGCGAGCCGCGAAGTACCTCGCGAGTCGCGAAGGCAGGGTTCGCGAGTCGCGAGCTCCTTCGCGAGCCGCGAGCTGCTGCTGGGCAGGCTCCGCATCGCTGTGCGATGGCTGTGCTGCTGGGCGAGGCTGCTGGGCTACTGGGCGAGGCTGCTGGGCTACTGGGCGAGGCTGCTGGGCTGCCGAGCTGCTGGAGGGGCGAGGCTTGCGATGCTTGGTTGGTGATGACGCTGGGCTCGCTTAGGCTTGCGGTGGAGTTTGGTTGTGTGTTTCTTGGCTTGGGCTTACGGTGGAGTTTGGCTTGCGATGCTCGGCTCAAATGCATTTCACCTTGAGAGCTCGGAATGCATGACATTAACACAACTTATCTCGCAAAACTCCGAACTTCCGCTAAGGGTTAAATAAAACACGATTGTTAACAATTACAATCAAACCCTTAGCAAAGTGCACCCAAAATAACATATACACAACGTATAACTTGGGCGTATCAAGTAGTGTGACCAATGATCCAAGGCACGTACAATTGCATAAAACTCTCTATCATAGTTAGAGTAGTTCAATTTAGCACCGTTCAACTTCTCACTGAAATACGAAATTGGTCGTTTTTCTTGCAATAACACCGCACCAATGCCTACACCACTTGCATCACACTCCACTTCAAATAACTTGTGGAAATCGGGTAGTGCTAAAACAGGAGCACTACAAAGCTTACCCTTTACCTCCTCAAAAGCTTGTTGTGCTACAGATGTCCAACTAAACTCCCCCTTCTTCAACAACTCAGTAATAGGTGCCATAAGAGAGGAGAAGTTTCGAATGAATCTCCTATAGAACGAAGCCAAACCATGAAAACTTCGACATTCCGAAGCATTTTGAGGTGCTAACCAAGAAGAAATAGCCTTCACCTTTTCAGGATCAACATGAACACCCTCCTTGGAAACAATATACCCCAAAAACGCCACACTAGAGACAAGAAACCCACATTTCTCTAGTTTACCATATAGTTGCTGCTCTCTAAGTTTCTCAAACAAGCTACGCAAATGCAACAAATGCTCTTCGATGCTCTTACTATAAATAAGGATGTCATCCAAGTAAACAACAACAAACTTATTACGAAAGGGTCGAAGTACCTCATTCATCAATCTCATGAAAGAGCTAGGCGCGTTGCATAGGCCAAATGGCATGACCATCCACTCGTACAACCCTTGTTTAGTTTTGAATGCAGTCTTCCATTCATCACCTTCTCTAATTCGCATTTGATGGTAGCCACTTCGAAGATCAATCTTAGAAAACACCGAAGCTCCATGCAATTCGTCCAACATGTCCTCCAACCTAGGCATAGGGAACCTATATTTCACTGTTATATTATTGACTGCCCTACTATCAATGCACATCCTCCATGTTTCATCCTTCTTAGGAACTAGCAAAGCTGGAACCGCACATGGACTCATGCTTTCCCTCACATACCCCTTCTCAATCAAATCCTCGATTTATCTTTGCAATTCCCTTGATGCTAGAGGGTCACATCTATAAGCCAGTTTGTTTGGTAATGGGGCGCCAGGCACAAGATCTATGGCATGTTCTATACCCCTCAATGGTGGTAAACCTTGCGGCAATTCCTCGGGAAAAACATCCCCAAACTCTTTCATCAAGGACTCCAACCTCTCGTCACTAGGTCCTTTGATGCTAGTAGCAGTGTGTCTTACAACCAAGGCATAAGCACAGCCTTCCTCCTCTACTTCACGCACAAATTCTCTCGATGAAAGGAACAAACTTGTTGCCTTTGGAGCTTGTTTGGTTGCTACTGAATTGGGGGCTAAAGGATGCAAACAGACCCTCTTAGTACCAACCAACACCGAGTATACATTGGAATCCCCTTCATGAATTACCTTCCTATCAAATTGCCAAGGTCTCCCTAGCAATAGATGGCACGCACTCATAGGCAACACATCACACCACAATTCATCTTTGTACCCTCCTATGGAAAACGTGACCAAGGCTTGTTTCTTTACCCTTATACCCGTACTATCATCCAGCCAACTCAACTTGTATGGCTTGGGGTGTTCCCTCATGGCCAAATTAAGCTTTGACACTACATCAGCCGCAATAACGTTCGTGCAAGAGCCACTATCTATGATTACATTGCACGTGTGTTCTCCTACCTTGCACCTAGTATGGAAAAGATTCTCTCTTTGCTCTTTGCTAGGCGTGTGGGCTACATGTAAAGCACGTCTCACCACACCAACCAACCTCGAATCATCTTCCGCAAAGGCATCCTCCTCTTCTTCTTCTCCTACTATGTGCATCTCCTCCGGAACAAATTCATAGAGTTCCTCTTCCTCTTGCAACTCTAAATATTATCTCATAGTGAGAGCCTTCCTTGTAGGACAGTTGCTTGCTATGTGCCCACGCCCTTGACACTTGAAACATTTTCTCATCTCTTCAAACTTGTCTTTTGGCACAAAGACCTTTGCTTTCTCGCCCTTGGTATCTTCCTTGGCCAGACTATCTTTCTTTGGCCCTTCGAACCACTTTGAATAAGACGGGGCTGCCTTAGTCTTGGACGAGCTTGCATCGAACTTGTTATGGTATGAGGTCTTAGGCTTGTCTTCTTTCTCATGAGCTTCAAATCTCATGGCTAACTTCGTCACATCATCAAACGTGTGATAAGTAGACACTTCGATTTTCTTTGCAATCGACCTATTCAGCCCTTTGATGTACCTCGCCACTTTCATGGTTTTCTTCTCCTCCAAGTCACATACAAGGCATAGCTTGTCTAATTCCATGGTGTATTCATGAACACTAAGCGCTTCTTGGCTCAAAGTTGTGAGCTTTATGTATTGCTTTTGTTCATAATCACTCGGCAAGAACTTCTCTTTAAGCTTCTCCTTTAGTTTCATCCAACTACCAAGTTTTTCCTTCCCTTTCTTGGCACGTTTAGCCTTTAAACTTTCAAGCCAAATACCAGCATATTTGGTTAGTCTAATCGAGGCTATTTTAAAACGTTTCTTATCATCGAAGCCCCTATAATCACATACCTTCTCCAATTGTCGGATCCATTCCAACAAATCTTCAGGGGTGCTATCCCCCGTGTAGTCTTCTAACTTCAACCCACGATCATCATTGTATGAAGTTTTGTTGGCCTTGTCCTCATAGTTTTCGGCCTCATCATCTGAATGTACCCCTACAAACGCCGAACTATTTGGATCAAGTCTCTTCTCTACAATCGAAACAAGAGCATCCATTCTCGTTTCTAATCTACTCATTTTGCTTGAGTCTTTGTTTTGTTGGATTTGGGTATTGAATTGAAGTTTAACAAGGTCTTGCACTTGCTTAGTTAGTTTCTCCATCTCGGACTCCATTGTCACAACCAACGTGCAAGCTTAGCTTCCCACGCTTCCTACTCACCTCTTGCACCGCAAAGATTAAATCTTGGATGTGAAAGATTGAATCTTGGAAGCTTAATAGCACGGATCTTGATAAGAAAAGAAGAATCCCTTCTATTCTCACCCACCTGGAAGCTCTGATACCACTTGATATGATTACTAAGCCAAGAACACCTAATAATCAACTAGAAACACGAATCTTGAACTTTTTTGGATTCAAGAACAAAGTAACTCGAACAAAGTAACAAAGATCCGGATATTTCTTGGTTTAAAGATCACTCCTGAACTCTAAACAAGAATCTAAACACTCTTAAGATCACTCCTGAAACTAAGATGTTTAACACTAAACACTTAACACTCCTGAAAAGTCTTTAATGGTTCGATTAATGTAGCTTACAAGCAAAACAATAATCAAGAGTAAATCTTTTAAACAAACTGCAATCTAAACTTTCATTAATAATTAAAACCGCCTTATATAGGCTACACTCCTATTATAACTAGAACTCTAATAAGATAAGAATAAAACAAAACAAGATAAAACTCCTAAACACCACACGCTTTATATCTTTTAACATGTTGATGTTCACTAGAGTTCTAACCAGCATATAACTCCTAGCAACCAATAAAACTAACCAAAAGTATTTAAAATACATAACACTTCTAATAGAACTAGAAGTCTATGCAACAACCAAGTCCCAACAGAACTAGGACTCTTCCTTTTGATCTTTCTTCCACCTTTCACGCCTCTTCTTCATCAAGCCAAGTAACAACACACGCCAATACTTGCTTGTTTCCTCTAAACCGAAATCCCATTTGCTCCATAACCAAGTCAATAGGTTCTTTAAGTACAAGTGCCTTTGCATCCGCATCACAAACCTTGAAGCCTTTCTTGGTCGGTTTGTAGTGGTGTACTTTGATGACATATTGGTGTATAGCAAGAGTGAATTGGAGCATGTTGATCATATACACCAAGTATGTGAAGTCTTGGAGAGGGAACAACTCTATGGAAACCTTGAGAAGTGTCATTTCTTATCAAATCAGGTTGCCTTTCTTAGCTTCCTTGTTTCACACGAGGGCATTGAAGTGGATGAGAAGAAGGTGCAAGCCATTAGAGAATGGCCTATTCCATGTTCAATCCAACAAGTAAGAAGTTTCCATGGCCTAGCTTCTTTTTATAGAAGGTTTGTTCGAGATTTTAGTAATCTCATGGCTCCTATTAATGAGATTACTAAACTTAAGCATTTTGAATGGAGTCCTCAAGCACAAAAGGCCTTTGAAGAGGTTAAGCTTCGACTCACACCAGCCCCTATCTTAGCTTTACCAAGCTTTGAAGACATCTTTGAAGTAGAATGTGATGCTTCTGGAGTTGGTATTGGTGCGGTCCTTTCTCAAAGTGGACGCCCCATAGCCTATTTTAGTGTGAAATTAAATGAAGCTAAGAGGAGGTATTCTACCAATGACAAAGAGTTCTATGCTCTTGTGAGGTCCCTTGATCATTGGCGGCATTATTTGATTGCAAAGGAATTCATTTTGCACTCGGATCATGAGGCCCTCAAGTACTTGCAAAGCCAACAAAAACTTCAACCACACCATGCCAAGTGGGTAGAGTTTTTGCAAGCTTATCATTTTGTGATCAAGCACAAATCCGGAAAGATGAACAAGGGTGCTGATGCCTTGTCAAGAAGGTACCTATTGCTTACTTCTCTTAGAAACCGAGTCATTGGTTTGGAGGTATTGAAGGAAAGTTATGTTGATGATCCGGACTTTGGTGAGATCTTTGCAAAATGTCAAGTTCATGCTAATGGAGATTATCATGTCTATGATGGATTTCTATTCAAGAACAAGAGGCTATGCGTGCCTAAACATAGTGTGAGAGAATCACTCATTCGAGAATTTCATGAAGGTCGCCTTGCTGGACACTTTGGCATTGAGAAGACCTATACATTGGTGAGTGATTATTTCTTTTGGCCTAGATTGATGAAGGATGTTGAATACATAGTAACAAGGTGTGTGGCTTGCCAACACGTCAAGGGTCACTCTCTTCCTCAAGGCCAACACTTACCTCTTCCTACACCACAAGCACCATGGGAGGACATAAGCCTTGATTTTGTCACGGGGCTTCCTAGAACAAGGCACAACAAAGATGCAGTGATGGTGGTGGTTGATAGGTTCTCAAAGATGACTCATTTCATCCCTAGCCATACTACTCATGATGCGGTTCAAACGGCTCTCTTGTACTTTAAGGAGGTGGTTCGTTTACATGGAGTTCCAAGAAGCATGGTGAGTGATCGAGACACAAAGTTCTTAAGTCATTTTTGGCTTACATTGTGGAAGGAGATGGGAACCAAGTTGAAGTTTAGCACATCATCTCATCCACAAACCGATGGCCAAACCGAGGTAACTAATCGAACCTTGGGAACTTTGTTAAGGGCTCTAGCTACTAAGAGTCCAAGGCAATGGGAAGACATGCTACCCCATGCTGAATTTGCATATAATAGGGTGCCTCATAAGATTACTGGTTTGAGTCCCTTCGAAGTTGTCTATGGGATCAATCCATGTACTCCTCTTGATTTGGCTCCCCTCCCAATTCGAGACAACTTTAGCAAGGAGGCTGATGAACGAGCCAAGGAGATCAAGAAGCTCCATGAACTTGTGAGAGCAAGAATCATTCGTGCTAATGAGAAGATTAAACAAAGAATTGACAAGAGAAGGCAAGATGTTCAATTCTCTCCTGGAGATTGGGTATGGATTCACCTAAGGAAGGAACATTTTCCTTCAAAGAGACGTTCAAAGCTAAGTCCTAGAACCGATGGTCCCTTCAAGGTCCTTGAGAAGATCAATCCTAATGTCTACAAGATTGAATTACCAGGTGATTATGGTGTTTCTTCTTCCTTTAATGTTTCGGATCTTAGTCCATTTTATGAAGATGAAGGTGATCTTCCAAGTTTGAGGTCAAACTTTCCCAATAAGGGGAGGATGTTGTAGATGGTGACGAGGCTGCTCCACCATTGATGGTTCTCAAGGATACAAAGCTCATCCATTTAGTTGGTGATTGTATCTTTCATATCAAACTTGATGAGTTAAATGCTTCTTTCATGGAGGTCTTTAATTTGATTCATTAAGTTATATCATTTCCTTGCTTTCATTGTAGTCTTTTCATTTCGAATAAGTTAGGAGTCCTTAAGTCCTTAGGAGTGTCATTTCCCTTTTCTAGTTGTGTGTCCATGTTTTGTATTTCAAGTTCGTTTGTTTTGAGTTGTAATTCTTGAGTCCTTAGTTAAATGGAGTCTTGTGTATGCACGTCCTTCTTAGTTTTAGATGTATGAGTACATGATTAATGATGCTAAATGAAACGTGCAAAGAAGATGGAGAAGGCAGCGTGCAAGTGGCGTGAGAATAGGGAGTTGTTTCACCCTCATTCACACGTTGAAATCGGAACCAACATCCCTACATTCTAGGCGTGCGAAGAAGGAGTTCAAGTGATGCTAGGAGTTCTAGGAGTGCAGCAAGACACGTCCCTACAAGCAACATAGAGGCGTCACCAAACTAGGGAAGTTGTTAGCAAATGTTAGCCGTTGTAACAAACTAGTTGTGGGTTAGTGGCTGCTCGAAATTAGCATGTAATGGCACGTTAATTAGCACTAGTAGATCATGTAGTTAGTGGTTAATTATTTCCTTAATTATTTTGTCTTAGAAAATCAGAAAATTAAGTTGTAACAAGTCCTATATAAACCGGACAAAGTGAATGAACAAGATATGATTTTTATGACTTAAAACCGTGAGTTTTTACCTTTAATTAATACTTTGCATTCTTGGATTGGAATAAAGTGTTTAGTGCCTATGTTTAATTAACTTTGGCAAGTTAATTTGTGTTTTTAGGAGCTTTTAGATTGCTTGGTGGTGTGACTTATCCAAGTAGTTTGAGAGTTTGCCATTCAATCAAGCTTGTAGATTCAAGTTGTTCGATTCTCTTCTTGTGTAATTCGAGTTGTATCTCCAATTATACAACAATTTGAGTTTCATTTGATTAAATTAGCTTTATTTGACTTCAATTGACTTTCATTTGATACAATTAGATTTGATTGACTTCATCTGACTTTAATTTGATTCAATTAGCTTTGTTGAATGCATTTGAGTTTCATTTGATTCAATTAGCTTTGTTAAATGCATTTGAGTTTATTTTGTTTCTATTAGTTATGTTTGACTTTATTTGACTTTCATTTGATTCAATTAGCTTGGTTTGACTTCATTTAACTTTAATTTAATTCAATTAGCTTTGTTTGACTTCATTTGACTTTTATTTGATTTAATTAACTTTGTAGAATGCCTTTGAGTTTCATTTGACTCAATTAGCTTTATTGAATACATTTGAGTTTCATTTGATTCAATTAGCTTTGTTTGACTTCATTTTACTTTAATTTGATTCAATTAGCTTTGTTGAATGTATTTGAGTTTCATTTGACTCAATTAGCTTTACTGAATGCATTTGAGTTTCATTGGATTCAATAAGTTTTATTTGACTTTCTTTGACTTTAATTTGAATCAATTAGGTTTGTTGAATGCATTTGAGTTTCATTTGATTCAATTTGCTATGTTGAATGCATTTGATTTTCATTTGATTCATTTAGCTATGTTTAACTTTATTTGACTTTCATTTGATTCAATTAGCTTTGTTTGGCTTCATTTGACTTGAATTTGATTTAATTAGCTTTGTTTGACTTTATTTTAATTTAATTTGATTCAATTAGCTTTGTTGAAAGCATTTGAGTTTCATTTTTTATTCAATTAGCTTTATTGAATGCATTTGAGTTTCATTTGATTCAATAAGTTTTGTTTGACTTTATTTGACTTTAATTTGAATCAATTAGCTTTGTTGAATGCATTTGAGTTTCATTTGATTCAGTTACCATTGTAGAATGCATTTGATTTTCATTTGATTTATTTAGCTATGTCTGACTTCATTTGACTTTCATTTGATTCAATTAGCTTTGTTTCACTTCATTTGACTTGAATTTGATTGAATTAAATTTGTTGAATACATTTGAGTTTCATTTGATTCAATTAGCTTTATTGAATGCATTTGAGTTTCATTTGATTCAATAAGTTTTGTTTGACTTCATTTGACTTTAATTTAATTCAATCAGCTTTGTTGAATGCATTTGAGTTTATTTGATTCAATTAGCTTTGATGAATGCATTTGAGTTTCATTTGATTCTATTAGCTATGTTTGACTTCATTAGACTTTTATTTGATATAATTAGCTTTGTTGAATGCATTTGAGTTTCATTTGATTCTATTAGCTATGTTTGACTTCGTTTGAATTTCATTTGATTCAATTAGCTTCGTTTGACTTCAATTGACGTTCACTTAATTCAATTAGCTTTGCTGAATGTATTTGAGTTTCAGTTGATTCAATTAGCTTTGTTGCATGCATTTGAGTTTCATTTGATTCAATTAGTTTTGTTTGGCTTTATTTGACTTGAATTTGATTCAACTAGCTTTGTTGAATGCATTTGAGTTTCATTTGATTCAATAAGCTTTGTTGAATGCATTTGAGTTTCATTTGATTCTATTAGCTATGTGTGACTTCATCTGACTTTCATTTGATTCAATTAGCTTAGTTTGACTTCATTTCACTTTTATTTGATTCAATTTGCTTAGTTTGACTTCATTTGACATTCATTTAATTCAATTAGCTTTATTTGACTTCATTTTACTTTAATTTGATTCAATTAGCTTTGTTGAATGTATTTGAGTTTCATTTGATTCAATTAGCTTTGTTTAATGCATTTGAGTTCCATTTGATTCAATTAGCTATGTTTGACTTTGTATGACTTTCATTTAATTCAATTAGCTTTGTTTGACTTCATTTGACATTCATTTGATTCAATTAGCTTTGTTGAATGCATTTAAGGTTCATTAGATTCAATTAGCTTTGTTGAATGCATTTGAGATTTATTTGATTCAATTAGCTTTGCTGAATGCATTTGAGTTTCATTTGATTCAATTAGCTTTTATTTGATACAATTAGCTTTGTTGAATGCATTTGAGTTCCATTTGATTCAATTAGCTATGTTTGACTTCATTTGACTTTCATTTGATTCAATTAGCTTTGTTGAATGCATTTGAGTATCATTGATTAAATTAGCTTTGTTGAATGCATTTAAGTTTCATTTGATTATATTAGTTATGTTTGCCTTTCTTTGACTTTCATTTTATTCAATTAGCTTTGTTTGACTTCATTTGACTATCATTTGATTTAATTAGCTTTGTCTGATTTCATTTTACTTTAATTTGATTCAATTAGCTTTGTTGAATGCATTTGAGTTTCATTTGGTTTAATTAACTTTGTTGAATGCATTTGAATTTTATTTGATTTAATTAGCTTTGTTGAATGCATTTGAGTTTCATTTGATTAAATTAGCTTTATTTAACTTCATTTGACTTTCACTTGATACAATTAGCTTTGTTGAATGTATTTGAGTTTCATTTGATTCAATTAGCTTTACTGAATGCATTTGAGTTTCATTTGATTTAATAACTTTTATTTGACTTTATTTGACTTTAATTTGAATCAATTAGGTTTGTTGAATGCATTTGAGTTTCATTTGATTCAATTAGCTTTGTTGAATGCATTTGATTTTCATTTGATTCATTTAGATATGTTTGACTTTATTTGACTTTCATTTGATTCAATTAGCTTTATTAAACTTCATTTGACTTTAATTTGATTCAATTAGCCTTGTTTGACTTCATTTTAATTTAATTTGATTCAATTAGCTTTGTTGAATGCATTTGAGTTTCATTTGATTTAATTAGCTTTGTTGAATGCATTTGAGTTTCATTTGATTCTATTACCTATGTTTGACTTCGTTTGAATTTCAATTGATTCAATTAGCTTTGTTTGACTTCACTTGATGTTCACTTAATTCAATTAGCTTTGTTGCAAGCATTTGAGTTTCATTTGATTCAATTAGCTATGTTTGACTTCGTTTGAATTTCATTTGATTCAATTAGTTTTGTTTGACTTTATTTGACTTGAATTTGATTCAACTAGCTTTGCTGAATGCATTTGAGTTTCATTTGATTCAATAAGCTTTGTTGAATGCATTTGAGATTCATTTGATTCTATTAGCTATGTCTGACTTCATTTGACTTTCATTTGATTCAATTAGCTTAGTTTGACTTTATTTGACTTTCATTTGATTCAATTAACTTTGATGAATGCATTTGAGTTTCATTTGATTTAATTAGCTTTATTTGACTTCATTAGACTTTTATTTGATACAATTAGCTTTGTTGAATGCATTTGAGTTCCATTTGATTCAATTAGCTATGTTTGACTTCATTTGACTTTCATTTGATTAAATATGCTTTGTTGAATGCATTTGAGTATCATTTGATTAAATTAGCTTTGTTGAATACATTTAAGATTCATTTGACTCTATTAGTTATGTTTGACTTTTTTTGACTTTCATTTGATTCAATTAGCTTTGTTTGACTTCATTTGACATTCATTTGTTTCAATTAGCTTTGTTTGACTTAATTTTTCTTTAATTTGATTCAATTAGCTTTGTTGAATGCATTTGAGTTTCATTTGATTCAATTAGCTTTGTTGAATGCATTTGAATTTTACTTGATTTAATTAGCTTTGTTGAATGCATTTGAGTTTCATTTGATTCTATTAGCTTTGTTGAATGCTTTTGATTATCATTTGATTCAAAGTAGCTTTATTTGACTTCATTTGACTTTCATTTGATAAAATTAGCTTTATTTGACTTCATTTGACTTTCATTTGATACAATTAGCTTTGTTTGACTTCATTTGACTTTAATTTGATTCAATTAGCTTTGTTGAATGCATTTGAGTTTCATTTGATTATATTAGCTTTGTTGAATGCATTTGAGTTTCATTTGATTCTATTAGCTATGTTTGACTTTATTTGACTTTCATTTGATTTCAATTATCTTGGTTTGATTTCATTAAACTTTAATTATATTCAATTACCTTTATTTGACTTCATTTGACTTAAATTTGATTCAATTAGCTTTGTTTGACTTCATTTGACTTGAAGTTGATTTAATTAGCTTTGTTTGGCTTTCATTCGATTCAATCAGTTTTGTTGAATACATTTGATTTTCATTTCGATTAAATTAGCTTTGTTGAATGCATTGGAGTTTCATTTGATTCAATTCGATTTATTTGACTTCATTTGACTTTCATTTGATACAATTAGCTTTGTTGAATGTAATTGAGTTTCATGTGATTCAATTAGCTTTGTTGAATCCATTTGAGTTCCATTTGATTCAATTAGCTATGTTTGACTTCATTTGACTTTCATTTGATTCAATTAGCTTTGTTGAATGCTTTTGATTATCATTTGATTCAAAGTAGCTTTGTTGAATGCATTTGAGTTTCATTTGATTCTTTTAGATATGTTTGACTTTGTTTGACTTTCATTTGATTCAAGTAGCTTTGTTTGACTTCATTTTACATTAATTTGATTCAATTAGCTTTGTTGACTGCATTTGAGTTTCATTTGATTCAATTAGCTTTGTTGAATGCATTTGATTTTCATTTGAATCATTTAGCTATGTTTGACTTTATTTGACTTTCATTTGATGTAATTAGCGTTGTTTGACTTTATTTCACTTGAATTTGATTCAATTAGCTTTGTTGAATGCATTTGAGTTTCATTTGATTCGATTAGCTTTGTTGAACGCATTTGAGTTTCATTTGATTCAATGAGTTTTGTTGAATGCATTTGAATTTCAGTTGATTCAATTAGCTTTATTGCATGCATTTGAGTTTCACTTGATTCAATTAACCTTATTTGACTTCGTTTGAATTTCATTTGATTCAATTAGTTTTGTTTGACTTTATTTGACTTGAATTTGATTCAACTAGCTTTGTTGAACGCATTTGAGTTTCATTTGATTCAATTAGCTATGTTTGACTTCGTTTGACTTTAATTTGATTCAATTAGCTTTGTTGAATGCATTTCAGTTCCATTTGAATCAATTAGCTATGTTTGACTTCATTTGACTTTAATTTGATTTAATTGGCTTTTTTGAATGTATTTGAGTTTCATTTGACTCTATTAGTCATGTTTGACTTTGGCTGACTTTCATTTAATTCAATTTGTTTTGTTTGAATTCATTTGACTTTCATTTGATTCAATTAGCTTTGTTGAATGCATTTGAGTTTCATTTGATTCAATTAGCTTTGTTGAATGCATTTGAGTTTCATTTGATTCAATTAGCTTTATTGAATGCATTTGAGTTTCATTTGATTCAATTAGATTTGTGGAATGCATTTGAGTTTCATTTGATTCAATTAGCTTTGTTGAATGCATTTGAGTTTCATTTGATTTAATTATCTTTGTTGAATGCATTTGAGTTTCATTTGATTCAATTAGCTATGTTTGACTTCGTTTGAATTTCATTTGTTTCAATTAGCTTTGTTTGACTTCATTTTACGTTCACTTAATTCAATTAGCTTTGTTGAATGTATTTGAGTTTCAGTTGATTTAATTGGCTTTGTTGCATGCATTTGAGTTTCATTTAATTCAATTAGTTTTGTTTGATTTTATTTGACTTGAATTTGAGTCAACTAGCTTTGTTGAGTGCATTTGAGTTTCATTTGATTCAATAAGCTTTGTTGAATGCATTTGAGTTTCATTTGATTCAATTAGCTTTGTTGAATGCAATTGTGTTTCATTTGATTCAATTAGCTTTGTTGAATGCATTTGAGTTCCATTTGATTCTATTAGCTATGTTTGACTTTGATGGACTTTCATTTAATTCAATTAGCTTTGTTTGACTTCATTTGACTTTCATTTGATTCAATTAGCTTTGTTTGACTTCATTTTACTTTAATTTGATTCAATTACCTATGTTGAATGCATTTGAGTTTAATTTGATTCAATTAGCCTTGTTGAATGCATTTGAGATTTATTTGATTCAATTAGCTTTGTTGAATGCATTTGAGTTTCATTTGATTCAATTAGCTTTATTTGACTTCATTTGACTTTTTTTTGATACAATTAGCTTTGTTGAATGCATTTGAGTTCCATTTGATTCAATTAGCTATGTTTGACTTCATTTGACTTTCATTTGATTCAATTAGCTTTGTTGAATGCTTTTGAGTTTCATTTGATTCAATAAGCTTTGTTGAATGCATTTGAGTTTCATTTGATTCTATTAGCTTTGTTGAATGCATTTCAGTTTGATTTGATTCTATTAGCTATGTTTGACTTTGTTTGACTTTCATTTGATTCAATTAGCTTTGTTTGACATCATTTTACTTTAATTTGATTCAATTAGCTTTTGTTTGAATGCATTTGCGTTTCATTTGATACAATTAGCTTTGTTGAATGCATTTGAGATTTATTTGAGTCAATTAGCTTTGTTGACTGCATTTGAGTTTCATTTGATTCAATTAGCTTAGTTTGACTTCATTAGACTTTTATTTGATACAATTAGCTTTGTTGAATGCATTTGAGTTCCATTTGATTCAATTAGCTATGTTTGACTTCATTTGACTTTCATTTGATTAAATTTGCTTTGTTGAATGCATTGAGTATCATTTGATTAAATTAGCTTTGTTGAATACATTTAAGTTTCATTTGATTTTATTAGTTATGTTTGACTTTGTTTGACTTTCATTTGATTCAATTAGCTTTGTTTGACTTCATTTGACTTTCATTTGTTTCAATTAGCTTTGTTTGACTTAATTTTACTTTAATTTGATTCAATTAGCTTTGTTGAATGCATTTGAATTTTAATTGATTTAATTAGCTTTGTTGAATTCACTAGAGTTTCATTTGATTAAATTAGCTTTATTTGACTTTATTAGACTTTTATTTCATACAATTAGCTTTGTTGAATGCATTTGAGTTCCATTTGATTCAATTAGCTATGTTTGACATCATTTGACTTTAATTTGGATCAATTAGGTTTGTTGAATGCATTTGAGTTTCATTTGATTCAATTAGCTTTGTTGATTGCATTTGATTTTCATTTGATTCATTTAGATATGTTTGACTTTATTTGACTTTCATTTGATTCATTTAGCTTTATTAAACTTCATTTGACTTTAATTTGATTCAATTAGCTTTGTTTGACTTCATTTTAATTTAATTTGATTCAATTAGCTTTGTTGAATGCATTTGAGTTTCATTTGATTTAATTAGCTTTGTTGAATGCATTTGAGTTTCATTTGATTCTATTAGCAATGTTTGACTTCGTTTGAATTTCAATTGATTCAATTAGCTTTGTTTGACTTCATTTGATGTTCACTTAATTCAATTAGCTTTGTTGAATGTATTTGAGTTTCAGTTTATTCAATTAGCTTTGTTGCATGCATTTGAGTTTCATTTGATTCAATTAGCCTTATTTGACTTCGTTTGAATTTCATTTGATTCAATTAGTTTTGTTTGACTTTATTTGACTTGAATTTGATTCAACTAGCTTTGTTGAATGCATTTGAGTTTCGTTTGATTCAATAAGCTTTGTTGAATGCATTTGAGTTTCATTTGATTTTATTAGCTTTGTTGAATGCATTTAAGTTTCATTTGATTCTATTAGCTATGTTTGACTTTGTATGACTTTCATTTGATTCAATTAACTTTGTTTGACTTCATTTGACTTTCATTTGATTCAATTAGCTTTGTTTGACATCATTTTACATAAATTTGATTCAATTTGCTTTGTTGAATGCATTTGAGTTTCATTTGATACAATTATCTTTGTTAAATGCATTTGAGATTTATTTAACTCAATTAGCTTTGTTGAATGCATTTGAGTTTCATTTGATTTAATTAGCTTTATTTGACTTTATTAGACTTTTATTTCATACAATTAGCATTGTTGAATGCATTTGAGTTTCATTTGATTCAATTAGCTATGTTGAATGCATTTGAGTTTCATTTGATTCAATTAGCTATGTTTGACTTCATTTGACTTTCATTTGATTGAATTAGCTTTGTGGAATGCATTTGAGTATCATTTGATTAAATTAGCTTTGTTGAATACATTTAAGTTTCATTTGTTTCTATTAGTTATGTTTGACTTTGTTTGACTTTCATATGTTTCAATTAGCTTTGTTTGACTTCAATTTACATTAATTTGATTCAATTAGCTTTGTTGAATGCATATGGTTTTCATTTGATTCAATTAGCTTTGTTGAATGCATTTGAATTTTTTTTGATTTAATTAGCTTTGTCGAATGCATTTGAATTTCATTTGATTAAATTAGCTTTATTTGACTTCATTTGACATTCATTTGATACAATTAGCTTTGATTGACTTCATTTGATTTTAATTTGATTCAATTAGCTTTATTGAATGCATTTGAGTTTCATTTGATTCAATTAGCTTTGTTAAATGCATTTGAGTTTCTTTTGATTTTATTAGCTATGTTTGAGTTTATTTGACTTTCATTTGATTCAATTAACTTGGTTTGACTTCATTTGACTTTAATTTGATTCAATTAGCTTTGTTTGACTTCATTTGACTTTTATTTGATTCAATTAACTTTGTAGAATGCCTTAGAGACTCAATTAGCTTTGTTGAATACATTTGAGTTTCATTTGATTCAATTAGCTTTGTTTGACTTCATTTTACTTTAATTTGATTCAATTAGCTTTGTTGAATCTATTTGAGTTTCATTTGACTCCATTAGCTTTACTGAATGCATTTGAGTTTCATTTGATTCAATAAGTTTTATTTGACTTCATTTTCCTTTAATTTGAATCAATTAGGTTTGTTGAATGCATTTGATTTTCATTTGATTCAATTAGATTTGTGGAATCCATTTGAGTTTCATTTGATTAAATTAGCTTTATTGAATGCATTTGAGTTTCATTTGATTTAATTAGCTTTGTTGAATGCATTTGAGTTTCATTTGATTCTATTTGCTATGTTTGACTTCATTTGACTTTCATTTGATTCAATTAGCTTAGTTTGACTTCATTTGACTTTCATTTGATTCAATTAACTTTGTTGAATGCATTTGAGTTTCATTTGATTTAATTAGCTTTATTTGACTTCATTAGACTTTTATTTGATACAATTAGCTTTGTTGAATGCATTTGAGTTCCATTTGATTCAATTAGCTATGTTTGACTTCATTTGACTTTCATTTGATTCAATTAGCTTTGTTGAATGCATTTGAGTATCATTTGATTAAATTAGCTTTGTTGAATACATTTAAGTTTCATTTGATTCTATTAGTTATGTTTGACTTTGTTTGACTTTCATTTGATTCAATTAGCTTTGTTTGACTTCATTTGACTTTCATTTGATTCAATTAGCTTTGTTTGACTTCATTTTTCTTTAATTTGATTCAATTAGCTTTGTTAAATGCATTTGAGTTTCATTTGATTCAATTAGCTTTGTTGAATGCATTTGAATTTTATTTGATTTAATTAGCTTTGTTGAATGTATTTGAGTTTCATTTGATTAAATTAGCTTTATTTGACTTCATTTGACTTTCATTTGATACAATTAGCTTTGATAGACTTCATTTGACTTTAATTTGATTCAATTAGCTTTGTTGAATGCATTTGAGTTTCATTTGATTCAATTAGCTTTGTTAAATGCATTTGAGTTTCTTTTGATTTTATTAGCTATGTTTGAGTTTATTTGACTTTCATTTGATTCAATTAGCTTGGTTTGACTTCATTTAACTTTAATTTGATTCAATTAGCTTTGTTTGACTTCATTTGACTTTTATTTGATTCAATTAGCTTTGTTGAATGTATTTGAGTTTCATTTGATTCAATTTGCTTTACTGAATGCATTTGAGTTTCATTTGATTCAATAAGTTTTATATGACTTCATTTGACTTTAATTTGAATCAATTAGGTTTATTGAATGCATTTGAGTTTCATTTGATTCAATTAGCTTTGTTGAATGCATTTGATTTTCATTTGATTCATTAGCTATGTTTGACTTTATTTGACATTCATTTGATTCAATTAGCTTTATTTGACTTCATTTGACTTGAATTTGATTTAATTAGCTTTGTTTCACTTCATTTTAATTTAATTTGATTTAATTAGCTTTGATGAATGCATTTGAGTTTCATTTTTTATTCAATTAGCTTTATTGAATGCATATGAGTTTCATTTGATTCAATAAGTTTTGTTTGACTTTATTTGACTTTAATTTGAATCAATTAGCAGTGTTGAATGCATTTGAGTTTCATTTGATTCAAATAGCTTTGTTGAACGCATTTGATTTTCATTTGATTCATTTAGCTATTCTGACTTCATTTGACTTTCATTTGACTCAATAAGCTTTGTTTGACTTCATTTGACTTGAATTTGATTCAATTAGCTTTGTTGAATGCATTTGAGTTTCATTAGATTCAATTAGCTTTATTGAATGCATTTGAGTTTCATTTGATTCAATAAGTTTTGTTTGACTTCATTTGACTTTAATTTGATTCAATTAGCTTTGTTTAATGCATTTGAGTTTCATTTGATTCAATTAGCTTTGTTGAATGCATTTGAGTTTCATTTGATTCAATTAGATTTGTGGAATGCATTTGAGTTTCATTTGATTCAATTAGCTTTGTTGAATACAATTGAGTTTCATTTGATTTAATTAGCTTTGTTGAATGAATTTGAGTTTCATTTGATTCTATTAGCTATGTTTGACTTCGTTTGAATTTCATTTGATTCAATTAGCTTTGTTTGACTTCATTGGTCGTTCACTTAATTCAATTAGCTTTGTTGAATGTATTTGAGTTTCATTTGATTCAATTAGCCTTATTTGACTTCGTTTGAATTTTATTTGATTCAATTAGTTTTGTTTGACTTTATTTGACTTGAATTTGATTCAACTAGCTTTGTTGTATGCATTTGAGTTTCGTTTGATTCAATAAGCTTTGTTGAATGCATTTGAGTTTCATTTGATTCTATTAGCTATGTTTGACTTCATTTAACTTTCATTTGATCCAATTAGCTTAGTTTGACTTCATTTGACTTTCATTTGATACAGTTAGCTTAGTTAGACTTCATTTGACTTTCATTTAATTCAATTAGCTTTGTTTGACTTCATTTGACTTGAATTTGATTCAATTAGCTTTATTGAATGCATTTGAGTTCCATTTGATTCTATTAGCTATGTTTGACTTTGTTTAACTTTCATTTAATTAAATTAGCTTTGTTTGACTTCATTTGAGTTTCATCTGATTCAATTAGCTTTGTTTGACTTCATTTTACTTTAATTTGATTCAATTAGCTTTGTTGAATGCATTTCAGTTTCATTTGATTCAAGTAGCTTTGTTGAATGCATTTAAGTTTCATTTGATTCTATTAGCTATGTTTGACTTTGTTTGACTTTCATTTTATTCAATTAGCTTTGTTTGACTTCATTTGACTTTCATTTGATTCAAGTAGCTTTGTTTGACATCATTTCACTTTAATTTGATTCCATTAGCTTTGTTGATTGCATTTGAGTTTCATTTGATTCAATTAGCTTTGTTGAATGCATTTGAGTTCCATTTGATTCTATTAGCTTTGTTGAATGCATTTGAGTTTCATTTGATACAATTAGCTTTGTTGAATGCATTTGAGATTTATTTGATTCAATTAGCTTTGTTGAATGCATTTGAGTTTCATTTGATTTAATTAGCTTTATTTGACATCAGTAGACTTTTATTTGATACAATTATCTTTGTTGAATGCATTTGAGTTCCATTTGATTCAATTTGCTATTTTAGACTTCATTTGACTTTCATTTGATTCAATTAGCTTTGTTGAATGCATTTGAGTATCATTTGATTAAATTAGCTTTGTTGAATACATTTAAGTTTCATTTGATTCTATTAGCTATGTTTGACATTGTTTGACATTCATTTGATTCAATTAGCTTTGTTGGACTTCATTTGACTATCATTTGATTTAATTAGCTTTGTTTGACTTCATTTTACTTTAATTTGATTCAATTAGCTTTATTGAAT
The DNA here is from genome assembly GCA_947648045.1 of Beta corolliflora. NCBI lineage: Eukaryota > Viridiplantae > Streptophyta > Magnoliopsida > Caryophyllales > Amaranthaceae > Beta > Beta corolliflora. The sequence continues at coordinate 100,578 of CANSZD010002940.1, read as the reverse complement.
GCATTTGAGTTTTATTTGATTCAATTAGCTTTGTTGAATGCATTTGAATTTTATTTGATTTAATTAGCTTTGTTGAATGTATTTTAGTTTCATTTGATTAAATTAGCTTTACTTGACTTTATTTAACTTTCATTTGATACAATTAGCTTTGATTGACTTCATTTGACTTTAATTTGATTCAATTAGCTTTGTTGAATGCATTTGAGTTTCATTTGATTAAATAAGCTTTGTTAAATGCATTTGAGTTTCTTTTGATTCTATTAGCTATGTTTGACTTTATTTGACTTTCATTTGATTCAATTAGCTTGGTTTGACTTCATTTAACTTTAATTTGATTCAATTAGCTTTGTTTGACTTCATTTGACTTTTATTTGATTCAATTAGCTTTGTTTAATGTATTTGAGTTTCATTTGACTCAATTAGCTTTACTGAATGCATTTGAGTTTCATTTGATTCAATAAGTTTTATTTGACTTCATTTGACTTTAATTTGAATCAATTAGGTTTGCTGAATGCATTTGAATTTCATTTGATTCAATTAGCTTTGTTGAATGCATTTGATTTTCATTTGATTCATTTAGCTATGTTTGACATTATTTGACTTTCATTTGATTCAATTAGCTTTGTTTGACATTATTTGACATGAATTTGATTTAATTAGCTTTGTTAGTCTTCATTTTAATTTAATTTGATTCAATTAGCTTTGTTGAATGCGTTTGAGTTTCATTTTTTATTGAACTAGCTTTATTGAATGCATTTGAGTTTCATTTGATTCAATAAATTTTGTTTGACTTTATTTTACTTTAATTTGAATCAATTAGCTTTGTTGAATGCATTTGAGTTTCATTTGATTCAATTAGCTTTGTTGAACGCATTTGATTTTCATTTAATTCATTTAGCTATGTCTGACTTCATTTGACTTTCATTTGATTCAATTAGCTTTGTTTAACTTCATTTGACTTGAATTTAATTCAATTAGCTTTATTGAATACATTTGAGTTTAATTTCATTCAATTAGCTTTATTGAATGCATTTGAGTTTAATTTGATTCAATAAGTTTTGTTTGACTTCATTTGACTTTAATTTGATTCAATTAGCTATCTTGAATGCATTTGAGTTTCATTTGATTCAATTAGCTTTGTAGAATGCATTTGAGTTTCATTTGATTCAATTAGATTTGTGGAATGCATTTGAGTTTCATTTGATTCAATTAGCTTTGTTGAATGCATTTGAGTTTCATTTGATTTAATTAGCTTTGTTGAATGCATTTGAGTTTCATTTGATTCTATTAGCTATGTTTGACTTCGTTTGAATTTCATTTGATTCAATTAGCTTTGTTTGACTTCATTTTACGTTCACTTAATTCAATTAGCTTTGTTGAATGTATTTGAGTTTCATTTGATTTAATTAGCTTTGTTGCATGACATCGTTTGAGTTTTATTTGATTCAATTAGTTTTGTTTGACTTTATTTGACTTGAATTTGATTCAACTAGCTTTGTTGAATGCATTTGAGTTTCATTTGATTCAATAAGCTTTGTTGAATGCATTTGAGTTTCATTTGATTCTATTAGCTATGTTTGACTTCATTTGACTTTCATTTGATTCAATTAGCTTAGTTTGACTTCATTTGACTTTCATTTGATTCAATTAGCTTTGTTTGACTTCATTTGACTTTAATTTGATTCAATTAGCTTTGTTTGAATGCATTTGTGTTTCATTTGATTCAATTAGCTTTGTTGAATGCATTTGAGTTCCATTTGATTCTATTAGCTATGTTTCGACTTTGTTTGACTTTCATTTAATTAAATTAGCTTTGTTTCGACTTCATTTGACTTTCATTCTGATTCAATTAGCTTTGTTTGACTTCATTTTACTTTAATTTAATTCAATTAGCTTTGTTGAATGCATTTGAGTTTAATTTGATTCAATTAGCCTTTTTGAATGCATTTGAGATTTATTTGATTCAATTAGCTTTGTTGAATGCATTTGAGTTTCATTTGATTCAATTAGCTTTATTTGACTTCATTTGACTTTTATTTGATTCAATTAGCTTTGATTGACTTCATTTGACTTTCATTTGATACGATTAGCTTTGATTGACTTCATTTGACTTTAATTTGATTCAATTTGCTTAGTTGAATGCATTTGCGTTTCATTTGATTCAATTAGCTTTGTTAAATGCATTTGAGTTTCTCTTGATTCTATTAACTATGTTTGACTTTATTTGACTTTCATTTGATTCAATGAGCTTGGTTTGACTTCATTTGACTTTTATTTGATTCAATTTACATTGTAGAATGCCTTTGAGTTTCATTTGACTCAATTAGCTTTGTTGAATACATTTGAGTTTCATTTGATTCAATTAGCTTTGTTTAACTTCATTTTACTTTAATTTGATTCAATTAGCTTTGTTGAATGCATTTGAGTTTCATTTGATTTAATTAGCTTTGTTGAATGCATTTGAGTTTCATTTGATTAAATTAGCTTTATTTGACTTCATTTGACATTCATTTGATACAATTAGCTTTGATTGACTTCATTTAATTTTAATTTGATTCAATTAGCTTTATTGAATGCATTTGAGTTTCATTTGATTCAATTAGCTTTGTTAAATGCATTTGAGTTTCTTTTGATTTTATTAGCTATGTTTGAGTTTATTTGACTTTCATTTGATTCAATTAACTTGGTTTGACTTCATTTAACTTTAATTTGATTCAATTAGCTTTGTTTGACTTCATTTGACTTTTATTTGATTCAATTAACTTTGTAGAATGCCTTAGAGACTCAATTAGCTTTGTTGAATACATTTGAGTTTCATTTGATTCAATTAGCTTTGTTTGACTTCATTTTTCTTTAATTTGATTCAATTAGCTTTGTTGAATGTATTTGAGTTTCATTTGACTCCATTAGCTTTACTGAATGCATTTGAGTTTCATTTGATTCAATAAGTTTTATTTGACTTCATTTTCCTTTAATTTGAATCAATTAGGTTTGTTGAATGCATTTGAATTTCATTTAATTCAATTAGCTTTGTTGAATGCATTTGATTTTCATTTGATTCAATTAGATTTGTGGAATCCATTTGAGTTTCATTTGATTAAATTAGCTTTATTGAATGCATTTGAGTTTCATTTGATTTAATTAGCATTGTTGAATGCATTTGAGTTTCATTTGATTCTATTTGCTTATGTTTGACTTCATTTGACTTTCATTTGATTCAATTAGCTTTGTTTGACTTCATTTGACTTGAATTTAATTCAATTAGCTTTGTTGAATACATTTGAGTTTAATTTCATTCAATTAGCTTTATTGAATGCATTTCAGTTTAATTTGATTCAATAAGTTTTGTTTGACTTCATTTGACTTTAATTTGATTCAATTAGCTATCTTGAATGCATTTGAGTTTCATTTGATTCAATTAGCTTTGTAGAATGCATTTGAGTTTCATTTGATTCATAGATTTGTGGAATGCATTTGAGTTTCATTTGATTCAATTAGCTTTGTTGAATGCATTTGAGTTTCATTTGATTTAATTAGCTTTGTTGAATGCATTTGAGTTTCATTTGATTCTATTAGCTATGTTTGACTTCGTTTGAATTTCATTTGATTCAATTAGCTTTGTTTGACTTCATTTTACGTTCACTTAATTCAATTAGCTTTGTTGAATGTATTTGAGTTTCATTTGATTCAATTAGCTTTGTTGAATGAATTTGAGTTTCATTTAATTCAATTAGATTTATTTGACTTTATTTGACTTGAATTTGATTCAACTAGCTTTGTTATGTTGAATGCATTTGAGTTTCATTTGATTCAATAAGCTTTGTTGAATGCATTTGAGTTTCATTTGATTCTATTAGCTATGTTTCGACTTCATTTGACTTTCATTTGATTCAATTAGCTTAGTTTGACTTCATTTGACATTCATTTCATTTAATTAGCTTTGTTTGACTTCATTTGACTTGAATTTAATTCAATTAGCTTTGTTGAATGCATTTGTGTTTCATTTGATTCAATTAGCTTTGTTGAATGCATTTGAGTTCCATTTGATTCATTAGCTATGTTTGACTTTGTTTGACTATTCATTTAATTCAATTAGCTTTGTTTGACTTCATTTGACTTTCATTTGATTCAATTAGCTTTGTTTGACTTCATTTTACTTTAATTTGACTCAATTACCTTTGTTGAATGCATTTGAGTTTAATTTGATTCAATTAGCCTTTTTGAATGCATTTGAGATTTATTTGATTCAATTAGCTTTGTTGAATGCATTTGAGTTTCATTTGATTCAATTAGCTTTATTTGACTTCATTTGACTTTTATTTGATACAATTAGCTTTGTTTGAATGCATTTTAGTTCCATTTGATTCAATTAGCTATGTTTGACTTTATTTGACTTTCATTTGATTTAATTAGCTTTGTTGAATGCATTAGAGTATTATTTGATTCAATAAGTTTTGTTGAATGTATTTGAGTTTCATTTGATTCTATTAGCTTTGTTGAATGCATTTAAGTTTCATTTGATTCTATTAGCTATGTTTGACTTCATTTGACTTTCATTTGATTCAATTAGCTTTGTTGAATGCATTTGAGTTCCATTTGATTCAATTAGCTATGTTTGACTTCATTTGACTTTCATTTGATTCAATTAGCTTTGTTGAATGCATTTGAGTATCATTTGATTAAATTAGCTTTGTCGAATAAATTTGAGTTTCATTTAATTCTATTAGTTATGTTTGACTTTGTTTGACTTTCATTTGATTCAATTAGCTTTGTTTGACTTCATTTGACTTTCATTTGTTTCAATTAGCTTTGTTTGACTTCATTTTACATTAATTTGATTCAATTAGCTTTGTTGAATGCATTTGAGTTTCATTTGATTCAATTAGCTTTGGTGAATACATTTGAATTTTACATGATTTAATTAGCTTTGTTGAATGCATTTGAGTTTCATTTGATTAAATTAGCTATTTGACTTCATTTGACTTTCATTTGATACAATTAGCTTTGATTGACTTCATTTGACTTTCATTTGATACGATTAGCTTTGATTGACTTCATTTGACTTTAATTTGATTTAATTTGCTTAGTTGAATGCATTTGCGTTTCATTTGATTCAATTAGCTTTGTTAAATGCATTTGAGTTTCTCTTAATTCTATTAACTATGTTTGACTTTATTTGACTTTCATTTGATTCAATGAGCTTGGTTTGACTTCATTTGACTTTTATTTGATTCAATTTACATTGTAGAATGCCTTTGAGTTTCATTTGACTCAATTAGCTTTGTTGAATACATTTGAGTTTCATTTGATTCAATTAGCTTTGTTTAACTTCATTTTACTTTAATTTGATTCAATTAGCTTTGTTGAATGCATTTGAATTTTATTTGATTTAATTAGCTTTGTCGAATGCATTTGAGTTTCATTTGATTAAATTAGCTTTATTTGACTTCATTTGACATTCATTTGATACAATTAGCTTTGATTGACTTCATTTGATTTTAATTTGATTCAATTAGCTTTATTGAATGCATTTGAGTTTCATTTGATTCAATTAGCTTTGTTAAATGCATTTGAGTTTCTTTTGATTTTATTAGCTATGTTTGAGTTTATTTGACTTTCATTTGATTCAATTAACTTGGTTTGACTTCATTTAACTTTAATTTGATTCAATTAGCTTTGTTTGACTTCATTTGACTTTTATTTGATTCAATTAACTTTGTAGAATGCCTTAGAGACTCAATTAGCTTTGTTGAATACATTTTGAGTTTCATTTGATTCAATTAGCTTTGTTTGACTTCATTTTACTTTAATTTGATTCAATTAGCTTTGTTGAATGTATTTGAGTTTCATTTGACTCCATTAGCTTTATTGAATGCATTTGAGTTTCATTTGATTCAATAAGTTTTATTTGACTTCATTTTCCTTTAATTTGAATCAATTAGGTTTGTTGAATGCATTTGAATTTCATTTAATTCAATTAGCTTTGTTGAATGCATTTGATTTTCATTTGATTCAATTAGATTTGTGGAATCCATTTGAGTTTCATTTGATTAAATTAGCTTTATTGAATGCATTTGAGTTTCATTTGATTTAATTAGCTTTGTTGAATGCATTTGAGTTTCATTTGATTCTATTTGCTATGTTTGACTTCATTTGACTTTCATTTGATTCAATTAGCTTTGTTTGACTTCATTTGACTTGAATTTAATTCAATTAGCTTTGTTGAATACATTTGAGTTTAATTTCATTCAATTAGCTTTATTGAATACATTTGAGTTTAATTTGATTCAATAAGTTTTGTTTGACTTCATTTGACTTTAATTTGATTCAATTAGCTATCTTGAATGCATTTGAGTTTCATTTGATTCAATTAGCTTTGTAGAATGCATTTGAGTTTCATTTGATTCATAGATTTGTGGAATGCATTTGAGTTTCATTTGATTGAATTAGCTTTGTTGAATGCATTTGAGTTTCATTTGATTTAATTAGCTTTGTTGAATGCATTTGAGTTTCATTTGATTCTATTAGCTATGTTTGACTTCGTTTGAATTTCATTTGATTCAATTAGCTTTGTTTGACTTCATTTTACGTTCACTTAATTCAATTAGCTTTGTTGAATGTATTTGAGTTTCAGTTGATTTAATTAGCTTTGTTGCATGAAATTGAGTTTCATTTAATTCAATTAGATTTATTTGACTTTATTTGACTTGAATTTGATTCAACTAGCTTTGTTATGTTGAATGCATTTGAGTTTCATTTGATTCAATAAGCTTTGTTGAATGCATTTGAGTTTCATTTGATTCTATTAGCTATGTTTGACTTCATTTGACTTTCATTTGATTCAATTAGCTTAGTTTGACTTCATTTGACTTTCATTTCATTTAATTCGCTTTGTTTGACTTCATTTGACTTGAATTTGATTCAATTAGCTTTGTTGAATGCATTTGTGTTTCATTTGATTCAATTAGCTTTGTTGAATGCATTTGAGTTCCATTTGATTCTATTAGCTATGTTTGACTTTGTTTGACTTTCATTTAATTCAATTAGCTTTGTTTGACTTCATTTGACTTTCATTTGATTCAATTAGCTTTGTTTGACTTCATTTTACTTTAATTTGACTCAATTACCATTGTTGAATGCATTTGAGTTTAATTTGATTCAATTAGCCTTTTTGAATGCATTTGAGATTTATTTGATTCAATTAGCTTTGTTGAATGCATTTGAGTTTCATTTGATTCAATTAGCTTTATTTGACTTCATTTGACTTTTATTTGATACAATTAGCTTTGTTGAATGCATTTTAGTTCCATTTGATTCAATTAGCTATGTTTGACTTTATTTGACTTTCATTTGATTTAATTAGCTTTGTTGAATGCATTTGAGTATTATTTGATTCAATAAGTTTTGTTGAATGCATTTGAGTTTCATTTGATTCTATTAGCTTTGTTGAATGCATTTAAGTTTCATTTGATTCTATTAGATATGTTTGACTTCATTTGACTTTCATTTGATTCAATTAGCTTTGTTGAATGCATTTGAGTTCCATTTGATTCAATTAGCTATGTTTGACTTCATTTGACTTTCATTTGATTCAATTAGCTTTGTTGAATGCATTTGAGTATCATTTGATTAAATTAGCTTTGTCGAATAAATTTGAGTTTCATTTAATTCTATTAGTTATGTTTGACTTTGTTTGACTTTCATTTGATTCAATTAGCTTTGTTTGACTTCATTTGACTTTCATTTGTTTCAATTAGCTTTGTTTGACTTCATTTTACATTAATTTGATTCAATTAGCTTTGTTGAATGCATTTGAGTTTCATTTGATTCAATTAGCTTTGTTGAATGCATTTGAATTTTACATGATTTAATTAGCTTTGTTGAATGCATTTGAGTTTCATTTGATTAAATTAGCTATTTGACTTCATTTGACTTTCATTTGATACAATTAGCTTTGATTGACTTCATTTGACTTTCATTTGATACGATTAGCTTTGATTGACTTCATTTGACTTTAATTTGATTCAATTTGCTTAGTTGAATGCATTTGCGTTTCATTTGATTCAATTAGCTTTGTTAAATGCATTTGAGTTTCTCTTGATTCTATTAACTATGTTTGACTTTATTTGACTTTCATTTGATTCAATGAGCTTGGTTTGACTTCATTTGACTTTTATTTGATTCAATTTACATTGTAGAATGCCTTTGAGTTTCATTTGACTCAATTAGCTTTGTTGAATACATTTGAGTTTCATTTGATTCAATTAGCTTTGTTTAACTTCATTTTACTTTAATTTGATTCAATTAGCTTTGTTGAATGTATTTGAGTTTCATTTGACTCAATTAGCTTTACTGAATGCATTTGAGTTTCATTTAATTCAGGAAGTTTTATTTGACTTCATTTGACTTTAATTTAAATCAATTAGGTTTGTTGAATGCATTAGAGTTTCATTTGATTAAATAAGCTTTGTTGAATGCATTTGAGTTTCATTTGAGTATATTAGCTTTGTTGAATGCATTTCAGTTTGATTTGATTCTATTAGCTATATTTGACTTTGTTTGACTTTCATTTGATTCAATTAGCTTTGTTTGACTTCATTTGACTTTCACTTGATTCAAGTAGCTTTGTTTGACATCATTTTACTTTGATTTGATTCAATTAGCTTTGTTTGAATGTATTTGCGTTTCATTTGATACAATTAGCTTTGTTGAATGCATTTGAGATTTATTTGATTCAATTAGCTTTGTTGACTGCATTTGAGTTTCATTTGATTCAATTAGCTTCGTTTGAGTTCATTAGATTTTTATTTGATACAATTAGCTTTCTTGAATGCATTTGAGTTCTATTTGATTCAATTTGCTTTGTTGAATGCATTTAAGTATCATTTGATTAAATTAGCTTTGTTGAATACATTTAAGTTTCATTTGATTTTATTAGTTATGTTTGACTTTGTTTGACTTTCATTTGATTCAATTAGCTTTGTTTGACTTCATTTGACTTTCATTTGTTTCAATTAGCTTTGTTTGACTTAATTTTACTTTAATTTGATTCAATTAGCTTTGTTGAATGCATTTGAGTTTCATTGGATTCAATTAGCTTTGTTGAATGCATTTGAATTTTATTTGATTTAATTAGCTTTGTTGAATGCATTTGAGTTTCATTTGATTAAATTAGCTTTATTTGACTTCATTTGACTTTCATTTGACATAATTAGCTTTGATTGACTTCATTTGACTTTAATTTGATTCACTTAGCTTTATTGATTGCATTTAAGTTTCATTTAATTCAATTAGCTTTGTTAAATGCATTTGAGTTTCTTTTGATTTTATTAGCTATCTTTGAGTTTATTTGACTTTCATTTGATTCAATTAGCTTGGTTTGACTTCATTTAACTTTAATTTGATTCAATTAGCCTTGTTTGACTTCATTTGACTTTTATTTGATTCAATTATCTTTGTAGAATGCCTTTGAGTTTCATTTGACTCAATTAGCTTTGGTGAATACATTTGAGTTTCATTTGATTCAATTAGCTTTGTTTGACTTCATTTTACTTTATTTTGATTCAATTAGATTTATTGAATGCATTTGATTTTCATTTGATTCATTTAGCTATGTTTGACTTTATTTGACTTTCATTTGATTTAATTAGCTTTGATAGACTTCATTTGACTTGAATTTGATTTAATTAGCTTTGTTGAATGCGTTTGAGTTTCATTTTTAATTCAATTAGCTTTATTGAATGCTTTAGTGTTTCATTTGATTCAATAAATTTTGTTTGACTTTATTTGACTTTAATTTGAATCAATTAGCTTTGTTGAATGCATTTGAGTTTCATTTGATTCAATTAGCTTTGTTGAACGCATTTGATTTTCATTTGATTCATTTAGCTATGTCTGACTTCATTTGACTTTCATTTGATTCAATTAGCTTTGTTTGACTTCATTTGACTTGAATTTGATTCAATTAGCTTTGTTGAATACATTTGAGTTTCATTTGATTCAATTACCTTTATTGAATGCATTTGAGTTTCATTTGATTCAATAAGTTTTGTTTGACTTTAATTTGATTCAATTAGCTTTGTTGAATTCATTTGAGTTTCATTTGATTCAATTAGCTTTGTTGAATGCATTTGAGTTTCATTTGATTCAATTAGATTTTTGGAATGCATTTGAGTTTCATTTGATTCAATTAGCTTTGTTGAATGCATTTGAGTTTCATTTGATTCTATTAGCTATGTTTGACTTCGTTTGAATTCCATTTGATTCAATTAGCTTTGTTTGACTTCATTTTACGTTCACTTAATTTACTTAGCTTTGTTGAATGCATTTGAGTTTCATTTGATTCAATTGGATTTGTGGAATGCATTTGATTTTCATTTGATTCATTTAGCTATGTTTGACTTTATTTGACTTTCATTTGATTTAATTAGCTTTGTTAGACTTCATTTGACTTGAATTTGATTTAATTAGCTTTGTTGAATGCGTTTGAGTTTCATTTTTTATTCAATTAGCTTTATTGAATGCTTTTGTGTTTCATTTGATTCAATAAATTTTGTTTGACTTTATTTGACTTTAATTTGAATCAATTAGCTTTGTTGAATGCATTTGAGTTTCATTTGATTCAATTAGCTTTGTTGAACGCATTTGATTTTCATTTGATACATTTAGCTATGTCTGACTTCATTTGACTTTCATTTGATTCAATTAGCTTTGTTTGACTTCATTTGACTTGAATTTGATTCAATTAGCTTTGTTGAATACATTTGAGTTTCATTTGATTCAATTAGCTTTATTAAATGCATTTGAGTTTCATTTGATTCAATCAGTTTTGTTTGACTTTAATTTGATTCAATTAGCTTTGTTGAATGCATTTGAGTTTCATTTGATTCAATTAGCTTTGTTGAATGCATTTGAGTTTCATTTGATTCAATTAGATTTGTGGAATGCATTTGAGTTTCATTTGATTCAATTAGCTTTGTTGAATGCATTTGAGTTTCATTTGATTCTATTAGCTATGTTTGACTTCGTTTGAATTTCATTTGATTCAATTAGCTTTGTTTGACTTCATTTTACGTTCACTTAATTCAATTAGCTTTGTTGAATGCATTTGAGTTTCATTTGATTCAATTAGATTTGTGGAATGCATTTGAGTTTCATTTGATTCAATTAGCTTTGTTGAATGCATTTGAGTTTCATTTGATTTAATTAGCTTTGTTGTATGCATTTGAGTTTCATTTGATTCTATTAGCTATGTTTGACTTCGTTTGAATTTCATTTGATTCATTTAGGTTTGTTTAACTTCATTTTACGTTCACTTAATTCAATTAGCTTTGTTGAATGTATTTGAGTTTCAGTTGATTCAATTAGCTTTGTTGCATGCATTTGAGTTTCATTTGATTCAATTAGTTTTGTTTGACTTTATTTGACTTGAATTTGATTCAACTAGCTTTGTTGAATGCATTTGAGTTTCATTTGATTCAATAAGCTTTGTTGAATGCATTTGAGATTCATTTGATTCTATTAGCTATGTTGAACGTATTTGATTTTCATTTGAATCAATTAGCTTTGTTGAATGCATTTGAGTTTCATTTGATTTAATTAGCTTTGTTGAACGCATTTGACTTTCATTTGATTCAATTAGCTTTGGTTGACTTCATTTGACTTAAATTTGATTCAATTAGCTTTGTTGAATACATTTGAGTTTCATTTGATTCAATTAGCTTTGTTGAATTTATTTGAGTTTCATTAGATTCAATAAGTTTTGTTTGACTTCATTTGACTTTAATTTGATTCAATTAGCTTTGTTAAATGCATTTGAGTTTCATTTGATTCATTTAGCTTTGTTGAATACATTTGAGTTTCATTTGATTCAATTAGATTTGTGGAATGCATTTGAATTTCATTTGATTTAATTAGCTTTGTTGAACGCATTTGATTTTCATTTGATTTATTTAGCTATGTCTGACTTCATTTGACTTTCATCTGATTCAATTAGCTTTGTTTGACTTCATTTGACTTGAATTTGATTCAATGAGCTTTGTTGAATACATTTGAGTTTCATTTGATTCAAATAGCTTTATTGAATGCATTTGAGTTTCATTTGATTCAATAAGTTTTGTTTGACTTCATTTGACTTTAATATGATTCAATTAGCTTTGTTGAATGCATTTGAGTTTCATTTGATTTAATTAGCTTTGTTGAACGCATTTGACTTTCATTTGATTCAATTAGCTTTGTTTGACTTCATTTGACTTAAATTTGATTCAATTAGCTTTGTTGAATACATTTGAGTTTCATTTGATTCAATTAGCTTTGTTGAATTTATTTGAGTTTCATTAGATTCAATAAGTTTTGTTTGACTTCATTTGACTTTAATTTGATTCAATTAGCTTTGTTAAATGCATTTGAGTTTCATTTGATTCAGTTAGCTTTGTTGAATACATTTGAGTTTCATTTGATTCAATTAGATTTGTGGAATGCATTTGAATTTCATTTGATTTAATTAGCTTTGTTGAACGCATTTGATTTTCATTTGATTTATTTAGCTATGTCTGACTTCATTTGACTTTCATCTGATTCAATTAGCTTTGTTTGACTTCATTTGACTTGAATTTGATTCAATGAGCTTTGTTGAATACATTTGAGTTTCATTTGATTCAAATAGCTTTATTGAATGCATTTGAGTTTCATTTGATTCAATAAGTTTTGTTTGACTTCATTTGACTTTAATATGATTCAATTAGCTTTGTTGAATGCATTTGAGTTTCATTTGATTTAATTAGCTTTGTTGAACGCATTTGACTTTCATTTGATTCAATTAGCTTTGTTTGACTTCATTTGACTTAAATTTGATTCAATTAGCTTTGTTGAATACATTTGAGTTTCATTTGATTCAATTAGCTTTGTTGAATTTATTTGAGTTTCATTAGATTCAATAAGTTTTGTTTGACTTCATTTGACTTTAATTTGATTCAATTAGCTTTGTTAAATGCATTTGAGTTTCATTTGATTCAGTTAGCTTTGTTGAATACATTTGAGTTTCATTTGATTCAATTAGATTTGTGGAATGCATTTGAATTTCATTTGATTTAATTAGCTTTGTTGAACGCATTTGATTTTCATTTGATTTATTTAGCTATGTCTGACTTCATTTGACTTTCATCTGATTCAATTAGCTTTGTTTGACTTCATTTGACTTGAATTTGATTCAATGAGCTTTGTTGAATACATTTGAGTTTCATTTGATTCAAATAGCTTTATTGAATGCATTTGAGTTTCATTTGATTCAATAAGTTTTGTTTGACTTCATTTGACTTTAATATGATTCAATTAGCTTTGTTGAATGCATTTGAGTTTCATTTGATTTAATTAGCTTTGTTGTATGCATTTGAGTTTCATTCGATTCTATTAGCTATGTTTGACTTCGTTTGAATTTCATTTGATTCAATTAGCTTTGTTTGACTTCATTTTACGTTCACTTAATTCAATTAGCTTTGTTGAATGTATTTGAGTTTCAGTTGATTCAATTAGTTTTGTTGCATGCATTTGAGTTTCATTTGATTCAATTAGCTTTCTTTGACTTCATTTGACTTAAATTTGATTCAATTAGCTTTGTTGAATACATTTGAGTTTCATTTGATTCAATTTGCTTTATTGAATGCATTTGAGTTTCATTTGATTCAATAAGTTTTGTTTGACTTCATTTGACTTTAATTTGATTCAATTAGCTTTGTTAAATGCATTTAAGTTTCATTTGATTCAATTAGCTTTGGTGAATACATTTGAGTTTCTTTTGATTCAATTAGATTTGTGGAATGCATTTGAATTTCATTTGATTTAATTAGCTTTCTTGAACGCATTTGATTTTCATTTGATTCATTTAGCTATGTCGACTTCATTTGACTTTCATTTGATTCAATTAGCTTTGTTTGACTTCATTTGACTTGAATTTGATTCAATGAGCTTTGTTGAATACATTTGAGTTTCATTTGATTCAGTTAGCTTTATTGAATGCATTTGAGTTTCATTTGATTCAATAAGTTTTGTTTGACTTCATTTGACTTTAATTTTATTCAATTAGCTTTGTTGAATGCATTTGAGTTTCATTTGATTTAATTAGCTTTGTTGTATGCATTTGAGTTTCATTTGATTCTATTAGCTATGTTTGACTTCGTTTGAATTTCATTTGATTCAATTAGCTTTGTTTGACCTCATTTTACGTTCACTTAATTCAATTAGCTTTGTTGAATGTATTTGAGTTTCAGTTGATTCAATTAGTTTTGTTGCATGCATTTGAGTTTCATTTGATTCAATAAGTTTTGTTTGACTTTATTTGACTTGAATTTGATTCAACTAGCTTTGTTGAATGCATTTGAGTTTCATTTGATTCAATAAGCTTTCTTTGAATGCATTAAAGATTCATTTGATTCTATTAGCTATGTTGAACGTATTTGATTTTCATTTGAATCAATTAGCTTTGTTGAATGCATTTGAGTTTCATTTGATTTGATTAGCTTTGTTGAACGCATTTGATTTTCATTTGATTCATTTAGCGATGTCTGACTTCATTTGACTTTCATTTGATTCAATTAGCTTTGTTGAATGCATTTGAGTTTCATTTGATTCTATTAGCTATGTTTGACTTCGTTTGAATTTCATTTGATTCAATTAGCTTTGTTTGACTTCATTTTACGTTCACTTAATTCAATTAGCTTTGTTGAATGCATTTGAGTTTCATTTGATTCAATTAGATTTGTGGAATGCATTTGAGTTTCATTTGATTCAATTAGCTTTGTTGAATGCATTTGAGTTTCATTTGATTTAATTAGCTTTGTTGTATGCATTTGAGTTTCATTTGATTCTATTAGCTATGTTTGACTTCATTTGAATTTCATTTGATTCATTTAGGTTTGTTTGACTTCATTTTACGTTCACTTAATTCAATTAGCTTTGTTGAATGTATTTGAGTTTCAGTTGATTCAATTTGCTTTGTTGCATGCATTTGAGTTTCATTTGATTCAATTAGTTTTGTTTGACTTTATTTGACTTGAATTTGATTCAACTAGCTTTGTTGAATGCATTTGAGTTTCATTTGATTCAATAAGCTTTGTTGAATGCATTTGAGATTCATTTGATTCTATTAGCTATGTTGAACGTATTTGATTTTCATTTGAATCAATTAGCTTTGTTGAATGCATTTGAGTTTCATTTGATTTAATTAGCTTTGTTGAACGCATTTGACTTTCATTTGATTCAATTAGCTTTGTTTGACTTCATTTGACTTAAATTTGATTCAATTAGCTTTGTTGAATACATTTGAGTTTCATTTGATTCAGTTAGCTTTGTTGAATTTATTTGAGTTTCATTTGATTCAATAAGTTTTGTTTGACTTCATTTGACTTTAATTTGATTCAATTAGCTTTGTTGAATGCATTTGAGTTTCATTTGATTTAATTAGCTTTGTTGTATGCATTTGAGTTTCATTTGATTCTATTAGCTATGTTTGACTTCGTTTGAATTTCATTTGATTCAATTAGCTTTGTTTGACCTCATTTTACATTCACTTAATTCAATTAGCTTTGTTGAATGTATTTGAGTTTCAGTTGATTCAATTAGTTTTGTTGCATGCATTTGAGTTTCAGTTGATTCAATTAGTTTTGTTGCATGCATTTGAGTTTCATTTGATTCAATTAGCTTTCTTTGACTTCATTTGACTTAAATTTGATTCAATTAGCTTTGTTGAATACATTTGAGTTTCATTTGATTCAATTTGCTTTATTGAATGCATTTGAGTTTCATTTGATTCAATAAGTTTTGTTTGACTTCATTTGACTTTAATTTGATTCAATTAGCTTTGTTAAATGCATTTAAGTTTCATTTGATTCAATTAGCTTTGGTGAATACATTTGAGTTTCTTTTGATTCAATTAGATTTGTGGAATGCATTTGAATTTCATTTGATTTAATTAGCTTTCTTGAACGCATTTGATTTTCATTTGATTCATTTAGCTATGTCTGACTTCATTTGACTTTCATTTGATTCAATTAGCTTTGTTTGACTTCATTTGACATGAATTTGATTCAATGAGCTTTGTTGAATACATTTGAGTTTCATTTGATTCAATTAGCTTTATTGAATGCATTTGAGTTTCATTTGATTCAATAAGTTTTGTTTGACTTCATTTGACTTTAATTTGATTCAATTAGCTTTGTTGAATGCATTTGAGTTTCATTTGATTTAATTAGCTTTGTTGTATGCATTTGAGTTTCATTTGATTCTATTAGCTATGTTTGACTTCGTTTGAATTTCATTTGATTCAATTAGCTTTGTTTGACCTCATTTTACGTTCACTTAATTCAATTAGCTTTGTTGAATGTATTTGAGTTTCAGTTGATTCAATTAGTTTTGTTGCATGCATTTGAGTTTCATTTGATTCAATAAGTTTTGTTTGACTTTATTTGACTTGAATTTGATTCAACTAGCTTTGTTGAATGCATTTGAGTTTCATTTGATTCAATAAGCTTTGCTGAATGCATTAAAGATTCATTTGATTCTATTAGCTATGTTGAACGTATTTGATTTTCATTTGAATCAATTAGCTTTGTTGAATGCATTTGAGTTTCATTTGATTTGATTAGCTTTGTTGAACGCATTTGATTTTCATTTGATTCATTTAGCGATGTCTGACTTCATTTGACTTTCATTTGATTCAATTAGCTTTGTTGAATGCATTTGAGTTTCATTTGATTCTATTAGCTATGTTTGACTTCGTTTGAATTTCATTTGATTCAATTAGCTTTGTTTGACTTCATTTTACGTTCACTTAATTCAATTAGCTTTGTTGAATGCATTTGAGTTTCATTTGATTCAATTAGATTTGTGGAATGCATTTGAGTTTCATTTGATTCAATTAGCTTTGTTGAATGCATTTGAGTTTCATTTGATTTAATTAGCTTTGTTGTATGCATTTGAGTTTCATTTGATTCTATTAGCTATGTTTGACTTCATTTGAATTTCATTTGATTCATTTAGGTTTGTTTGACTTCATTTTACGTTCACTTAATTCAATTAGCTTTGTTGAATGTATTTGAGTTTCAGTTGATTCAATTTGCTTTGTTGCATGCATTTGAGTTTCATTTGATTCAATTAGCTTTGTTTGACTTTATTTGACTTGAATTTGATTCAACTAGCTTTGTTGAATGCATTTGAGTTTCATTTGATTCAATAAGCTTTGTTGAATGCATTTGAGATTCATTTGATTCTATTAGCTATGTTGAACGTATTTGATTTTCATTTGAATCAATTAGCTTTGTTGAATGCATTTGAGTTTCATTTGATTTAATTAGCTTTGTTGAACGCATTTGACTTTCATTTGATTCAATTAGCTTTGTTTGACTTCATTTGACTTAAATTTGATTCAATTAGCTTTGTTGAATACATTTGAGTTTCATTTGATTCAGTTAGCTTTGTTGAATTTATTTGAGTTTCATTTGATTCAATAAGTTTTGTTTGACTTCATTTGACTTTAATTTGATTCAATTAGCTTTGTTGAATGCATTTGAGTTTCATTTGATTTAATTAGCTTTGTTGTATGCATTTGAGTTTCATTTGATTCTATTAGCTATGTTTGACTTCGTTTGAATTTCATTTGATTCAATTAGCTTTGTTTGACCTCATTTTACATTCACTTAATTCAATTAGCTTTGTTGAATGTATTTGAGTTTCAGTTGATTCAATTAGTTTTGTTGCATGCATTTGAGTTTCATTTGATTCAATTAGCTTTGTTGAATGCATTTGAGTTTCATTTGATTCAATAAGCTTTGCTGAATGCATTTGAGATTCATTTGATTCTATTAGCTATGTTGAACGTATTTGATTTTCATTTGAATCAATTAGCTTTGTTGAATGCATTTGAGTTTCATTTGATTTGATTAGCTTTGTTGAATGCATTTGATTTTCATTTGATTCATTTAGCGATGTCTGACTTCATTTGACTTTCATTTGATTCAATTAGCTTTGTTTGACTTCATTTGAGTTGAATTTGATTCAATTAGCTTTGTTGAATACATTTGAGTTTCATTTGATTCAATTAGCTTTATTGAATGCATTTGAGTTTCATTTGATTCAATAAGTTTTGTTTGACTTCATTTGACTTTAATTTGATTTAATTAGCTTTGTTGAATGCATTTGAGTTTCATTTGATTAAATTAGCTTTGTTGAATGCATTTGAGTTTCATTTGATTCAATTAGATTTGTGGAATGCATTTGAATTTCATTTGATTCAATTAGCTTTGTTGAATGGATTTGAGTTTCATTTGATTCTATTAGCTATGTTTGACTTTGTTTGAATTTCGTTTGATTCAATTAGCTTTGTTTGACTTCATTTTACGTTCACTTAATTCAATTAGCTTTGTTGAATGCATTTGAGTTTCATTTGATTCAATTAGATTTGTGGAATGCATTTGAGTTTCATTTTTTTTTTTTTGAGGGGATTTGAGTTTCATTTGATTCAATTAGCTTTGTTGAATGCATTTGAGTTTCATTTGATTTAATTAGCTTTGTGATAAGCGCGTAATATGTTATATTTTTTCTCCATAATTTTAGTCTTATATTTATCCTTTATATATTATTTTTATATTTTTACCAGCTTTTATTAGTAGTGAGTTATTTCTATCCATATTATATTTTATTGAATAAATAGCTTAAATAGTATATTATTTTTGTTATAGGTATTTTACTATTTCACATTGGAAGAGAGAGACCACAAAAATAACCAAGGGAAGATAAAAAGAATAAAAGAAAGGAGAAAAGAAAAAGGAAGAAAAATAGTAAAAGAAGACCAAAGGGAATTCCCACGTGAGGTTGTGAAGCAGTAAGAAGAATCCTAATTTCCATCTTCTATCTCCATGAGTTATCAAGAAGGAAAAGATACTGGGCTAGAAGTTTCCATACAAGATATTGTTCAACATTTTCCGTAATGAAAGAGGAGGGCGTGAGATTGGTTTATCAAGTTCCTAATCTTAATCTTTTGTGAAATTCTATCCTACAGTTACGCTTTCTACATCAGATGGATATAAATCCATATCACAAAAGGGGAAGATGCACAGAACAAACCCCAAAAATTCAGTCTGTGAGTTTGGATTTGAGAGCAAGGTTTTTATCTGACTTGAGGTGGGACAATTGGAGAAGAGAAGACAACCATTGGAGGGAAGCGTAGTCTCAATTACAAGGTCGAGCAAGACGACGGCGAGTCACGGGGTCGAAGCCGGGTATCGTTCGGGTGATCTTGAGTGCAAGAATTTATAAGTTCTTCTTCTTACTCCATTGTTGAACTTCTTGGCTTTTAATTACTTAGTTTTCAAATTTGATTACTTTTATTGAGTTGCTAGTATAATATTTTGTTTTGGGTTTTCTTAAATCTATTTGAATTATTTTTCCAGTTAATTAGTATTTGGAATTGCTTAATATTCAATGTCAAATTCACTGTTATACACTTGGTTGTTATCTTTCATAGTATAATTGTGAATGATTGCTAATTATATGGTTTGGCTTAGTTTAGATCATATAGTAAGTAGGCCCTAATTTATATTGAATCTGTGATTATGATTATGGTATAAATTAGAGAGTGATTTCAATCTAATTAGTCTAAACATTTATGTGGATAGATTAATTAGGACTAATGATGTCTCCTAGTTTATAATGCTGCCAATTCTAAATTATAACAAGTTGCGATCATATTTGTTAAAGTTAGACTGGTTTAGAATCAACTTAGGCTTAGTTCAAGTTTGGTTTCACTACTACATAAACGAGCATATGCAACGGTCTAATGCAACGACATGAGCTATTGCAACAGTTTTTTGCAACGGTATGAGCTATTGCAACGGTTGTTTGCAACGGTGTGCTCTAATGCAATAGGTATTGCAACGATTAGTAGGAACCGTTGCATTATACCTTGAAATGCAACACCTTTAATTTACTAGATATTGCAACGATGGTTTGTCAACCGAATCCCAAACCCATTTTAATCCCCCTTCTTTCTCGAGGCTTCCTCTCATATTCCCAAACAAACCCAAAACCCCTTCTTTCTCTCTCCTAGTGGAGACCAAAAATCAACCGCATGAAACCCTCACCTCCCCACATCTCTCTTTCTTCCCCTGAGCTCACCGGAGTTCGACGAGCACCGGACCCAGCTTCCCTCTTTCCTTCGTTCTCCTCTGTGCGATCTCTCTACTCGGTTTCATGGTGTTGTTTCACCGCTGGAATGCGGGCTCGCGTCGCCAACCACCGTCGCATCGCACCACCTAGCTGCCTTGCCACGCCCGCCGTCGTCGGCACCCTTGCCGGAGCTCTGCTCCCCTGTTCTTTCTTTGCTCACATAGAGCAGAGGTATAACCTTCTCCTCCCCCTCTAAAATTCTGATTTCATATTTAGAACTTAAGCTCAAATTATTACCCATTTGAAGACAGTTTGAATCTGGGTATATAGACTGATTTGTATAGTCCAGCCATCCTAGTTAAATTTGTTAATTAATTACAGTTATGGGCCTAAATCAGATTTCACTAAGTGTTAGGATTGCTCATAAGATTAGTTTGAGCATCATTGTTAATTATTGCTATTGTTGGAGTAGTTAAAGCTAGCTTATGGGATTCATGTTGATTAGTAGATGTTCAAAGAATAGCAATGAAGTGAGATTAGTGAATGGGATTATATTAGGAGTAAGTTAGACTAGTTTTCGAGTATAAAGATCCGTGAGTGGGTTTTGATTCTTATTGTTGTTTACATTGTGGTTTTGGATGTTGGCTTATGGAGCTCAAAGGAAATAAGAAAGCTTATAAGAAGTTTATCCTCGGAATTAGATTTGCGTTTAAGGTAAACGTTCGTATACGTTATGTGCAATGATATGTTCGAATATGTGGATATGACTTTGTGATGATAATGATGTGATATGATCATGTGTTATATATAATATGACATCCTATGTGACTTATGTAATGTCAATTAAGCCAAAACAATGCTAATTTTTTTTGCTATTTTTTCTAACTTGAAAATTTTCTCACTGAACACTAGTTCGTCCAAAGCTTTCTCGGATTATGTATGTATAACCATTTTTCTTTCATAAATTGTTTATCATTAGTGATTTCGCATGGAATGTATGCTAGGAATTTTAAGGCACTGGAATATGTGCTTGTAATGGCTTAGCTTGATGTAGCGAACAGAGAATGTATCTAGCAATTTGAGCTTCGAGTTTGATTTCTCGTTTTTTGTTATGCTTCCGAGTGAATTTACAAGTACCTTGCATTATGCAACCCATTGTCAAATTGGGGTTTGATGGAAGCCATTTGTAGATTGATATATATTCAATTTTTGTTTAGTACTGTAATTTAGGGTCAATGATATATTAGTATTAGTTATGGGGGTTGGATTCAATGATTTAAACAGTTTGTAAGTATAATGTAATATGCTTTTCGCAGGTACATTTTGATTTATCCTCAGGGTTGTGATGTCTCTAACCATCTCCTCAGGGTTTGGATTCAGTATATTGCATCTTAGCTAGGTAAGACAGGCTAACTAAATCTTTCTTATGTGAAAGACTTAATTTAACTAGCTGATAATTTGTTTAAGTTGGCTTACATAGGATTTGAGTGTTCTTCACTTCTCTGGTTTAATGTAATTGTTATCTTCTGTTATCAATTTGACTTAATGATAGATTTGTTCATCTTTGATGAATATTGTTGAATTTGATATAATAGGAGGGAGAGCGAAGTTGTTAGCAAACTCATTACAACATTTTCTTTGCTAAGGAGGCTATTGTGTACGGAACTTTTGTCTATACTGAAATTGTGCTGGATTGGATGTGATCACATATTTGTAGATTTATTACCAAAAGAGAATATATGTAGTCAATTGTTGTTTAGACAGTCAAGTCCATTTAACTGTGGTCGGTTAGTTGTAAGCTGTTTAAATCACGTGCCAAACACAGCCTGAAGCACATATCTGAACAAATTGAGGGAAGCAATAACCTGAAGCAAATAAAACAGATGCAAATAGACAAAATGCCATGAGTTAAACTAATGCTTTAGATTCATACTAGCTCTCTGTTGTGTTTTGCTCCCTTTTATATTCACTTATTCTCTCTTTAGTTTTACTTTCAAATATGTTCTCTGTTATTGATTTGCTGGGCTTATATATCGTTGTCAAACCTGTGTGCTAATATTGGGCAATGGGAGGAAGTGGAGGAGATTAGAGATCTAATGAAGGGAACTACGTTGAGCAAGGAACCTGGCTGGAGCCTTGTGTGATTCACGGTTCAGGTCTCGCTAGTGCTCGACTTGAACCTAGCAGCTGATCCCAATTTCTCGTGATCCTTTTTAGCTTTCTGGGTTCTTTCTGATACAACATCTGAAGGCTTAAGATTTTGTAGTATTTCAGGTCAAAGAGAAATATATTTTGAAGGAGACATCTAGGAGATATTGATGTCGATGTTGAAAAAGCATTCAATCCCGTTAATTCAAAATGATTATCAGTTTGTCACTTTTCGAATTTGATTCACTTTGATGGCGACTTGATGAAATGATGGCATAAGGCACTCAAGGACCAAATGGCTTATGTTTGATATGGTAACACTTTTGTGAAATGGCTCAAATATGTTATTACATTGGCACTCCAACTTATGTTTGTCGTTATTTATGTTAAAAGAATCACATTGCAACTTATATTTGTAGTTTTTTTTTGCAGATTCATTTCAAAATCTGGTGTACAGTCTCTGTAGGCTTGGGGTTTGCTATATCTACATCTTTTTTGGTCTCTTTAAATTTTGGCCGAAACAGTACGTCATTTTCTTAATATTCCTGATCTATGTCCATGGGTGCAAGCTTATAATTTCATAAATTTATGGCCTATGCTGCATATTATTTATTGAAAGATTACAGTGCATAAAATTTATACCTTTTTGGATCTTCTGCAGCTTCACTGACCAATTTACAAGCAAATTGCTGAAAATCAGAATGCAAGTTGAGTCAGATTTTGCACTATATAATGGACTTCTTTTAGGTCTTTTCTTCACGACGGTAGGTACTTCAGATCTTGCTCCTGTCTAAATTTGTGACAATGTGACAATGTGGCCATGTTTATCTAACATTGATAAATGCTCGTATGGCATCTGCTACGGGTCAAATACATAGCATTTGTACGGTTTTTAACCGAAGCACTTGATGTTTATTCTACTAGTGGTAGAGTTCCTTTCAAACTTTCTCCCTTATTAAAACCTCATAGTACGTGCATCGACGGGTTCTCTTGCTTATTTGGAATGAATGTAATCCGTTCCTTTTGCATTGATCATTATGCTTATATTTTATTGTTGCTTGAAAATTTGATTTTGGTTCTATAATAGGACAATTATGTTTAAAGAAACTTAATTACAAAAGTTTGATTTTTACTAATTTGATCAAATACGTTTGAATTTGCAGGTGATCATAAATGAAGAAATGGAACGCCACATTCAATAAACTAGTTGCTTATAAGATCGCATGGAAGCATTTTAGATGTAATGTGATTTATTGGAGCATTTTACATGTAGAAGTTCTCTTGAAGAGAATTGAGAAGCCATAAATTTAATATAGTTTTTTTAGTTAATAGACTTTTGTAATAATGTATTTCGTAAATTAGTTCATGGGAGCATGAATATTGTAGGCATAATTACTCTTCTGTGTATAAGATTTCAAAATAAATTTATGAATATATAATTATATATATATATATATATATATATATATATATATATCAATGTAATACAACTACTAGACTACTATGGTATTGAAGTTGCATTAGCTACGGAGGTGTTGCAATAGGTGTCAAAATAAGGCATGATATTAGTAATAGAGGCGTTGCAATAGCTATACGATGATGTTGCAATGTATATGGGACACAATATGAGTAATAGGGGCGTTGCAATAGCTACCGGATGGAGTTGCAATAGGTATAGAGGCGTTGCAATAGGCTTTATAGCTAATGCAACGGCTATACACACCTATTGCAATGGTTCTGTAGTAGCCGTTGCAATATGCCTAAAAACCGTTGCATTAGACCTAATGCAAGGGCAGCAACAGCAACGGTTGTTCAACCGTTGCAATAGCTCTATTGCAACGGTTTTGGGCTCTATTGCAACGGTTTTGAGGGGTTGCATTAGCTCATTTATGTAGTAGAATTTCAAGTAAGGGAAGATAGGGGGTCTTTGTTACTAAAGTCTCTACAATTAGTCTATTAGTTATCGTTGGTTAGATTTTCAAAGTTAATAAAGTATTATGACTAACCGCTTAATTTAAGTAATAGTCATGGAATTGAGTTGGTTTGGTTATGTGTAACCTATGTAAATAGTAGATTAGTTTTTCATTTACTAAGTTATGTTAGTTAGTATTATCGTCCACCCCCCCTAATCTATGTAAATAGTGTAAATAATTGTGTAGACTAATTTATTTATGTAACTAATATTGTTTTTAGTTAAACTTTGAGTTTAGGAATTTAGTAGTCTCTCCGTGGGATCGACCCTTTCTTACCCATTTACTAGTTGTAAATATTTTTGAAGGTCTAAGATAGGTTTTTAATTTAATACGGTAAACGATACGTATCAAATTTTGGCGCCGTTGCCGGGGAGATTTATACTCTTTCCATACTCAAAGTTCAACGGAGATACTAACTTTTCTTGTGTAATTTAGTTGATAAAAAGAAAATTAGTACTTGTGATCTTGGGTTGTCTAAAGAGACTTTGGCTAGGTTGAAATTTCTTAGTTTATAGTATGTTTTCTTAACTTCTTTTTTTTTCATACTATGTGCTTAGTTATTTCTTTCTTTTTGACTCTTATTTGGATTAATCAAGGTGGCAGGTATTTTTTTTTTTTTTGGTAGTAGCTTTCATTGATTTCATTTCATAATATTGTTTAGGGAATTGCCTATTAGTACTTTTCACTGTGAGTTGCTCTTAAATTACATGTTCTAGTATACCTGTAATTTCTGCATTCATATGCTATCTTATGCATTATGATCAATGAAGTGCAACTGGTGGAGATGCAGGATAGGTAGTAAATATTTGTATCGAAAAGAAAAAAAAATCAATGCTTAACTATTCTAATGTCGTGATTTTTGTTTGCTGCTTTATGAAAGACTTATACTAAGTCTTTGAAATAGTAAACCAAAACTGTAAACAAGAGTGCAGAGATCTGAATTTCGAGAACATGCTTAACTTGTTAAGTTGTGATTACTAATGAACATAGTCGATTGTGTTTAATATGTGTATATCTGTTGTCAAGACAACTAGCTGCGGGTATGCTAATTGGTTCATTTATTGAGTTTAAAAGCTGATTTTTTATAGATGAGGAACCTTCTGTTTTAAATTAGAACATGTCATATGTAGTGTAGAGATTAAGATTAAGAACCTGAATTGGAGTATGGACATAAATCTGTCAAGTAAGTCATATGTCTTAGGAGTTAGTTTAGGTGGTGATATGCACTTGGAATTATAGTGAAGTCTAGAATATAAAATAATGATGTCATAATTTTATGGTTAACTTTAAATAACAAAAAAAAAAATAAAGTATTGGTGGATAATTACCATTTATAATATGTTCCTGCCGCAACATCTTCTTATTTGAGTAAATGCTTGACACTCCACTTTGAAATGGAACTTTAAGTAAGAAGAAAATGGTTTATGTAGTAAGTTTTCAACCTAATTTTTAGTGAACCAGAAAGTATAAGGAAAGTATTACATAAATTTTTTTTTTATTTTTTATTTTTTGGAGTCAGGTTCAGTTCTGGTATAAGTGAATTGCACTCATGTTTTTTTTTTCAGCTGTAGATTAATAATATTTTGATTGTGAAAACTAACTGAACTTAAGAAGATGGATTATGTGCTTAAGAAGTGAATTAATGGATTTACTCATCATGTTTTATAAAAGATAAACAAGGTGAATATTTTTTTTTCATGAGATGTTTAACTTGGAAGCAGATTATATATTGAAGTGATTCCCGTACTCAAGCTGAATTAGTTTTTTTTTATTATTATTTATTCACCTGGCTTTTTAGTGTTTTGGCTACAAGTTGCTTGCTACTCTTATCTATGCTTTATCTAAACTACATATTGCTAATTTCAGCATCCATCAACAGTTTAAACTAGCTTACTGACACCACAAAGAATCTGCAAAGAACTTGAATTACTTAATGACTTTGACTTTGACTTTGCAAATAACTTCACTTACTACCTTGTAGATCACATTGCATTAACAATCCCTGAACTTCGTGACTTTTCTACTTTCAGGTGCATGAGTTTGGATACTACAACCAAACTTCAGCGAATAAACCAGTTCATTGAAACTCTAAACGAAGCCAGCCCAGCGAAATTACTCTATATCTTTCAAGATAGTCCAATCGAAGACTCAGAGATGGGTGAAGAGAGAATGTTGAAGGAATTGGGAGCTCCGAAGCTAGATGATGAACCTCTCTGCATTGTTTTTCCAACTTTGGAGAAACCCTTGAAGCTGAACTCAGGTTTTCTTAATCTTCTTCCCAAGTTCTATGGGAATGCAGGTGAGGATCCTCATAGACATTTAAAAGAATTTATAGCTGTTTGTTCAACTATGAAACCTGAAGGAATTGAAGAAAATCATGTAAGATTGCATGCTTTCCCATTTTCCCTACATGATTTAGCTAAAGATTGGTTGTATACTCTATCTTCTGGTTCCATTACAACTTGGGAGACCTTACAAAAAGCTTTTCTGGAAAAATTCTTTCCCGCAAGTCGTATTGGGTCCATAAGGAAGGAAATATGTGGAATTAGACAACATGCTTCAGAATCACTTTATGAATATTGGGAACGTTTTAAAAGATTATGTGCTTCATGTCCACAACATCAAATAACTGATCAACTGTTAATTCAATATTTTTATGAAGGATTGTTGCCTAATGATAGGGGTATGATTGATGTTGCTAGTGGTGGTGCATTAGTAGACAAGACACCAACTCAAGCTAGGAATTTAATTGCTAACATGGCCCAAAACACTCAACAACATAGCACTAGAAATGACGTTAAACGAGTAAATGAAATTGACTTAAGTGGTGTAAAATCTCAATTGCAAGAAAATGCTCAACAAATTGCTACTTTGACCACTTTAGTGTCTAAAATTGTTGTTAGTAATGAGTCTAAAGCTAGAGTATGTGGTATATGTTCTGATTTTTCTCATGTTACTGATGCTTGTCCTACTTTGCAAACTGAAGATGTTAATGCCTTAGGTGGTTTTTCCAGTCAAAGAAAATATGACCCTTATTCACATACTTATAATGAAGGTTGGAAAGATCACCCAAATTTTAGGTATGGAACTAGACCACAATTTTCACAAACTAATCAACCTAGGCAATTTGGTCAAGAAACCCTCCACCCCAATCTTACGGGCCATCATTAGAAGACTTAGTTAAGCAATTAACTACTCAAATAGGTCAAGTTCACAACCATGGAGTAGAGTATCAAAAGAAAACTGATAATCACCTTCATCACATAGATACTCAAATAGGACAAATTTGTACTTCTCTAAGTAACTTATAAACTCAACTTTCAGGTAAACTACCATCTCAACCACTACCTAACCCAAAAGAAAATACCAAAGTTGTGACCCTTAGGAGTGGGAAAGAGTTGAGTGAACCTAAGGTAAAGAGTCGGGAGATTGAAAAAGAGATAGAAGTTAAACCTCATGATGGACTTAATATAGGGGAAATGGAGAAGAAGAGAGTAGAAAAGAACATGAAGGAAAGAGTAATGTTAATTCTGAAATTGATGTTTCTCGTTTTAAAGATGTGCCTCCTTTCCCGTCCAGATTCGCTAAAGCTAAGAAAGAGGCTCTTGACAATGAAATTCTTGAGACTTTTAGGAAAGTTGAAGTCAATATTCCCTTACTTGATGCTATCAAACAGGTTCCCCGTTATGCAAAGTTTCTTAAGGAACTTTGTACTAATAAAAGACAATTTCGCCCTTCTGAAAAGGTAAGTATGGGGGAAAATATTTCAGCTGTGATTCAAAAGAAGCTTCCCCCTAAATGTAAAGATCCTGGCATGTTTTCTATTCCTTGCAAAATTGGTAATTCTAAATTTGAAAGATGCATGCTAGATTTAGGAGCTTCCATTAATGTTATGCCTAAATCTGCCTATGATACGTTGAATGTGGGATCTTTGTCTAAAACTGATGTTGTGATCCAGTTAGCTGATAGGTCGAATGCGTTTCCCATTGGAGTTTTAGAATATGTATTAGTTCAAGTAAATGGATTAGTCTTTCCTGCTGATTTTTATGTACTTGACATGGGTGATAAAACCGATAATGTTCCTTTACTGTTGGGCAGACCTTTCTTGAAAACTTCTAAGACTAAAATTGATGTTCATGAGGGTAATTTGACAATGGAATTTGATGGTGAAATAATTAAGTTCAATATTTTTGATGTTATGAGATACCCAAGTGATATCAATAATGTTAGTTCTATTGATTCTTTTGATGCTTTTGACTGGATGGCACAGGAAGTTTTTGACAAGTGGTGTGAAAAATTGTTTGAGACTGATGATTTTAATGAAACTAAAATGTCTAATTCTTTAGTAGCCTTGTTTGATGTGGCTAGTCTTGATTCGCATAATGCTAAAAAAGATGATTTTAACCTTTCTTTGCCATTGACTGTGCCTAAATTGATCCCTTCTATTGTCAAAGCCCCTCAATTAGAGTTGAAACCACTTCCCTCTACTATGAAATATGTTTATTTAGGTGATAATGAGACTTTACCTGTGATTATCTCCAATGCTCTAAATCAATCTCAAGAAGATAAATTGGTAAATGTGCTAAAAGACCACAAGGAAGCTATATGATGGACTTTAGCTGACATAAAAGGAATTAGTCCCACCTTGTGCATGCATAGAATTTTTCTTGAAAAAGGTGCTAAACCCACTAGAGAAGCTCAACGTAAGTTAAACCCCTCCATGATGGAGGTAGTTAAAAAGGAAATCCTGAAATGGTTAGATGCAGACGTGATTTATCCTATTTCTGATTCTCAATGGGTAAGTCCTGTTCATGTAGTCCCTAAAAAGAGTGGAATAACTGTTGTTGAAAATACTAAAGGTGAGCTTGTTCCAACTAGAGTGTCTAATGGATGGAGGGTATGCATTGACTATAGGAAGCTTAATCAAGCTACTAGGAAAGATCATTTCCCTTTGCCCTTTATTGATCAAATGCTAGAAAAACTTGCTGGTCAATCATTCTTTTGCTTTCTTGATGGCTATTCTGGTTATACTCAAGTACCCATAGCCCCTGAAGATCAAGATAAAACCACATTTTCCTGCCCTTTTGGTACATTTGCCTTTAGGAGAATGCCTTTTGGATTATGCAATGCCCCTGGAACTTTTCAGCGTTGTATGATGAGTATCTTCTCTGATTTGATTGAACACGACATGGAAGTGTTTATGGACGATTTTACTGTTTTTGGTGATTCTTTTGATAGATGCCTCCATGGTTTGTCTCGTGTATTGAAAAGATGTGTTGAAACTCACCTTGTGCTAAATTTTGAAAAATGTCATTTTATGGTAAAACAAGGTGTAGTGCTGGGACATATTGTAAGTGCTAAGGGATTAGAGGTTGATAAGGCTAAAATAGATGTAATGAGTTCATTGCCATATCCTACTTGTGTTCGTGAAGTTAGATCATTTTTAGGGCATGCTGGCTTCTATAGACGCTTTATTAAGAATTTTTCCAAAATTGCATCCCCCTTGTGTGTTTTGCTTGCTAAAGATGCCACTTTTGACTTTAATGATGAATGTAAAAAGGCTTTAAATGAGTTGAAAGAAAAATTAACTAGTGCACCTGTGATTCGACCACCTGATTGGACTTTACCTTTTGAAATCATGTGTGACGCTAGTGATAAGACCATAGGTGCTGTTTTAGGTCAAAAGAAAGATAAAGAATCATATGTGATCCATTATGCTTCTAAATCACTTGATTCTGCCCAATGCAATTATACTGTAACTAAGAAGGAGATGTATGTTGTTATATTTGCTTTGGAAAAGTTTAGACCTTATTTACTAGGCACACATGTGATTGTTTACTCTGACCATTCAGCTCTAAAGTATCTTTTGAAAAAGAGAGAATCAAAACCTCGCTTGCTTAGGTGGATGCTTTTGTTACAAGAGTTTGACTTAGAAATTAGAGATAAGAAGGGTGTTGAAAATCTAGTTGCTGACCACCTTAGTAGAATTGTTCCTAGAGATGATTGACCTTTAATGACTGAATTTTTTCCTGATGAACAACGCCTTTCAATGCATCATGTTGAAACTCCTTGGTATGCTGATATGGTTAATTATTTGGTGACTAGCACATTCCCTCCTACTCTGTCTAGAGCTCAAAAAGAAAAGATTAAATCTGATTCAAAGTACTACTTTTGGGATGATCCTTACTTGTGGAAATCGTGCTCTGACCAAGTAATTAGGAGATGTGTAGACAAATCTGAATATGATTCGATTCTTACAATCTGTCATAGTCTTGAAAGTGGAGGGCATTTTGGTCCTCAAAGGACTGCTCATAAAGTTCTTGAATGTGGTTTATATTGGCCTACAATTTATAAACATGCTTGTGTGTTATGTAAGTCTTGTGAACGTTGCCAAAAGACTGGCAATTTGTCTAAAAGGAATGAGATGCCTCAATCTGGTATATTGATTTGTGAAATATTTGATGTTTGGGGTATAGATTTTATGGGGCCTTTCCCCTCTTCTTTTGGTAATGTATACATCATTCTGGCTGTTGACTATGTATCTAAATGGGTAGAGGCAAAGGCTACAATAACTGATGATGCTAAAACAGTGGTGAAGTTTGTAAAGAGTCGCATTTTTAATAGATTTGGCATGCTTATGGCTATTATAAGTGATAGAGGGACTCATTTTTGCAATAAAACGTTTGGTGCGTTGCTTGAAAAATACCATGTGACCCATAGAGTAGCTACTGCATATCATCCACAGACTAGCGGACAAGTGGAAGTGTCTAATAGGGAGATAAAGTCTATTCTAGAAAAAATGGTCAACCCAAATAGGAAAGATTGGAGTCTACGACTAGGTGATGCGTTATGGGCATATAGGACTGCATATAAAACACCCCTAGGCATGTCTCCGTACAGACTTGTTTTTGGGAAATCCTGCCACCTACCTGTAGAAAATGAACATAAATCTTTTTGGGCAGTGAAGCAATGTAACCTAGATTATGATGCTGCTGGAAAAGAAAGAAAATTACAATTACTCGAATTAGAGGAATTAAGGCTCGAATCATATGAAAATGCTAAAATTTATAAAGAGAAGACAAAAGCCTTCCATGATAAAATGATAGCTAGGAAATCTTTTCAAGTTGGCCAGAAAGTTCTTTTATTCAATGCTCGGTTGAAATTGTTTCCTGGAAAATTGCAAACCAGATGGCTCGGTCCTTTTGTTATTAATAATGTGTTCCCTCATGGTGCTGTGGAAATAAAAGATTTTGGGACTAACAAAACTTTCAAGGTTAATGGCCACAGGTTGAAGCCCTTTTATGATCAAGCATATGTGAAGATGATCGAAGACATTTTATTTGAGGAGATCTGATAGAGACTTGAGTACGTCGAGCCAACGACGTGAACCAAAGGAGCTGCTTGGGAGGCAACCCAAGAATGATTTTATTGCTGGACTTGATTTATTTTTTTTATTATGTTGTCGTTAGATAGCTTAGTAATCTTTCACAACTTTCCTGGATTTTTTGTATACTTGCCCTTATTAGATTAGCTGTTTATGGTGCAGAATCGTTTGTGCCACTTCATTAATATGTTCGGCATATGCACGTTGCTGGAGTTTAGGACATGCGTCAGCCACGTTAGTTGACAGAAATTGGCAGAATTGAGCAGACATGAGATAACAAGGCAGTGAGCGTAGCTCACATATTCATCTAACCAGCTAAGTCCTTTTTTTTCAGTCCTGCTTTCTTTACATTGAGGACAATGTTGATACTAAGTAGGGGGGGAGTTAATACTTATGCTCATCAGAAATTGTGAACTAAAGTCTAGAATGACTACTGGAAATTGAGTTGTTATAATGTGAATGTTCTTGCTGGATATAATATGCTGAAAATCAAGTTAAGTTATTCACAAAATATAAAGTTGTGAAAATATTGGGATATGCCCTGTTTTAGGGGAAGTGCTGCCAAATTTTCTGTAGAATTTTTATTTTATTTAGTTACTATAAACCAAAACAAAAACAAAAAAAAAATTGTGCTTTTGCTTGCATTAGTTATAGGACTTTAGTTGCATTTAATTTAAGATTTCCACCTCTTAACTTCCTAAGGAATGGCGATTAGTAAGTTGATAAGAAACTCTAATCTAACTTGTTTTTGAAATAAAATTAAATTTTTTTCGAAATAAAAGATATTGGGAATGTTATATAATTGGAAACGGATAATCGAACTTGAGAGATTTATAATACAATTGAAAAAAAAATATCTTGCTTCTCTTAAATAAGCTGGCTAGATAAATAGACCAAACCTTGTGAGCTTTTTAGCCTATTAGACTGACACATCTGCATCAGTCTCATTATTTTTTTCTTGTGTGATAGTTCCTCAATGAAGTGTGGCTCTTGAACTTGACTTGGTACTCTTTGAGACTTTTGTGACAAATGCTATGAAGAAATGATTTAGGCGTTCTTTTCATTTTTTTTAAGCCTCAGAGATTTTATTTCATATAATATTTCCTTTGTTTAGCCCTTTTGAGCCTTAATTCCCGTGTTAATTTGCTAACCATACATTACAAACTTGCGGCCTCCTACAGATTATACCCAAGCCTGGCTAAGAGGAGTTATTATATGTTGAGTTTGTATTGTAAGGGTGCGTTATGATAGAGATATATTATTGAAAAAAAAAAGAGGAAACAAGGTTTATAAAAAATTATTATTGAAAACAAAATCAGAGAAAATAAGTGTTTTAAAGTCATAGAAAGATGCAAATGCTATGAAATATCCATATAAGTGTTGTGATTGCTTGTGAAGGATAGGGTGAATAATATGAAAAGAAAAAAAAAGAGTTGGAGTATGATGTATAATGTATAAATGGAGTTTGTTGTGACTGAAACATCTTGAGTCATGTATTTTTGCTCCCTTTAGCTTGGCTTCTTATTAACTCCACATTCCTAAATATTATTCCTACCCTTCAACCTTAGCCACATTACAACCTTTTGAAAGACCTTTTGATCTTTATGCACTATGTCACTTTCAAGTGGAGAATTGAGACGATAGTCAAGTTTATAGAAATATACTTCATTTTGAGTCGACTTGGTTATAGGTTTGAGTGAATATTATTTAACCCCAAACACATGAGAGTTGAGTGTTTTACTTACACATGTGAGGGTCTATTTATTGAATTTGATACGGATACAAGTGTGGATTCATGCTAGACATTTTTGAGTTGTGAAGATAACAATTAGTTCATGAAGTATTATGAAATTTGATAGTTCGATTGTTTAAGCACTAAGAGTATGACATCTCCACTAACATTTTCTCAAAGTTTTTCTGACTAACGTAAAATGTTTTAGTTTCTTGTAGTGTACTTATCTAATTTAGCTATTTCCGACAAAGAACATTGAGGTGGTATATTAGGTCTTGCATTTAGTTCCTTTATTAATGTCATTCTATTTGCTAATTGGTTTGGAAACCTATGTTAATAAGGCTTTGTGGGTATGCCATCTGAAATCCTCACGAGACCTTACTCGTCCACTAGGGTAGCCTAGGGGTTTAAAGGGCTTGTTGCACATGCTAAGTGCAATCGTGATTCCTACGACATTGAGTTAGGTTTATTGTTTTCCTAGTATAGTTTTTTATTTTTATTTTAGTAGTGTTTTGTTCGAGGGCGACCAAAGACTAAGTGTGGGGGAATTTGATAAGCGCGTAATATGTTATATTTTTACTCCATAATTTTAGTCTTATATTTATCCTTTATATATTATTTTTATATTTTTACCAGCTTTTATTAGTAGTGAGTTATTTCTATCCATATTATATTTTATTGAATAAATAGCTTAAATAGTGTATTATTTTTGTTATAGGTATTTTACTATTTCACATTGGAAGAGAGAGACCACAAAAATAACCTAGGGAAGATAAAAAGAATAAAAGAAAGGAGAAAAGAAAAAGGAAGAAAAATAGTAAAAGAAGACCAAAGGGAATTCCCACGTGAGGTTGTGAAGCAGTAAGAAGAATCCTAATTTCCTTCTTCTATCTCCATGAGTTATTAAGAAGGAAAAGATACTGGGCTAGAAGTTTCCATACAAGATATTGTTCAACATTCTCCGCAATGAAAGAGGAGGGCGTGAGATTGGTTTATCAAGTTCCTAATCTTAATCTTTTGAGAAATTCTATCCTACAGTTACGCTTTCTACATCAGATGGATATAAAATCCATATCACAAAAGGGGAAGACGCACAGAACAAACCCTAAAAATTCAGTCTGTGAGTTCGGATTTGAGAGCAAGGTTTTTATCTGACTTGAGGTGGAACAATTGGAGAAGAGAAGACAGCCATTGGAGGGAAGCTTAGTCTCAATTACAAGGTCGAGCAAGACGACGGCGAGTCACGGGGTCGAAGCCGGGTATCGTTCGGGTGATCTTGAGTGCAAGAATTTATAAGTTCTTCTTCTTACTCCAGTGTTGAACTTCTTGGCTTTTAATTACTTAGTTTTCAAATTTGATTACTTTTATTGAGTTGCTAGTATAATATTTTGTTTTGGGTTTTCTTAAATCTATTTGAATTATTTTTCCAGTTAATTAGTATTTGGAATTGCTTAATATTCAATGTCAAATTCACTGTTATACACTTGGTTGTTATCTTTCATAGTATAATTGTGAATGATTGCTAATTATATGGTTTGGCTTAGTTTAGATCATATAGTAAGTAGGCCCTAATTTATATTGAATTTGCGATTATGATTATGGTATAAATTAGAGAGTGATTTCAATCTAATTAGTCTAAACATTTATGTGGATAGATTAATTAGGACTAATGATGTCTCCTAGTTTATAATGCTGCCAATTCTAAATTATAACAAGTTGCGATCATATTTGTTAAAGTTAGACTGGTTTAGAATCAACTTAGGCTTAGTTCAAGTTTGGTTTCAAGTAAGGGAAGATAGGGGGTCTTTGTTACTAAAGTCTCTACAATTAGTCTATTAGTTATCGTTGGTTAGATTTTCAAAGTTAATAAAGTATTATGACTAACCGCTTAATTTAAGTAATAGTCATGGAATTGAGTTGGTTTGGTTATGTGTAACCTATGTAAATAGTAGATTAGCTTTTCATTTACTAAGTTATGTTAGTTAGTATTATCGTCCACCCCCCCAATCTATGTAAATAGTGTAAATAATTGTGTAGACTAATTTATTTATGTAACTAATATTGTTTTTAGTTAAACTTTGAGTTTAGGAATTTAGTAGTCTCTCCGTGGGATCGACCCTTTCTTACCCATTTACTAGTTGTAAAGATTTTTGAAGGTCTAAGATAGGTTTTTAATTTAATACGGTAAACGACACGTATCAAATTTTGGCGCCGTTGCCGGGGAGATTTATACTCTTTCCATACTCAAAGTTCAACGGAGATACTAACTTTTCTTGTGTAATTTAGTTGATAAAAAGAAAATTAGTACTTGTGATCTTGGGTTGTCTAAAGAGACTTTGGCTAGGTTGAAATTTCTTAGTTTATAGTATGTTTTCTTAACTTCTTTTTTTTTTCATACTATGTGCTTAGTTATTTCTTTCTTTTTTACTCTTATTTGGATTAATCAAGGTGGCAGGTATATATTTTTTTTTTGGTAGTAGCTTTCATTGATTTCATTTCATAATATTGTTTAGGGAATTGCCTATTAGTACTTTTCACTGTGAGTTGCTCTTAAATTACATGATCTGGTATACCTGTAATTTCTGCATTCATATGCTATCTTATGCATTATGATCAATGAAGTGCAACTGGTAGAGATACAGGATAGGTAGTAAATATTTGTATCGAAAAGAAAAAAAAATCAATGCTTAACTATTCTAATGTCGTGATTTTTGTTTGCTGCTTTATGAAAGACATATATTAAGTCTTTGAAATAGTAAACCAAAACTGTAAACAAGAGTGCTGAGATCTGAATTTCGAAAACATGCTTAAGTTGTTAAGTGGTGATTACTAATGAACATAGTCGATTGTGTTTAATATGTGTATATCTGTTGTTAAGACAACTAGCTGCGGGTATGCTAATTGGTTCATTTATTGAGTTTAAAAGCTGATTTTTTTTAGATTTAGGAACCTTCTGTTTTAAATTAGAACATGTCATATGTAGTGCAGAGATTAAGATTAAGAACCTGAATTGGAGTATGGACATAAATCTATCAGGTAAGTCATATGTCTTAGGAGTTAGTTTAGGTGGTGATATGCACTTGGAATTATAGTGAAGTCTAGAATATAAAATAATGATGTCATAATTTTATGGTTAACATTAAATAACAAAAAAAAAATTAAAGTATTGGTGGATAATTACCATTTATAATATGTTCCTGCCGCAACATCTTCTTATTTGAGTAAATGCTTGACACTCCACTTTGAAATGGAACTTTAAGTAAGAAGAAAATGGTTTATGTAGTCTATTAGTTATCGTTGGTTAGATTTTCAAAGTTAATAAAGTATTATGACTAACCGCTTAATTTAAGTAATAGTCATGGAATTGAGTTGGTTTGGTTATGTGTAACCTATGTAAATAGTAGATTAGTTTTTCATTTACTAAGTTATGTTAGTTAGTATTATCGTCCACCCCCCCAATCAATGTAAATAGTGTAAATAATTGTGTAGACAAATTTATTTATGTAACTAATATTGTTTTTAGTTAAACATTGAGTTTAGGAATTTAGTAGTCTCTCCGTGGGATCGACCCTTTCTTACCCATTTACTAGTTGTAAATATTTTTGAAGGTCTAAGATAGGTTTTTAATTTAATACGGTAAACGACACGTATCACTTTGTTGTATGCATTTGAGTTTCATTTGATTCTATTAGCTAAGTTTGACTTCGTTTGAATTTCATTTGATTCAATTAGCTTTGTTTGACTTCATTTTACGCTCACTTAATTCAATTAGCTTTGTTGAATGAATTTGAGTTTCAGTTGATTCAATTAGCTTTGTTGCATGCATTTGAGTATCATTTGATTTAATTAGTTTTGTTTGACTTTATTTGACTTGAATTTGATTCAACTAGCTTTGTTGAATGCATTTGAGTTTCATTTGATTCAAGAAGCTTTGTTGAATGCATTTGAGATTCATTTGATTCTATTAGCTATGTTTGACTTCATTTGACTTTCATTTGATTCAATTAGCTTAGTTTGACTTCATTTGAATTTCATTTGATTCAATTAGCTTTGTTGAATGCATTTGAGTTTCATTTGATTTAATTAGCTTTATTTGACTTCATTAGACTTTTATTTGATACAATTAGCTTTGTTGAATGCATTTGAGTTCCATTTGATTCAATTAGCTATGTTTGACTTAATTTGACTTTCATTTGATTCAAATAGCTTTGTTGAATGCATTTGAGTATCATTTGATTAAATTAGCTTTGTTGAATACATTAAAGTTTCATTTGATTCTATTAGTTATGTTAGACTTTGTTTGACTTTCATTTGATTCAATTAGCTTTGTTTGACTTCATTTGACTTTCATTTTTCAATTAGCTTTGTTTGACTTAATTTTACTTTAATTTGATTCAATTAGCTTTGTTGAATGCATTTGAGTTTCATTTGATTCCATTAGCTTTGTTGAATGCATTTGAATTTTATTTGATTTAATTAGCTTTGTTGAATGCATTTGAGTTTCATTTGATTAAATTAGCTTTATTTGACTTCATTTGACTTTCATTTGATACAATTAGCTTTGATTGACTTCATTTGACTTTAATTTGATTCAATTAGCTTTGTTGAATGCATTTGAGTTTCATTTGATTCAATTAGCTTTATTAAATGCATTTGAGTTTCTTTTGATTTTATTAGCTATCTTTGAGTTTATTTGACTTTCACTTGATTAAATTAGCTTGGTTTGACTTCATTTAACTTTAATTTGATTCAATTAGCTTTGTTTGACTTCATTCGACTTTTATTTGATTCAATTAACTTTGTAGAATGCCTTTGAGTTTCATTTGACTCAATTAGCTTTGTTGAGTACATTTGAGTTTCATTTGATTCAATTAGCTTTGTTTGACTTCATTTTACTTTAATTTGATTCAATTAGCTTTGTTGAATGCATTTGATTTTCATTTGATTCATTTAGCTATGTTTGACTTTATTTGACTTTCATTTGATTTAATTAGTTTTGTTAGACTTCATTTGACTTGAATTTGATTTAATTAGCTTTGTTGAATGCGTTTGAGTTTCATTTTTGATTCAATTAGCTTTATTGAATGCATTTGAGTTTCATTTGATTCAATAAATTTTGTTTGACTTTATTTGACTTTAATTTGAATCAATTAGCTTTGTTGAATGCATTTGAGTTTCATTTGATTCAATGAGCTTTGTTGAACGCATTAAATTTTCATTTGATTCATTTAGCTATGTTTGACTTCATTTGACTTTCATTTGATTCAATTAGCTTTGTTTGACTTCATTTGACTTGAATTTGATTCAATTAGCTTTGTTGAATACATTTGAGTTTCATTTGATACAATTAGCTTTATTGAATGCATTTGAGTTTCATTTGATTCAATAAGTTTTGTTTGACTTCATTTGACTTTAATTTGATTCAATTAGCTTTGTTGAATGCATTTGAGTTTCATTTGATTCAATTAGCTTTGTTGAATGCATTTGAGATTCATTTGATTCTATTAGCTATGTTTGACTTCATTTGACTTTCATTTGATTCAATTAGCTTAGTTTGACTTCATTTGACTTTCATTTGTTTCAATTAGCTTTGTTGAATGCATTTGAGTTTCATTTGATTTAATTAGCTTTGTTAAATGCATTTGAGTTCATTTTGATTTTATTAGCTATGTTTGAGTTTATTTGACTTTCATTTCATTCAATTAACTTGGTTTGACTTCATTTAACTTTAATTTGATCCAATTAGCTTTGTTTGACTTCATTTGAATTTTATTTGATTCAATTAACTTTGTAGAATGCCTTTGAGTTTCATTTGACTCAATTAGCTTTGTTGAATACATTTGAGTTTCATTTGATTCAATTAGCTTTGTATGACTTCATTTTACTTTAAATTGATTCAATTATCTTTGTTGAATGTATTCGAGTTTCATTTGACTTTAATTTGAATCAATTAGGTTTGTTGAATGCGTTTGAATTTCAATTAATTAAATTAGCTTTGTTGAATGTATTTGAATTTTATTTGATTTAATTAGTTTTGTTGAATGCATTTGAGTTTCATTTGATTAAATTAGCTTTATTTGACTTCATTTGACTTTCATTTGATACAATAAGTTTATTTGACTTCATTTGACTTTAATTTGAATCAATTAGGTTTGTTGAATACATTTGAATTTCATTTGATTCAATTAGCTTTGTTGAATGCATTTGAAATTAATTTGATTTAATTAGCTTTGTTGAATGCATTAGAGTTTCATTTGATTAAATTAGCTTTATTTGACTTTATTTCACTTTCATTTGATACAATTAACTTTGATTGACTTCATTTGACTTTAATTTGATTCAATTAGCTTTGTTGAATGCATTTGAGTTTCATTTGATTCAATTAGCTTTGTTGAATGCATTTGAGTTTCTTTTGATTTTATTAGCTATGTTTGAGTTTATTTGACTTTCATTTGATTCAATTAACTTGGTTTGACTTCATTTAACTTTAATTTGATTCAATTAGCTTTGTTTGACTTCATTTGACTTTTATTTGATTCAATTAACATTGTAGAATGCCTTTAAGTTTCATTTGACTCAATTAGCTTTGTTGAATACATTTGAGTTTCATTTGATTCAATTTGCTTTGTTTGACTTCATTTTACTTTAATTTGATTCAATTAGCTTTGTTGAATGTATTTGAATTTCATTTGACTCAATTAGCTTGACTGAATGCATTTGAGTTTCATTTGATTCAATAACTTTTATTTGACTTCATTTGACTTTAATTTGAATTAATTAGGTTTGTTGAATGCATTTGAATTTCATTTGATACAATTAGCTTTGATTGACATCATTTGACTTTAATTTGATTCAATTAGCTTTGTTGAATGCATTTGAGTTTCATTTGATTCAATTAGATTTGTTAAATGCATTTGAGTTTTTTTTTATTTCATTAGCTATCTTTGAGTTTATTTGACTTTCATTTAATCAAATTAGCTTGGTTTGACTTTATTTAACTTTAATTTGATTCAATTAGCTTTGTTTGACTTCATTTGACTTTTATTTGATTCAATTAACTTTGTAGAATGCCTTTTAGTTTCATTTGACTCAATTAGCTTTGTTGAGTACATTTGAGTTTCATTTAATTCAATTAGCTTTGTTTGACTTCATTTTACTTTAATTTGATTCAATTAGCTTTGTTGAATGCATTTGATTTTCATTTAATTCATTTAGCTATGTTTGACTTTATTTGACTTTTATTTGATTTAATTAGTTTTGTTAGACTTCATTTGACTTGAATTTGATTTAATTAGCATTGTTGAATGCGTTTGATTTTCATTTTTGATTCAATTAGCTTTATTGAATGCATTTGAGTTTCATTTGATTCAATAAATTTTGTTTGACTTTATTTGACTTTAATTTGAATCAATTAGCTTTGGTGAATGCATTTGAGTTTCATTTGATTCAATGAGCTTTGTTGAACGCATTTGATTTCATTTGATTCATTTAGCTATGATTGACTTCATTTGACTTTCATTTGATTCAATTAGCTTTGTTTGACTTCATTTGACTTGAATTTGATTCAATTAGCTTTATTGAATGCATTTGAGTTTTATTTGATTCAATAAGTTTTGTTTGACTTCATTTGACTTTAATTTGATTCAATTAGCTTTGTTGAATGCATTTGAGTTTCATTTGATTCAATTAGCTTTGTTGAATGCATTTGAGTTTCATTTGATTCAATTAGATTTGTGGAATGCATTTGAGTTTCATTTGATTCAATTAGCTTTGTTGAATGCATTTGAGTTTCATTTGATTTAATTAGCTTTGTTGAATGCATTTGAGTTTCATTTGATTCTATTAGCTATGTTTGACTTCGTTTGAATTTCATTTGATTCAATTAGCTTTGTTTGACTTCATTTTATGTTCACTTAATTCAATTAGCTTTGTTGAATGTATTAAAGTTTCAGTTGATTCAATTAGCTTTGTTGCACGCATTTGACTTTCATTTGATTCAATTAGTTTTGTTTGACTTTATTTGTCTTGAATTTGATTCAACTAGCTTTGTTGAATGCATTTTAGTTTCATTTGATTCAATAAGCTTTGTTGAATGCATTTGAGATTCATTTGATTCTATTAGCTATGTTTGGCTTCATTTGACTTTCATTTGATTCAATTAGCTTAGTTTGACTTCATTTGACTTTCATTTGATTTAATTAGCTTTTTTGAATGCATTTGAGTTTCATTTGACTTAATTACCTTTATTTGACTTCATTAGACTTTTATTTGATATAATTAGCTTTGTTGAATGCATTTGAGTTCCATTTGATTCAATTAGCTATGTTTGACTTCATTTGACTTTCATTTGATTCAATTAGCTTTGTTGAATGCATTTGAGTATCATTTGATTAAATTAGCTTTGTTGAATACATTTAAGTTCCATTTGATTCTATTAGCTATGTTTGACTTTCATTTAATTCAATTAGCTTTGTTTGACTTCATTTGACTTTCATTTGATTCAATTAGCTTTGGTTGACTTCATTTTACGTTCACTTAATTCAATTAGTTTTGTTGAATGTATTGGAGTTTCAGTTGATTTAATTAGAATTGTTGCATGCATTTGAGTTTCATTTGATTCAATAAGTTTTGTTTGAATTTATTTGACTTGAATTTGATTCAACTAGCTTTGTTGAATGCATTTGAGTTTCATTTGATTCAATAAGCTTTGTTGAATGCATTTGAGTTTCATTTAATTCTATAAGCTATGTTTGACTTCATTTGACTTTCATTTGATTCAATTATCTTAGTTTGACTTCATTTGACTTTCATTTGTTTCAATTAGCTTAGTTTGACTCCATTTAACTTTAATTTGATTCAATTAGCTTTGTTGAATGCATTTGAGTTTCATTTGATTCAATGAGCTTTGTTGAATGCATTTGAGTTCCATTTGATTCTATTAGCTATGTTTGACTTTCATTTAATTCAATTAGCTTTATTTGACTTCATTTGACTTTCATTTAATTCAATTAGCTTTGTTTGACTTCATTTTACTTTAATTTGATTCAATTAGCTTTGTTGAATGCATTTGAGTTTCATTTGATACAATTAGCTTTGCTGAATGCATTTGAGATTTATTTGCTTCAATTAGCTTTGTTGAATGCATTTGAGCTTCATTTGATTTAATTAGCTTTATTTGACTTCATTAGACTTTTATTTGACACAATTAGCTTTGTTGAATGCATTTGAGATCCATTTGATTCAATTAGCTATGTTTGACTTCATTTGACTTTCATTTGATTCAATTAGCTTTGTTGAATGCATTTGAGTATCATTTGATTAAATTAGCTTTGTTGAATACATTTAAGTTTTATTTGATTCTATTAGTTATGTTTGACTTTGTATGTCTTTCATTTGATTCAATTTGTTTGACTTCATTTGACTTTCATTTGTTTCAATTAGCTTTGTTTGAGTTAATTTTACTTTAATTTGATTCAATTAGCTTTGTTGAATGCATTTGAGTTTTATTTGATTGAATTAGATTTGTTGAATGCATTTGAGATTTATTTGATTCAATTAGCTTTGTTGAATGCATTTGAGTTTCATTTGATTCAATTAGCTTTATTTGACTTCATTTGACTTTTATTTGATACAATTAGCTTTGTTGAATGCATTTGAGTTCCTTTTGATTCAATTAGCTATGTTTGACTTCATTTGAATTTAATTTGATTCAATTAGCTTTGTTGAATGCATTTGAGTTTCATTTGATTCAATTAGCTTTGTTGAATGCATTTGAGATTTATTTGATTCAATTAGCTTTGTTGAATGCATTTGAGCTTCATTTGATTTAATTAGCTTTATTTGACTTCATTAGACTTTTATTTGATTCAATTAGCTTTGTTAAATGCATTTGAGTTTCATTTGATTCAATTAGCTATGTTTGACTTCATTTGACTTTCATTTGATTCAATTAGCTTTGTTGAATGCATTTGAGTATCATTTGATTAAATTAGCTTTGTTGAATACATTTAAGTTTCATTTGATTCTATTAGTTATGTTTGACTTTGTTTGACTTTCATTTGATT
The DNA here is from genome assembly GCA_947648045.1 of Beta corolliflora. NCBI lineage: Eukaryota > Viridiplantae > Streptophyta > Magnoliopsida > Caryophyllales > Amaranthaceae > Beta > Beta corolliflora. The sequence goes on along the minus strand of CANSZD010002940.1, from coordinate 57,123 downwards.
CAATTAGCTTTGTTTGACTTCATTTGACTTTCATTTGTTTCAATTAGCTTTGTTTGACTTCATTTTACTTTAATTTGATTCAATTAGCTTTGTTGAATGCATTTGATTTTCATTTGATTCAATTAGCTATGTTTGACTTCATTTGACTTTCATTTGATTCAATTAGCTTTGTTTGACTTCATTTGACTTTCATTTGATTCAATTAGCTTTGTTGAATGCATTTGAGTTTCATTTGATTCAATTAGCTTTGTTGAATGCATTTGAGTTTCATTTGATTCAATAAGTTTTGTTTGACTTCATTTGACTTTAATTTGATTCAATTAGCTTTGTTGAATGCATTTGAGTTTCATTTGATTCAATTAGCTTTGTTGAATGCATTTGAGTTTCATTTGATTCAATTAGCTTTGTTGAATGCATTTGAGTTTCATTTGATTCAATTAGCTTTGTTGAATGCATTTGAGTTTCATTTGATTCAATTAGCTATGTTTGACTTCATTTGACTTTCATTTGATTCAATTAGCTTTGTTTGACTTCATTTGACTTTCATTTGATTCAATTAGCTTTGTTGAATGCATTTGAGTTTCATTTGATTTAATTAGCTTTGTTGAATGCATTTGAGTTTCATTTTGATTCTATTAGCTATGTTTGACTTTATTTGACTTTCATTTGATTCAATTAGCTTTGTTTGACTTCATTTAACTTTAATTTGATTCAATTAGCTTTGTTTGACTTCATTTGAATTTTATTTGATTCAATTAGCTTTGTTGAATGCATTTGAGTTTCATTTGATTCAATTAGCTTTGTTGAATGCATTTGAGTTTCATTTGATTCAATTAGCTTTGTTGACTTCATTTGACTTTAATTTGATTCAATTAGCTTTGTTGAATGCATTTGAGTTTCATTTGACTTTAATTTGATTCAATTAGCTTTGTTGAATGCATTTGAATTTCATTTGATTCAATTAGCTTTGTTGAATGCATTTGAGTTTCATTTGATTCAATTAGCTTTGTTGAATGCATTTGAGTTTCATTTGATTCAATTAGCTTTGTTTGACTTCATTTGACTTTCATTTGATTCAATTAGCTTTGTTTGACTTCATTTGACTTTAATTTGATTCAATTAGCTTTGTTGAATGCATTTGAGTTTCATTTGATTCAATTAGCTTTGTTGAATGCATTTGAGTTTAATTTGATTTAATTAGCTTTGTTGAATGCATTTGAGTTTCATTTGATTAAATTAGCTTTATTTGACTTCATTTGACTTTCATTTGATTCAATTAGCTTTGTTTGACTTCATTTGACTTTAATTTGATTCAATTAGCTTTGTTGAATGCATTTGAGTTTCATTTGATTCAATTAGCTTTGTTGAATGCATTTGAGTTTCATTTGATTCTATTAGCTATGTTTGACTTCATTTGACTTTCATTTGATTCAATTAGCTTTGTTTGACTTCATTTGACTTTCATTTGATTCAATTAGCTTTGTTTGACTTCATTTGACTTTAATTTGATTCAATTAGCTTTGTTGAATGCATTTGAGTTTCATTTGATTCAATTAGCTTTGTTGAATGCATTTGAGTTTCATTTGATTCAATTAGCTTTGTTTAACTTCATTTTGACTTTAATTTGATTCAATTAGCTTTGTTGAATGCATTTGAGTTTCATTTGATTCAATTAGCTTTGTTGAATGCATTTGAGTTTCATTTGATTCAATTAGCTTTTGATTTGACTTCATTTGACTTTCATTTGATTCAATTAGCTTTGTTGAATGCATTTGAGTTTCATTTGATTCAATTAGCTTTGTTTGACTTCATTTGACTTTAATTTGATTCAATTAGCTTTGTTGAATGCATTTGAGTTTCATTTGATTCAATTAGCTTTGTTGAATGCATTTGAGTTTTATTTGATTCAATTAGCTTTGTTTGAATGCATTTGAGTTTCATTTGATTCAATTAGCTTTGTTTGACTTCATTTGACTTTAATTTGATTCAATTAGCTTTGTTTGACTTCATTTGACTTTCATTTGATTCAATTAGCTTTGTTGAATGCATTTGAGTTTCATTTGATTCAATTAGCTTTGTTGAATGCATTTGAGTTTCATTTGATTCAATTAGCTTTGTTTGACTTCATTTGACTTTCATTTGATTCAATTAGCTTTGTTGAATGCATTTGAGTTTCATTTGATTCAATTAGCTTTGTTTGACTTCATTTGACTTTCATTTGATTCAATTAGCTTTGTTTGACTTCATTTGACTTTCATTTGATTCAATTAGCTTTGTTGAATGCATTTGAGTTTCATTTTGATTCAATTAGCTTTATTGAATGCATTTGAGTTTCATTTGATTCAATTAGTTTTGTTTGACTTCATTTGACTTTAATTTGATTCAATTAGCTTTGTTGAATGCATTTGAGTTTCATTTGATTCAATTAGCTTTGTTGAATGCATTTGAGTTTCATTTGATTCAATTAGCTATGGTTGACTTCATTTGACTTTCATTTGATTCAATTAGCTTTGTTTGACTTCATTTGACTTTCATTTGATTCAATTAGCTTTGTTGAATGCATTTGAGTTTCATTTGATTCAATAAGTTTTGTTTGACTTCATTTGACTTTAATTTGATTCAATTAGCTTTGTTGAATGCATTTGAGTTTCATTTGATTCAATTAGCTTTGTTGAATGCATTTGAGTTTCATTTGATTCAATTAGCTTTGTTGAATGCATTTGAGTTTCATTTAATTCTATTAGCTATGTTTGACTTCATTTGACTTTCATTTGATTCAATTAGCTTAGTTTGACTTCATTTAACTTTCATTTGATTCAATTGGCTTAGTTTGACTTCATTTGACTTTCATTTAATTTAATTAGCTTTGCTTGACTTCATTTGACTTGAATTTGATTCAATTAGCTTTGTTGAATGCATTTGAGTTTCATTTGATTCAATTAGCTTTGTTGAATGCATTTGGGATTTATTTGATTCAATTAGCTTTGTTGAATGCATTTGAGTTTCATTTGATTCAATTAGCTTTGTTGAATACATTTGAGTTTCATTTGATTCAATTAGCTTTATTGAATGCATTTGAGTTTAATTTGATTCAATAAGTTTTGTTTGACATCATTTGACTTTAATTTGATTCAATTAGCTTTGTTAAATGCATTTGAGTTTTATTTGATTCAATTAGCTTTATTGAATGCATTTGAGTTTAATTTGATTCAATAAGTTTTGTTTGTCTTCATTTGACTTTAATTTGATTCAATTAGCTTTGTTGAATGCATTTGAGTTTCATTTGATTCAATTAGCTTTGTTGAATGCATTTGAGTTTCATTTGATTTAATTAGATTTGTGGAATGCATTTGAGTTTCATTTGATTTAATTAGCTTTGTTGAATACATTTGAGTTTCATTTGATTTAATTATCTTTGTTGAATGCATTTGAGTTTCATTTGATTCTATTAGCTATGTTTGACTTCATTTGAATTTCATTTGATTCAATTAGCTTTGGTTGACTTCATTTTACGTTCACTTAATTCAATTAGTTTTGTTGAATGTATTGGAGTTTCAGTTGATTTAATTAGCTTTGTTGCATGCATTTGAGTTTCATTTGATTCAATAAGTTTTGTTTGACTTTATTTGACTTGAATTTGATTCAACTAGCTTTGTTGAATGCATTTGAGTTTCATTTGATTCAATAAGCTTTGTTGAATGCATTTGAGTTTCATTTAATTCTATTAGCTATGTTTGACTTCATTTGACTTTCATTTGATTCAATTAGCTTAGTTTGACTTCATTTGACTTTCATTTGATTCAATTGGCTTAGTTTGACTTCATTTGACTTTCATTTAATTTAATTAGCTTTGCTTGACTTCATTTGACTTGAATTTGATTCAATTAGCTTTGTTGAATGCATTTGAGTTTCATTTAATTCAATTAGCTTTATTGAATGCATTTGAGTTTCATTTGATTCAATAAATTTTGTTTGACTTTATTTGACTTTAATTTAAATCAATTAGCTTTGTTGAATGCATTTGAGTTTCATTTGATTCAATTAGCTTTGTTGAATGCATTTGGGATTTATGTGATTCAATTAGCTTTGTTGAATGCATTTGAGTTTCATTTGATTCAATCAGCTTAGTTTGACTTCATTAGACTTTTATTTGATACAATTAGCTTTATTGAATGCATTTGAGTTTCATTTGATTCAATTAGCTATGTTTGACTTCCTTTGACTTTCATTTGATTCAATTAGCTTTGTTGAATGCATTTGAGTATCATTTGATTAAATTAGCTTTGTTGAATACATTTAAGTTTCATTTGATTCTATTAGTTATGTTTGACTTTGTTTGACTTTCATTTGATTCAATTAGCTTTGTTTGACTTCATTTGACTTTCATTTGTTTCAATTAGCTTTGTTTGACTTAATATTACTTTAATTTGATTCAATTAGCTTTGTTGAATGTATTTGAGTTTCATTTGATTCAATTAGCTTTGTTGAATGCATTTGAGTTTCATTTGATTCAATTAGCTTTGTTGAATGCATTTGAGTTTCATTTGATTCAATTAGCTTTGTTGAATGCATTTGAGTTTCATTTGATTCAATTAGCTTTGTTGAATGCATTTGAGTTTCATTTGATTCAATTAGCTATGTTTGACTTCATTTGACTTTCATTTGATTCAATTAGCTTTGTTTGACTTCATTTGAGTTTCATTTGATTCAATTAGCTTTGTTTGACATGCATTTGAGTTTAATTTGATTTAATTAGCTTTGTTGAATGCATTTGAGTTTCATTTGATTCAATTAGCTTTGTTTGACTGCATTTGAGTTTTATTTGATTCAATTAGCTTTGTTGAATGCATTTGAGTTTCATTTGATTCAATTAGCTTTGTTTGACTTCATTTGACTTTCATTTGATTCAATTAGCTTTGTTGAATGCATTTGAGTTTCATTTGATTCAATTAGCTTTGTTTGAATGCATTTGAGCTTTCATTTGATTCAATTAGCTTTGTTTGACTTTGTTTGACTTTCATTTGATTCAATTAGCTTTGTTTGACTTCATTTGACTTTCATTTGATTCAATTAGCTTTGTTTGACTTCATTTTACATTAATTTGATTCAATTAGCTTTGTTGAATGCATTTGAGTTTCATTTGATTCAATTAGCTTTGTTGAATGCATTTGAGTTTCATTTGATTTAATTAGCTTTGTTGAATGCATTTGAGTTTCATTTGATTCAATTAGCTTTGTTGACTTCATTTGACTTTTATTTGATTCAATTAGCTTTGTTGAATGCATTTGAGTTTCATTTGATTCAATTAGCTTTGTTGAATGCATTTGAGTTTCATTTGATTCAATTAGCTTTGTTTGACTTCATTTGACTTTTATTTGATTCAATTAGCTTTGTTGAATGCATTTGAGTTTCATTTGATTCAATTAGCTTTGTTTGACTTCATTTGACTTTCATTTGATTCAATTAGCTTTGTTGAATGCATTTGAGTTTCATTTGATTCAATTAGCTTTGTTGAATACATTTGAGTTTCATTTGATTCTATTAGTTATGTTTGACTTTGTTTGACTTTCATTTGATTCAATTAGCTTTGTTTGACTTCATTTGACTTTCATTTGATTCAATTAGCTTTGTTTGACTTCATTTTACATTAATTTGATTCAATTAGCTTTGTTGAATGCATTTGAGTTTCATTTGATTCAATTAGCTTTGTTGAATGCATTTGAATTTTATTTGATTTAATTAGCTTTGTGAAATGCATTTGAGTTTCAATTGATTAAATTAGCTATTTGACTTCATTTGACTTTTATTTGACACAATTAGCTTTGATTGACTTCATTTGACTTTAATTTGATTAAATTGGCTTATTTGAATGCATTTGAGTTTCATTTGATTAAATTAGCTTTGTTAATTGCATTTGAGTTTCTTTTGATTCTATTAGCTATGTTTGACTTTATTTGACTTTCATTTGATTCAATTAGCTTTGGTTTAACTTCATTTGACTTTTATTTGATTCAATTTACTTTGTTGAATGCATTTGAGTTTCATTTGATTCAATTAGCTTTGTTGAATGCATTTGAGTTTTATTTGATTCAATTAGCTTTGTTTGACTTCATTTTACTTTAATTTGATTCAATTAGCTTTGTTGAATGTATTTGAGTTTCATTTGATTCAATTAGCTTTGTTGAATGCATTTGAGTTTCATTTAATTCAATAAGTTTTATTTGACTTCATTTGACTTTAATTTAAATTAATTAGGTTTGTTGAATGCATTTGAGTTTCATTTGATTCAATAAGCTTTGTTGAATGCATTTGAGTTTCATTTGATTCTGTTAGCTATGTTTGACTTTGTTTGACTTTCATTTGATTCAATTAGCTTTATTTGACTCCATTTGACTTTCATTTGATTCAATTAGCTTTGTTTGAATGCATTTGAGTTTCATTTGATACAATTAGCTTTGTTGAATGCATTTGAGATTTATTTAATTCAATTAGATTTGTTGAATGCATTTGAGTTTCATTTGATTCAATTAGCTTTGTTTGACTTCATTAGACTTTTATTTGATACAATTAGCTTTGTTGAATGTATTTGAGTTCCATTTGATTCAATTAGCTATGTTTGACTTCATTTGACTTTCATTTGATTTAATTAGCTTTGTTGAATGCATTTGAGTTTCATTTGATTCAATTAACTTTGTTGAATGCATTTGATTTTCATTTGATTCATTTAGCTATGTTTGACTTTATTTGACTTTCATTTGATTTAATTAGCTTTGATTGACTTCATTTGACATTAATTTGATTCAATTAGCTTTGTTGAATGCATTTGAGTTTCATTTGATTAAATTAGCTTTGTTGAATACATTTAAGTTTCATTTGATTCTATTAGTTATGTTTTACTTTGCTTGACTTTCATTTGATTCGATTAGCTTTGTTTGATTTCATTTGACTTTCATTTGTTTCAATTAGCTTTGTTTGACTTAATTTTACTTTAATTTGATTCAATTAGCTTTGTTGAATGCATTTGAGTTTCATTTGATTCAATTAGCTTTGTTGAATGCATTTGAGATTTATTTGATTCAATTAGCTTTGTTGAATGCATTTGAGTTTCATTTGATTCAATTAGCTTTATTTGACTTCATTTGATTTTTATTTGATACAATTAGCTTTGTTGAATGCATTTGAGTTCCATTTGATTCAATTAGCTATGTTTGACTTCATTTGACTTTCATTTGATTTTATTAGCTTTGTTGAATGCATTTGAGTTTCATTTGATTCAATTAACTTTGTTGAATGCATTTGATTTTCATTTGATTCATTTAGCTATGTTTGACTTTATTTGACTTTCATTTGATTCAATTAGTTTTGATTGACTTCATTTGACTTTAATTTGATTCAATTAGCTTTGTTGAATGCATTTGAATTTCATTTGATTCAATTAGCTTTGTTAAATGCATTTGAGTTTATTATGATTTTAACAGCTATGTTTGAGTTTATTTGACTTTCATTTGAGTCAATTAACTTGGTTTGACTTCATTTAACTTTAATTTGATTCAATTAGCTTTGTTTGACTTCATTTGACTTTTATTTGATTCAATAAACTTTGTAGCATGCCTTTGATTTTCATTTGACTCAATTAGCTTTGTTGAATACATTTGAGTTTCATTTGATTCAATTAGCTTTGTTTGACTTCATTTTACATTAATTTGATTCAATTATCTTTGTTGAATGTATTCGAGCTTCATTTGACTCAATTAGCTTTTCTGAATGCATTTGAGTTTCATTTGATTCAATAAGTTATACTTGACTTCATTTGACTTTAATTTGAATCAATTAGGTTTGTTGAATGCATTTGAATTTCATTTGATTCAATTAGCTTTGTTGAATGCATTTGATTTTCATTTGATTCATTTAGCTATGTTTGACTTTATTTGACTTTCATTTGATTCAATTAGCTTTGTTTGACATCATTTGACTTGAAATTGATTTAATTAGCTTAGTTAGACTTTATTTAAATTTAATTTGATTCAATTAGCTTTGTTGAATGCGTTTGAGTTTCATTTTTTATTCAATTAGCTTTATTGAATGCATTTGAGTTTCATTTGATTCAATTAGATTTGTGGAATGCATTTGAGTTTCATTTAATTCAATTAGCTTTGTTGAATTCATTTGAGTTTCATTTGATTTAATTTGCTTTGTTGAATGCATTTGAGTTTCATTTGATTCTATTAGCTATGTTTGTGTTCGTTTGAATTTCATTTGATTCAATTAGCTTTGTTTGACTTCATTTTACGTTCACTTAATTCAATTAGCTTTGTTGAATGTATTTGAGTTTCAGTTGATTCAATTAGCTTTGTTGCATGCATTTGAATATCATTTGATTCAATTAGCTTTGTTTGACTTCATTTTACGTTCACTTAATTCAATTAGCTTTGTTGAATATATTTGAGTTTCAGTTGATTCAACTAGTTTTGTTGAATGCATTTGAGTTTCATTTGATTCAATAAGCTTTGCTGAATGCAGTTGAGTTTCGTTTGATTCTATTAGCTATGATTGACTTGATTTGACTTTCATTTGATTCAATTAGCTTAGTTTGACTTCATTAGACTTTAATTTAATTCAATAAGTTTTATTTGACTTCATTTGACTTTAATTTAAATCAATTAGGTTTGTTGAATGCATTTGAGTTTCATTTGATTTAATTAGCTTTGTTGAATACATTTGAGTTCCATTTGATTCTATTAGCTATGTTTGACTTTCATTTAATTCAATTAGCTTTGTTTGACTTCATTTGACTTTCATTTGATTCAATTAGCATTTTTTGACTTCATTTTACTTTAATTTGATTCAATTAGCATTGTTGAATGCATTTGAGTTTAATTTGATACAATTAGCTTTGTTGAATGCATTTGAGATTTATTTAATTCAATTAGCTTTGTTGAATGCATTTGAGCTTCATTTGATTTAATTAGCTTTATTTGACTTCATTAGAATTTTATTTGACACAATTAGCTTTGTTGAATGCGTTTGAGATCCATTTGATTCAATTAGCTATGTTTGACTTCATTTGACTTTCATTTGATTCAATTAGCTATGTTGAATGCATTTAAGTATCATTTGATTAAATTAGCTTTTTTGAATACATTTAAATTTCATTTGATTCTATTAGTTATGTTTGACATTGTTTGACTTTCATTTGATTCATTTAGCTTTGTTTGACTTCATTTGACTTTCATTTGTTTCAATTTGCTTTGTTGGACTTCATTTTACATTAATTTGATTCAATTAGCTTTGTTGAATGCATTTGAGTTTCATTTGATTCAATTAGCTTTGGTGAATGTATTTGAATTTTATTTGATTTAATTAGCTTTGTTGAATACTTTTGAGTTTCATTTGATTAAATTAGCTATTTGACTTCATTTCACTTTCATTTGATACAATTAGCTTTGACTGATTTCATTTGACTTTAATTTGATTCAATTAGCTTAGTTGAATGCATTTTAGTTTCATTAGATTCAATTAGCTTTGTTTGACATCATTTTACTTTTATTTGATTCAATTAGCTTTATTTGAAAGAATTTGAGTTTCATTTGATACAATTAGCTTTGTTGAATGCATTTGAGATTTATTTGATTCAATTAGCTATTTGACTTCATTTGACTTTTATTTGACACAATTAGCTTTGATTGACTTCATTTGACTTTAATTTGATTCAATTGGCTTAGTTGAATGCATTTGAGTTTCATTTGATTCAATTAGCTTTGTTAAATGCATTTGAGTTTCTTTTGATTCTATTAGCTATGTTTGACTTCATTTGACTTTCATTTGATTCAATTAGCTTTGTTTGACTTCATTTTACTTTAATTTGATTCAACTAACTTTGTTGAATGCATTTGAGTTTCATTTGATACAATTAGCTATGTTGAATGCATTTGAGATTTATTTGATTCAATTAGCTTTGTTGAATGCATTTGAGTTCAATTTGATTCTATGTTTGACTTCATTTGACTTTCATTTGATTCAATTAGCTTTGTTGAATGCATTTGAGTATTATTTGATTAAATTCGCTTTGTTGAATATATTTAAGTTTCATTTAATTCTATTAGTTGTGTTTGACTTTGTTGGACTTTCATTTGATTCAATTAGCTTTGTTTGACTTCATTTGACTTTCATTTGTTTCAATTAGCTTTGTTTGACTTTATTTTACATTAATTTGATTTAATTAGCTTTGTTGAATGCATTTGAGTTTCATTTGATTCAATTAGCTTTGGTGAATGCATTTGAATTTTATTTAATTTAATTAGCTTTGTTGAATGCATTTGAGTTTCATTTGATTAAATTAGCTATTTGACTTCATTTGACATTCATTTGATACAATTAGCTTTGATTGACTTCATTTGACTTTAATTTGATTCAATTAGCTTAGTTGAATGCATTTGAGTTTCATTTGATTCAATTAGCTTTGTTAAATGCATTTGAGTTTCTTTTGATTTTATTAGCTATGTTTGAGTTTATTTGACTTTCATTTGATTCAATTAGCTTGGTTTGACTTCATTTGTCTTTAATTTGATTCAATTTACTTTGTAGAATGCCTTTGAGTTTCATTTGACTCAATTAGCTTTGTTGAATACATTTGAGTTTCATTTGATTCAATTAGCTTTGTTTGACTTCATTTTAATTTAATGTGATTCAATTAGCTTTGTTGAATGTATTTGAGTTTCATTTGACTCAATTAGCTTTACTGAATGCATTTGAGTTTCATTGAATTCAATAAGTTTTATTTGACTTCATTTGACTTTAATTTAAATCAATTAGGTTTGTTGAATGCATTTGAGATTTATTTGATACAATTATCTTTGATTGACTTCATTTGACTTTAATTTCATTCAATTAGCTTAGTTGAATGCATTTTACTTCCATTTGATTCAATTAGCTTTGTTAAATGCATTTGAGTTTCTTTTGATTTTATTACCTATGTTTGACTTTATTTGACTTTCATTTGATTCAATTAGCTTGGTTTGACTTCATTTGACTTTTATTTGATTCAATTTACTTTGTAGAATGCCTCTGAGTTTCATTTGACTCAATTAGCTTTGTTGAATACATTTGAGTTTCATTTGATTCAATTAGCTTTGTTTGACTTCATTTTACATTAATTTGATTCAATTATCTTTGTTGAATGTATTCGAGTTTCATTTGACTCAATTAGCTTTTCTGAATGCATTTGAGTTTTATTTGATTCAATAAGTTTTATTTGACTTCATTTGACTTTAATTTGAATCAATTAGGTTTGTTGAATGCATTTGAATTTCATTTGATTCAATTAGCTTTGTTTGACATCATTTGACTTGAATTTAATTTAATTAACTTTGTTAGACTTTATTTTAATTTAATTTGATTCAATTAGCTTTGTTGAATGCGTTTGAGTTTCATTTTTTTAATCAATTAGCTTTATTGAATGCATTCGAGTTTCATTTGATTCAATAAATTTTGTTTGACTTTATATGACTTTAATGTGATTCAATTAGCTTTGTTGAACGCATTTGATTTTCATTTGATTCATTTAGCTATATCTGACTTCATTTGACTTTCATTTGATTCAATTAGCTTTGTTTGACATCATTTGACTTGCATTTGATTCAATTAGCTTTATTAAATGCATTTGAGTTTAATTTAATTGAATAAATTTTGTTTGACTTCATTTGACTTTAATTTGATTCAATTAGCTTTGTTGAATGCATTTAAGTTTCATTTGATTCAATTAGCTTTGTTGAATGCATTTGAGTTTCATTTGATTCAATTAGATTTGTGGAATGCATTTGAGTTTCATTTGATTCAATTAGCTTTGTTGAATGCATTTGAGTTTCATTTGATTTAATTATCATTGTTGAATGCATTTGAGTTTAATTTGATTCTATTAGCTATGTTTGTCTTCGTTTGAATTTCATTTGATTCAATTAGCCTTGTTTGACTTCATTTTACGTTCACTTAATTCAATTAGCTTTGTTGAATGTATTTGAGTTTCAGTTGATTCCATTAGCTTTGTTGCATGCATTTGAGTTTCATTTGATTCAATTAGTTTTGTTTGACTTTATTTAACTTGAATTTGATTCAACTAGCTTTGTTGAATGCATTTGAGTTTCATTTGATTCAATAAGCTTTGTTGAATGCATTTGAGTTTCGTTTGATTCTATTAGCTATGTTTGATTCATTTGACTTTCATTTGATTCAATTAGCTTAGTTTGACTTCATTTGACTTTAATTTAATTCAATAAGTTTTATTTGACTTCATTTGACTTTAATTTAAATCAATTAGGTTTGTTGAATGCATTTGAGTTTCATTTGATTCAATTAGCTTTGTTGAATGCATTTGAGTTCCATTTGATTCTATTAGCTATGTTTGACTTTCATTTAATTCAATTTGCATTGTTTGACTTCATTTGACTTTCATTTGCTTCAATTAGCTTTGTTTGACTTCATTTTACTTTAATTTGATTCAATTAGCTTTGTTGAATGCATTTGAGTTTCATTTGATACAATTAGCTTTGTTGAATGCATTTGAGATTTATTTGATTCAATTAGCTTTGTTGAATGCATTTGAGCTTCATTTGATTTAATTTGCTTTATTTGACTTCATTAGACTTTTATTTGACACAATTAGCTTTGTTGAATGCATTTGAGATCCATTTGATTCAATTAGCTATGTTTGACTTCATTTGACTTTCATTTGATTCAATTAGCTATGTTGAATGCATTTAAGTATCATTTGATTAAATTAGCTTTGTTGAATACATTTAAGTTTCATTTGATTCTATTAATTATGTTTGACATTCATTTGATTCAATTAGCTTTGTTTGACTTCATTTGACTTTCAATTGTTTCAATTAGCTTTGTTTGACTTCATTTTACATTAATTTGATTCAATTAGCTTTGTTGAATGCATTTGAGTTTCATTTGATTCAATTAGCTTTGGTGAATGCATTTGAATTTTATTTGATTTAATTAGCTTTGTTGAATGCATTTGAGTTTCATTTGATTAAATTAGTTATTTGACTTCATTTGACTTTCATTTGATACAATTAGCTTTGACTGATTTCATTTGACTTTAATTTGATTCAATTAGCTTAGTTGAATGCATTTGAGTTTCACTTGATTTAATTAGCTTTGTTAAATGCATTTGAGTTTCTTTCGATTCTATTAGCTATGTTTGTATTTATTTGACTTTCATTTGATTCAATTAGCTTGGTTTGACTTCATTTGTCTTTTATTTGATTCAATTTACTTTGTTGAATGCCTTTGAGTTTCATATGACTCAATTAGCTTTGTTGAATACATTTGAGTTTCATATGATTCAATTAGCTTTGTTGAATGTATTTGAGTTTCATTTGACTCAATTAGCTTTACTGAATGCATTTGAGTTTCATTTAATTCAATAAGCTTTATTTGACTTCATTTGACTTTAATTTAAATCAATTAGGTTTGTTGAATGCATTTGAGTTTCATTTGATTCAATAAGCTTTGTTGAATGCATTTGAGTTTCATTTGATTCTATTTGCTTTGTTGATTGCATTTAAGTTTCATTTGATTCTGTTAGCTATGTTTGACTTTGTTTGACTTTCTTTTGATTCAATTAGCTTTGTTTGACTTCATATGACTTTCATTTGATTCAATTAGCTTTGTTAGACATCATTTTACTTTTATTTGATTCAATTAGCTTTATTTGAAAGCATTTGAGTTTTATTTGATACAATTAGCTTTGTTGAATGCATTTAAGTTTCATTTGATACAATTAGCTTTGATTGACTTCATTTGACTTTAATTTGATTCAATTAGCTTAGTGGAATGCATTTGAGTTTCATTTAATTCAATTAGCTTTGTTAAATGCATTTGAGTTTCTTTTGATTCTATTAGCTATGTTCGACTTTATTTGACTTTCATTTGATTCAATTAGCTTGGTTTGACTTCATTTGTCTTTTATTTGATTCAATTTACTTTGTAGAATGCCTTTGAGTTTCATTTGACTCAATTAGCTTTGTTGAATACATTTGAGTTTCATTTGATTCAATTAGCTTTGTTTGACTTCATTTTAATTTAATTTGATTCAATTAGCTTTGTTGAATGTATTTGAGTTTCATTTGACTAAATTAGTTTTACTTTATGCATTTGAGTTTCATTTAATTCAATAAGTTTTATTTGACTTCATTTGACTTTAATTTAAATCAATTAGGTTTGTTGAATGCATTTGAGTTTCATTTGATTCAATAAGCTTTGTTGAATGCATTTGAGTTTCATTTGATTCTATTTGCTTTGTTGATTGCATTTAAGTTTCATTTGATTCTATTAGCTATGTTTGACTTTGTTTGACTTTCATTTGATTCAATTAGCTTTGTTTGACTTCATTTGACTTTCATTTGATTCAATTTGCTTTGTTTGACATCATTTTACTTTAATTTGATTCAATTAGCTTTATTTGAAAGCATTTGAGTTTTATTTGATACAATTAGCTTTGTTGAATGCATTTGAGATTTATTTGATTCAATTAGCTTAGTTTGACTTCATTAGACTTTTATTTGATACAATTAGCTTTGATTGACTTCATTTGACTTTAATTTGATTCAATTAGCTTAGTGGAATGCATTTGAGTTTCATTTGATTCAATTAGCTTTGTTAAATGCATTTGAGTTTCTTTTGATTCTATTACCTATGTTTGACTTTATTTGACTTTCATTTGTTTCAATTAGCTTGGTTTGACTTTATTTGACTTTTATTTGATTCAATTTACTTTGTTGAATGCCTTTGAGTTAAATTTGACTCAATTAGCTTTGTTGAATACATTTGAGTTTCATTTGATTCAATTAGCTTTGTTTGACTTCATTTTACTTTAATTTGATTCAATTAGCTTTGTTGAATGCATTTGAGTTTCATTTGACTCAATTAGCTTTACTGAATGCATTTGAGTTTCATTTAATTCAATAAGTTTTATTTGACTTCATTTGACTTTAATTTAAATCAATTAGGTTTGTTGAATGTGATGTGGAACTTGATGTTCCAGATAGTTGTGGAGGTTTCTTGATTAAAAGAAACACTTATGGTTTGTTTTTGAAGGTGAAGATGGAGTGAATCTTGAAGGCAACGACTTCAAGTTTGGAACAAAGGCAACGACTTTGATCCACTAGTCAAGCTAGTGTCTAAACTTTAAGCAAAAGTATGCACAGCAATACTCTATACTCACGATATTCTTAATCAATAATCAACGTCCCTCTTTATTATGAAAACAACCGAATTTATAGTACATCCTAAAAACCCTAATCCAACTAGAATTAGAAGAACTAGACTCCTAATCCAACTAGTATTAGTTACAACGACTCCTAATCAACTTGAATCATGTAAAATCCACCGTTTTAAGAACGTAGGCAAAACCATGATTCCTACTAACACAAAAACAACATGAAACGAAATATTATTGTAATTAACAAACACACACACATATGTCTACTCTAAACCAGTCCATGTAACACAAGAACAACATGGCCCTTGTCCAAGTGACAATCCAACGCCTAATACGCCCAAGTCTCCCATGTCAAACTCGTCATTGGTTGTCTTGGCCAACAATGCTTTGCTAAATGCTTTACCACTTCTTGTAACACTTGGCGCCTCATGATCCGTATCATTCTCCCCTTCTTGAAAAGAATTTGTCCCCAAATTCTCGTCAAGTACATAAGGAGCTAAATCACCCACATTAAAGGTAGAACTCACACCTCCATAAGAATCAGGAAGTTCCAACTTGTATGCATTGTCACCAATACGCCCTAGCACACGAAATGGTCCATCAGCCCGTGGCATAAACTTGTTCTTTCGTTTCTCAGGAAACCTCTCCTTGCGTAGATTTAACCATACTAAATCACCTACTTGAAACTCTTGGAATTTGCGGTGCTTATTAGCTCGTTGCTTATAAAGATCATTCATTTTCTCAATTTGCAACTTAACTTCTTTACATGTCTTCATGAAGGATTGTTGACGAGCTTGAGCATCAAAGTTAACAAGATCTCCTCGTGGCAAATCAACAAGATCAATAGGAATATGTGGGTTAGCACCATAAACAATAAGGAATGGAGATTACCCTGTTGTAGATGAAGGCGCCCTATTATAGGCAAACTCCGCATGAGCCAAACGCACATCCCAATCCTTTGTAGTCTTACTCACCAAACCTCGTAGCAATGTACCTAGTGTTCTATTGGTGACCTCGGTTTGTCCATCAGTTTGGGGGTGATGCGAAGTACTAAATAGTAGTTTAGTTCCCACAAGCTTCCAAAGAGTCTTCCAAAAGTAACTAAGGAACTTAGTATCTCTATACGATACTATACTCTTGGGAATACCATGAAGACGTACTACCTCTTTGTAATACAAATCGGCCACATTGCTAGCATCATCCGTTTTATGGCAAGGTATAAAATGAGCCATCTTGCTAAAACGATCAACCACTACCATAATGGAATCCTTACCTCTCGCTGTGCGTGGCAACCCCACAATGAAGTCCATGCTTACACTATCCCAAGGAACACTAGGAACAGGCAATGGAGTGTACAAACCTTTGTGGAAAGTGCTCTTGGCCTTTTGGCATGTGGCGCATCTCTCAATTACTTGATGAACATCTTTGAGCATCTTAGGCCAATAGAAATGTTCACATAACAAGTCATATGTCTTATGTACCCCAAAGTGACCAGCAATACCTCCCGCATGCATCTCCCTTACTAGCAACTCACGCACACTACACTTGGGCACACATAGCCGATTTTCCTTAAATAAGAACCCATCTTGAACAAAGCATAGGAACCTTGGGGAGTAGCAATCAAATCCTTGAAGTCATCATCATCACCATAATGTTGTTTGAGAATCTCAAACCCAAGTAAACGAGCTTCCAAGATCGCCAACAAATACCCCCCCCTAGACAATGCATCCGCCACAACATTCTCCTTGCCTTCTTTATACTTAGACGAAAATGTGAAGGATTGCAAAAATTCCACCCACTTAGCATGTCTCACATTAAGCTTTTGTTGCCCATGTATATGTTTTAGACTCTCATGATCCGAATGAAGCACAAAAGGCTTAGGACGAAGATAATGAGACCAATGCTCAAGTGCACGAATGATGGCATAAAACTCCTTGTCATAAGTGGAATAGTTAAGTTTAGCCCCATTCAATTTCTCACTAAAAAGGCTATGGGACGTTTTTCTTGTAGAAGCACAAGACCTATTCCCAAACCACTAGCATCCGTTTCAACCTCAAATAATTTGGAAAAATGCGGTAAGGCAAGAACCCAGGTGCATTACATAGGTTAGCTTTCAATTCTTCAAAGGCCCTCTTTGCATTGTGATTCCAAACAAACTCACCTTTTTTTGTAAGCTCGAGAAGAGGGGCCGCAATAGTACTAAAATTGCGTATAAAACGCCTATAAAAACTTGCCAACCCATGAAAACTCCTCACATCATGTGCATTCTTTGGTTCTGGCCAAGAAGAAATGGCGTCCACCTTGGAAGGATCAACTCGTACACCATCACTCGAGACAATGTACCCCAAGAAAACAAGACTAGGAACCAAAAACGTACACTTTTCCATCTTACCATATAGTTGTTGTGCACGCAAAGCTTCAAAAACTTGTTTCAAATGATCGAAGTGCAACTCTTTTGTTTGACTATAAATCAGAATGTCATCTAAATAAACAACAACAAAAGAGTTAATAAAGGGGCGTAATACCTCGTTCATCAACCTCATGAAAGAGCTTGGTGCATTGCACAACCCAAAGGGCATAACCATCCACTCATATAACCCTTGCTTGGTTTTGAACGCAGTCTTCCATTCATCCCCTTCTCTCACCCTCATTTGGTGGTATCCACTCCTCAAATCAATCTTGGAGAAGATCTTGGCGCCATGTAACTCGTCCAACATATCATCTAGCCTAGGCATAGGGAACCTATACTTGATGGTGATGTTATTGACAGCTCTACTATCCACACACATGCGCCAAGTACCATCCTTTTTAGGTACTAACAAAGCTGGCACAGCACAAGGGCTTTTACTTTCACGAACATACCCTCGATCAATTAGCTCTTGTACTTGCCTTTGTAGCTCCTTAGACTCTTCTGGATTGCATCTATATGCCGCCTTATTTGGAAGAGTGGCTCCTGGCACCAAATCAATGGCATGTTCAATGCCTCTAATAGGTGGAAGTCCCGGTGGAAGTTCATCCGGAAACACATCTTCGAAAGCTTTTAGAAGCACAGTCAAGGTGGGATCTTGTGGAGGATCCCTAGGTGGTGCTGCCTCCCTAAGATACAACACGTACCCTATGCAACCATCCTCTATCTCCTTCTCAAACTCAGCTCCACTTAAGAAGAGATTGGGCTTGTTTATTTCCTTAGTTGGCGCCACCTTAGGAGGAAGTGGTTTCAACCTATAACGCTTGTTTCCAACCCTAACCGAGTAGATATTGCGTTTTCCAGCATGATTAACGTTCCTAGCCCATTGCCATGGCCTTCCCAACAAAATAGAACAAGCATCCATGGGAATAACATCGCACCATAACTCATCTTTGTAATCCCCAATAGAAAAGGCTACAAGTGCTTGTTTCTTCACCTTTATTGGCGCATGGTCATTAAGCCAATTCAAAGCATAAGGCTTGGCATGATCTCTAGTAGGCAGTTTGAGGATGTTCACCATCTTAGAAGAAGCTACGTTTGTACACGACCCACTATCAATGATGAGGTTGCATGCTCGACCATTCACTAAGGCCCTTGTATAAAACAAATCCTCCTTTTGCTCCTCTTCTTCGTTCAATGGCTGGGATTCTACTCTAAGCAATCTCCTCAAAATCAATGTATCCTTGTCCGTGACAGCCTCTTGAACCTCTTGATCATCCCATCTCTCATCATCCTCAAAGTCGGACTCCCCTTCTTTACTTTCCTCCTCTTCCTCAAGACATGCACGTTCCTCCTCTTCCCTTTGTTGAACAAGGAAGTTAACTAGCGTCCTATGATCCTTAGGGGAAATAGTAACCTTTTGTGGGCAATCACGTGAGATGTGACCAAAACCTTGACATTTATAACATTGCTTCTTAGCCAAGGCAGCATGTTCCGGCTAATAAAGATTTTTGGCTTTGGTTTAGGGTCGAATTTGGAAGAGGGAAGATGGTGGTAGTGTAGATTGGTTATAGGTAGGCTTATTTTTGTAGGAAGTGGAATAGGAGCTGCTAGAGTATGTTTTCTCCTTACCCTTACTCACCTCCCTTTCTTGCTTCTCAAATCTCTCGGCCAACCTAAGCACATCATCAAAAAAATGTAGTTA
This sequence comes from Beta corolliflora, assembly GCA_947648045.1. NCBI lineage: Eukaryota > Viridiplantae > Streptophyta > Magnoliopsida > Caryophyllales > Amaranthaceae > Beta > Beta corolliflora. Next base: position 37,785 of record CANSZD010002940.1, on the reverse strand, counting down.
GACGTTTCTACCTTATTGGCTATGGAAGGCCTCAATCCGGTGATGAAACGTCCAATCTTCATCTCCTCTTTCTCATCCAACTCACACAATATGCACAACTTCTCAAACTCCTTGGTATACTCGGCCACACTCTTAGAGTTTTGTTGAATTTGGTTGAGCTTTAAGAACTGCTCTTGAAGATATTCACGTGGGATGAATCTTTTCTTGAGTTGCCTCTTCAATTCGAACCAAGTATCAATCCGTGGATCACCATCCCTGATTCTCTTGTTCCTCAAGCTTTCGAACCATATACTAGCATATCTAGTAATCTTCAAGTGTGCAACTTTGAAAGCCTTTTGTTCATCGAAACCCTTATAGTCCATAAGCTTTTCAAATTGCCGAATCCATTCTTGGAGATCCTCAACGTCTCCTTCCCCAAGTAAACTCCTTCAACTCCATGAGTTTGAAGTCTCTATCACTCTCTACTGGAGGTCTTATTGGTGGCTCCCTATTTGGAAGTCTTTCTCCCCCTTGTTCTTCCAGATTTCCGGCCAAAGTTTCAACCCTTTGGTTGGTCATATGAATGGCATTCGTGCTGTTGGTAATCTTTTCATTGATGGAGGCAAAGCTTTCATTAAAGTCCCTCATCATACTCGCCATCATAGTCTGCAATTCTTCTCGAGTAATTGGAGTCCCCATGATCAAGAAGTTTTCAACAAACCGCCTCAACTTGGGAAATACGTAACTTCCTCAAAACACGGTAAAAAATTGTGAAATTTGGACACAATCTAGCTTGGTATGGTTTAAGATTCCAGTTAAAATTTCGTAGCCAAATCCGTTCCCAAACTCTGGTAATCCTCGTTTTAATATCGCTGTTCTTGATTCCAGCGATTCTGGCACGCCTTCAAAGAACGATCTCGAAACTATATCACAACCCCTCGAAACTTCGTGAAATTTTGACACAATAAACTAGACAAGATGTAGTCCAGTTTAGGATCAAAAATCTTAAAAAAATTCAAAGTATGCTGGGAGTTCGAGGCCCCCAAAGTTACTGCAAATTCGGGATGAATTCGGGCAGTAAAAACAAGTGTCGCCCTGGGATCTTGGGCAAAGCTCTGATACCACTTGATGTGGAACTTGATGTTCCAGATAGTTGTGGAGGTTTCTTGATTAAAAGAAACACTTATGGTTTGTTTTTGAAGGTGAAGATGGAGTGAATCTTGAAGGCAACGACTTCAAGTTTGGAACAAAGGCAACGACTTTGATCCACTAGTCAAGCTAGTCTCTAAACTTTAAGCAAAAGTATGCACAGCAATACTCTATACTCACGATATTCTTAATCAATAATCAACGTCCCTCTTTATTATGAAAACAACCGAATTTATAGTACATCCTAAAAACCCTAATCCAACTAGAATTAGAAGAACTAGACTCCTAATCCAACTAGGATTAGTTACAACGACTCCTAATCAACTTGAATCATGTAAAATCCACCGTTTTAAGAACGTAGGCAAAACCATGATTCCTACTAACACAAAAACAACATGAAACGAAATATTATAGTAATTAACAAACACACACACATATGTCTACTCTAAACCAGTCCAAGTAACACAAGAACAACATGGCCCTTGTCCAAGTGACAATCCAACGCCTAATACGCCCAAGTCTCCCATGTCAAACTCGTCATTGGTTGTCTTGGCCAACAATGCTTTGCTAAATGCTTTACCACTTCTTGTAACACTTGGCGCCTCATGATCCGTATCAATTAGCTTTACTGAATGCATTTGAGGTTCATTTAATTCAATAAGTTTTATTTGACTTCATTTGACTTTAATTTAAATCAATTAGGTTTGTTGAATGCATTTGAGTTTCATTTGATTCAATAAGCTTTGTTAAAAGCATTTGAGTTTCATTTGATTCTATTTGCTTTGTTGAATACGTTTAAGTTTCATTTGATTTTATTAGCTATGTTTGACTTTGTTTGACTTTCATTTGATTCAATTAGCTTTGTTTGACTTCATTTGACTTTCATTTGATTCAATTAGCTTTGTTTGACATCATTTTACTTTAATTTGATTCAATTAGCTTTATTTGAAAGCATTTGAGTTTCATTTGATACAATTAGCTTTGTTGAATGCATTTGAGATTTATTTGATTCCATTAGCTTTGTTGAATGCATTTGAGTTTCATTTGATTCAATTAGCTTAGTTTGACTTCATTCGACTTTTATTTGATACAATTAGCTTTGATTGACTTCATTTGACTTTAATTTGATTCAATTAGCTTAGTTGAATGCATTTGAGTTTCATTTGATTCAATTAGCTTTGTTATATGCATTTGTGTTTTTTTTTATTCTATTTGCAATGTTTGACTTTATTTGACTTTCATTTGATTCAATTAGCTTGGTTTGACTTCATTTGACTTTTATTTGATTCAATTTACTTTGTAGAATGCCTTTGAGTTTAACTTGACTCAATTAGCTTTGTTGAATACATTTGAGTTTCATTTGATTCAATTAGCTTTGTTTGACTTCATTTTACTTTAATTTGATTCAATTAGCTTTGTTGAATGCATTTGAGTTTCATTTTACTAAATTAGCTTTACTGAATGCATTTGAGTTTCATTTAATTCAATAAGTTTTATTTTACTTCATTTGACTTTAATTTAAATCAATTAGGTTTGTTGAATGCATTTGAGTTTCATTTGATTCAATAAGATTTGATGAATGCATTTGAGTTTCATTTGATTCTATTTGCTTTGTTGAATGCATTTAAGTTTCATTTGATTCTATTAGCTATGTTTGACTTTGTTTGACTTTCAATTGATTCAATTAGCTTTGTTTGACTTCATTTGACTTTTATTTGATTCAATTTACTTTGTAGAATGCCTTTGAGTTTAATTTGACTCAATTAGCTTTGTTGAATACATTTGAGTTTCATTTGATTCAATTAGCTTTGTTTGACATTATTTTACTTTAATTTGATTCAATTAGCTTTGTTTGAAAGCATTTGAGTTTCATTTGATACAATTAGCTTTGTTGAATGCATTATAGATTTATTTGATTCAATTAGCATTGTTGAATGCATTTGAGTTTCATTTGATTCAATTAGCTTAGTTTGACTTCATTAGACTTTTATTTGATACAATTAGCTTTGATTGACTTCATTTGATTTTAATTTGATTCAATTAGCTTAGTGGAATGCATTTGAGTTTCATTTGATTCAATTAGCTTTGTTAAATGTATTTGAGTTTCTTTTGATTCTATTACCTATGTTTGACTTTATTTGACTTTCATTTGATTCAATTAGCTTGGTTTGACTTCATTTGACTTTTATTTAATTCAATTTACTTTGTAGAATGCCTTTGGTTTAATTTGACTCAATTAGCTTTGTTGAATACATTTGAGTTTCATTTGATTCAAATAGTTTTGTTTGACTTCATTTTACTTTAATTTGATTCAATTAGCTTTGTTGAATGCATTTGAGTTTCATTTGACTCAATTAGCTTTACTGAATGCATTTTTGTTTCATTTAATTCAATAAGTTTTATTTGACTTCATTTGACTTTAATTTAAATCAGTTAGGTTTGTTGAATGCATTTGAGTTTCATTTGATTCAATAAGCTTTGTTGAATGCATTTGAGTTTCATTTGATTCTATTTGCTTTGTTGAATGCATTTAAGTTTCATTTGATTCTATTAGCTATGTTTGACTTTGTTTGACTTTCATTTGATTCAATTAGCTTTGTTTGACTTTATTTGACTTTCATTTGATTCAATTAGCTTTGTTTGACATCAATTTACTTTAATTTGATTCAATTAGCTTCGTTTGAAAACATTTGAGTTTCATTTGATACAATTAGCTTTGTTGAATGCATTTGAGATTTATTTGATTCAATTAGCTTTGTTGAATGCATTTGAGTTTCATTTGATTCAATTGGCTTAGTTTGACTTCATTAGACTTTTATTTGATACAATTAGTTTTCTTGATTGCATTTGAGTTTCATTTGATTCAATTAGCTATGTTTGACTTCCTTTGATTTTCATTTGATTCAATTAGCTTTGTTGAATGCATTTGAGTATCATTTGATTAAATTAGCTTTGTTGAATACATTTAAGTTTCATTTGATTCTATTAGTTATGTTTGACTTTGTTTTACTTTCATTTGATTCAATTAGTTTTGTTTGACTTCATTTGATTTTCATTTGTTTCAATTAGCTTTGTTTAGCTTAATTTTACTTTAATTTGATTCAATTAGCTTTGTTCAATGTATTTGAGTTTCATTTGACTCAATTAGCTTTACTGAATGCATTTGAGTTTCATTTAATTCAATAAGTTTTATTTGACTTCATTTGACTTTAAATTAAATGAATTAGGTTTGTCGAATGCATTTGAGTTTCATTTAATTCAATAAGTTTTGTTGAATGCATTTGAGTTTCATTTGATTCTATTAGCTTTGTTGAATGCATTTAAGTTTCATTTGATTTTATACGCTATGTTTGACTTTGTTTGACTTTCATTTGATTCAATTAGCTTTGTTTGACATCATTTTACTTTAATTTGATACAATTAGCTTTGTTGAATGCATTTGAGTTTCATTTGATTCAATTAGCTTTGTTGAATGCATTTGAGATGTATTTGATTGAATTAGCTTTGTTGAATGCATTTGAGTTTCATTTGATTCAATTAGCTTTGTTGAATGCATTTCAGATGTATTTGATTCAATTAGCTTTGTTGAATGCATTTGAGTTTCATTTGATTCAATTAGCTTTATTTGACTTCATTTGACTTTTATTTGATACAATTAGCTTTGTTGAATGAATTTGAGTTCCATTTGATTCAGTTAGCTATTTTGAATTCATTTGACTTTCATTTGATTCAATTAGCTTTGTTGAATGCATTTGAGTTTCATTTGATTCAATTACCATTGTTGAATGCATTTGATTTTCATTTGATTCATTTAGCTATGTTTACCTTTATTTGACTTTCATTTGATTCAATTAGCTTTGATTGACTTCATTTGACTTTTAATTTGATTCAATTAGCTTTGTTGAATGCATTTGAGTTTCATTTAGCTTTGTTAATTGCATTTGAGTTTATTTTGATTTTATTAGCTATGTTTGAGTTTATTTGACTTTCATTTGATTCAATTAACTTGGTTTGACTTCATTAAACTTTAATTTGATTCAATTAGGTTTTTTTTGACTTCATTTAACTTTTATTTGATTCAATTAACTTTGTAGAATGCCTTTGAGTTTCATTTGACTCAATTAGCTTTGTTGAATACATTTGAGTTTCATTTGATTCAATTAGCTTTGTTTGACTTCATTTTACTTTAATTTGATTCAATTATCTTTGTTGAATGTATTCGAGTTTCATTTGACTCAATTAGCTTTACTGAATGCATTTGAGTTTCATTTGATTCAATAAGTTTTATTTGACTTCATTTGACTTTAATTTGAATCAATTAGGTTTGTTGAATGCATTTGAGTTTCATTTGATTCAATAAGCATTGTTGATGCATTTGAGTTTCATTTGATTCTATTTGCTTTGTTGAATGCATTTCAGTTTCATTTGATTCTATTAGCTATGTTTGACTTTGTTTGACTTCCATTTGATTCAATTTGCTTTGTTTGACTTCATTTGTCTTTCATTTGATTCAATTAGCTGTGTTTGACATCATTTTACTTTAATTTGATTCAATTAGCTTTGTTTCAAAGCATTTGAGTTTCATTTGATACAATTAGCTTTGTTGAATGCATATGAGTTTCATTTGATTCAATTAGCTTAGTTTGACTTCATTAGACTTTTATTTGATACAATTAGCTTTATTGAATGCATTTGAGTTTCATTTGATTCAATTAGCTATGTTTGACTTCCTTTGACTTTCATTTGATTCAATTAGCTTTGTTGAATGCATTTGACTATCATTTGATTAAATTAGCTTTGTTGAATACATTTAAGTTTCATTTGATTCTATTAGTTATGTTTGACTTTGTTTGACTTTCATTTGATTCAATTAGCTTTGTTTGACTGCATTTGACTTTCATTTGTTTCAATTAGCTTTGTTTGACTTAATTTTACTTTAATTTGATTCAATTAGCTTTGTTGAATGTATTTGAGTTTCATTTGACTCAATTAGCTTTATTGAATGCATTTGAGTTTCATTTAATTCAATAAGTTTTATTTGACTTCATTTGACTTTTAATTTAAATGAATTAGGTTTGTTGAATGCATTTGAGTTTCATTTGATTCAATAAGCTTTGTTTAATGCAATTGAGTTTCATTTGATTCTATTAGCTTTGTTGAATGCATTTAAGTTTCATTTGATTCTATAAGCTATGTTTGACTTTGTTTGACTTTCATTTGATTCAATTAGCTTTGTTTGACTTCATTTGACTTTCATTTGATTCAATTAGCTTTGTTTGACATCATTTTACATTAATTTGATTTAATTAGCTTTGTTGAATGCATTTGAGTTTCATTTGATTCAATTAGCTTTGTTGAATGCATTTGAGATTTATTTGATTCAATTAGCTTTGATGAATGCATTTGAGTTTCATTTGATTCAATTAGCTTTATTTAACTTCATTTGACTTTTATTTGATACAATTAGCTTTGTTGAATGCATTTGAGTTCCATTTGATTCAATTAGCTATGTTTGACTTCATTTGACTTTCATTTGATTCAATTAGCTTTGTTGAATGCATTTGAGTTTCATTTGATTCAATTAGTTTTGTTGAATGCATTTGATTTTCATTTGATTCATTTAGCTATGTTTGACTTTATTTGACTTTCATTTGATTCAATTAGCTTTGATTGACTTCATTTGACTTTAATTTGATTCAATTAGCTTTGTTGAATGCATTTGAGTTTCATTTGATTCATTTAGCTTTGTTAAATGCATTTGAGTTTATTTTGATTTTATTAGCTATGTTTGAGTTTATTTGACTTTCATTTGATTCAATTAACATGGTTTGACTTCATTTAACTTTAATTTGATTCAATTAGCTTTGTTTGACTTCATTTGACTTTAATTTGATTCAATTAACTTTGTAGAATGCCTTTGAGTTTCATTTGACTCAATTAGCTTTGTTGAATATATTTGAGTTTCATTTAATTCAATTAGCTTTGTTGAATATATTTGAGTTTCATTTAATTCAATTAGCTTTGTTTGACTTCATTTTACTGTAATTTGATTCAATTATCTTTGTTGAATGTATTCGAGTTTCATTTGACTCAATTAGCTTTACTGAATGCATTTAAGTTTCATTTGATTCAATATGTTTTATTTGACTTCATTTGACTTTAATTTGAATCAATTAGGTTTGTTGAATGCGTTGGAATTTCATTTGATTCAATTAGCTTTGTTGAACGCATTTGATTTTCATTTGATTCATTTAGCTATGTCTGACTTCATTTGACTTTCATTTGATTCAATTAGCTTTGTTTGACTTCATTTGACTTGAATTTGATTCAATTAGCTTGGTTTGACTTCATTTGACTTTCACTTAATTTAATTAGCTTTGCTTGACTTCATTTGACTAGAATTTGATTCAATTAGCTTTGTTGAATGCATTTGAGTTTCATTTGATTCAATTAGCTTTGTTGAATGCATTTGAGTTCCATTTGATTCTATTAGCTATGTTTGACTTTGTTTGAATTTCATTTAATTCAATTAGCTTTGTTTGACTTCATTTGACTTTCATTTAATTTAATTAGCTTTGCTTGACTTCATTTGACTAGAATTTGATTCAATTAGCTTTGTTGAATGCATTTGAGTTTCATTTGATTCAATTAGCTTTGTTGAATGCATTTGAGTTCCATTTGATTCTATTAGCTATGTTTGACTTTGTTTGAATTTCATTTAATTCTATTAGCTTTGTTTGACTTCATTTGACTTTCATTTGATTCAATTAGCTTTGTTTGACTTCATTTTACTTTAATTTGATTCAATTTGCTTTGTTGAATGCATTTGAGTTTAATTTGATTCAATTAGCTTTGTTGAATGTATTTGAGATTTATTTAATTCAATTAGCGTTGTTGAATGCATTTGAGTTTCATTTGATTCAATGTGCTTTATTTGACTTCATTTGACTTTTATTTGATTCAATTAGCTTTGTTGAATGCATTTGAGTTCCATTTGATTCAATTAGCTATGTTTGACTTCATTTGACTTTCATTTGATTCAATTAGCTTTGTTGAATGTATTTGAGTGTCATTTATTTTCATTTGATTCATTTAGCTATGTTTGACTTTATTTGACTTTCATTTGATTCAATTAGCTTTATTTGACTTCATTTGACATGAATTTGATTCAATTAGCTTTGTTTGATTTTTTTTAATTTAATTTGATTCAATTAGCTTTGTTGAATGCATTTGAGTTTCATTTGATTCAATTAGCTTTGTTGAATGCATTTGAGTTCCATTTGATTCTATTAGCTATGTTTGACTTTGATTGAATTTCATTTAATTCAATTAGCTTTGTTTGACTTCATTTGACTTTCATTTAATTTAATTAGCTTTGCTTGACTTCATTTGACTAGAATTTGATTCAATTAGCTTTGTTGAATGCATTTGAGTTTCATTTGATTCAATTAGCTTTGTTGAATGCATTTGAGTTCCATTTGATTCTATTAGCTATGTTTGACTTTGTTTGAATTTCATTTAATTCTATTAGCTTTGTTTGACTTCATTTGACTTTCATTTGATTTAATTAGCTTTGTTTGACTTCATTTTACTTTAATTTGATTCAATTAGCTTTGTTGAATGTATTTGAGTTTTATTTGATTTAATTAGATTTGTTGAATGCATTTGAGTTTCATTTGATTCAATTAGCTTTATTTGACTTCATTTGACTTTTATTTGATACAATTAGCTTTGTTGAATGCATTTGAGTTCCATTTGATTCAATTAGCAATGTTTGACTTCATTTGACTTTCATTTGATTCAATTAGCTTTGTTGAATGCATTTGAGTTTCATTTGATTCATCTAGCTTTGTTGAATGAATTTGAGTTCCATTTGATTCAATTAGCTATGTTTGAATTCATTTGACTTTCATTTGATTCAATTAGCTTTGTTGAATGCATTTGAGTTTAATTTGATTCAATTAGCATTGTTGAATGCATTTGATTTTCATTTGATTCATTTAGCTATGTTTGACTTTATTTGACTTTCATTTGATTCAATTAGCTTTGATTGACTTCATTTGACTTTAATTTGATTCAATTAGCTTTGTTGAATGCATTTGAGTTTCATTTAGCTTTGTTAATTGCATTTGAGTTTATTTTGATTTTATTAGCTATTTTTGAGTTTATTTGACATTCATTTGATTCAATTAACTTGGTTTGACTTCATTTAACTTTAATTTGATTCAATTAGCTTTGTTTGACTTCATTTGACTTTTATTTGATTCAATTAACTTTGTAGAATGCCTTTGAGTTTCATTTGACTCAATTAGCTTTGTTGAATACATTTGAGTTTCATTTGATTCAATTAGCTTTGTTTGACTTCATTTTACTTTAATTTGATTCAATTATCTTTGTTGAATGTATTCAAGTTTCATTTGACTCAATTAGCTACTGAATGCATTTGAGTTTCATTTGATTCAATAAGTTTTATTTGACTTCATTTGACTTTAATTTGAATCAATTAGGTTTGTTGAATGCATTTGAGTTTCATTTGATTCAATAAGCATTGTTGATGCATTTGAGTTTCATTTGATTCTATTTGCTTTGTTGAATGCATTTAAGTTTCATTTGATTCTATTAGCTATGTTTGACTTTGTTTGACTTCCATTTGATTCAATTTGCTTTGTTTGACTTCATTTGACTTTCATTTGATTCAATTAGCTGTGTTTGACATCATTTTACTTTAATTTGATTCAATTAGCTTTGTTTCAAAGCATTTGAGTTTCATTTGATACAATTAGCTTTGTTGAATGCATTTGAGATTTATTTAATTCAATTAGCTTTGTTGAATGCATTTGAGTTTCATTTGATTCAATTAGCTTAGTTTGACTTCATTAGACTTTTATTTGATACAATTAGCTTTATTGAATGCATTTGAGTTTCATTTGATTCAATTAGCTATGTTTGACTTCCTTTGACTTTCATTTGATTCAATTAGCTTTGTTGCATGCATTTGACTATCATTTGATTAAATTAGCTTTGTTGAATATATTTAAGTTTCATTTGATTCTATTAGTTATGTTTGACTTTGTTTGACTTTCATTTGATTCAATTAACTTTGTTTGACTTCATTTGACTTTCATTTGTTTCAATTAGCTTTGCTTGACTTAATTTAACTTTAATTTGATTCAATTAGCTTTGTTGAATGTATTTGAGTTTCATTTGACTCAATTAGCTTTACTTAATGCCTTTGAGTTTCATTTAATTCAATAAGTTTTATTTGACTTCATTTGAATTTAATTTAAATGAATTAGGTTTGTTGAATGCATTTGAGTTTCATTTGATTCAATAAGCTTTGTTAATGCATTTGAGTTTCACTTGATTCTATTAGCTTTGTTAAATGCATTTAAGTTTCATTTGATTCAATTAGCTTTGATGAATGCATTTGATTTCATTTAATTCAATTAGCTTTATTTGACCTCATTTGACTTTTATTTGATACAATTAGCTTTGTTGAATGCATTTGAGTTCCATTTGATTCAATTAGCTATGTTTGACTTCATTTGACTTTCATTTGATTCAATTAGCTTTGTTGAATGCATTTGAGTTTCATGTGATTCAATTAGCTTTGTTGAATGCATTTGATTTTCATTGGATTCATTTAGCTATGTTTGACTTTATTTGACTTTCATTTGATTCAATTAGCATTGATTGACTTCATTTGACTTTAATTTTATTCAATAAGTTTTGTTTGACTTCATTTGACTTTCATTTGTTTCAATTAGCTTTGTTGAATGTATTTGAGTTTCATTTGATTCAATAAGCTTTGTTGAATGCATTTGAGTTTCATTTGATTCAATTAGCTTTGTTGAATGCATTTAAATTTCATTTGATTCTATAAGCTATGTTTGACTTTGTTTGACTTTCATTTGATTCAATTAGTTTTGTTTGACTTCATTTGACTTTCATTTGATTCAATTAGCTTTGTTAGACATCATTTTACATTAATTTGATTTAATTAGCTTTGTTGAATGCATTTGAGTTTCATTTGATTCAATTAGCTTTGTTGAATGCATTTGAGATTTATTTGATTCAATTAGCTTTGATGAATGCATTTGATTTCATTTGATTCAATTAGCTTTATTTGACTTCATTTGACTTTTGTTTGATACAATTAGCTTTGTTGAATGCATTTGAGTTCCATTTGATTCAATTAGCAATGTTTGACTTCATTTGACTTTCATTTGATTCAATTAGCTTTGTTGAATGCATTTGAGTTTCATTTGATTCATCTAGCTTTGTTGAATGAATTTGAGATCCATTTTATTCAATTAGCTATGTTTGAATTCATTTGACTTTCATTTGATTCAATTAGCTTTGTTGAATGCATTTGAGTTTCATTTGATTCAATTAGCATTGTTGAATGCATTTGATTTTCATTTGATTCATTTAGCTATGTTTGACTTTATTTGACTTTCATTTGATTCATTTAGCTATGTTTGACTTTATTTGACTTTCATTTGATTCAATTAGCTTTGATTGACTTCATTTGACTTTAATTTGATTCAATTAGCTTTGTTGAATGCATTTGAGTTTCACTTGATTCATTTAGCTTTGTTAAATGCATTTGAGTTTATTTTAATTTTATTAGCTATGTTTGAGTTTATTTGACTTTCATTTGATTCAATTAACTTTAATTTGATTCAATTAGCTTTGTTTGACTTCATTTGACTTTAATTTGATTCAATTAACTTTGTAGAATGCCTTTGAGTTTCATTTCACTCAATTAGCTTTGTTGAATATATTTGAGTTTCATTTAATTCAATTAGCTTTGTTAAATATATTTGAGTTTAATTTAATTCAATTAGCTTTGTTTAACTTCATTTTACTGTAATTTGATTCAATTATCTTTGTTGAATGTATTCGAGTTTCATTTGACTCAATTAGCTTTACTGAATGCATTTGAGTTTCATTTGATTCAATAAGTTTTATTTGACTTCATTTGACTTTAATTTGAATCAATTAGGTTTGTTGAATGCATTGGAATTTCATTTGATTCAATTAGCTTTGTGGAACGCATTTGATTTTCATTTGATTCATTTAGCTATGTCTGACTTCATTTGACTTTCATTTGATTCAATTAGCTTTGTTTGACTTCATTTGACTTGAATTTGATTCAATTAGCTTTGTTGAATACATTTGAGTTTCATTTGATTCAACTAGCTTTATTGAATGCATTTGAGTTTAATTTGATTCAATAAGTTTTGTTTGACTTCATTTGACTTTAATTTGATTCAATTAGCTTTGTTGAATGCATTTGAGTTTCATTTGATTCAATTAGCTCTATTGAATGCATTTGAGTTTAATTTGATTCAATAAGTTTTGTTTGACTTCATTTGACTTTAATTTGATTCAATTAGCTTTGATGAATGCATTTGAGTTTCATTTGATTCAATTAGCTTTGTTGAATGCATTTGAGTTTCATGTGATTCAATTAGATTTGTGGAATGCATTTGAGTTTCATTTGATTCAATTAGCTTTGTTGAATGCATTTGAGTTTCATTTGATTCAATTAGCTTTATTTGACTTCATTTGACTTTTATTTGATACAATTAGCTTTGTTGAATGAATTTGAGTTCCATTTGATTCAATTAGCTTTGTTTGAATTCATTTGACTTTCATTTGATTCAATTAGCTTTGTTGAATGCATTTGAGTTTCATTTGATTCAATTAGCTTTGTTGAATGCATTTGATTTTCATTTGATTCATTTAGCTATGTTTGCCTTTATTTGACTTTCATTTGATTCAATTAGCTTTGATTGACTTCATTTGACTTTAATTTGATTCAATTAGCTTTGTTGAATGCATTTGAGTTTCATTTAGCTTTGTTAATTGCATTTGAGTTTATTTTGATTTTATTAGCTATGTTTGAGTTTATTTGACTTTCATTTGATTCAATTAGCTTGGTTTGACTTCATTTAACTTTAATTTGATTCAATTAGGTTTGTTTTGACTTCATTTAACTTTTATTTGATTCAATTAACTTTGTAGAATGCCTTTGAGTTTCATTTGACTCAATTAGCTTTGTTGAATACATTTGAGTTTCATTTGATTTAATTAGCTTTGTTTGACTTCATTTTACTTTAATTTGATTCAATTAGCTTTGTTGAATGTATTTGAGTTTCATTTGACTCAATTAGCTTTACTGAATGCATTTGAGTTTCATTTGATTCAATAAGTTTTATTTGAATTCATTTGACTTTAATTTGAATCAATTAGGTTTGTTGAATGCATTTGAGTTTCATTTGATTCAATAAGCATTGTTGATGCATTTGAGTTTCATTTGATTCTATTTGCATTGTTGAATGCATTTCAGTTTCATTTGATTCTATTAGCTATGTTTGACTTTGTTTGACTTCCATTTGATTCAATTAGCTTTGTTTGACTTCATTTGACTTTCATTTGATTCAATTAGCTGTGTTTGACATCATTTTACTTTAATTTGATTCAATTAGCTTTGTTTGAAAGCATTTGAGTTTCATTTGATACAATTAGCTTTGTTGAATGCATTTGAGATTTATTTGATTCAATTAGCTTTGTTGAATGCATATGAGTTTCATTTGATTCAATTAGATTAGTTTGACTTCTTTAGACTTTTATTTGATACAATTAGCTTTATTGAATGCATTTGAGTTTCATTTGATTCAATTAGCTATGTTTGACTTCCTTTGACTTTCATTTGATTCAATTAGCTTTGTTGAATGCATTTGAGTATCATTTGATTAAATTAGCTTTGTTGAATACATTTAAGTTTCATTTGATTCTATTAGTTATGTTTGACTTTGTTTGACTTTCATTTGATTCAATTAGCTTTGTTTGACAGCATTTGACTTTCATTTGTTTCAATTAGCTTTGTTTGACTTAATTTTACTTTAATTTGATTCAATTAGCTTTGTTGAATGTATTTGAGTTTCATTTGACTCAATTAGCTTTATTGAATGCATTTGAGTTTCATTTAATTCAATAAGTTTTAATTGACTTCATTTGACTTTTAATTTAAATGAATTAGGTTTGTTGAATGCATTTGAGTTTCATTTGATTCAATAAGCTTTGTTTAATGCAATTGAGTTTCATTTGATTCTATTAGCTTTGTTGAATGCATTTAAGTTTCATTTGATTCTATAAGCTATGTTTGACTTTGTTTGACTTTCATTTGATTCAATTAGCTTTGTTTGACTTCATTTGACTTTCATTTGATTCAATTAGCTTTGTTTGACATCATTTTACATTAATTTGATTTAATTAGCTTTGTTGAATGCATTTGAGTTTCATTTGATTCAATTAGCTTTGTTGAATGCATTTGAGATTTATTTGATTCATTTAGCTTTGATGAATGCATTTGAGTTTCATTTGATTCAATTAGCTTTATTTGACTTCATTTGACTTTTATTTGATACAATTAGCTTTGTTGAATGCATTTGAGTTCCATTTGATTCAATTAGCTATGTTTGACTTCATTTGACTTTCATTTGATTCAATTAGCTTTGTTGAATGCATTTGAGTTTCATTTGATTCAATTAGTTTTGTTGAATGCATTTGATTTTCATTTGATTCATTTAGCTATGTTTGACTTTATTTGACTTTCATTTGATTCAATTAGCTTTGATTGACTTCATTTGACTTTATTTTGATTCAATTAGCTTTGTTGAATGCATTTGAGTTTCATTTGATTCATTTAGCTTTGTTAAATGCATTTGAGTTTATTTTGATTTTATTAGCTATGTTTGAGTTTATTTCACTTTCATTTGATTCAATTAACTTGGTTTGACTTCATTTAACTTTAATTTGATTAAATTAGCTTTGTTTGACTTCATTTGACTTTAATTTGATTCAATTAACTTTGTAGAATGCCATTGAGTTTCATTTGACTCAATTAGCTTTGTTGAATATATTTGAGTTTCATTTAATTCAATTAGCTTTGTTGAATATATTTGAGTTTCATTTAATTCAATTAGCTTTGTTTGACTTCATTTTACTGTAATTTGATTCAATTATCTTGGTTGAATGTATTCGAGTTTCATTTGACTCAATTAGCTTTACTGAATGCATTTAAGTTTCATTTGATTCAATAAGTTTTATTTGACTTCATTTGACTTTAATTTGAATCAATTAGGTTTGTTGAATGCATTGGAATTTCATTTGATTCAATTAGCTTTGTTGAACGCATTTGATTTTCATTTGATTCATTTAGCTATGTCTGACTTCATTTGACTTTCATTTGATTCAATTAGCTTTGTTTGACTTCATTTGACTTGAATTTGATTCAATTAGCTTGGTTTGACTTCATTTGACTTTCACTTAATTTAATTAGCTTTGCTTGACTTCATTTGACTAGAATTTGATTCAATTAGCTTTGTTGAATGCATTTGAGTTTCATTTGATTCAATTAGCATTGTTGAATGCATTTGATTTTCATTTGATTCATTTAGCTATGTTTGACTTTATTTGACTTTCATTTGATTCATTTAGCTATGTTTGACTTTATTTGACTTTCATTTGATTCAATTAGCTTTGATTGACTTCATTTGAATTTAATTTGATTCAATTAGCTTTGTTGAATGCATTTGAGTTTCACTTGATTCATTTAGCTTTGTTAAAGGCATTTGAGTTTATTTTAATTTTATTAGCTATGTTTGAGTTTATTTGACTTTCATTTGATTCAATTAACTTTAATTTGATTCAATTAGCTTTGTTTGACTTCATTTGACTTTAATTTGATTCAATTAACTTTGTAGAATGCCTTTGAGTTTCATTTCACTCAATTAGCTTTGTTGAATATATTTGAGTTTCATTTAATTCAATTAGCTTTGTTAAATATATTTGAGTTTAATATAATTCAATTAGCTTTGTTTGACTTCATTTTACTGTAATTTGATTCAATTATCTTTGTTGAATGTATTCGAGTTTCATTTGACTCAATTAGCTTTACTGAATGCATTTGAGTTTCATTTGATTCAATAAGTTTTATTTGACTTCATTTGACTTTAATTTGAATCAATTAGGTTTGTTGAATGCATTGGAATTTCATTTGATTCAATTAGCTTTGTTGAATGCATTTGATTTTCATTTGATTCATTTAGCTATGTTTGACTTCATTTGACTTTCATTTGATTCAATTAGCTTTGTTTGACTTCATTTGACTTGAATTTGATTCAATTAGCTTTGTTGAATACATTTGAGTTTCATTTGATTCAATTAGCTTTATTGAATGCATTTGAGTTTAATTTGATTCAATAAGTTTTGTTTGACTTCATTTGACTTTAATTTGATTCAATTAGCTTTGTTGAATGCATTTGAGTTTCATTTGATTCAATTAGCTTTATTGAATGCATTTGAGTTTAATTTGATTCAATAAGTTTTGTTTGACTTCATTTGACTTTAATTTGATTCAATTAGCTTTGTTGAATGCATTTGAGTTTCATTTGATTCAATTAGCTTTGTTGAATGCATTTGAGTTTCATTTGATTCAATTAGATTTGTTGAATGCATTTGAGTTTCATTTGATTCAATTAGCTTTGTTGAATGCATTTGAGTTTCATTTGATTCAATTAGCTTTATTTGACTTCATTTGACTTTTATTTGATACAATTAGCTTTGTTGAATGAATTTGAGTTCCATTTGATTCAATTAGCTATGTTTGAATTCATTTGACTTTCATTTGATTCAATTAGCTTTGTTGAATGCATTTGAGTTTCATTTGATTCAATTAGCTTTGTTGAATGCATTTGATTTTCATTTGATTCATTTAGCTATGTTTGACTTTATTTGACTTTCATTTGATTCAATTAGCTTTGATTGACTTCATTTGACTTTAATTTGATTCAATTAGCTTTGTTGAATGCATTTGAGTTTCATTTGATTATAGCTTTGTTAATTGCATTTGAGTTTATTTTGATTTTATTAGCTATGTTTGACTTTATTTGACTTTCATTTGATTCAATTAGCTTGGTTTGACTTCATTTAACTTTAATTTGATTCAATTAGCTTTGTTTGACTTCATTTGACTTTTATTTGATTCAATTAACTTTGTAGAATGCCTTTGAGTTTCATTTGACTCAATTAGCTTTGTTGAATACATTTGAGTTTCATTTGATTCAATTAGCTTTGTTTGACTTCATTTGACTTTAATTTGATTCAATTAGCTTTGTTGAATGTATTTGAGTTTCATTTGACTCAATTAGCTTTATTGAATGCATTTGAGTTTCATTTGATTCAATAAGTTTTATTTGACTTCATTTGACTTTAATTTTAATCAATTAGGTTTGTTGAATGCATTTGAGTTTCATTTGATTCAATAAGCTTTGTTGAATGCATTTGAGTTTCATTTGATTCTATTAGCTTTGTTGAATGCATTTGAGTTTCATTTGATTCTATTAGCTATGTTTGACTTTGTTTGACTTTCATTTGATTCAATTAGCTTTGTTTGACTTCATTTGACTTTCATTTGATTCAATTAGCTTTGTTTGACATCATTTTACTTTAATTTGATTCAATTAGCTTTGTTTGAATGCATTTGAGTTTCATTTGATTCAATTAGCTTTGTTGAATGCATTTGAGATTTATTTGATTCAATTAGCTTTGTTGAATGCATTTGAGTTTCATTTGATTCAATTAGCTTAGTTTGACTTCATTAGACTTTTATTTGATACAATTAGCTTTATTGAATGCATTTGAGTTTCATTTGATTCAATTAGCTATGTTTGACTTCCTTTGACTTTCATTTGATTCAATTAGCTTTGTTGAATGCATTTGAGTATCATTTGATTAAATTAGCTTTGTTGAATACATTTAAGTTTCATTTGATTCTATTAGTTATGTTTGACTTTGTTTGACTTTCATTTGATTCAATTAGCTTTGTTTGACTTCATTTGACTTTCATTTGTTTCAATTAGCTTTGTTTGACTTAATTTTACTTTAATTTGATTCAATTAGCTTTGTTGAATGTATTTGAGTTTCATTTGACTCAATTAGCTTTACTGAATGCATTTGAGTTTCATTTAATTCAATAAGTTTTATTTGACTTCATTTGACTTTAATTTAAATGAATTAGGTTTGTTGAATGCATTTGAGTTTCATTTGATTCAATAAGCTTTGTTGAATGCATTTGAGTTTCATTTGATTCTATTAGCTTTGTTGAATGCATTTAAGTTTCATTTGATTCTATAAGCTATGTTTGACTTTGTTTGACTTTCATTTGATTCAATTAGCTTTGTTTGACTTCATTTGACTTTCATTTGATTCAATTAGCTTTGTTTGACATCATTTTACATTAATTTGATTTAATTAGCTTTGTTGAATGCATTTGAGTTTCATTTGATTCAATTAGCTTTTTTGAATGCATTTGAGATTTATTTGATTCAATTAGCTTTGATGAATGCATTTGAGTTTCATTTGATTCAATTAGCTTTATTTGACTTCATTTGACTTTTATTTGATACAATTAGCTTTGTTGAATGCATTTGAGTTCCATTTGATTCAATTAGCTATGTTTGACTTCATTTGACTTTCATTTGATTCAATTAGCTTTGTTGAATGCATTTGAGTTTCATTTGATTCAATTAGCTTTGTTGAATGCATTTGATTTTCATTTGATTCATTTAGCTATGTTTGACTTCATTTGACTTTCATTTGATTCAATTAGCTTTGATTGACTTCATTTGACTTTAATTTGATTCAATTAGCTTTGTTGAATGCATTTGAGTTTCATTTGATTCAATTAGCTTTGTTGAATGCATTTGAGTTTCATTTTGATTTTATTAGCTTTGTTTGAGTTTATTTGACTTTCATTTGATTCAATTAGCTTTGTTTGAATGCATTTGAGTTTCATTTGATTATATTAGCTTTGTTTGACTTCATTTGACTTTAATTTGATTCAATTAGCTTTGTTGAATGCATTTGAGTTTCATTTGATTCAATTAGCTTTGTTGAATATATTTGAGTTTCATTTGATTCAATTAGCTTTGTTGAATGCATTTGAGTTTCATTTAATTCAATTAGCTTTGTTTGACTTCATTTGACTTTAATTTGATTCAATTAGCTTTGTTGAATGCATTTGAGTTTCATTTGATTCAATTAGCTTTACTTGAATGCATTTGAGTTTCATTTGATTCAATAAGTTTTGTTTGACTTCATTTGACTTTAATTTGAATCAATTAGGTTTGTTGAATGCATTTGAGTTTCATTTGATTCAATTAGCTTTGTTGAATGCATTTGATTTTCATTTGATTCATTTAGCTATGTTTGACTTCATTTGACTTTCATTTGATTCAATTAGCTTTGTTTGACTTCATTTGACTTTTATTTGATTCAATTAGCTTTGTTTGACTTCATTTGACTTTCATTTAATTTAATTAGCTTTGCTTGACTTCATTTGACTTGAATTTGATTCAATTAGCTTTGTTGAATGCATTTGAGTTTCATTTGATTCAATTAGCTTTGTTGAATGCATTTGAGTTCCATTTGATTCTATTAGCTATGTTTGACTTTGTTTGAATTTCATTTGATTCAATTAGCTTTGTTTGACTTCATTTGACTTTCATTTAATTTAATTAGCTTTGCTTGACTTCATTTGACTTTAATTTGATTCAATTAGCTTTGTTGAATGCATTTGAGTTTCATTTGATTCAATTAGCTTTGTTGAATGCATTTGAGTTTCATTTGATTCTATTAGCTATGTTTGACTTTCATTTGACTTTCATTTGATTCAATTAGCTTTGTTTGACTTCATTTGACTTTCATTTGATTCAATTAGCTTTGTTTGACTTCATTTGACTTTTATTTGATTCAATTAGCTTTGTTGAATGCATTTGAGTTTAATTTGATTCAATTAGCTTTGTTGAATGTATTTGAGATTTATTTGATTCAATTAGCTTTGTTGAATGCATTTGAGTTTCATTTGATTCAATTAGCTTTGTTGAATCATTTGATTTCATTTGATTCAATTAGCTTTGTTGAATGCATTTGAGTTTCATTTGATTCAATTAGCTTTGTTTGACTTCATTTGACTTTTATTTGATTCAATTAGCTTTGTTGAATGCATTTGAGTTTCATTTGATTCAATTAGCTATGTTTGACTTCATTTGACTTTCATTTGATTCAATTAGCTTTGTTGAATGCATTTGAGTGTCATTTATTTTCATTTGATTCATTTAGCTTTGTTTGACTTTATTTGACTTTCATTTGATTCAATTAGCTTTGTTTGACTTCATTTGACATTAATTTGATTCAATTAGCTTTGTTTGATTTTTTTGAGTTTAATTTGATTCAATTAGCTTTGTTGATTGCATTTGAGTTTCATTTGATTCAATTAGCTTTGTTGAATGCATTTGAGTTCCATTTGATTCTATTAGCTATGTTTGACTTTGATTTGAATTTCATTTAATTCAATTAGCTTTGTTTGACTTCATTTGACTTTCATTTGATTTAATTAGCTTTGTTTGACTTCATTTGACTTTCATTTGATTCAATTAGCTTTGTTGAATGCATTTGAGTTTCATTTGATTCAATTAGCTTTGTTGAATGCATTTGAGTTTCATTTGATTCTATTAGCTATGTTTGACTTTGTTTGAATTTCATTTAATTCAATTAGCTTTGTTTGACTTCATTTGACTTTCATTTGATTCAATTAGCTTTGTTTGACTTCATTTTACTTTAATTTGATTCAATTAGCTTTGTTGAATGCATTTGAGTTTAATTTGATTCAATTAGCTTTGTTGAATGCATTTGAGTTTTATTTGATTTAATTAGCTTTGTTGAATGCATTTGAGTTTCATTTGATTCAATTAGCTTTGTTTGACTTCATTTGACTTTTATTTGATACAATTAGCTTTGTTGAATGCATTTGAGTTCCATTTGATTCAATTAGCTATGTTTGACTTCATTTGACTTTCATTTGATTCAATTAGCTTTGTTGAATGCATTTGAGTTTCATTTGATTCAATTAGCTTTGTTGAATGCATTTGAGTTCCATTTGATTCAATTAGCTATGTTTGAATTCATTTGACTTTCATTTGATTCAATTAGCTTTGTTGAATGCATTTGAGTTTAATTTGATTCAATTAGCTTTGTTGAATGCATTTGATTTTCATTTGATTCATTTAGCTATGTTTGACTTTATTTGACTTTCATTTGATTCAATTAGCTTTGATTGACTTCATTTGACTTTAATTTGATTCAATTAGCTTTGTTGAATGCATTTGAGTTTCATTTTAATTAGCTTTGTTAATTGCATTTGAGTTTATTTTGATTTTATTAGCTATTTTTGAGTTTATTTGACTTTCATTTGATTCAATTAGCTTGGTTTGACTTCATTTAGCTTTAATTTGATTCAATTAGCTTTGTTTGACTTCATTTGACTTTTATTTGATTCAATTAGCTTTGTAGAATGCCTTTGAGTTTCATTTGACTCAATTAGCTTTGTTGAATACATTTGAGTTTCCTTTGATTCAATTAGCTTTGTTTGACTTCATTTTACTTTAATTTGATTCAATTAGCTTTGTTGAATGTATTCAAGTTTCATTTGACTCAATTAGCTTTGTTGAATGCATTTGAGTTTCATTTGATTCAATAAGTTTTATTTGACTTCATTTGACTTTAATTTGAATCAATTAGGTTTGTTGAATGCATTTGAGTTTCATTTGATTCAATAAGCTATTGTTGATGCATTTGAGTTTCATTTGATTCAATTTGCTTTGTTGAATGCATTTGAGTTTCATTTGATTCTATTAGCTATGTTTGACTTTGTTTGACTTCCATTTGATTCAATTTGCTTTGTTTGACTTCATTTGACTTTCATTTGATTCAATTAGCTGTGTTTGACATCATTTTACTTTAATTTGATTTAATTAGCTTTGTTTCAAAGCATTTGAGTTTCATTTGATACAATTAGCTTTGCTGAATGCATTTGAGATTTATTTGATTCAATTAGCTTTGTTGAATGCATTTGAGTTTCATTTGATTCAATTAGCTTAGTTTGACTTCATTAGACTTTTATTTGATTCAATTAGCTTTATTGAATGCATTTGAGTTTCATTTGATTCAATTAGCTATGTTTGACTTCCTTTGACTTTCATTTGATTCAATTAGCTTTGTTGAATGCATTTGACTATCATTTGATTAAATTAGCTTTGTTGAATATATTTAAGTTTCATTTGATTCTATTAGTTATGTTTGACTTTGTTTGACTTTCATTTGATTCAATGAACTTTGTTTGACTTCATTTGACTTTCATTTGTTTCAATTAGCTTTGCTTGACTTAATTTAACTTTAATTTGATTCAATTAGCTTTGTTGAATGTATTTGAGTTTCATTTGACTCAATTAGCTTTACTTAATGCCTTTGAGTTTCATTTAATTCAATAAGTTTTATTTGACTTCATTTGAATTTAATTTAAATGAATTAGGTTTGTTGAATGCATTTGAGTTTCATTTGATTCAATAAGCTTTGTTAATGCATTTGAGTTTCACTTGATTCTATTAGCTTTGTTAAATGCATTTAAGTTTCATTTGATTCTATAAGCTATGTTTGACTTTGTTTGACTTTCATTTGATTCAATTAGCTTTGTTTGACTTCATTTGACTTTCATTTGATTCAATTAGCTTTGTTAGACATCAAATTACATTAATTTGATTGAATTAGCTTTGTTGAATGCATTTGAGTTTCATTTGATTCAATTAGCTTTGTTGAATGCATTTGATTTTCATTTGATTCAATTAGCTTTGATGAATGCATTTGATTTCATTTAATTCAATTAGCTTTATTTGACCTCATTTGACTTTTATTTGATACAATTAGCTTTGTTGAATGCATTTGAGTTCCATTTGATTCAATTAGCTATGTTTGACTTCATTTGACTTTCATTTGATTCAATTAGCTTTGTTGAATGCATTTGAGTTTCATGTGATTCAATTAGCTTTGTTGAATGCATTTGATTTTCATTTGATTCATTTAGCTATGTTTGACTTTATTTGACTTTCATTTGATTCAATTAGCATTGATTGACTTCATTTGACTTTAATTTGATTCAATAAGTTTTGTTTGACTTCATTTGACTTTCATTTGTTTCAATTAGCTTTGTTGAATGTATTTGAGTTTCATTTGACTCAATTAGCTTTACTGAATGCATTTGAGTTTAATTTAATTCAATATGTTTTATTTGACTTCATTTGACTTTTAATTTAAATGAATTAGGTTTGTTGATATTTCATGAATAGCTTTGTTGAATGCATTTGAGTTTCATTTGATTCAATTAGCTTTGTTGAATGCATTTGAGTTTCATTTGATTCTATTAGCTTTGTTGAATGCATTTAAGTTTCATTTGATTCTATAAGCTATGTTTGACTTTGTTTGACTTTCATTTGATTCAATTAGCTTTGTTTGACTTCATTTGACTTTCATTTGATTCAATTAGCTTTGTTAAACATCATTTTACATTAATTTGATTTAATTAGCTTTGTTGAATGCATTTGAGTTTCATTTGATTCAATTAGCTTTGTTGAATGCATTTGAGATTTATTTGATTCAATTAGCTTTGATGAATGCATTTGATTTCATTTGATTCAATTAGCTTTATTTGACTTCATTTGACTTTTATTTGATACAATTAGCTTTGTTGAATGCATTTGAGTTCCATTTGATTCAATTAGCAATGTTTGACTTCATTTGACTTTCATTTGATTCAATTAGCTTTGTTGAATGCATTTGAGTTTCATTTGATTCATCTAGCTTTGTTGAATGAATTTGAGTTCCATTTGATTCAATTAGCTATGTTTGAATTCATTTGACTTTCATTTGATTCAATTAGCTTTGTTGAATGCATTTGAGTTTCATTTGATTCAATTAGCATTGTTGAATGCATTTGATTTTCATTTGATTCATTTAGCTATGTTTGACTTTATTTGACTTTCATTTGATTCATTTAGCTATGTTTGACTTTATTTGACTTTCATTTGATTCAATTAGCTTTGATTGACTTCATTTGACTTTAATTTGATTCAATTAGCTTTGTTGAATGCATTTGAGTTTCACTTGATTCATTTAGCTTTGTTAAATGCATTTGAGTTTATTTTAATTTTATTAGCTATGTTTGAGTTTATTTGACTTTCATTTGATTCAATTAGCTTTGTTTGACTTCATTTGACTTTAATTTGATTCAATTAACTTTGTAGAATGCCTTTGAGTTTCATTTCACTCAATTAGCTTTGTTGAATATATTTGAGTTTCATTTAATTCAATTAGCTTTGTTAAATATATTTGAGTTTAATATAATTCAATTAGTTTTGTTTGACTTCATTTTGTACTTTGATTCAATTATCTTTGTTGAATGTATTCGAGTTTCATTTGACTCAATTAGCTTTCTGTTGAATGCATTTGAATTTCATTTGATTCAATTAGCTTTGTTGAATGCATTTGACTTTCATTTGATTCATTTAGCTATGTTGAATGCATTTGACTTTCATTTGATTCAATTAGCTTTGTTTGACTTCATTTGACTTGAATTTGATTCAATTAGCTTTATTGAATACATTTGATTTTCATTTGATTCAATTAGCTTTATTGAATGCATTTGAGTTTAATTTGATTCAATAAGTTTTGTTTGACTTCATTTGACTTTAATTTGATTCAATTAGCTTTGTTGAATGCATTTGAGTTTCATTTGATTCAATTAGCTCTATTGAATGCATTTGAGTTTAATTTGATTTAATAAGTTTTGTTTGACTTCATTTGACTTTAATTTGATTCAATTAGCTTTGATGAATGCATTTGAGTTTCATTTGATTCAATTAGCTTTGTTGAATGCATTTGAGTTTCAAGTGATTCAATTAGATTTGGTGGAATGCATTTGAGTTTCATTTGATTCAATTAGCTTTGTTGAATGCATTTGAGTTTCATTTGATTTAATTAGGCGGAGTGCCCGGGAAGCGAGTCAGTGATTGGTTGAAGATAGGGTCCCGAGGATGATGTTAAGCAAGGATGGAATGGAGGGTGTACGTTACTTTGGTTTTCATAAACTTGGAAGAAATGAAGGTCGTTGTTGCATTTCCTTGATAGGCGTCGAAGGGTTGGAGTAGAGTTGGTGTTTTTGTGTTTATGGCATCTCTGGTTACATTTAGGAGTTAAATGTGACTAATCCTTGTTGGATTAGGAGTCTTTGTTATGCATATAGTAAGTACTTGGGCGTGTGGAGTAATCCAGAATAGAAATCGGATTGGTAGTAGTAGTCTTAATTCGAATAGAACTCGGATTAGTAGTAGTAGTTCTAATCAGAATAGAACTCGGATTAGTAGTAGTATAAATATGCGATTATTTCATTAATGAAGGGCGATTTGATTTTGTTAAACACTTGTTATTACTCTTGCAAATTCGTGTGATTGGAGGGCAAATAGGCACGTGAGTTTGGGAGTTGAAGGCTGCGAAAGTCACACCACGTTTGAGAGTTTTGAGAGTATTCTTGCGGCAATGAAGCACGATCATTAGTTTAAGTTAAGAGGCTTCTTTTCCTAAACTAATATAGTCGAAAGTGATTAAGAGGGGTTCTTTCTTCTTTGGAGACATATCTATCTTGTTGGTTAATCGAAGTCATACAGCCATGGTGTCGCCTTGGTGAATCGGTATAGATGGGGTTTAGTATCGGAGCTACGGTCCTTTGTGGCGGCGGTGAGTGCGCGTGACACATCGGAATTTGGATTTTGGTTGGTTCTGTGGTTGGCCAGACATACAAGTCTACGTGGTGTCAAAATTTCAGCTCGTTAGGGAAGCAGAATGGCAGTGAAACAAGCAGTCGGGTGCGATCATGGGAACCGGCGAAGAGGATGCGCGAAGAGGCCGGGATGCTTTAGATGCTCAAGTGAGCCAAAACAACTCCATACAAGCAGCCTTAGAACGACTTAGATTGGAGGTCATGAGGAGACCACACGATGATCCTAGACACCAAAAGGATGATGATAGGGGCATGAAAATCGAGGTGCACGATTTTGATGGAAAGTTGGACGTCGAAGGTTACTTGGAGTGGAACGATCCTTGGAGAGATTCTTCGAATACAAGGATACACGAAAGAGAAGAAGCTCAAAAGTGCCGTGCTTAAACTCACCAGAACGCGCCCACATGGTATGAGGGTTGAAGAGAAAAAAGGCACGCCGAGGAAAGGATAGAAAGTTGGGAAGAACTCGAAGCGAAAACTACAAAAACGGTATGTTCTGCGACCTATCAACAAGAAAACTACATAAAGTTTGCAACTTTGAAGCGAGGGTTGATGAGCGTGAGGGACTATTTAGGAGAGTTTGAGCGCCTTTCGGTGGTGTGTGATATTGAAGAAAGGGAGGACGAAAAGTTGGCTAGATTCATGGGAGGCTTAGACCGAAATTGCGGACAAGGTAGAACTACGGCCCTACTTGTCTTTTGAAGAAACATGTAAGCTAGCCATGAAGGTTGAAAAACGAAGGAAGCCGCGAACCACGAAAGCATACACGAAGCCTTTTGTTGCTTTTAAGGCTAACCTACTACCCCTACTTCGACTAAAGAAGGTAGTAAAGATTGGAGATTAGAGAACGGCGAACAAAGAGGCGAGGAGAAGGTGGGCCGGCGAGGAGGTCGACAAGGTCGAAGTGCTTTAAGTGTCGAGGCTCACGGACACATAAGGCAAATTGTCCTACTTTTTTAGAATTATGACTATGCGAGACATAGAGGAGATTGAGGAGCTCGAGAAGATGGCATTGATGGCTAGGGAAGAAGATGGGGAGGAGGAAGAGGATATATGCGATCCGAGTGATGATGAAGCGCATATACTAGTCCTTCGAGCACTACATGCTACTATTGTTGCGGAGAATGAAGAGGCGAGGGAAGCCATCTTCCACACTAAGTGTAGAGTGAAGGATAAGGTGTGTAGCTTGATCATAGATGGGGAAGTTGTCGGCGAAGCGTAGCCCCGGCGGCATTAGTGGAAAAACCTGCTTACGATGCCCCGACCGAAGCACCCTAGACCTTATAGATTGAAGTGGCTAGATGACGGGGAAAGCTGAGGTAAGGGTGAAGAGAAGGGTGTTAATTGCTTTGCTTATTGGAAACTACCGAAGATGAGATTGCGTGTGATGTGGTACCCGAGTGAGTGCGTGCCTTGCTCTCTTGGGAAGACCTTGGCGATTTGATAGGAGGTCCTGCATGATGGAAAAGAGGGTGTACCAAGTCTCCGATGGATGGAAAGTTGAAGACTTTACCGCCACTGTACACCACCATCTAAAAAGATGGCGAGCCTCGACGAAATTCCACCAAAGGCGGCCTTTGTGCATGAGGGGAAAGGAGTTTGAGAAAGAGGATGTTGGAGGAGAGCGTAGTGTTCATGTTGATGCCCCGAAAGAAGTAAGCGAGCACAGGGAAGAAGGTGATCCGGAATTGCGGCGTTGTTGGGCGAATTTGGAGATGTTTTCCCTAGTGATTTGCCCAAGGATTACCGCCTGTGAGAGGGATTGAGCATGGAATAGATTTGGTTCCGGGCGGTGATACCCAATAAACCACCATATAGGAGGCACGCAGGAAGCTAGAGAGCTCGGACGCCTTGAATTGATGAACTTATGGAGAGAGGTTATGTGCGTGAGAGTATGAGTCCTTGTGCGGTACGGACTTGTGGTACGAAAGGATGGAACTTGGCGAATGTGCGCTAATAGATGGCCCAGAAGGCACATTAGTAATATCACCATCAAGTATCGGTTTCTATGCGAGGTTGGATGATATCCTTTAGATGAATTGTGGTTCTCGGTTGTTTTGAATTGATCTCGAAGTGGGTACCAGCGAATTAGGATTCGTGGTAGAGATGAATGGAAGACGGCCTTCAAGGCCAAAGCATGGGTTGTTTGAATGGTTAGTTATGCCCTTTGGTTTGACAAACGCACCTAGTACATTCGTAAGGCTAATGAATGGCGTTTGAGGTCTTTTCTCGGCAAATTCATTGTGGTTTTACTTAGATGATATCTATAAAATTTTATGAGTAGTGAGACCAAGGAAAAATTTGCAAACACTCTTTTGCCAATTATTCCAAGTTTTAAGAAGCAAGAAGCAATTGTACGGGAAATTGGAGAAGTGTTACGTTAAATGCAGAAGAACTAGGGTTCTGCGGATACATTGTATGCCGAGGATGGAATCGAGTGGATCCAAGTGAAATTGAAGCTGATATCGCGTGGCGAATTCCAAAGGCGGTGGCGGAAGTGCGTTCTTTTCCTTGGCTTAGCTTCTGTTTAGGTTCATCGAAATTTTAGCACTCTTGAGCCTATTGCGAATGCACCCAGCCGAGAAGTTTGAGTGGACTAAAGAAGCCTTAATGACATTTGAGCCCCAGTAAGGGATAAGATGTGCGGGTGCACCGGTTGGCCTGCCCAGTTCTCTGACCTTTTGAGGTTAGTGTGATGCAAGTGGGGCGGGAATTGGGGCGGTTTGATTCAAGGAGGAAGACACGCATGTTTAGTGAGAGGGTGGGGGAGTGGCGAGATTGCCCACGTATGACAAAAAATTCTATGCTATGATACGTCACCTTAGATCATTGGAGCCACTATTTGAGACCTCTCCAAATCATTTGTTTTACATTACGATCATGAGTCATTGAGGTATATCCACGGCCCAACGCTGAAGCTAAATACACGGCATGCTAAGTGGGTTGAGTTCTTGCAATCATTTACTTTTGTGTTAGTATAAGGCGGGGAAGGCTACGGTAGTGGCGGATGCGCTACAGGAGACATGTTCTTTTAGGAAATTAGTTAGATACGGCTTTTTGGGGTTTGATTAACTTAAAGTATCTTTACGGATGTGGATTTTGGAGAAGTTGTATGCGGCGTGTGAAGGGATCTCATGAGCATTATTCACGTGTGCTTGAGGATTTTCTTTTCAAGGGGAATAAGTTGTGTGTGCCAAATTGTTATGAGAGACTTGTTGGTTAGGGAGGCTCATGGGGAGGTATATTTGGGTCATTTTGGGATGAGCAAACGATGGAATTAGTCGAGGGCATTTCTTTTGGCTAAGATGGTAGGCGGTGTTCAAGGCACTGGTTGCTAGATGTGGGACTTGTCAACGAGCCGAGTACGTTTCATAAGGGACTATACACCCTTGCAGTGAGGAAGGTGGCAGGCGAGATGTGAGCATGGATTTCATAGTTGCTGCCTCAGACTCAGGCGCGAGATGCTATCATGGTTGTTGTTGATCGTTTTAGTAAGATGGCACATTTTATTCATATAATGGTGATGATTCGTCGCATGTGTGACCTTGTATTTTCGAGATTGTTAGATTACATGGTTTACCTCGTACCATTGTCTCGGATAGGGATAACGAAGTTTTTGAGCTACTTTTGGAAGACCTTGTGGAGGTTGTTGGGTACCGAAATTGCTTTTAGCACCTCTTGCACCATCCTGGGTTCGGTCGTGGCCCGAGGTAACAAATCGGAACCTTGGGCTCGTTTGCTTGAGGATTGGTGAGTAAAACGAGGTAAGGATTGGGATAATAAGCTTTGTCATGCGGAATTTGCAGCTGGCCAGGGAAACGCCCTCACATCTATCTTACAAAGCATTCTATAGTTTGAGGTTGTGTATGGTATTAATCCCCATGTTGCCCGTAGACTTGGTTGAAATTCAAGCAAAGATTATGTGCGTAGGGACGCGGGCAACAATGTTCTTGTTCTTATGAAGCTCCATCATCAAATTAAAACGCATTGAGAAGGTTAATGAAACGATATAAGAGCAAGCCAACGAAAATTCGTGGCACAGGGTGTTCGAACCGGGGAGATCTTATTTGGAGTGCAAATGCTTAGGAAGGAAGTGTTTTCCAGTTTGAATATGGCTCTGGGCTCGTACCACGAGTGAAGGTCATTACGAATATTGGAGAAATATGGTGATAATGCCTCCTGAGGTGGACCGAGAGGGAACATGGCGTGAGCTCTTTACTTTCGAAACATTGGAGATTTGACGCCTTATTTAGATGATGTGCTTAATCTGAGGTAGGGGGCAATTCCTTTTGAAGAAGGAGGAGATGATCAGGGAAGCAAATGCAAGTAGTTATTGAAGATAGGGTCGAAGAATTGATGTTAACGAGGATGGAATGGAGGGTGTACGATTACTTTGGTTTCATAAACTTGGAAGAAATGAAGGTCATTGTTGCATTTCCTTGATAGGCGTCGAGGTTGGGGTAGGGTTGGTGTTTTGTGTTTATGGCATCTCTAGTTGCATTTGGGAGTTAGAATGTGACCTAATCCTTGTTGGTTAAGTCTTTGTTAATATATAGTAAGTACTTGGCGTGTGGGTGTCCAGAATAGAAATCGGATTAGTAGTAGCAGTCCTAGTCGAATAGAACTTCCGGATTAGTAATGACTAGTTCTAATCCGAATAGAACTCGGATTAGTAGTAGTATAAATATGCGTTATTTCATTAATGAAGAGCGACCAGATTTTGTTAAACACTTGTTTATTCCTTACAGAATTCGTGTAGATTGGAGGCAATGAGCCCGTGAGTTTGGGAGTTGGAAACTGCAAAGTGCGCCACGTTTGAGAGTTTTGAGGAGTATTCTTGCGACAATCAAAGAACAATCATTGGACTTAAGTTAAGGGGCTTACTTTCCAAAACTAATACAGTCAAAAAGTGATTAAGGAGGTTCTTGCTTGGGGAGACATATACATCTTGTTGGTTAATCAAATTCTTGGCCCGGGTATGCGTCATAGCGGTGTGAGATCAATATAGATCATCCATTGAGTTTCATTTGATTCAATTAGCTTTGTTGAATGCATTCGAGTTTCATTTGATTCAATTAGCTTTGTTGAATGCATTTGAGTTTCCTTTGATTGATTAGCTTTATTTGACTTCATTTTGACTTTCATTTAATTGGATTAGCTTTGTTTGACTTTATTTGAATCTTTATTTGATTCAATTAGCTTTGTTGAATGCATTTTGAGTTTCATTTGATTCGATTAGCTTTGTTGAATGCATTCGAGTTTCATTTGATTCAATTAGCTTTGTTGAATGCATTTGGAGTTTCATTTGATTCAATTAGCTTTGTTTGAATGCATTTGAGTTTCATTTGATTCAATTAGCTTTATTTGAATTCCTTTGACGTTTCATTTGATTGATTAACCACTGCTTTGTTTGACTTCATTTGACTTTCATTTGATTTCAATTAGCTTTGTTGAATGCATTTGAGTTTCATTTGATTCAATTAGCTTTGTTGGATGCATTTGAAGTTTCATTTGATTCAATTAGCTTTGTTTGACTTCATTTGACTTTCATTTTGATTAAATTAGCTTTGTTTGACTGCATTTGAACTTTAATTTGATTCAATTAGCTTTGTTGAATGCATTTGAGTTTCATTTGATTAAATTAGCTTTGTTGAATGCATTTGAGTTTCATTTGATTCAATTAGCTTTGTTTGAATGCATTTGAGTTTCATTTGATTCAATTAGCTTTGTTGAATCGCATTTGGAGTTTCATTTGATTCAATAAGCTTTGTTTGAATGCATTTGAGTTTCATTTTGATTCAATTAGCTTTGTTGAATGCATTTGAGTTTCATTTGATTCAATTAGCTTTGTTGAATGCATTTGAGTTTCATTTGATTCAATTAGCTTTATTTGACTTCATTTGACTTTCATTTATATTCAATTAGCTTTGTTTGACTTCATTTGACTTTCATTTGATTCGATTAGCTTTGTTGAATGCATTTGAGTTTCATTTGATTCAATTAGCTTTGTTGAATGCATTTGAGTTTCATTTGATTCAATTAGCTTTTGTTAGATGCATTTGAGTTTCATTTGATTCGATTAGCTTTGTTGAATGCATTTGAGTTTCATTTGATTAAATTAGCTTTGTTGAATGCATTTTGAGTTTCATTTGATTCAATTAGCTTTGTTGAATGCATTTGAGTTTACATTTGATTCAATTATGCTTTGCTTTGAATGCATTTGAGTTTTCATTTGATTTGATTAGCTTTGTTTGAATGCATTTGAGTTTCATTTGATTCAATTAGCTTTGTTTGAATGCATTTGAGTTTCATTTTGATTCAATTAGCTTTGTTGAATGCATTTGAGTTTCATTTGATTCAATTAGCTTTTGTTTGGCTTCATTTGACTTTCATTTGATTCAATTAGCTTTGTTTGACTTCATTTGACTTTCATTTGATTGATTAGCTTTGTTGAATGCATTTGAGTTTCATTTGATTCAATTAGCTTTGTTGAATGCATTTGAGTTTTCATTTGATTCAATTAGCTTTGTTGGATGCATTTGAGTTTCATTTGATTCAATTAGCTTTGTTGAATGCATTTGAGTTTCATTTGATTCAATTAGCTTTGTTTGAATGCATTTGAGTTTCATTTGATTCAATTAGCTTTGTTGAATGCATTTGAGTTTCATTTGATTCAATTAGCTTTGTTGAATGCATTTGAGTTTCATTTGATTCATTAGCTTTATTTGACTTTGACGTTTCATTTGATTAAATTAGCTTTGTTTGACTTCATTTGAGTTTCATTTGATTCAA
This sequence comes from Beta corolliflora, assembly GCA_947648045.1. Taxonomy (NCBI): domain Eukaryota; kingdom Viridiplantae; phylum Streptophyta; class Magnoliopsida; order Caryophyllales; family Amaranthaceae; genus Beta; species Beta corolliflora. The sequence continues at coordinate 5,126 of CANSZD010002940.1, read as the reverse complement.
TTAGCTTTGTTGAATGCATTTGAGTTTCATTTGATTCAATTAGCTTTGTTGAATGCATTTGAGTTTCATTTGATTCAATTAGCTTTGTTGAATGCATTTGAGTTTCATTTGATTCAATTAGCTTTTGTTGAATGCATTTGAGTTTCATTTGATTCAATTAGCTTTATATAACTTCATTTGACTTTCATTTGATACAATTAGCTTTGTTTGAATTCATTTGAGTTTCATTTGATTCAATTAGCTTTGTTGAATGCATTTGAGTTTCATTTGATTCAATTAGCTTTGTTGAATGCATTCGAGTTTCATTTGATTCAATTAGCTTTGTTGAATGCATTTGAGTTTCATTTGATTCAATTAGCTTTGTTGAATGCATTTGAGTTTCATTTGATTCAATTAGCTTTGTTGAATGCATTTGAGTTTCATTTGATTCATTAGCTTTGTTGAATGCATTTGAGTTTCATTTGATTCAATTAGCTTTGTTGAATGCATTTGAGTTTCATTTGATTCAATTAGCTTTGTTGAATGCATTTGAGTTTCATTTGATTCAATTAGCTTTGTTGAATGCATTTGAGTTTCATTTGATTCAATTAGCTTTGTTTGAATGCATTTGAGTTTCATTTGATTCAATTAGCTTTGTTTGAATGCATTTGAGTTTCATTTGATTCAATTAGCTTTGTTGAATGCATTTGAGTTTCATTTGATTCAATTAGCTTTGTTGAATGCATTTGAGTTTCATTTGATTCAATTAGCTTTGTTTGAATGCATTTGACTTTCATTTGATTCAATTAGCTTTGTTGAATGCATTTGAGTTTCATTTGATTCAATTAGCTTTGTTGAATGCATTTGAGTTTCATTTGATTCAATTAGCTTTGTTGAATGCATTTGAGTTTCATTTGATTCAATTAGCTTTGTTGACTTCATTTGACTTTCATTTGATTCAATTAGCTTTGTTGAATGCATTTGAGTTTCATTTGATTCAATTAGCTTTGTTGAATGCATTTGAGTTTCATTTGATTCAATTAGCTTTGTTGAATGCATTTGAGTTTCATTTGATTCAATTAGCTTTGTTGAATGCATTTGAGTTTCATTTGATTCAATAGCTTTTTTGAATGCATTTGAGTTTCATTTGATTCAATTAGCTTTGTTGACTGCATTTGACTTTCATTTGATTCAATTAGCTTTGTTGAATGCATTTGAGTTTCATTTGATTCAATTAGCTTTGTTGAATGCATTTGAGTTTCATTTGATTCAATTAGCTTTGTTGAATGCATTTGAGTTTCATTTGATTCAATTAGCTTTGTTTGAATGCATTTGAGTTTCATTTGATTCAATTAGCTTTGTTGAATGCATTCGAGTTTCATTTGATTCAATTAGCTTTGTTGAATGCATTTGAGTTTCATTTGATTCAATTAGCTTTGTTGAATGCATTTGAGTTTCATTTGATTCAATTAGCTTTATTTGACTGCATTTGAGTTTCATTTGATTCAATTAGCTTTGTTGAATGCATTTGAGTTTAATTTGATTCAATTAGCTTTGTTGAATGCATTTGAGTTTCATTTGATTCAATTAGCTTTGTTGAATGCATTTGAGTTTCATTTGATTCAATTAGCTTTGTTTGAATGCATTTGAGTTTCATTTGATTCAATTAGCTTTGTTGAATGCATTTGAGTTTCATTTGATTCAATTAGCTTTGTTGAATGCATTTGAGTTTCATTTGATTCAATTAGCTTTGTTGAATGCATTTGAGTTTCATTTGATTCAATTAGCTTTGTTGAATGCATTTGACTTTCATTTGATTCAATTAGCTTTGTTGAATGCATTTGAGTTTCATTTGATTCAATTAACTTTGTTGAATGCATTTGAGTTTCATTTGATTCAATTAACTTTGTTTGAATGTTTATTTGACTTTCATTTGATTCAATTAGCTTTGTTTGACTTCATTTAACTTTAATTTGATTCAATTAGCTTTGTTGAATGCATTTGAGTTTCATTTGATTCAATTAGCTTTGTTGAATGCATTTGAGTTTCATTTGATTCGATTAGCTTTGTTGAATGCATTTGAGTTTCATTTGATTCAATTAGCTTTCTTGAATGCATTTGAGTTTCATTTGATTCAATTAGCTTTGTTGAATGCATTTGAGTTTCATTTGATTCAATTAGCTTTGTTTGAATGCATTTGAGTTTCATTTGATTCAATTAGCTTTGTTGAATGCATTTGAGTTTCATTTGATTCAATTAGCTTTGTTGAATGCATTTGAGTTTCATTTGATTCAATTAGCTTTATTTGACCTTCTTTGACTTTCATTTAATTCAATTAGCTTTGTCTGACTTCATTTGAGTTTCATTTGATTCAATTAGCTTTGTTGAATGCATTTGAGTTTCATTTGATTCAATTAGCTTTGTTGAATGCATTTGAGTTTCATTTGATTCAATTAGCTTTGTTAAATGCATTTGAAAGTTTCAATTGATTCAATTAGCTTTGTTGAATGCATTTGAGTTTCATTTGATTCAATTAGCTTTGTTGAATGCATTTGAGTTTCATTTGATTCAATTAGCTTTGTTGAATGCATTTGAGTTTAATTTGATTCAATTAGCTTTGTTGAATGCATTTGAGTTTCATTTGATTCAATTAGCTTTGTTGAATGCATTTGAGTTTCATTTGATTCAATTAGCTTTGTTGAATGCATTTGAGTTTCATTTGATTCAATTAGCTTTGTTGAATGCATTTGAGTTTCATTTGATTCAATTAGCTTTGTTTGAATGCATTTGACTTTCATTTGATTCAATTAGCTTTGTTGAATGCATTTGAGTTTTCATTTGATTCAATTAGCTTTGTTGAATGCATTTGAGTTTCATTTGATTCAATTAGCTTTGTTGAATGCATTTGAGTTTCATTTGATTCAATTAGCTTTGTTGAATGCATTTGAGTTTCATTTGATTCAATTAGCTTTGTTTGAATGCATTTGACTTTCATTTGATACTATTAGCTTTGTTGAATGCATTTGACTTCTATTTGATTCAATTAGCTTTGTTGAATGCATTTGAGTTTCATTTGATTCAATTAGATTTGTTGAATGCATTTGAGTTTCATTTGATTCAATTAGCTTTGTTTGAATGCATTTGAGTTTCATTTGATTCAATTAGCTTTTTTGAATGCATTTGAGTTTCATTTGATTCATTAGCTTTGTTGAATGCATTTGAGTTTCATTTGATTCATTAGCTTTGTTGAATGCATTTGAGTTTCATTTGATTCAATTAGCTTTGTTGAATGCATTTGAGTTTCATTTGATTGAATTAGCTTTGTTTGACTTCATTTGACTTTCATTTGATTCAATTAGCTTTGTTGAATGCATTTGAGTTTCATTTGATTCAATTAGCTTTGTTGAATGCATTTGAGTTTCATTTGATTCAATTAGCTTTGTTGATTGCATTTGATTTTCATTTGATTCTATTAGCTTTGTTGAATGCCTTTGAGTTTCATTTGATTCAATTAGCTTTTATTGAATACATTTGACTTTCATTTAATTCAATTAGCTTTGTTTGACTTCATTTGACTTTCATTTGATTCAATTAGCTTTGATGAATGCATTTGAGTTTCATTTGATTCAATTAGCTTTCTTGAATGCATTTGAGTTTCATTTGATTCAATTAGCTGACTTTTTGATTCATTTGATTAGCTTTGTTTGATTGCATTTGAGTTTCATTTGATTCAATTAGCTTTGTTTGACTGCATTTGATTTTCATTTGATTCAATTAGCTTTGTTGAATGCATTTGAGTTTCATTTGATTCAATTAGGCTTTTGTTGAATGCATTTGAATTTCATTTGATTAAATTAGCTTTGATAAATGCATTTGAGTTTCATTTGATTCAATTAGCTTTGTTTGAATGCATTTGAGTTTCATTTGATTCAATTAGCTTTGTTGAATGCATTTGAGTTTCATTTGATTCAATTAGCTTTGTTGAATGCATTTGAGTTTCATTTGATTCAATTAGCTTTGTTGAATGCATTTGGCTTTAATTTGATTCAATTAGCTTTGTTTGATGCATTTGAGTTTCATTTGATTCAATTAGCTTTGTTGAATGCATTTGAGTTTCATTTGATTCAATTGGCTTTGTTGAATGCATTTGAGTTTCATTTGATTCAATTAGCTTTGTTGAATGCATTGAGTTTCATTTGATTCAATTAAGCTTTGTTGAATGCATTTGAGTTTCATTTGATTAAATTAGCTTTGTTTGACTTCATTTGACTTTAATTTGATTCAATTAGCTTTGTTGAATGCATTGAGTTTCATTTGGTTCAATTAACCTTGTTGATTGCATTTGAGTTTCATTTTTGATTCAATTAGCTTTGTTGAATGCATTTGATTTTCATTTGATTCAATAAGCTTTGTTTGACTTTATTTGAATTTTATTTGATTAAATAAGCTTTGTGATGCATTTTAGTTTAATTTGATTCAAATAGCTATATTAAGATTCCTTTGACTTTCATTTGATTAATGATTAGCTTTGCTGACTACATTTAACTATGATTTGAATTCAATTAGCTCTATTGAATACATTTGAGTTTCGTTGGATACAGTTCGCTTTATTGAGTACATTGAGTTTCATTTTGATTGATTGTATTGAATGCATTTGAGTTTCTAATTTGATTGATTATTTTTTGATCTGCGTTTGATTCATTGATTGATGATTTTTATTTATCATTTGACTTTAACATTTAATTGGAGTGCTTTGTTAGATGCATTGAGTTTCATTTGGTCGATTAACTTTGTTTCCAGTGCGTTGGTTCAACATGATTGATAAGCTTTATTTGAAAAGCTTCTTTGGCTGTTATAGTTGATTAGCTTTGTTTGACTTCTGTTTATAGTTGGATGATCTTTGTTGAGTACATTTTGAGTTTCATTTGATTAAATTAGCTTTGTTAGTCATTTTGAGTTTCATTTGATTCAATTAGCTTTGTTAGATACATTGATTCATTTGATTAGTTAGCTTTTTGAATGCATTTGAGTTTTCATTTTTGATTAAATAAGTTTTGTTAGCGTCATTTAGGCTGTTTGATTCAATTATAGCTTTGTTGAATGCATTAGTTTCATTTGATTCAATTAAGCTTTATTGAATGCATTTG